>JAIFKI010000012.1:36568726-37768726 GCA_025389145.1 Misgurnus mizolepis | reverse complement strand
AGTTGAGATATTGCTGCTATCAAATATCAAATTAATTTCCATAAGTTGCAATAATATTTCATTGTCTATGTGTTTTAGCATTTCTAAGAGATCTCTGACGATGATCCTCATGATGCCACAATGGTAAAATGATTCTCTTTTATCCAAGTATCGACTTAGTCTCAGATATTTCTCTCAACACTTTTTAGGAGGAATTAAAAAGGATATAAATTAGACAATTGTTGAAACAACAACAGTTGTACAATAACAGTACAGAGCTTTAAAAGACGGATGTGAGCATAATTCAGATAATTTGGAGAATATATCGAAATTTTTGAATTCTATTAATTTTTTTGATTTAATGCTATCCAACCGATGTAAAGTTTGAGAGACTGCTGAGATCTCTTAAGAAATGCTAGACACATCTTAGAAAAAGCAACTCTTCTTTTGCGCTTTATTTAATTTCATTACTGTCTAGGAAAAACATCTGAGATAATAACAAAATATAATTTGTGCCTTTTATTTCATTTATGTCCTGAAGGACAAGGACAACGCACAAAACAAATCTCTGCATTGAAATAAGCTCTGAGGCTGAACTGAATATTATATACACCAGCACAGTCAAAAGAAATATAAATAAGAGCTTTTCTGCTGCTTGAAGGCATGAGGATTTTCAATTGTTTTTCCCTGAAAGTATAAAAAAGCACAAAAAATACTGCAGCACATCTGAAGCCGTGCAATGATGCTTCACCCCTTTGGCTTTGTAGTTAAGCTAGGACTCAACCTGTCAATTTGAAGAAGATTACAGTGGACATCTCTGGTCTGTACTACAACATCTTAATCACCTTCAACCACCATAAACCATCTCTTCTCAAACCGATGCTGTTAAAATGGCTTTTCCACCTAAGGGACAACCATGGATACCAGGTGACACGTACTGTACGGTTCTGGGAAAGTGATATTAGCACCATACCGAGAGATGTAATTAAACACGGAGTGCCATTAAAGCTGACTGACACCAGTATCTTGCAAGCTAATAACAAAACAGCTTATTTGAAGTGCAAAAATGATTAATAAAACCTTATTGTAAAGTAATACCTAAACATTTAATTTAGTGACTGTTTACAAACATGAAATGGGGATAAATGCGAATATTGCTTACAACTAAACACAGACCTCTCTTTCTGTATAATGCATTGTTAATTTAGGACATGAAATGTTGCGATTAGAAGTCATCTTCTGGGCAGATAAATGATTCTTGTCTGATCCGTATGGCGCCCAGTGCAATCAAACTAAAACAATGCGGGAAACTGCAATCTGATATTGATTGTGACTATCATTTACATTTTTGTTATCCCTTAAAAGCAAACATCAATTATAGTAACATTACAAGACATTTATAGGGAAATGATGTAGATTTATTACATAACGCTAACCTTCATTGTCGCATCTGTTTGTGTAGCTTTACATAGGAATTGAAGTTGAGATTAGAAGCCGTGAGCGAGTCATTTGTCTGATAAATGATTGAGATAAAGCAGAAGCGTCCCGGTCAAACTCTCTCATCATCTGCCAGAAACACTGTATCCAACATGAACATTTTCACGTAAAAACCATTTCCTTTTCAAACAACATCCGGTTACAGTATCACAGTCAATTTTTGCACTGGTGATTTCGAAGACCCAAATTTGGCCTGATCTCAGAATAGACAGCAGTTCAAGGACATATTACTGTAAAAACGCCGTGTAGTCTTAACTTAGACATTACTACAGTAAATCATCTCTCCACAGCTATGGCATGGCAATGCTAGTCACATAACACATAAGCCATATTTATATTGTAAGTGTTTCTCCAACAATAGATGGGCATTTACATAAGCTTGTTAGTATGCAGTAGGCCTGGGGTCAGTATGTTATATAGCTCATGTAGCTACTTTATTCAGCTCCGAATTGTGGATAATAAAATCATGTCGTTTGAAAGGAAAATGTTTTATTCACACAGCCAATATACAGAAACCTCTTTGATTTTGGGTAACACTTTAGTTTGGGGAACTCATACTCATCACTATTAACTACAAATTCTGCCTCAATACAGTCATGATTATTAATACCTTGTAATGTAGTTGTTGTAATGTATTTTTGTTTTGGTTTTAGTACAAATATCTATAAAGATTCTTAAATTAAGATGCATTTTCTTGATGAGCAAAATTACCTAAGAAAATAAGTTTAGTTTTTAGAAAAAAATTACAATTTAAGTGTATTTTTTCCTAAAACAAGAAAAAAATTCTACCAATGGGGTTAGCAAAAAATCTTGAACTTTTTTCTTAACTCATTCCCCGCCAGCCTTTTGTTTGTGATTTTCGCAAAAGTTTAACAAAATGCCTTCCGAGAAAATTTTCTTCTAAAAATATATAAACTTACAAATATATCAAATACAAGAAGACACACTCTGCTTTCAAACAAAATTAACAAACAAAAACGAGAAAATGTTTAAAATGAAAAAAAGAAAAATGTTTCTAAAAATTTTGTTAGAGAACGTTTACTTAAACATACACAGAGTTTAAAATTATTAAATAATTTTTTTGCTTCAGTTGTTTATAAATTGGGTAAGTGTGTGGTATTACAGATTAACACATTTTTGTTCATGCAAATGTTTTTTCTTAATTGACGAGATAACTCATCAATGGCAGGGAAAGAGTTAAACACTTAATTCATGAAAAAAACAATAATTTTTTTGCTTGTTTTAGGCACAAATTCGCTTAAATTGTATCTTTATTATCTAAAAACTAGACTTATTTTCTTAGGTCATTTTGCTCATCAAGAAAATACACGTTGACTTAAGAATTTTTTATGTTCTGAAAACAAGACTAAAATACTAAGTAAGAAAGTAATTTTTGCAATGTATGTCGTAGGTTTAAGGGATGTACAGTAGAATATGTGATTGATTGATTGATTGATTGATTGATTGGTAGCATAGACTGTAAAAAAAGATGGACGACACCCGTTCGCTCTCATTCATTGGTTAAAAGTGAAGCCGCCGGTGTCCCGATATGGCGCTGACCTCTTGGGTCTCGAGTCTGCGCAGTAGCAATTTTGGGACCAGTCCTGCGCAGTATTGAGCAGGAAGTAAAGCCGTGAAATCAAGCCCCCCCTCGCAGAATTCGCATATCACAGCTGTCAATCATTAAGTGACATCACCGCTTTTATAGCATTCAATAACTAACTAAAAACAAACTTATTTTAAAAACAAACACTTGAAATTACATCAACGTGATAAAAACTACAGTAAATGACAGAAACCAGCTTCGGAAAAAAGATATCTGAAGTGTCATTAAATTGTTTAGTTGATCTCAAGTCCAATTGAATAACATGGGGGAGGCGGGGTTTATGACCTATACTAGGACCAGTCACTGGGGGGGATCGAGACGTTTTGGCTTCACTTTTCAGGGCTTGTGCGACACGCTTAACTAGTACAAATATACCCATGCTACTTATGACTTGTTTTGTGGTCCAGGGTCACATATGTTAGTAATATGCATGTTAATAGGCAATTTGTTTAAAGTGAGAATAGGTCCCCATCTGGCATCAAATTCAAATAATCTATGACATTTTAAGTGGAATCACATTTTCTGTCCAAATCTCACTGTTACCTATACCCTTTTCATTTGGATGCAGCTGGTTGGTTGTTGCCAATGGTAACTGGCAATTGAACAAAATATCCTCTGCATTGTGCTTAACCAATCCTTGGCTCTTCAAAGAGACTGTCAGACATCAAATCATTATCTTAATTACAAACAGCCCATGAAACATCTCAAGATAAAAACAGGTGACTCAGATAACACCACAGCTGATGAGAACATTCCAGCCTCATTTTCTACCCAGCAGATCAGGTGAGACATCTAAGGTTGATAGGTCAAGGGTCTCTAATGGGTTGCCTTGCTCTAAAGTTAACAACATATTCTTCATAAAGCCTTGTGCCCTACTGCTAAAATGTGACGGGTGCATTGTGTCCTACTGGCATTTTCTTTTGAAATAAGACCTTTTTAAAGGTGACTAGACTGTTCCTCTTGCATAACACAGAGAAAAGGCGGAGCATGTTTGTGATTGACAAGTTGTGACACCTCACCGCCATGCACTGCTGAAAGAGGTTTTGTGGGAATGCATAAGATTTTTACATTTCCTGAAAAAAATATGATTTTCTGGCCATAATGCGTGGGTATCGTAGGCGGTATTGCACGCCTTTATTATGTGGATGGTGAGCTTTCTGATTGGTTGTCATGTCCTGGGTGGTTTCTAGGACATTGCTTATGTCTTCTGGGTAGTTGCTAGGCACTCAAGTTAAAACCCACCACTCCCAAATCCTCATGATATTCAGCTTTCTACCATATATATAGCTTGTATCTTCAATGTCTGCAAGTCTATAGATTTTTCACCTATTTTATTATCTGCCAAGCATAAATCTTATTAATTAAAGTAATTATATCTGTATCACAAACAGTGCGGGTTACACACAGAAATTTAACACCTGAGAAAATCCTAATCCTAAATAAAAGCCATTGTAACTAGGGCTGTCACGATGATTAAATAATCATCTCATCGTAATTGTTTGACCTCATCACAATGATTTCAGATCACCGCAATGATTGCACATCTCTCTAAAAAACACAAAGGGGAGCTGCAGCGCCTGTATAAATGAGACAGTATCAGATTACTTTTAAATATGTGTTATGTGTATTAATATTTACTGCCAGGTAAACCTTGCAAAAAACTGAATTTAAATAATCACAACAATGTGTAACAATTATTTCATAAACAAAGAAAAAAATGTATGATAATTAAATGTCAAACCAAAAAAACAGACAATCGTCACAATCGTCTCCAATTATTAGACAATTAACCGTCAGCCAAATGACATAATCGCCCAAATTGTAACACATAATTGAAACTGCTGAGAAGTTATATCACAGTAACTACTGAGGAATATTAAATCTTTATATAATAGCAACTTCATATATATCAATCGCATTAGCACCTATAGAAACACTATCTATCATACGCTACATATGGAAGGGATTACTCATAAAAAAAAGTTGTTCCCCTCTAAGAGCACTTGAGAACAAATGAGATTTCGTCCTGTGAATACACCAATCACGTCAAAGAGTATGAATTGACCACTTGTGTCATCGATTTGGGCTTTTCAATTACCATTTTCCTGATTACAACCATGAACACCAAGGGAAGAGAAAACAAACCTTCGACAATTAACAATTATCTAATCAATACTGAATAACGGAATGCTAGCTAAATAATTAGGAGGAAGGTCTTCAATAGTGACAAACAATCAACTCGACTTGTGACCCAGTCTGTGAAAACTCAGACTATATTTTCTATATATAAATCATCATACATAAAGTAAACCAAATGTACATTTTGTAAAATATAACTTTGATATTAGCTGAAAAATTTAAATCAATGAATGAAATCAAACTTTGATCCTCCTATAACCTCATAATAATTAGATGATGAGACTTTAACCTAAATTTGACACACAGGGTCACATACATGCATTTTTAAATGACCGGATTAAATATAACAGTAGACTCTTACTTGTTCCATATCACAGTGCCAGAGATCTTCTGCATTTCACCCAGTGCAGCCAGCAACAAAGATGATTTCCCACAACCCACCTGACCCACTATCATAGTTAACTGACCTGCAGAGAGAATACACACAAATAAACAACCAAATAACAGGCTTTGTGAATCATGGGGTTTTAATGAATCAAAAGAAATACAACTTAAAGGGATAGTTCAAGGGTTCAACTTAAAGGGATATTTTAGAAAATGTTTTAGATCTTTCAGTTGATTAAATGTAATGTTACGGGGTCCACCCATAGTCCACGACCTTCAAGTCCAAAAAAGTGCGTCCATCCTTCACAAAATAAATCCATACGGCTCCAGGATGATAAACAAAGGTCTTCTGAGGGTAATCCGCACGGTGGTGTTGTAGAAATATCCATATTTAAAACTTTATTAACGAAAATAAATACCTTCCGGTAGCGCCGCCATCTTAGACTCCTCTGTATTCAGGAGAGAGTATTAGCGTAGTGTACGCACTTTTCTTAGTGACGTATGACAAATTCGGAGGGCGGGGGCACAGAGCAGCAGCAGAGTAGCCTCCGTAGGCTGCGTAAGCTCTCATCCTGAATGTGGATGCGACTAAGATGGCGGCACTACCGGAAGGTATTTATTTATGTTAATAAAGTTTTAAATATGGATATTTCTACAACAACACTGCACGGATTACCCTCAGAAGACCTTTGTTTATCATCCTGGAGCCGTTAGGATTTATTTTGTGAAGGATGGACGCACTTTTTTTGGACTTGAAGGTCGTGGACCCCGTAACATTACATTTAATCAACTGAAAGATCTAAAACATTTTCTAAAATATCCGAAAATGTGTTTGTCTGAAAAACGATGAACATATGCAACTCGGACAGCTTGGGGGTGAGTAAATCATGGGTTTAATATCATTTTTGGCCGAACTATCCCTTTAAAGAGCGCAGATATTGTTGCATGTAGAATTTAGTAAATCAAAGAAACCATATAATGTTACAATGTAATCGTTTCAAATCAAGCAGTACAGTGTTACATTGTAAACTTAGTCTTTTTTAAAAGGAATGTAAAATAGATTCTCTCTTTCTCTCTCTCTCTCTCTCTCTCTCTCTCTTTCTCTCTCTCACTCTCTCTGTTTGTTAAATGAAGCCTGTTTATGTGCTGTATGTCTAAACTGAACCGCTGTTTAAACCTGTGTAGCTCTAATTTAACAAGTAAATGTCTGCATAAACAAGTTACGATAATACTATTGTTGGTGTATAAAACAAATTAAGCAGTTCTCGCTCATACAAAGACATTTGACAAAAGCTGACGCAGTACAAGTGCGAGTCTAAGTGGTAAGTGGGGAGAGCTACTTAAAACCTCATAACACTTGTTACATTTATAATCAGGCTGCGTTTTCTGATAACGTCTTCTCTTTGTGTGCTATGCAGACTCATTTAAGACTCATGACGTTAGCAGATGCTGTCCATGGCAATGGTGCTGAGTTGGTTGATAGCAATCTTTCTAGATTTCATATTTTAAAAAAATTATGATTTTGGATCATTGCGCCTTCTTTGCAAAAAAAAGCATTTGACTACTTTCATAATAAACTAGTGGGAAGTGTGTTTACCCAACAGATTTTGGGCTGGGCTGCAGAGAATGCGTGCATGGTATTTTATTTTAGCGCAGATGTTTGGTGCCTGGAGATCGACTGTGGTTAACATTATAAAGCAATTCTGCACCACGGTTTGCCGTCATGCTTTCACGCAGTGAAAGAGAGTAAAGGGTGACTTGACAGACAACTAGAAAACGAATTTATTCAGGGTCTTTACCTGTATTTCTGAAAATGGAAAAATTCACAGAGGTCCGAACAATGGTGACCACGTTGCGGGGGCCATTAAACACATCCGAAGTGAAAGGTGGTTACAAAATTACCATTGTGAAGCATCCTGCACAATTCGTCCTTTGAAAGGTGTTTCTGTTTGATTTCTTTCTTCCTCCAAACTCTCTGAATCTGATTCAGGCTCAAACTGGTAAGGCAATACCGATGCCATAGGCAGTTTACAGAGACAATTTTGTTTGTTTGATTATCTGTACACGCAGGAAGCGCTGAAACCCAATTTCATGGGCGTTACATTTTGAAAACGCTTACAACGATTGACCAATCACACGTGCTGCAATCGTGCATTTTAGAGAGAGGTGTTGCCAATATCTATATTATGTTAAAAATAATGTGTTTTAATTTTAAATCACCCAACAATAAACATATCAACTTTTGTGGTCAAATTATTGGCTCTTTAATAAAAGAGGACAGGAAATTACGGCGCGAAGAGCAGAGAATGGAAATAGGTGGTAAGAAAATTAGAAAAAATATGTACGAGGCAATGTGCATGATCTCCAACGCAGTGTTGTAGTCGAGTCCAACTCGACTCCAAGACCAAGACCAGAGATATCAAGTCCGAGTCAAGACCGAGTCCAAATCCAGCTTTTTCTGGACTTGGACTCGACACGTGATCTCTTGTTTTGATCTTAACTCGGACTCGACTTGGGATCGATTACAACACCCCAATGCTAAAAATGAGTCACAAAAAGCACAATTACGGGCAGTGGCGCATTACACACAACTTGTGTGTCATTTTGTATTTGCATACAGCTGTCACAATCGCGCTTTGCCAAGTTACGCTGTAATAACGGCTTAGCACTGCTGGAAGAGGTGAATCACCAATTATTTTCGGCCATTTGACCGAAAAACCAATAATGTCATTTTCCGCCAAAAATTTTCAGCGTGCGAAATTTCGCTGCATCACCAGTAATTAGAAAATGTCACAAGCCAAACTCGCACCACCCGCATGAGAACTACGGCTCAATAAATCACAGCTCTGCGCTGACCACTATGCCAGCTCCATCACCTGCTAACAATCTCATAGGACTCACCAAAAGGTATCTTTATATCCACATTGGATAGTGTTGGGGCTCCATCAGTCCAGCTGAAATAGCCATTTGTTATCTAGGACAGAAAACAGGGTTTGTTAGTTTTCTTGTGTCCTTACTTGATGCACAGCATATAAACTGCATTAATCTCACTTTAATGCAGATATCTTCATCCTCCACCCCCAGCAGTTCATCATCCAGCTCGCTTTGAAGTCCTATTCTGTTCCAGTCCTCTCTGATGGGATGCTTGCGATTTACCACTTTTAAAGGCTGTAGTAGAGGTGTAAAAAAACAACTTTTCAACAATGATAATTTTTTGTGCTTTCTGTGTTTTCATTTTTGCATGTAGATGCTTAATCACAAAAATGTGCTAAATGATTACATTTGAATTTATTTGAAGTTGAATTTGTTAAATGTTTGAGACCATAACTCCTAAAGACCTTTGAAATAGCTAGAAAAGCCAAAGCTATCTAAATGGCAATTCGTATGTATTTTACAAGATTCAAAATTTTATATTCAAACATATTCATGTTTCGTTTTTCCCCTTTGACGTTGGGGTTAGGGGTGTGGTTAGGGGTAGAGCTTTGTTATTATATTTTTTATGATAATAGTATGTTTTTGTACGAATCACTTCATGCAAAACTTAAATTGAATCCCAGATATGAATGATGATTTGTTACAATTACTTGTTAAAAGACATTTTCTTTCTAGAGAGCCACTAATTGTAAGCATATTGGTCATGTGTTTATATAAATTTGTGAATCAAATCACTTTTTGATTCATTCTTTAAAGGGGATAAACTTATGAAAATCTGACTTTTTTCATGTTTAAGTGCTATAATTGGGTCCCCAGTGCTTTTATCAACCTAGAAAATGTGACAAAACAACCCTGTAACTTAGTTTTAGTAAACCATTCTTTGCAAGCATGTGAACAAATAAGTCATTAAAATTTGGCTCCCCTTATGATGTCAGCTGGGGATTATACCGCCCCTTAATCTGCACTATCCAACCACGGCACTGCCATTTAGTGCAGAGATCTCATTTGCATATTAAAGGACACACCCAATAGTGACACATTTTTGCTCACACCTACAAAGTGGCAATTTTAACATGTTAAAACAAATTATCTATATGATATTTTGAGCTAAAACTTCACATACCTACTCTGGGGGCACCAAATATTTATTTGACATCTTAAAAAAAGTCTTGTGAAATGTCCCTTTTAAGTAAATAAGATTCAATAGCTTCACACTTTACTTACCAGGGCTTGGTATTTGTTGTGATTGGTTGAGTTGGGTAAAATTGTTAAAATTGTTGCTTTGTGCTCCTGTTCAACTCCAATTTCATCGCAGGCGAAAAACTCACTCAGTTTTTGCACACTGGCAACAAAAAAAAATTTAATAAGTTGTTAGTACAACTATAGTTGTCATATATGCTTGCATGATATTAATAATTCTCATAAAAATTGCAACATTTCGTGATAACCATTTTTAACTTGTCTTTTTAATCTACACTTGTCAGTTTTGTTTGACCCAACACAATCTCATGGCAATCCGTTACTATTTTACAAGGTAGCTAATTGATAGGAATTCATAAAAATTTTCAAAACAGTTTCTACACTTTTGTACGATATGCTTCACCCCAGCGAAGTTGGGTTTAGAGGTGTGGGGCTATATTACTGCTTTTACTTAAAATCGTAAGTTTTTTACAATACTCACCTTACAAATTTATACAAATTAGGCACTTCGAGAGTTCAGTGATATCAACCTGGATGGCTTGCCGGTCAATACTACTTTAAACTAATATTACAGTCCAACCATCATTACAGTCCAACATAAACTAAAGGAAAACAAGAACCATTCTTTTTAGCTAGACCCAAGACTGATGCCTTCACAAATGATGTGTAGTGTGCGGAAATGGATTATGTTTTAATGTAATGTTGTATGTAATGACTCTAGAAACAGCAGATGCTATCATAAAAAATGTTTATTACAAGCTTTGGACGGATGGCAAACATGGCCTGTTTTCTGTACAGCGCTGATCTATGACTTGTTTTTGAGCTGCACACTAGATACAGCCTCACTATCTAAAATTCATTACGCATCGGTGGATTGATGGGATTTAACCCGTGGCACACAAACACACATCACCGTTCTCAGAAAAAAGTCTAGCTGTGATGGGGAGGAGAAAAAACCCAGAGCGCGCGCCTGAGCTGAAATGATTTATCACACATTGACGTAGGCAACGTGCAAGACCATTACATTCTATCCCTGGGTGGTTAATTAAAAACTGTAAATCCTAAAACCTTTTCTTTGGTTGTATATCACTTTAATACACAGAGTAATCCTTGTGACAACGATTATCGTAGGACACTACATAGACATAAAGCAGTAAATTTCACTAGGTGAGAACAGCAGGGTGTATAATCTTTGTTTTAAAAAGAAAAAAAATGGGGAATGGGGAAAATCAACAAAAATATATGCATGATGCACATGCTTCACATAACGTAACAAACACATATTTTGAATTTGCACGCCTCGGTAGACAAGTCACTATCTGCCACTGCTTATAGGACGCTGCCTTTGTAGCTCACTAAGTTCTGAAACAGACTTTAAATAGCAGAAATATTTTATCCTGTAGCAATGGCTTTGTAACTGACCTGACCAGGGCTTTGACAGTGGAGCGCACGACACTGGACAGCAGGAACAGAGGGGTTACCAAGATATGAAAGAGTGAAAGGGAGGCAAAGGCCACAGCGGGAGACAGATCAGCATCATCAGACAGGTGCACATGAGCCACAAACGTCTAAAACAAAAAATAGATGATATTTTCACTTTTTTATATACATTCATTTCATTTAGTTTTAGATTAACTGTCTGCTTATGTAATAGGTAAGCTTTAAAAACTACTACTATCTGAATTGTGGTTTATACTTACAGTGAGTACTGCAGCAATGGGAATGGCTGTGTTCATAAATACTGTGAAGAAATAAAACAAATTAATTTTAAAAATGTATATTTCCAGGTGATATTTCATATATCCATCATTCTGCTGAGCATCTAATTCAAATGTAACAACAAAAAATACACACATTGTAGCATCATGACTAAAACCACTAGACATCAAGAGAGACATTAGCAAATATTCAGAATAGTGATTGGTTAAATACAGTATGTAAATATTGGTTGACTAATCAATGTAAAGTTTCATCCTTGTTTGGATGAAATAATGCAACAAACTGAAAAATATCTTCAAACACCTCCTAAAAATATCTTGCTATTTCTTTTAAACTTGGGGCATCTTAAAAATGAAATACACGTCTTGCAACATGCTCAGAATAAACAGCAAGAGATCATCAAACAGCTAGGGCTGCATAACGATTAATCGCGACTAATCGTTTGCAGAATAAAAGTTTTGCTTACATCATATATGTTTGTGTACTGTGTATAATAATTATGTACATATAAATAAACACACATGCATTATAATTAAAAAAATATATATATTTATAGATTAAATATTTATATATAATATAAATTATATATAAATATAAAAATGTATATACATGTAAATATTTCTTAAATATATAGTGTGTATTTATACATACAAAATTATTATACACAGTTAACACATACATGATGTAAACAAAAACTTTTATTCTGCAAATGATTAATCGCGATTAATCATTATGCAGCCCTACCAACAGCCAAAGATGTCTTTCTAACAAACCTATGCAAAGTCCAAAAAGGTAAAAAAAATTGCATGCAGAAGGTAAGAGATGTCATACACCGCCAATGTTATTTCTCCAGGGCTAAGTTAAGTCTGTAATTTTATTAAAACAGGGACATGAACATCAAAAGTGATCTACAGCTAATTCATGATAAGGGACGTGAACCAAAGCTCATAAGACTTTACTGCCTAAAAAGTATAACTTATGCACCTGCTCTTACAGATTTGACAGCAAATCTTCTTCCAAATAATGAGTTTGGAGAAACAAACTTCCCCAGAGGGAAAACTCATAATTATGTTGCTGCACTACTTGATTCTTAAAATGAGGAGAACATTTTGGATGAGGCGTGAAATTAATTTTTGAGAAAACAAAGCATAAAACTTGAGTCTTAGCAAGTGAAACAAAATGATAGATAAATTATATATTTCTTTAACATGATTCATGTAGTAAATATCTTAACTGCTATCAAAACAAAATTGATATGCTTAAATATAATCAATTTTATTTCAGACTTCAACTTTAATGGTTTGTGCTAAGAACAGTCACAGTTGACAAAGTCTACATTTGAAGTTTTGCTGATTTCTGCGGGTTGCTGTATCTGCACAATTTCTTTGCCCGATGGCTGCTGACATTACTGAATGTGTAATAGCTTCAATCTTGTGATGCAAAGAAAGTGCTGTGACTGTGTGGATCCTAGCGAGCGCATTAAGCAATTCCAGTTGAAAGCCAACCCTATCATTACATCGATCTGACTGAGATCGATGCATTTCTTTAGAATATAAAACAAATTTACACAGATTCCCATAGAGGAGGCCAGACAATACTTCACTGTATTCGTAACTCATAAAAGTACAAATTAGTACCCCATGTATTGTCTTAGGCCCCTACTGTTTTCAACATTGATATTAATTGGTGGTATTTCAGGCTAATTTATTTGACTGAAAAAGCATGTCTGAGCATAGAACACCTCATGCTGCTGATGAACTCTATATATTGAACAATCTACCTCACCTACAGTACCTGCTGGCCTAGTTAAACAGATTGTGCCAATTTCCCATGATAGCCATATGATCTCGACTTTTATTGCCACCTAAAATGGGTTCAAAAGTTTAACACCCAACTAAAACTTGACATGACATTTTAGCAAAAGCAAGGACAGGTCTCCTAAGGCATCAATATGATTGGTTACTTAAGTCAGCGTGCTGGAAGCATTGCCATTTTGCTATTATATCTGCAATTTCCATTACTGATGGGTCTTGCTGTGGTGCTTTAGCATATACTGCTTTTATGATATTTGAAATGCCTTTGGTGTACTCATTTTGCCTGTCTTGTGGGGCTGTGCAATACTGATCAAAATTCATATCTTGGTATTATTAGGAAGAATGGTGATATACAAACATATATCAGTGTTTACTCTTTCAATAATAAAGATATCAAGGTTATATTTTTACAGAATGTTCTTTACATTATGTAGGATGATTTTATGTAGAAAAACAATAACCCTGGAGAAATCAGGTCTAAATATCCTATTGCATCAGTATAACAATTCTCTATGCAATTGTGAACATGTGGCCAAAACTTTAAAGAAGCTGACTTTATAAATGGATGTGTATTACTTTAAAAAAGATCAAAATTCACCTTTGCAGAAACGTCAGTAGAAAAGGATCACTGATATAAACAAAACAGTACATAAATCTCATGGCTCATTGCACCACTGCGTACTGAATTAACCTCAATGAGTAAGCCAATACTTGCTAGTGTTAAGCAAACTAATGCAATAAGTGACCGGAGAGGAAACAAGTACGCTTGAAAGACTACGCAACCTTGATTTAATTAACAATGTAAACAACATGGTCAAAGAAGCAGAACAGCAGCATGTGAAGTAACAAAATAATGCATTATGATGATGAGTCTTGTGCATTTGCATCTTCAACCAACCAAGAAGATCCCACATGGATAAGGAAGAGCATGAATGCTAAGACTAACCTATCACTACCCCAAAAAAAGATAACTTTAGGTCCTTGTTGTCTGTATATGAAATCATAGTGAATGCTAAGATTTCTCACTTGATATTGATGTGTAGAAAGCAAAGGTCTGTAGGCTGGTCAACTCCTTTTTCCGGGTCTCCTCCACGCTTGAACAGAAGATGTTCTCCCAGGCGTACAGCTTCAGTAGTTTGATACCCCGCAGCAATTCATTGGTCTTCTTCAGGCGCTCGCTGGAATAATCCTGAGTTTTGTGAAAAAAATTACACATAAGCAACAACTCGAAAGGTATTTATAATCTGTTGGGTCTTGTTTGACCACACATAACTCAGCCCATTGAATGGTTCATCGACAATGTCAGGCTTTACTATACAAATTTCATCCGTGTTTGAGCAAAATCTATATTTGTACAGCTTATTGACCCCAGGCTATTTCATTCTGTTTGTCATTAAGTAAAGAATGTTAAAGGGACAGTTCATCCAAAAATTTAAATTATGTCTTCATTTACTCAATCTCAATTTGTTACAAGCCTGAATAAATTTCTTTTAACACAAAGGTAGGTAGACCAATCAAAGGCCCCATTTACTTCCATTGCATTATTTTATCCACTATGGACGTCAATTGGGCTCATGAACGATTTGGTTTCAAACATTCCTCAAAATATCTTCTTTTGTGGTCATCAGAAGAAAGAAATGTATACAGTTTTGTAACAACATGAAAGTGAGTAAATGATGACAGAATTTTCATTTTTGGGTGAAATATTCCTTTAAATTACTCACCAATGTGCTTTTCTGTATTTCCGATAACTTGGTAGCCACAAAGTACTGAACAGGAGCCAGAAGGGTGATGACCGTCGCCCCAATCAAGGCACTTATTCCCAGGAGGTAGTAAAGGAGGATGATTCCAACTACGATCTAGAACCAAGAGGAAAAACGTTATTGTACTTTTATATTTTTCTGGTATATTTAGCATTGGGATAAAGTAAAGGTTACTTTGCAATTCCAGTAGATGCCATCAGGAGCACAGAAATGACGTACAATAATTAAAAACCAATAAGAACAAATTTTTGCATAAATTATTTGTAAACCTATTACGCTATTATGCAAATTGCCTAATTCAGTTCAATGGGACAGTTTGTTTCAGAGATTTTTTGTCAAGCGACAAAGTAATCCATTCTGCTAGTATTTACTCCTGGTGGTTCCTGTGGGAATTGCAGGGGTTCGTGAGTTGAAAAAAAATATATTAAAGGCAGGGTGCATGATTTTTGAAAAACACAGACATCGTTGCCTGGGTTGCGTATGTGTGGGACGGGTCAATCAAAAGAAGGTCCAGATTCTATTTGGGTAGGGGCAGATTTGTTTAGGTGATTTCAAATGTTAACGTTGGCTTTCAGAGATCTGTCTTTAATTATAATTCAATTATAAAATGTTAATAAATAATTTAAAAAAAAAAATCTAAAAAAAAAAACACATACTAACCAAAAGATATAAGCTATTTTATTTGTTTAATCTGTATGTCACATGACCATTACACAACAAGAACATATATACAAAAAAAACTGAAAATTCATTCAAAATGTACAGAGATACATTGTTTTGCACCAATAAAAGAAATTTTATCAGATGAAGGTCCAATAACAGGTAATAATAACAATAATTATGTAAAATAATACTGATAAAAACTGGATGAAAAATAAATAAATGTTTGAAGTTAAACATGCAAATGTGTTATTAAATTATTGAAATATTTACTAGAAACCTCAGGGGGTTCTTCAAGTAAATAATTTAGGTTAAGAACAAAAAAGTTTGAAAACCCCTGTAAATATTGGACAGAAGACACTGGTTATAATAAATAAACATAAATGTTGTTATCTGTGCATCGAAACAACCTATTGGGTAAGTTTTATTTATAACCCAGTGTTTGGTTCTGTGTAATATCCCCAATCATGATTTAAAACAACCCAACATTTTTGTAGAGTTCTCTTTGGATTTAAACTCCCTTGCAAAAGCGACCAAAGTGACTTTGAAGGATGTGTGCTATTGCTTTACTATAAATCACTATAAATATAAATTTACTAATGAAAGCAGAGACGTATGATAATCAATTAATGTCAAATAATAACACAGCGAAGGATATCTTTAAATATTGAACGAAATGAAAGTAGCCTTAGGGAACTAATCAAGGTTTGCTCACAGGTAATCCTAGGAGTAAAATACGTGCCATGCAATGCACACCGTAGTTATAGTGACTTCAACTTCCTGGAGTCTTCCTGATTTAGCACTACTGAGCCATGCACCATCTGTCCTATTATTGTGAATTATAGAAAGAAAAAAATCAAACTAATTCACAACTAATTCTCAACATTATGCCAGCTTAAGTGGTTTTGTTCTTTGTTAAATGCAAATCTACCAAAAACTGTTAAAAGTGAGACGGATGTCTTTTATTTTTAACAAAAGCCTGCTAGGCCTCTCATTATTTCAAGGGCAATTTGACGACTTAATTGGTGGGCTTGTTAAAAGCCGGTTTTTTATTTAAATTAAAACACTTCATTGTTCAAGTGCCTCATTAACAGAAAAAAACTGACTTCGATTAGACACTCAATTCAACGTGCATGGCGGGACAAGGCCAAAACAGATTTACTTGACATTTCCTTACTGTTAAACCACAGTAGATCAATATTTGAAAGCAGTAGATGTGTTGAGGAATACTAAATGGACCTGTTGTACTTTTGGGAGAGCATTGCATTAGCAGCGCAAAAGATCATAAATACTAATAAAAAAATAGATAGAAGCATCTGCTGAATGCATAAATGTAAATGTGCATGTATATACTGTATATTGGCCTCATTATCACCCATCTCGTTATATACACTGCTTTCTATATACATGCATGCACACCCACAAATACTTCAGGGATGGAGTAGCAGGAGCAGGTGGCAAAGAGGAGGGGGTTAACAATTGAGCTCTGTTTGTAGCATGTGTTCAGATACGCCTGGTTTTCCTTCAGCAAAAACAATTCCAATGTGTTTTAACCACTTTCAAGGTCCACAGATGGTTTGACACAAAACCCCTACAAATCTGATGACCTATCATGCCTGTAGCTCCAGGCCAATCATCTTCTCATGATGCCCCATTATGATGAGGAGTTTTCCCCCATTGACTTTTAAACCTAATAAATCCCTATGGACTCATGACATAAGCTGCCAGACACTTCACTGCTGCTAACCTCTGTTTGCTATTTATATTCAACATAATAATAGCTTTCACTGCGAGGCAAAGATGGAAAATGTGTTTGTTGACTCGAAGCCAACATAAAATCAAAACCCACCATGTTTACTTTGGTAATACCTTGTTTTATTGAAAACAATTGTCGCTGCACTTTCATAATCTTCTTAAGCAACTTTAGTTTTTAGATGACTTCCCAAAATCCACTTTGTGACATTTTTCATTATTTTTGTAAACATACTGTTCGAACTTGGCTTTAAGGCATCTTCATCTTTCAATGGAGATCCAACAAATATTTGATCATTTTAATTATGTTTTATTATGCTGAGGGTGTTTTTCTAGACACGTTAAGTTAAAAGACAAGTCCTTTTTGCGTCTAGAATAATCACCTAGTCTTTTATCTTTACAAAGACATGTTACCTCTTTTCTTGCTTGTGCTTTTACTATCACTGCGTACAAATACTACCTATCAACCTTGTTAAACCGGCCTCCTTTGACACTATCTGTAATGCTGTTCATGTGGAGGACAAAGTGGCACATGATGTATGTGTTCGAGCCCCGAGGCGAGTCACGTGCAAGGGCCTTTGGGAATAGGATCCTAGAGTAAAGCTTACCTGAACTGGCATCGCGAAGAGGTTGGGGCACAGGAAGAAAAACCACATTAGTTGATTTGTGTCTATGGCGACAAGGTTGCAAATCTGACCCACTGTCATTCCTCCCATAGACATGTTGGAGGTGCAGAGGCGCATGATCTTATTGAAGATCTTGGTCTGGGAATAGAAACAAACATGTTGTTTAAAATAGCAACTTAAAGCTGCAGTTTTAACCCCAAACGTTTTAGGGCTGAAAATCATTTTATATTGCCTTACTCTGCAATGGTACTTATTTTCAATCCAAAGTTGGGGGAACAAGGGACGAATCCATCCAGTTGAAAATAACCCAGCTTTTTTAGTGTGTACACTTATAATAATAATAATAATTTAAATAATAATAATTTATAAGTGGAGCCGTCGGCCACGTAAAGATAAGTGCATAAAGTAACCTGCAATTTTATGTTTTAAACAGAGATGGCGATAGAGAGGAAAAAAACGGATTGCAGCTTTAAAGGTGCAATGTGGGTTTTTTAGGAGGATTGCTTAACAGAAATGCAATCAAATATACATATCTATATTATAAGTGATGTATAAAGACCTAACATAATGAACTGTATTGTTTTTATTACCTTAGAATGAGCAGTTTTTATCTGCATTAACCGCGTGTCTTCTTATATGGAAGTCACTGCCATGTTTCTACAGTAGCCCTAAGCATACAAACTGTATGTTTCATCGCTATGTTGTCTCAGACAATGACATATTT
Source organism: Misgurnus mizolepis (assembly GCA_025389145.1). Classification (NCBI taxonomy): domain Eukaryota; kingdom Metazoa; phylum Chordata; class Actinopteri; order Cypriniformes; family Cobitidae; genus Misgurnus; species Misgurnus mizolepis. The sequence goes on along the minus strand of JAIFKI010000012.1, from coordinate 37,749,929 downwards.
GTCCTGTGGCAGCTATCATAACTTCCCATTGCGTTTTGAAATTGAGGTTGTTTGTAATTCGCAATCTCACCACTAGATTCCGCCAAAACCCATATTACAGTTTTAAGAATTTATTTAAAATTAATTTTTTTATGAAATCTGTTTATGCACTTATCCATTCACTCTAAAATTGACATTTCTGAACCTGTTAGAACAAAAAATAAAGTTCCCGAACCGGTTAATAACGTTTATACGTCAGCTGAGGGACATACAAATTAGTAGGCTGATCATTAGGACATTAAACTTAAATAATTAGTCTACATAATTTTCCTTAAGTCTCTATCTTGTCATCAAACATTTAAAAAGGCTACATTATGTAAACGGCATAACTGTAATTCTGACATGCCTACATTTGTTTCAGCATTATACATGAATTAAGACAAGGACAATGCTGCCCTACAAAGGCAAAAGGCAGTAACTTCGTTTTTGGTCGAAAATTAGTTATTGATATTTTTGGGACATTCAAGACCTCCTTCATCATGTGGATAAGTATCTTGAATCAATTTTGTTGTTTTTTCGAGAAAATAAAAATCAAGAAAATAACTGACAACTAAAGTCACTGAAAAGTCTTAACTTTAAAGTAATTTTTCTCAGTTCTACACTCTAGCGAGTTAAGGTCTTTTGCCTTTGTAGAGCAGAATTTCTGCCATGGCGTTTATTGGCAAACAACTTAAACAAATGTTTTTATTAGAAAAAGAATACTGTGGTATTTCGAGATCATTTTGTTTGTGTGTGTCCTGTCAAGAACAGAAAGATTGTTAGCTTGCTTTTTGAAACGCGTCTCTCCGTGTATGCACTTTTGAGTGCACTTAAACATGCGCAAACACACAGACGGAGGATGAATTCCAAACGGTCCTTCAGAAGAAGATGCAGCCTAAATAGTAGCACCACATAAAGTGAAAATTACGTTGTTTTTCAGTGCTTTATTCATCAAATGTATTTTAATGGCCTATAGTATAAGACACAGTAGCGCAACTGTCTCTCACGTTTATATATCAAGAGATCTGATCTTTGAAGGGCATAGGAATAACCCGCTTTGATTTGGACCGGACACATTCAACCGTTTAACCGCACGTGCGTTTGACAGAAATCTTGTCAAAGAACGAAACATATATTTTTTGAAAGATTCTGGTTTCGTTTTTGTTCCTTGCAAAACATCAAAAGCTTCTGGTTTTCGTTTCGTGAACCGGTTCAAAGCCTTGATTCAAGAACACAGTTGTTTAAGCTAGTGTGCAGATTGCAAAAATCGCTGACAAATGTGATTTTCACCTGTATGGCTCCTCTCAGGTTGATTCCAGTCTCAATGGCAACATAGTAGGACGCTTGAAGGAACGTTCTCTGGAGGAGAAGGGCGAAGAACAGGAGCACGGCTAGGACGTATGCGTTGGCGAGAAACTCCTGGGAGGAGATGAAATAGATTCCTAGATGCTGCATCTGAAACAAACCAAACCATTTGCATCCGTAGGTTAGTATTTACTATAATTGTCAGTGAGGGAGGTGAAAGCTAACTGATGTTAATGCACTTTGGAAACACGCATTAATGTCACTAAATTAAATAGCGCATTTTTATTGCACTGCTAATTGAATGGAGCATCCCCCTGTTTTGCTTAAGGACACAAGTGTGATAAATGGGTCGTCCTTTGAATATTTAAACCAGTTTAAGTTACTTGACTGAGCTTTATACATTACGCCACTGAGAATGATACTAGGTGTATGTGACTGACACCAGTTGTTAACGTAAAGTCACTTTGTATTAAGGTACATTTCAGTTAAGAAGCGGCAACGTCTACTGAATCGGCTACTTGCACGTACTCACGACTTGAAAAAATACATCTCGCTTTCGTATAATACGTATAAAGGTTTAAAGTTAATACATTTTAAGACACTTCAGCAAACATTTTCTAACATAGGTACACTTTAGCCTTAAAAAAATATATACTGTACATTTTAAAGTTTTATTTCAGCAGAAACTGATCAGAGAAAGCACTGGTGAAAAATAGCATTTAAGCATTTCTCCTCACTAGGTGATCTATTGCAGACATTTAACCACCAAACAAACATCACAGCAACAAATTAGTCAATTAAACCAAGAAACGGGACTGTTAGCCAGAAAACAATGAGACGATTGCATTTCTAAGTTACATTTCTTAATGAAGAAAAACTCAATAATTGAAATAACTTTTTACATTTTCACTATAGAAAAATGCAATCTGTATAAATAAATGATGACATTCAGTCATTAATCTGAATACGTTTGCTAAATAAATAATAAATTAAGCATAATAAAAGATGTCAATCTTTCCTGCAAACACAATCTCCATATGGTGAAATGGATTACAATGATCCAAAGAAGCCGACATACGACAGCCAGATGACACGCACGGTTCAACTTGTTAATATTTCACGACATCTGCAAGATGACGAAACGCTTTGGAACACAAGATGAATGTCACAAGACACAGCCAGGACTGTAAAGACGCTATGAAATGGATTGATGAACACGGTTTTCCTTCTTTCTCCTGTTGATGTATTGCCTATTAGAAAAGTAAGTTTAGCAGGGCATATCCATGCCACGCCACTATTTTAAATGGCAGATAGGCTTCAGTTGCATCTCAGCCATAAACAATGATTTGCTACTTGCAGGTGGTGTTAGGGGAAGGGACATTCTCATCCTAGAAAGCATTTGATTGGACAGAAATCTACAGCAAGATCAAGCTATATTTTTGGTCTATTTTCTCAGAACATACTGTATATTAAAAGCATATAGCTGCCAAAAGTGAATTATGTCAACATTTATTAGAACATTAGCAAATAAATGGTCTCAAAAAATATGGATGGACTAAAAGCCTCAAATGTTATATTAAAAGTGTCTTAAACAATTTCACCTAAGGAAAACAGCTTTGCTTGATCTTAATTTATACTAGTCAACATTTGAAGTGGATCAAAAAAGGAAATTAAAGTTGACCTAAGAATGGGTACACATTTTGGTTTTAGGACTACTTTTATGAAAGGTTTTGATCCACTTCAAATGTTGACTAGTGTAGTTTAATGGAACATATACATAATATATAAATGTACAACAAAATAGATTTTGTACATTTACATTTCAATTCAACACCTGGAAGTAACAAATTCTGAGCATAAAGTGCACCGTCTTAAAGGTACAAAAGCTGTAATTGGGACGGTACCCTTTAAAAGGGCCCAGATTTGTACCTCTAAACAGGGTTCCCACACCTTAGTTAACTTCAAATTCAAGGACCTTTCAAGGACTTTCCAGGTCCAATACCCTCAAATTCAAGGACAAAATGTGGGGACGCATTTCAAGTGAGAGTAAGGTAACATCGTGTTACCTTTTAAGATACATTGTTACAGTTCCCTTTTGAGGGAACTCGCGCTGTGTCACTGCGGTGACACTTTGGGGATGTGTCTGAATGTGTATTTCAAATTCAACCAATGGTGAGGCTTAACGACAAAGACTGGGTGATGTGGAAGCCAGGAAGTATATCGCTATCTAAAATATTGCCAAAGACGGAGCTACAGGGATGCAGGAAGTATGGCAAGGGAGACGCAGCGTCTTGTTCCCTTCTCAGGGAACAACAGTTACATACGTAACCCAAGACGTTTTTATGTGTCAAACGCAACTATGCAGAAAAGCATTTTGGTATGAATCAACATTCGCATACAGAAGATATAAGCATTAAAAGCGAACAGTTTAGCACTTGTGCTTAAAAAGTCAAGATTTTTTATGATATTTTCCTACACTACACAGGGAATAAAATGGATGTTTTTCCCAGATTCAAGCACTTTTAATGACCTGTCTCTATGTATGTATATTTTTAGGGCTGCAACAACGAATCGATTAAATCGATAAAAATCGATTATTAAAAGTGTTGGCAACGAATTTCATAATCGATTCGTTGTGTCGCGTGATGCAGAGACGGTTAATAAAAAAAAAGGAAAAACTTCAGTTAAGTGCGGAGCGGAGTGAACACACTCGCACTGCGTTCCAAACCGCCTAATTCCATACTATATAGTAGGCAAAGAGTACGAGAAGTAGTGCTTTTCGCCTACTATATAGTATGGAAGTATGTGGTTTGGGACGGAGCGTCGGTCTCTCTCGCGCACTGTTGCTTGCAGAGTTCGGCGCATCATAGACAGGGCGGAGAAATGACAGGGCGGCGGAGAAAAGATAAAAAAACAGCAAAGGTAGAGGAAAACCACATGTCAGTGTTTTACTCCTCCCAAACGTAAGCGCGTCACCTGGAAGTTATAACCGGCAAAGAGGTAATCAAACAAAGACGACACGCTTATGCTTTATGGAGCAACGACAGCGAGTAAAAAAAGTTTCTAGAACGAAAAAAACTCCAATGATAAACTCAAATGATATTAAACAAAGAAATAAAACGTTAAGAGAGAGTTGTATGAACGCTTTTCCCCGTCATGGACCTGTATGTTAATCGCGCAGGGTCTCCTGCTGTTCTGTACTGCGTGCTCCAGCTCATGCCGAGCAAGGAGACGCGCGTGCCCGGCCCAACATACAGTACAACATACAGTAAGTGCAGCCTTTTGTTGCATAAACATCGTCTTACATTTTTTTAGGCAATGTAATGAATGGTGTATTTGCATTTTGCACGGTAGTAGAATACGCATTTTCCGTTTTCACAAGACGCATTTATGTGGCCAAATGTAAATGGAACAGTTTTAACAAATGAGATAGCTATCCGATCAGAGAAAACACATAAAGTCAAATATAAGGTACAAAGCTGTCACTGGGGCAGTACTCTTTATAAAAGGTCCTAATTTGTGCCATTTAGGTACAAATATGTATCTTTGAACTGCCAATATGTACTTTTGAAGTACTAATATGCACTTTTTGGGTACAAAGGTGTACCTTTTTGAAAGAGTACTGTCCAGTGACAACTTTTGTACCTTTATTTCTGAGATACTCATATACTATCTTTTTGATCCCATCAAGAGAGGCTTCTTGATGGGAAATGCATCATAAAAAAGTCTATATATTTGGCAGATGTAAAGCATACATGTGTATTTTTTTGTATTTGTCCATTTTTATTTTATTTTATTATTATTGTAACAGCTCAGGTGTGTTCAAGGAGAAACATGTTTGTGCAATTTCTAAAGATTTTAGTTCCGTTTTGAATAAGGGGTTGGAAATGAATGATTTTCTTGTTTTTTGTTTTTTTATCCGATTCATCGATTAATCAAACAAATAATCGATTATTAAAATAATCGTTAGTTGCAGCCCTATATATTTTCAAAAACTTCACAGGGCCTTTTTCCCCCAGATTCACAAACTTTTTTTTCCTCGTCTCTTAGTTAGATACTTTATGTGAAACAGTGTTATAATGTATAGATCTGCAAGTTTAGGATCAATAAGACAGAAGTGTTCTTACTGGTGCCTGAATAGTGTGGTTCTCTTTACTGATATGGTGCACGATGCCTGAAATACAAAGGGGGCCGGCAAAACCAAGCAGATCAGCCATGAAACGGAAAGAAATGCTGAGGATAAGAGGTTTTCCAAAGGCTTGCCGAAGTGCTGTCCAGATCCATTTGGGCCCTTGTGGATTAGAACCTTGGGGCCTCTGAAAAAGACAAGAGAATATGTTCACTTACAACCCTTGATGTTTATAAACCTTAATATTAAAGTTTTAGATTAACTCTTTCACCACCATTGACAAGTTATCTCATCAATTAAGAGAAAACGCTTCCCTGCCAGTGACAAGTTTTTACGGCAATCCATATTTCCGCTATTATCCACTACGTGGCGTAACTTATAAAACACTAAAGCATTCACTGATGCAAAAACTTGGTGTATGTTTGGGTCATCATTCTGAATTTGATCTCTAAGGTTGTTTTCACATATATTGGTGCGCACCGTGTGCGGCCTCGGATCGCACCAAAATACATTGTATCATTTTTCAGTTAGTGCGGTCCGTGTTCACATATATATATTTTTTACTTTACTCGAAATGCCGCACCGTACACCATGTGACAACGGTCAGCGCTGTCATTGGTCTCTGACAGCTCTTACCGTCTCATGACCACCCCCACGTTTCCACGACAACCAGCTTGACAGAGAGAGCGCAGCTATCAAGATGTGGAGATAAACGATGCACGTCTTTGTGAAGTTTCTTTGCTTTAACGCGAAATTGCGTAGCTGTTCTATTAAAGCCTTTCTCACGGAGCCGTTTGCTAAAAGCCCGTAATGTCACTATTTGTGTGTGAAGGACAGCTATGCATTTATAAAATCATCAGCTCAAACGTAAAGGAGACAGCGAATCTCTATGCAACGGACCAGGATTGGCTTGTTTGTTGTTAACCCACAATATAACACCAGGCTCACGTCACAACGAAGTTGCTCAAACATGTGGAGAACTTCCTGTATTTGGTTCGGCCCGAGGTCCAGCAGTGTTCACACCACAGGTGGGTCGCCCCAGAGTTCGGCAACAGCCGCTCCGAGACCACCTGTTTAGAGCGGTCTCGGAGCGGTCGTTTAGTGCGCACCCGAGTGCGGCTGTTGTGTTCACACTGACCCAAACGCACCGTAGTCGGAGCGACACGTCATTTGGGCCGACCTAAACAGTGTATATGTGAAAACACCCTAACAAAAGACAATTTTGTTAAAAAATGCTATTCAAATTTGGTATTTTTGAAGAAACCTACCCATATTGAGAGGTGATAAAGAGAACATGATGATTTTTTAAAGCAGACGGTTTGTTCTTTCATTTTATATATTGTTGTTTATATATTTAAAGAAGAAAATTCTAGGCAGAGAACATTCAACTATAAAAAATGCTGGCACTGGCTGGCAACTTTTTTTAAACGCTGGCAAGAAAAGAGTTAACATTAGCATATACAGTATATACAATATGAGACAATATTATTGTTTTAGGTATAGTACCTGCTTACCATTTATTTTTTTCAGTAAAAAACACATTTTACAGTTGTTTTTTTTTTTTCACATTTTCCTTGTCAGAAATGTGTCTATTTATTTGCTATTAAGGAATGGAGACAATGTATTCACCTCTTTGTTCATGTTTTGGTATGGTGATATGTCTTTAAAGGAAACAAACAAAAATATATAATTGTAGTGCCAGTATGGAGTGTTCATTTGTTCATAAATTTACAAATATATAGTTAGAAAAAATTCATCAGCCCTGACTTAGTTGTTTATGTAAACTAAGAGCTGTGGGTATAAAACACTGCATGCATAAAAACGAGTCTTGAGGTCCTAAAAACACCCTTTTAATTCATTCCTATGGGATGTTTTATAAAGCTTGTCTGGGCAAGCATGAGTTACCTGTGGGGGTGGAGCCTAGCCAAAGGTCAGCCAGGATCTATTTTGAATTATAGATTTTATTTCTCAAATTTATACCTTCAGTATAATACTAACCATGACATGCAGCGCATAGTGTGACTCAGTTACACTGAAATATCAATCATCTGTAGCATTAATCACACCCAACGTCAAAAAGAACACGAGACGTGACTGATGTCACGCACGTGAGAACCATCATGTGACACAGTCTTCCACAATATCCATTTACCTGAGTACACACATACACAAACATGACTGCACACACTTTTTATTTCCAAAAGCACATAGGGAAGCTGAGTGCCTTCACCTGAGGATGGCTTGGGATGTGTTCAAAGCGGAAAAGGAACATTGTCTGTCCCTTGTGTTTTGGCGACACACATGCACACTCAAGAAATCATTTTTCAGCAATACTTCACATCTTTCTCGCTGTGCCTGGTGACGCACTCTGACTCTTCGCATCATTATTATCAAAAAGCAAGCAAGTCATCGCAAAATCAAAAGGTTTTATGTTACTAATAAAACTAAAAAATGGGACTAAACAATTTCAAAAAGCTTTTCTTTCCTCGGTACCTTCTGGGCTTCAAAGGCCTCGCGGAGCTTCAGGTAGTTGGTGAGAGCTCTCATGGCGATCGGTAGCCTGCCAATGACCTTCAGATCAATGGGACGTCTGTGTGCTGAGGTGATGAAGGTGTTCATCCACCAGTATGTGCTTTTAGAGAGCAGGTTTACAAACGGCTGCAGAAAACGCACCCCCAGGTCCTGTAAGTCCTCTGGGGGCTTTACTTCAGTGGGAAGAGCGAAACACACATAGCGCTGCAGAAACACAGGACAAAACATTGCAAAGATTCAAAGCTGAGTTAGATATAAAAAAAATGAAAATCTACTGTCCGGTTTCACAGCAGAAAACTTTTGAACCGGTTATAGGAAGTAACTATGTTTTTGTTGTTACACAACATAGGTTTTTTATAACTCAGCAGTTGGGTTTGTCCAAATTTGAGTTGAAACAACCCAACATTTTAAAGAGTGCAGCATTACCAACTAGGTTTTGGGTCAGCACCAGACCAAATTAACTTATAAACTTATGCTGGTCTTTTCAGAAAATAAGAGCAGACTTTCTTGTAACATCCAAAGCTACAGTATGTATCAGCCCCATATATACAGTATCAATATTGTAATCCCTTACCCTCCTCAGGATGACATTGATCTCCACAGCCAAAAGTAGTCCATACAGCAGGGTCAATAAACCTGTGATCCCAAACCGCAGTTGTCTCAGGCCAATGCCATGCTCGGTGTACTTGGCGAACTTGATTGTTTTCGTGACGAATGCCAGAACCCAGTAAATGAGCAAAGCTGTGTAAAAACAACCCAAAATTGATTTATTGTGTAACAAGAGTATGGAAATAAATAAGACTGGACTTCACAAAATGCTCCATAGATTACAAAATACTCAGTTTGTGTTTTGTTTTCCACAACTGAAATGTAATTTGTATCATTTTTCCTGAAATCTCATTCAGGACCAATCTGAAAGTAACTCAGAGCAAGGATAAGACAAAAACAGTGTAGAGGCAGGGCTGACCCCGTTGCTAGGTATGACACATTATTTTAAAGACTGTGATTGGTTGTCCAAGAAAAACAAAATAAGAGCGGCTTAATATTGTACATGTGCACTTTCAAAATATAGAGCTATGTTTTGCTATTTTATTATAAATAAAATGAAATAAAATAATACAATATATAATAAATACATATAATCACTTTTGGGGGTAACGCATTACAAGAAACGTGAATTACGTAATAATATTACTTTTCTGAAATAACAAGTAAATGAACGCATTACTTTATAAATGTACACATTAAAGGACAAGTTCGGTATTTTACACTTAAAGCCCTGTTTTCTGATTGTTTATGATGAAATAGAACAGTTTTGACTGAAATTTGGACATATGATGCTGACCCGAGAATTTTCGGGTGTTTGTTGTATTACCCCCCCCCCACCTCTACAATGGCTGCATAGGTGCACAGGAACAATCCTTCCTAAAATGCATTAAACTTTCGTTTACAAAGACGTGAAACTCACCGAGTGGTCAGGGGTGTTCACTGATATGCTCACACAAAAATCGCTGCAAAAGATGCTTTCCAACAGCTGTTTTACCATTTGTTGTAAACTTGTGGACCAATTTTTCCGAACGCCTCACACCCGTATATTCTTTCGTTGAGAGCTTGAATATAGACACTCCAGCCAAGTTGGTGGCGATAATCCACCTTTGCCAATTGCAAGAATACAAACAACGTTCCCGGCGGCGGAGTAATACGGTACCTCACAGCACATCTAATACAAGTCAATGGATTTGAACAAAAACTACGATAAAACCTGTTGGAATGCATCTTTAGCAGCGATTTTTGTGTAAAATACCGAACTTGTCCTTTAATATTTGAGTTACTTTTTCAAAAAAGTAATGAAAGTTACTTTTTAGTTTAATTAACTAGGTTAACAAAAATTATGTACCTAATTAAACTAAACGTAGTCACATTAAGCACTCTACGCGTACACGCCTGTGTGGGAACAGTTTGAGTCAGAAACTGAGATGGCAGGCCAGAGCTCGACATTTTTGTGATAACTTTTCAGTCATACAAAAACACCTGCAAGGCCTGAAAGAGATCAAGCCTCAGCCAAGAAAAAGTAACGGAAAAGTAACTAAAAAGTAACTGAAGCTTTACTGTCCATGAAAATAAATAAGTAACGCAATAAGTTACCTTAATATTGTAATGCACTACTTTTAAAAGTAACTTTCCACAACACTTCATATAATAATGTAATAATGTATAAAAGCAGTCCATACAGCAGTCCCTCCATATATTTATTATTTTTAATTTATTTACTTGTCATGCTGTTGATTTCCTGCCTACCCTCTATAATGGTTACCATTAATTTCTCTGAAACAGTTTTTTGAGCCTGTAAGGTGGAAGTGTCCAGTGGAAACAAAATGAACTGCAACACAATGTTGTTTGTGTAATTACTCTTCTTATTGTTGTTGTGACAGACTAAATAATCACTGCTGCACAGTTGCCAAATATTTTAATCTAAAGATTATTTTCATTTCTGGCAACATGGCATTTCTGCACTGTGAGACATGGGTCATGAACATGATCATGATCAGTGGCAGCTGGTGATTTCTCTTCCGAGCGGCGTGAATCCCAAATATGTGTTCGGAATATGTGTCATGTGTGTTGCTCCTCATGTTAAAATATGTGCATCACGTGTTGTTTTAAAAATACGTGCCAGCTGCACACGCATCGAAGGGGTTTAACACTAAACTCTGATTACACATGAGATTAAGCGAGTATCTGGCAAACTGAGCATCTCTTTTATCATAAACCCCTTTGAAGCATCTGCAGCAGACACGTATTTTCACATGACGCATGATGCACATAAGTTTACAGGGCTCCAGACTAACTTTTTCACTAGGAGCACAGTGGCCCCCAACTGAAAATTTTAGGGGCGCAACGAGAAAATTTAGGGGCACACACCGTAAATCAACATGCTAACCAAATATTCACCTTTCTACTAAGTAATACACTGTATTACTAATAAATACTTTGATGATAGATGCAGAAAGTACAATGTGCCGTTTTAAATTCAGTGTCACATCACAAAAAAAGGTCAAATTTACTGGTCGCACATGTGCGACTAAATGTAAAATTCAGTGGCACACTCTCAAAATTTGGTGGCAAAATGCGACCATTTGGTAGCAGTCTGGAGCCCTGGTTTACATGACGTGCCAAACACTTATTTTGAAATGACGAGCCACACACATGACGGGTTAAAGACATGTTGTGACGAGCTTTGCATGGTGCGCCCTCGAAAAAGAAGTCACGGGCCGCCACTGATCATGATAATCTGTAGCATCGTATTAGCTCACTGTCATCCATTGTCATTAAACACATTTCTTCCTCTTTTTCTTTTGGCCATTTGCTCTTTTACTAAAGAAACTCTTAAGCCTTCCTAATCCTAACACCTTTTAACCTTAAAAGCTTTTTTAAGGCTTAAGATGGTTTGTGAATATCTTTTATCTTTAATAGGATCTTCTCTTTAACTCTAGGGGAAACACCAACATTTCTAAAAATTTACTTAGAATTCTAGTCACTAGGATCTAACTCTTTGCACTTGGAATTTTCAATAATACAGACCCAGGATTATATGGATAAATAGTTTACATCAATATATTGACAACATTTAAATGTTTTTTAATGGAATTTGTCATTGCAGGAACAAACAAATCTCTTCTGAAATAAACTATCTGTATCACACCTGTCATTCATAAAAAGTAGTGATGCACCGATGTATCGGCCGCCGATATTTATCGGCCGATTTTTGATGAATTTGAAACCATCGGCATATCGGCAATAGCACGAGAAAGGCCGATACCGATTGTTTATTAATTAACTGCATAAAGAAATCCATTATATGTAAAAAATGAGTTAATGTTGTTAATAAAATAAATGCTGAATAGCAAAAACCACCTTTGAAGGTTGTCATGCTGTCTTATTATATTTGTTTTAGCTTAATTTGTGTCTCTCTTATTATGTTGTTCAGTTGAATGTTAATTAGATCAAATCCATGTTCAGTAAAAATAATTTGATGCAGAAATAAACTAGCAAATAGACAAACTGTATAGTATTGTATACAAGTGTTTTATATCGGTATCGGCCAGAAGTTATCTGTTTAAATCGGTATCGGCACAAAAAATCCTATCGGTGCATCCCTAATAAAAAGTCAACTACTTTTTGTTAAAATTGCTATTAATGTCATATCACAGGTTTTTATACTTATGTCGTTCGTTAAACTGGGATTAAAAGACACAACTTTCCATGTCATGTCTAAATAACAGAAAACTCAATTGAGAAGACATTCACTAACTCACAAGCAGACCGCAATATAAAACGAACACTTACTCAACAGTAGTTTAGGAAAGTTGGAGGTCTCTATGTTGTGGTAGTAGACTATCGATGTGATGGCAGCCATGAAGGCCAAACAAGATGGCATATAGAGATGCAGGTGAACTGACTGATTAAACCTGAGAAAGAGAGAACAGAAGATTGCATTACTAAAAAAAATATTTTAAACTGAAAGTCTTGAGACGTTTCGCCATCAAAGATACAGACTGAAATCGAACAATAGACATCTTTGATATTTATTCAAATATCTTTTGAAGATGCATGCAAAATGATGTATGCATGTTGCATTGGTGTGTTTGGAGCAGTTTTGAGAAGAACTTAAGGAGGCATGGGAAAAAATTACACACAACACGTGTTAAATTTATAAAGACATAACCCGCATTAACTACAATGTATTACCACAAAAGAGAATAAACAAATATTAACATATTAACAGATAAAATTTATGATAATAGTCAATGTATGCCTTATTACGTGTGAGCGTTCATTTTTGTATATTTGATTCCTTAATATGCTGTGGTTCGCCTTTTTGCCAAATTATTTTGTCTAGTAGATGAACCTTTTGTCCATTTTGTACCATACACCTCATTGTGATGGTTTAATTTAACCTAAGCGGGCATTAAACACAAATATTGTACAAATTATCACTTTTGGCCACTACTGTAAGTCAACAGATCTGATGTCTCAGCCTCATAGTTTTTGTCAATATGAAGCATGACACACACGTAAACAGCAGCTCTCATTGGCTGGTTTAATGCATCTTCCAGTTATGCAAAGTTTGATGAGTCAAAATGCATGTGTTTTTCAATAGACGGATTAAAAACAGACAGACAAATCTCACCCATCAGAAACAATGCCCTCAGCGATCTCACATACGATGACGAAGAGCAGGATGAAGGTGAGGATCCAGCGGAGATTGTGTCCGGGGAAGTGTAGCCAGGTACTGTGATGGATGTGAACCTTGGAGCTCTGACTCCCCCAGCCTACAGTACAACGATTGATAATTTGTACATAGCTTAAAGGAACTGCACACATTTCTCCCTGTATACACTATCCTTGAGAAATATATTTATTATCCAAACATCATCATTCCTGGTAGAGAAGCCACATGAAAAGATTTGTAGCTCAATTTTTGGGCATATACAGAAACACAAGGCTGGAGGTCAGAGTTGTTATTCAGGACCAGATTTTTTCCTCAATATCCTGAACATATTAGAGATGCTAAAACAGTTTTTTTTTTCTGGAGTACCACACATAAAATAACCTTACTCCCTCACAACCTTTTCAGGTATGTCAAAAAGAGGTTCATGTAACTCGACTCTCTGAAAGGTCGACGGCTTTAGCTCCCGTTCGATTCGTTTCACAACAAAGGTCACATTTGTCTATATTAAAACATCTCAGAGCGGGTTGAGGAACCATATCTTGATCTCTCTATGTGGTTCACCTAACCACATTTCTCGAGTGAAAATCAATTATGCCCCCTTCGTAATGAATGGGTCGAAAATTCACACTGGAGATTTGAGTATGAATAATTTCTGATAGCCTCTCTGGTCCTTTCAAAATGAATGCTGCTACATGCTTACAAAAGGATGAATACACAAACCTGCTTTAAATACGTTGCCTTTTGCACACACTAACTAGTAAAGTCTACTTGTGACTTCAGTCATCCCATTAATTCAGTACTGAGGCACAACTAGCATGCAAAAGTGCTCACCTGACTTTGACACTCACCGATGAAGAGTATAGGAAAGGTGATGAAGAGCAGAAAGACGTGCGGGACCACCGTGAGGGCGTCCAGGAAGCAGCCGTTGTTGAGGACGCCGGCATCCACGTTGTACGCGGCCGTGTTGTTTTCGTTGCCGCAGAACGCCAAGGACATGCTGGTGTCCGGTCTCTGAGGAAATCCGGCAGAAGAAATACCAGAAGACAGGGGAAAAGTAGAAAAAGAGACTCTCAGAGCATAATCTGTCCCCAGAGCATTAAAAGATGTACAATCACACAGGAGCCGTTACATCCTTGCTGTAGGTGGAGGATAGAAGCAAAAGTGAGTCACAGCACATGTAGGGTACGATAACAGCTCCGGTTCTGCATTGGATCAGGACATCCGAAAAGCTTCTCGCCGACAGCGGGACGCCTGCATGGGATTCCACGGTTCACAGGCATGCTTTTAATAACCACCGCAGCTTAATGCCACAATAAAACAAAAAGCATTTCCATTCGTGCGCAAACATGCACACGCTCGGGATGTGCGATCTGCCTCTGCTGCCGTTTCTGCTCAGAGTTGACCTTGTAAGAGGTTTGCTGTATGGCGGAGTGTGTGGATGAGAGGCAGAGAGTGTGATGGGGCGAGAGAGAAGAAAAGAGAGAGATGGTGATAGAAGATGAGGGTGGGGGTTGAGCATGAGAAGCCGACACACACGTCACATAGATCCAGTACATGACTAGCATGAAACATCACACACGATGATGAGAGCCAGACTGATGCACGGTAATCAGAGATTGCTTCAGTTGGATTTTAAGGAAATTCAGGATCCGATGGGAAGCTGCGAGGAGGTGGAAAGAAAAATGGCTACGTATGTAGCCAGGACATGCAAAGATAGTGTGGGACTGTTTGTCAGTGACAGAATGCTGATGCAGATAACTTAATACCAGGGTGGTCGTTGAGGAAGATAATACAGATATACAGTAAAAAATGCTGCTAAGTAATAAATTAAATTAGGGCTGCAACAACTAATCGGTAAAATCGATAATTGATTAAGAAATTTGTTGTCATTCATTGTTATATTAGTAAAAATATGTAGTAATGTGTGACTTTTGCGCTTTTAAAAGCACACTTCTACATGCAACATCGTAGTTTAGTGCCTTATTTAGCTATAATAAGGGAAAATTCGAATTGAGTAAATATTTAGGTTTTTATCCAATTAGTCGATTAATCGAAAAGAAAATCACGTAATTAATCGATTATTTAATTGCTCTAAATTTAAAATGAGTCTCAAAATTCCTATTATAAAATAAACACTTATTTTACACAATTACTTCATTATTTTACACCGCTGCCCTCAAAATGTAACCAGGACATGCAAAGATAGTGTGGGACTGTTTGTCAGTGACAGATGCTGATGCAGATAACTTAAATATCAGGGTGGTCGTTGAGGAAAATTAATCGATTAATCGAAAAAAAAAATCACTTTATTAATCGATTATTTAATTGCTCTAAATGCAAAACGAGTCTCAAAATTCCTAGTATAAAATAAACACTTATTTTACACAATTACTTCATTATTTTACACCGCTGCCCTCAAAATGTAACCAGGACATGCAAAGATAGTGTGGGACTGTTTGTCAGTGACAGATGCTGATGCAGATAACTTATTACCAGGGTGGTCAATGAGCAAAATAATAGAGATATACAGTATACAAAATGCTGCTAAGTAATAAATCAAATTAGGGCTGCAACAACTAATCTGTAAAATCGATATTTGATTAAGTAATTAGTTGTCATTCATTGTTATATGAGTAAAAATCTGTAGTAGTATGAGGCTTTTGCGCTTTTAAAAGCACACTTTATCGTAATTTAGTGCCTTATTTAGCTATAAGAAGTGAAACTTCGAATTGAGTAAATACTTAGGTATTTATCCAATTAGTCGATTAATCGAAAAGAAAATAACTTAATTAATCGATTATTTAATTGCTCTAAATTCAAATTGAGTCTCAAAATTCCTATGATAAAATAAACACTTATTTTACACAATTACTTCATTATTTTACACCGCTGCCCTCAAAAGTCTTTGACATGAAATTGTATGATCTATTATTGAAATACTGACAGGACTATGTGTAGGTTTAGGGACTGAGACGGTATTAGAGATTTAACCAAACTTATGAGTATATGATTGATAATGCAAATTTATGATAAATTAAATTAAATTGTATTAAATTTCAAAGTGGTCACGTTGTTTAATATCGAATAAGGGATGCGAAGTACATCTAGGAGAGGATTATCATGAGAGGAAACATGGGGGTGGGCTCTTTTAACAACCACCTAGCAAGCACCCACAACACACCGACAAATGAATAATACTCTGCAACTAGGGCTGTCAGAATGATTGCGATTGTTTGACCTCATCACAATGATTTCAGATCACCGCAATGATTGCACATCTCTTTAAAAACACGAGGGAGCTGCAGCGCCTGTATGAATGAGACCATATCAGATGGTGCTCATTAACTGACAGTGTAATGCAATACATTACAAAGCCATTCAATACAGTGGCAAAAACAGCATTTATAGAAATGCTGCAAAACTTTGATAAGCAGTATGAACTGCCAGGTATAAACATACATTTGTAAAACAGCAATTCCTAATTTAGGAAGTGAAAGTAATATTTTTAAGGATCTGTAAGGAATTGATTTTTTTGCAGCCACAATGGACGTGGTGCAGTACTAATATGACCATAGTAGGATTGGCTACTATTTAAGGTCTGTTCTGGTATGGTCAGTTTTTTATAGCATTTTTATTTTCAGTTATTTTATTTTTATATTTCTTATGAAGAATTTTCAGTATTTGAAAGATATTTCTATTAAATAATTCATTTTAAATATGTTATGTGTATTGATATTTACTGCCAGGTAAACCTTGCAAAATATTTAATTTAAATAATTACAACAATAGGTGAAAATTATTTCATGAACAAAAAAATTTAAAATTAAATGTCAAAGCAATAAAACAAACAATTAATTATCACAATCATCAAAGCCCTAAAACAGGCAATTAATCGTCATCACAATTTATTAGTCAATTAACAAATTTCATAATCGTGACAGCCCTATCTGCAACAAAACCTTAAAAAAATGATAGCAAAAACCAGCCAACCACCTACAGTAAAGCACCCTAGCATTGTGACAGCAGATTTTGAACAGTATGAGTTTGATTCTTTAGAAAATCAAATGTATAAATCTGACAAAGATACATTATCTCATAGATTAGAAGGGAAATAAAGTATAATGTGAGATTAGATCTTAATCAAAGCTTGACTAATTATCATATCTGTAGTAATTACACTAGACGTTTGATCCAGACTAACATTAGACCTAGACACCACCCTACCCTTCTTCCTGTCCTGATATAACATAACACCCCAAATACTGTGAGAACATGAAGATAATGGTTAGACGTTGATCTTCAATTTGAAGTGTTGCAGCTAGGTGTGTACTGTGCTACATAGATAGTTTAGGTAAGATGTACTGTATCTGTTACCAGTGGTTGTTATTACATAATGGCAAATGCTTTCTTCTACCATCCAGAGGAGAGAAAGACACAAGCATGTTTAAGTACAATACGTATTTTGCATCCACATGGGATGCCAGTATAACAAAAACACTGAGACAATAATTTATATTCCAAAAATGAAAAATAAATAATTAAGAACCTAAATTTTTAATAAGATTTTCAGGACTAATAAATGTATTCATGAGGTCACATTCTTATGAGTAAAAACTCATCTAATGAAACAATTATATATTCATGACAAATGTAAATGATTTATTCATGCATATATTCATGTTGGTTTATTACACCAGCAATATTTTAATACACCCAGGTTTAAAGATTCAGCTGTGCACCTCTCTCTCTCTCTCTCTCTCTCTCTCTCTCTCTCTCTCTCTCTCTCCCTCTCTCTCTCTCTCTCTCTCTCTCTCTCTCTCTCTCTCTCTCTCACGCACGTACGCACGGGTGTAAAAAATGAGAAATGATTTCTGTAGTGATAGTAGTATATTGATTTCATGATCTTTTGGCTTCATCTCATCGAAACTGTGGAACCATTCCATTGACACAACTGCGCATGCGCAAAACATCCTGTCAGACAGTTGCTAAATTCTCTCGCTTCATAACGACCAACAAATGCGTTTAAATACTAAAGCTACGTCTATGATATACAACGACATCGATTTAATAACCTGGTCGTTAAAAAGCAAGATTACCACAGTCTTTCTCGGACGTGACTGTCTAACTGAAATTTGTTTTTCCTAACAACTTCGTAACATGAAATAAAAATATAGATGAAAAAAGAACAGAAACAGTATGAGTAACTTATACCTAATCAAACACAACTAAATGCAATAGTTCCATTTAATTTTGTTTATGATCACCATACATAACTCAATACATAATGACTGTTGATAGAAAGAAAATTGCATACCGGTCTGTATCGTGTGATCATCATCATTCCAGTTCTTCCCAAATCCTCATGTATGATGTTTAATCCAGTCCAGGGACGTCTTTGTCAAAAAGTAGCCCTCAGCTTACATCGAAAATTTGTAAAATAATAAAAGATAATTGATATTTTTCCGCGCGTGTGCCATATGGTTCGAGTCTTTCCTCAGAGGAACTAACCGAGGTGCTGAAAGAAGCCGTTACGGAGATCCATCCGTCCGTGTAAAATTCCCAAACATCGATCTGAAAGTTGGTATCGGAATCCAGTTGATCCAATTGTCATGTAGATAACGCGCGTGGAGAGCAACCGAGCGATCGATCACTGATCAAACTAAGCAATGTGCCTATCAGTCAGTCACATATAGCCAACACAATAGATGAACCGATCCGCCTCTGCCATTGATGCCATTCTGCAAATTGGATTTGATGGCATACAAATATATCATTTCCAATCAACTTATTTATCATGAATAAATTGTTTTGGTCTGAGAGTAAATAGACCTTATATACTTCCCTTGATAGATATCAACCATATAAGACCGTCACACGCTATTCATTCGTTATGGTTAAATGACCCAAATTCGACAGGTGTGGAATTGTGACTAGTGAAAATTGGCCAATCAGCACGGAGTTTGAGGATGTCGTCATCACAACAGAATACTACTGCCTCCTTATGGCTAAAAAACCATAGGCTCAAAACAAAGAACTCTATACCAAAACACGCAAGATATGCGTTTAGAGTCCAAAATATGGCTTAATGTGTGAATTAATTGCAAAAGCTTGATTTTAAAAATAATAGGCTAAATAAGGGGAAATGTAGAGTAAAGCAACACTGTGCTATAAATTAAATTATATAACCTGAAAGAATTACTGCATTGGTAAAAAAGTGACAAAAATAACAAAATTACTAACTGCTGCTCCCAGCAGGCCATTACTGGTACTGCAGCAAAATTGCCTATTGCATTCATAATCATATATGTTAACATTCCCACAAAAGTTTATTCCTGGGTAATTAATAAAATATCAAGAATTCAGGCTGTAAGGTTCACTAAATGTGCTGTGAGCTTTATTAATATACAACAAAAAGATTGATTAAAGCAAACATCAATGCAAGAGTCATGTCAATGAAAGACTGCACCGGATTATGAGCACAGCTTGTAAAAGCCCTTTGTGATGTCTCTTAACAATAGAGCATTGGTTATTGTACTAACATCAACTGATAATCATTTCTATTAAACATTTCTATTAAAAGCCAAAATCTTGGCAGTAAATGTGCATATATGGAGCACATGGTTTTTAGGCATTAATGAACTTCATTGTCATATGATTTCATTATTAATTATTAAGAAGAAGAATACCAGATATATGATCATGTGAAAATAACACAAAATGGAATTTTGTTGCATGTCACATTACTTTCTAAAGTCATCATTGCAGATCTATAAATGACAATAATTAAGAATAGGCTTCCTAATAAAATGCAGGGCCATGCAGAGACCTTTGGAGAGGCAGGTGCTCAAAGTATAAAAAGGCACATGGAACATTCCTTGCTGAGTCTGACACACACACACTAACGCACGCACGCACGCACGCACGCACGCACGCACGCACGCACACACACACACACACACACTTTATACCATGTGCCTTTCACACACACAGTCAGGCATACATGGTTTATGGGGACTTTCCATAGACGCAATGCATTTTATACTATACAAACTGTTATATTATATTCCCCTAACATACACTGTAAAAAGATTCTGTAGAAATTACAGTATTACTGGCAGCAGGTGTAAGGGTTTATGACGAACCTCTGCGACATCTATCTGACGCACGGTATTTACGTCAGTGTCCGAAATCCCTCACTCATTTTCATTTGCTTCTTCCCCATATAGTGGACTCAATTCATTTCCCATATCGAATGAGTGAACGAGGGAACAGTTTCAGACACAGCTAATGTAATTGGTCGAGTCTGGTCGAGTTTGAGAAAAATAAAATGGCGGCGAAGAAAGCGGCTGGAGCAAAAATTTTGTGTAAATAAAGTTTCACTTTTTACACCTTTTAATTGCATGTCTAGAGAGAAATTGGTATTGTAGTTTTCATATATATGATTAGTTATCACAAAGGCGCTCTCTGTTTATATTTCAAACACGCTGCCTATGAAGTTTGTCCGAAAGCGTTTCTCTGAGCTGCCTTCATGCCTCCGAAGTCATTGCCTCATGAGGCAGCGAGGCAACAAGTTAGCTGTCTATGTTTTCGGACGCAGCCTATGTCAACATGGCGGATGGTATCAATAGACCCTTTTACAGCTAACGTGATCAAATAGCCTGTGCGCGCGCATTTAGGCAACAGTAGTGGTGTTGTTACCCAGTGGTTCTAACGTGTTAGCAACTCAGAAAGTTTATTAAAACGGTTTCCCAGCATCAAAATGTCTGGTTGTTGCGTTTGGTACTAATATAATATACTAATATACATATATATGTATCTGGCCACTTTATATTTGGCCATCTGCTAACGTCTTCTATCCACTCCACTATAGTACACGGATCTGAAGCTGTGTTGAAAAAGTTGATAAAGTCAACTTTTTAAAATAACTTTCTCTGTCTGTGTTGCTTCACTGCTGATTCTTGCCATACTTCTGTTGCCTAAATGCGCGCGCATACGCTGCCACGTCATCATTGTGTACAAACAGTAAAAGGGTCCATACTTAACGTTATCATGCAATAATGTGCGTACTCTTTTAGCACTTCTTAAGTAGGTACTCATTGAAATTGAGTACCTACTCAGTAAGTATGCGATTTCGGACGAAGCCATTGCCTTTAAAATTCCCTGGTATCTCAAAAGGAAGTAAAGAGGTTTGTTTGTCTTTTGCATCCGGCTCCCCGGATCAAGCCCCGGCCCAGATCTGCTGTTCATCTGAGAAAAAAGACTTTGACCGGCTGACAAAGCTACATCTATCTCTATTGTGTCAGTTCAAAACATCAACATAAGATATAAGAGTGCATAAAATGTTTTTTTCATGTATACATTTTTTAATTGACAGCAGATCATTTCATATCCGGATAAGCATTTCCTTAATATACACATTATAAAAATACAGAGAGGTCATATGAGGAATAAACAAACAGATATCAACACCACAACAGGCTTGGTTTCTTTGTTAGCACATGCCCTGTGCAGTCATTTTTTAAATAATGTATACTGATGTTTGAAGAACTGTATTGCAGTCCCAACAACACTTACTGTACAGTGTTTTACAACAAGACCACAAAGATCATGTATAGATAACTAAATAACACATTTCAACATATCATGTTAAATTTGAAACCTCATATAAGTGTCAGAGAAAAGAAAAATGAAAATGAAACTGAAAACATCTGTGTTCCATGTGTAGTGCTGGGGATTTACAGGGAAAGAAAGGGGAATTCTTCCTCACACAAAGGTGAAAGAGAAAGAGATTTGGGGAAAAGTATAAATGGTCTTCGGCACAAGATATAGTTCTTCTGCGACAGAAGGGCTTCTATGAAGGTAATAGAACTAATCCTTATACTAAAACCTTTTTAATTATCAGCACAGTTTATAGAATACAGAGACACATATAAATGTTTATAGAAATATGTTTTTATTTAAATTAATACATTAAGGGTGGGTTGCACCAACAAGAATTAAATTAATATAGTTTATAGTTAGGATTAGTTGATCTCAGTTTAATTTGAGTTGTGTTGCACCATCCACCCCTGCTTCGGTTACAGCTGGGACAGAATGGTTTTGATGAAGGTAATAAGTAAATTAATCTATATACTAAAACCTTTATAATAACAGCACAGTTTATAGAATACAGAGACACATTTATAAAAATGTTTATAGAAATATGTTTTTATTAAAATTAGTAAATTACATAAAATATTAATAATAATACATTTATAAATGAAAAATGTTTAAATCAATTTCATATAATGTTAAATGTGAAAATAAATGTGATTTGGTACGTGCGTATTCTTATGTAAACCATGACATGACAATTTCATTGTAATAGACAAAACCCCATGCCTGCTCTTTATTTTAGCAAGACGGTTTCTGGTTATTCAGGCTTTTCCATATTGCCTAATTTAAATGCACTTAAAATTTGTACTGTTTTTTTTTAAAAGCTGCAAAACTTTTTGTCAACTTTTGCTACTTGTTTTACAAAATTGTTAAAACTTATTTTTAGCTTGCAGATTTATTTTGCGTCAATTACATTCTCCAGAAATCAAGTGCGCATGCATAATTTATTTTTATGAAAGTAATTTTCATTTATGTTATCTTTTCCAAAATCATCTGATGTAGGGGCGAGGTCAATGAGGGGGCTAGGGTTGGGCACTAGCTTATAACTACACTTTAACAATGATTTCTACAAGCGACTTCTGGGGGCCCTATTGCAACTTTGTGAGGGTGTCAACATGTTCATAAAAAGCCATTTATTGTTTCTGCTTAAACGTAGCTAAACAAAATGTTAACTAAAACACAGAGTATTATCTTATAGCTGTATATTTTGCCATATGGACAATACTTTAAGACTTCAATACTTTGAATACTTCTTAATTATGCATTGAAACGTGTTTTCTGCAAAGCCTTTAATCTGTTACATTAGTATTTAGAAATCTATTCTGTCAAATATATTCTTTATATATTTTATAAATAAAAATAAAGAATTTCCAGTGTTCTCAAAAAGAATAAAGATTTCTGAAAGCAGTTAATATTACTAACAGTGTCAACTTCCCTTAAACTCTTTTTTAGTGTTAAGAAGTGGTGAGAAGAGGACACACCAGTGCTTAAATTTGAGGTGCAAGAGAGGAGCAGTAAAATCTCTGTTACAACATACTGACTGCCAGGTACTTCTTAATCAATCTATGTTGTGTTACACTTCATGTTTGCACAAATTAAGATCAAGGCTTTTACTGAACATAAACCTTTAATTGTAAGTTGTAGTGATAGTGAAAAGTCTTATAGACCCTTTTACAGCTCACGTGATCAAATAGCCTGCGCGCGCATTTAGGCAACGGAAGTGGTGTTATTCCTCATTGGGTCTAACGTGTTAGCAACTCAGAAAGTTTATTAAAACGGGTTCCCAGCATCAAAATGTCTGGTTGTTGCGTTTGGTTGCACTAATATAATATACTAATATACGTATATACAGTCATGTTCAAAATTATTCATACCCTTTGTAAATATGACCAAAGAAGGTTGTGAAAATAAATCTGCATCATTAATACTTTTGATCTTTTATTTAAAAAATCTACAAAAATCCAACCTTTCATTGGAAAATAATAATTTCAAATGGGGCAAAATGTCTTTATGAGAGAACATTTTTTCTCTAATACACACTGCTCACAATTAATCATACCCTTTCATTTAATTCTTTTTGCAACCTCCTTTTCCCAAGAGAACAGCTCTGAGTCTTCATCTATAATGCCTGATGAGTTTGGAGAACACCTGATCTCCAGATCCTTCAGATTCCAGCTCCATGTTGGTGCTTCTTCTCTTCAGTTCATCCCACTAATTTTCTTTAGGGTTCAGGTCAGGGGACTGGGATTGTCATGGCAGAAGCTTCATTTTGTGCTCAGTGACTCATTTTTGTGTCATTTTTGATGTTTGTTTTGGATCATTGCCCTGAAAGAAGATCAAACCATGGCCCATTATATGATTTCTAACAGGGACAGTCAGGTTTAGATTTTTTATATGTTGGTATTTCATAAAATCCATGATGCCATGTATCTGATTAAGATGTCCAGGACCTCCAGCAGAAAAATAGGCCCACAACATTAAAGATACAGCAGTATATTTCCTTTTACACTTGGGGTGCACCAAACTAATGTTGAGTGTTTGCTGCTAAAAAAATTTTTGTTTCATCTGACCATAGAACATTTGAAAAGTAACTAACACTACTGGAACTTTAAATGGGACGGGTTATATGGTCAGATGAAACAAAAAATGCTTTTTAAGCAGCAAACACTCAACATTAGTTTGGTGCACACAGGGGTAAAAGTTACTCCATGTGTACAATAAAATATACTGCTGTATCTTTAATGTTGTGGGCCTATTTCTCTGCTGGAGGTCCTGGACATCTTGATCAGATACATGGCATCATGGATTCTATGAAATACCAACAGTTAAAAAATCAAAACCTGACTGTCCCTGTTAGAAATCATATAATGGGCCATGGTTTGATCTTCCTTCAGGGCAATGATCCAAAACAAACATCAAAACTAACACAAAAATAAGTTACTGAGCACAAAATGAAGCTTTAGCCATGACAATCCCAGTCCCCTGACCTGAACCCTAAAGAAAATGAGTGGGATGAACTGAAGAGAAGAAGCACCAACATGGAGCTGGAATCTGAAGGATCTGGAGAGATTCTGCATGAAGGAATGGTCTCTGATCTCTTGTCAGGTGTTCTCCAAACTCATCAGACATTATAGGTGAAGACTCAGAGCTGTTCTCTTGGGAAAAGGAGGTTGCAAAAAGAATTAAATAAAAGGGTATGATTAATTGTGAGCAGTGTGTATTAGAGAAAAATATTTCTCTCATAATGAGATTTTCCCCCATTTTAAAATTATGCTCCAATGAAAGGTTGGATTTTTGTAGATTTTTAAAATTAAAGATCAAAAGTATTAACGATGCAGATTTATTTTCACCGCCTTCTTTGGTCATATTTACAAAGGGTATGAATTATTTTGACTGTTTGTATGACTGTATGTATCTGACAACTTTATTTTTGGCCATAACGTCTTCTATCCACTGCACTATAGTACACGGATCTGGTAGCTGTGTTGAAAAAGTTGATAAGTCAACTTTTTAAAATAACTTTCTCTGTTTGTGTTGCTTCACTGCTGATTCTTGCCATACTTCCGGGCCTAATTGCCATACTTCCGTTGCCTAAATGTGCGCGCATATGCTGCCACATCATTATTGTGTACAAACAGTAAAAGGGTCTATTGCTTCTGTAATGCATGTAATTCTATGTGCATACATCTTGAGCTGTGTTTTCTTTGGCTTAAGACAATTAGTTTATTTTACATGTATTGATTTAAATAGATGGGTTGTGTTGTAATGATGGTTGTACTACTCTGCACTTCGAGGTATGAGCCATTCAGGTCTTTCATTTAGCCAAAGTCAAAACTGTCAGGATTTTTCCATTCACAGCCATGATCTCAGATAGATAAAAGCTACTTTTTAAAGACATTAAGTCACAAATTTCTTTCTCTCAAATAATCACTTCTGCACTGTGAAAAGTAATTAATTTGTAGATTTCAGGACATTTTATATGTTAACTTTATATAACAATTTAAACTAATTTTGACTGAACTGCTTAAAAACATGCCCAATAGATGTACCATACCCCAGATTACACACATTTAACAAACATGTCCACAGGACAAAACATTTACTCATTTTTGTTATTAAATGGATAGTTTAGCCAAAAATGATATTAAACCCATGATTTACTCACCCCAAGCCGTCCAAGATGCTTATGTCCATCATTTTTCAGACTAACACATTTTCAGTTATTTTAGAAAATATCTTTGATATTTCAGTTAATCAAATGTAAAGTTACAGGGTCGACTCCTTCAAGTCCAAAAAATGTGCATCCATTCTTCACAAAAGAAATCCAAACAGCTCAACAAAGACCTTCAGAGGGTAATCTGCGCTGTTCTGTTGTAGAAATATCCATATTAAAAACTTTAGAAACGAAAATAACTAGCTTCCGGTAACGCCGCCATCTTAGACTCCTCTGTATTCAGAAGAGAGTATCAGTGTAGTGTACGCACTTTTCTTAGTGACGTATGACATATGCAGCCTTGTGTTGATTGGGAACAGAGAGGAAGGGAACAGAGAAGTCACGTTGACGAATTGAGAACGCGCTTTGCGGGACCAATTTACTTCAAGAAACTTGTAAAATGCCAATGAACATGGCACGAAGGTATTTGCATCTGTCGGCGCCACCCTGTTGCGTCAGTATATAACAAGCAGCAGGTCACAGGTGCAATACCAAATCAGCTATTTTCGCTGAGAAAGCTGAGGATCCAGTGCCCGGCCGACCCCAGCAATGGACAAGCAAACGGTGGTGATGGGACGTGACAAATCTGTTCCTTTCCTTCGGGGAACAAGGGTTACATACGTAACCGAGATGTTTCCTTTCAGTCGGTCACTACGACGTCACGTCGTGATCGTCGAATTGAGACACCCTACCAAAGCGCCACTGAAGCTGCCCCTACCAGTGCCTGCGTAAACCTTCTGTCTCTAACTTGAGAAGAGGTGGAATCTGGGCTTACTGCAGAAGGCTGGTCACTACCTGTTCCTTATCCCATGACAGTAAATTAGATAACTGGGAAGCGAACCCTGTCTGGCAGAATTAGGAACACTGCGGAAGCCACCCCTGAGGAGACTTAACCCTCTGGGGTCTGACCATTTTGGGACACTGGCAGAGCTTTTTCAGTTGCTTTAAACATATTAATGGCTAATATCACATAACATTGTATTCAGCACAAACTGCTAAAATAATATGTGAGTAACATATGTGTACATGTTTTTTTTTTTTAAGTAAATTATGTTTATGCGTGTTTAGTAAAAATAACTTAAAGGTACTGAATCTTGTAGAATTGAGAATTTGCTACAAAAAGATGCAAAAACCATTTTACCCACTTATTCACATGAAACAATATACATAACTTTTGTAAGACACTTTTTCTTGTGTAAAGGCAATATGCAATGGTGATGAATATTGTTGTGATTTACACCTGGAGATAAAGACCCAACCCCCTAATGCCTCAACGAGGAATGTTGTGCCACGATGACTTTGAGGACTTCAAGAGAAAATTTTTTAACTTAAAGAGAAATTTTTTTGCTTGTAGTTTAACAACAAAATACTGTACAATAAACTCTAAATAATAAGTATCAAATAAAGCAATAAGCCACAAGAAGCAGTGGGTTACCAATGCATTTTATAACAGCTAAGGGGCGTTGTTAGGCACGACGCGAAGCTGTTATAAAAATGCACTGTAACCCCACTGCTTTGCAGGGTTTATTGCGTTTATAAAACGGTTACTTCATATGCACAGCAGGGTTTCACAAAATAAAACACAAATAAGTTATATTATTATTAAGTTATATTATATTAGTACAAATATTACTCTTCCGCCAAACAAAGTAGTTCCTCAGAATCAAGTGTGGCTGAAACAGAGCGCAATTCTCAAGCAACACAGAAGCAGCAAAGACACAATGAAAATATGATTTAAGACTGTGTTGTTTATATTTATAAATCAACATTCATCTAAAATATACATTAACATTTATATCGTGCAACTGTTGAAGTGATGAACAAATATGCTTGGAAACATGCTTTACTCTTTCCCCGTCAGCGTTTTTTTAAAAAGTTGCCACACAGTTTTAGTTTAATGCCTTACAGAAAAATTATCTTTTTTAAATAAACATAAAATATCAAATGAAAGAACAGACCATCCGTTTTTTTAACAACAAAAAACGTTTCATCCTACCTTTATTTGTTCTCTTATCAGATATCACCTCTCAAATTTTCAGCTAAAAGCGGAGATAATTCCATTTTTGTGAAGAACTTTTGTAAGAGATCAGATTCATAGCCATCAAAACTGACACGTCACGCTAAATCCACCAAAACGCTGTTGTGTCGAGTGAATGCATCAGTGTTTAAGTTGGGTAAGATTGCCATCTAGTGGATAATAGCGGAAATATCAATTTAAGACAAAAACAACCCAGAGAACGTTATCTCTTTATTGATTAAATGACTCAACAATATTTATTTACATTTATCTGGATATCGCCATAATTGTGCAAATGTAGAAAAATTTAAAAATGATTAAAGACTGTGGTGTTTATTTTCATAAATCAGTACGCAGCAACAGTGGCGCAGTGATACTTGTGATGCGGTCTGAACCGTGGGTTTACCGGGGTATTTTACCACGGCTTAGAACGTGTTTCAACCAATCAGAATGAAGAACCAGAACGAGCTGTTTTATAATGTAAATTTTGTACACACATTTTAGCAGACAACTTTGTGTCAGTTTGGAAAACAGGTCCTGAAGAAAAAAAGTGAACATCACATGACTGGCATTTCCAGAGTCTTTATACAAGCAATGCTAAGAAACTGAAACTTTGGGTGATACACAACAGAGCTTTTTTACATAAAATGTACAAGTATGTAAGAAAGTATGTAAGAAAAGGTTTGTACCCTTAAAAATACTTTATTTGTAACAAACAGGAGGTAAAGAATTTACAAACGGCTCTTCGCACGTTTCAGCACTTGGACAGCGTCATGAGTTTTTTTTAAGCATTACTTAAAAATGTTTCTCATCTCACCATATATCAACAGGTACAGAGTCATCATATACAATAAATCCGTGAGGTAGCATTTAAAAAAAAACACATTTAAAAACAGATGCATTTGTTTAAAGCAAAGCATTTATTTACTTACCAGGCTACAGGTGAAGCAGCGCTTTGTGCAGCGGTTTGTGAAGCAGCGGTTTTACATTCAATCCTTTATTCTTTCAAATTTAAAAGCATTTTTATGCTGCTGCGCATTCATGTATGTGATAAGCAAACCTGCGTTGTCGTCCCGTTTATAGACGCATATTACTAATGCGCTCTTTAAATAACAAAAAAACATATTGCGCCATTGACTTTAGACTAAGTTTTTGTTGGTCAATGGCGTAGTCAATTTTAGTTGCCTCAAAATAGCAACGCGCCAACAATGCGCCTGAACACACCTCGTTTTCAGACCAGAACGCCCATGGGTGCAAAAGGGGGTGCAAATGCATTTGCTATTTAAACAACGTGTGGCTAAACGTGAAAATGATAATTGCGCAGGGTGGAAACTAGCAAAAGACACTTGCATCGCGCATTGTGCTGCATTGCACCGCATTGCACCAGGTGTAAGATAGAGCCCTTAGTCTTGTCTTGATCTCGGCCTGTCTTGGTCATGACTTGGTCTCGGTTTAGGTGGTCTTGACTACAACACTATTAGTTATATAAAAAGCTGTTTTCAGATGACTGTTTTCAGATGCCCATTGACTGATTGTTTATAGCTTCTGTTTTTAACAATGTTTTAATGCGTGTGTTTCTGTAAGCGCGTTTAAACTTTTAAAAAGTCACAAATGAGATATGAACAACTGACAGGTTGACATACGTGAGGTCTGTAAGTACTATCACCTACTAGAGAGAGACGCAGGGGGGGCTCTGCTAAGGGAAACATTGGCCAGTATACTTAACCCCACGGAATTACACACATAAAAACCCCTGCAGGGGACAATGTTGACGCCTAGGCCTAACACAGGTTTACAGAGAACACATAGTGAGAAGTTGACAGCCAATGCTTCGCAACATCAGCTGCCACGGCGGCGGAGGAGTACGTAAAAACATTTCTTGTGTCGTTTTGGAACTGACACCACTCCATAATGGTGCTGCGGTTTCAGCGCAACGGAACGGCAAGCCAACATGTGAGCATGAACACTATAGAATCTAGTGAATGTGTTTAGTCTCTGCTTAGTGAGAGCTTTCCGTTTCTACTGACCGCCATAACAGACAAAGAGCTGTTCTGAAGTCCTGAAGCTTTGCGCTCGGTCCATGTAGAGGCACAGTGCGCATAAGGGACATAACAAAGCCATGGCTGGATCTGCCTTCTCCGGGGCAGGGCTTGCAGGCTCACCACCTGACATCTGAAAGTAGTGGTTGGATCTTGGGCACGTAACCGGGCCAGGGGCTCAGTATTATGCTGCAATCGGCAGGCCTGAACTGAAAACACAAATCGTTGACCGAGAATGCATGGAGTTTTCCTACCCTCATAACGGAGCCGAATGCAAGGAGCATTAAAGTTTTCATTATGAGAAACTTAATACTCACAGACTGCAGAGGCTTGAAGGGAACATCCTGAAGGGCTTTCAGCACAATAGACAGGTCCCAAGAGGAATAGAGGGAGGGCGCTGAGGATTTAGTCTCCATGCACATCTTAAAAACCTAATGACCAGGTCGTGCTGACCCACTGACCTACCGTTTATCGGAGTATGATGAGCGGATATAGCAGCAATATCTACTTTAATGCACTGTACAACTGATGCTGAAGATACATAAGCATGATGCTGATTGGGCATTCTTGGGGGTTTTCTCGTTGAGAAGAACACCAGTTGACAAACAGGAGAGTGCAACCTACACACTCAAAAGTCAAGTTTAAAGTGAAAGTAAAGAGGTGGAATTCTGCGAGCCTCCACTGAAATGCTATCTTTCCAACAACATCAACACGCAGCGTATCCCACGAGCAGAGAGAGCTTTTCAATAGCAGTTAATCTGCTGGCTTTCAAAGCAAAAAAGAGTGATTTGGTATCCGCCCACACTAAAACTCACGTTCAAAGTTAACAAAACAAAGAGGTGGAAATCCGTGAGCCTCCGTTGTGGTGCTGTTTGTACAACCAACAACACGCAGCATACTTCCGGGTAAGAATGAGAGAGCTTCTCAATAGCAGTTGATCTGTCAGCTTTCAAAGTGAATAAAGCTGCACCTGATGCTCGTTAAATACTCGCACAGCGGGGCGGCGCTGGCAGATGCAAATACCTGCATGCCAAGTTAATTGGCATTTTAGTAGCTTCTTGAAGTAGATTGGTCCCCGCAAAGCGGTTCCCAATTCGTCGGTCACGATGTGACGTCGTTGTGACCGACTGAATGGGAACATATGTCAATGAAACTTTGCCACAACCAATGAGATGACATGAAACTTATGCAACACATGAAACTTACGTGTATAAATTCTCTATGCTGAGACTACTGCATCACCTACATCTGAGGTTCATTCATCTTACAGGAAGAAGTAATCTGACTGATACTCTCTTTACACATTAGGGTTTGTATTTTCTTCTCATTTTAAATCTTTTCTCCTTGGTT
Organism: Misgurnus mizolepis; assembly: GCA_025389145.1. NCBI lineage: Eukaryota > Metazoa > Chordata > Actinopteri > Cypriniformes > Cobitidae > Misgurnus > Misgurnus mizolepis. The sequence goes on along the minus strand of JAIFKI010000012.1, from coordinate 37,718,441 downwards.
TTGTCTTTCTTTTTCATCTTCTTCATTCATTTTTTCTTATCAGGTTACTTTTTTATCAAGTCCTTTAACGAAAATTACAATGGCAGCTGACACAAGTGGGTAAAACTTTATTATAAGAAAATATCATGATTAATGTTTTCAGAAATTGACACAAGCCTGTTGATCATTATTACAATCACATATTGACCTCCACAGGCATGATGATCAGAGATTTGACAAACAACCCTGAGTTTGATAAAGAGCTTCTACCAGCTGCTGAGCGTACAGCTTTACTCTACCATCTGTCTTATCTGTGTTTGGCTCCTTTCCCCAAGTTGGAGAGGATTCTCCGAGAGCGTGCTGTTGAAACTCAGCTTCTCTTTGGCTCCTCTGAAGTTATTCTTCTCAAGGTAAATTCTGAGGTTCTTCTGGTAGTTATCATACTCTGACACATTAAAACTAGGGCTGTGAATCTTTGGGTAGACAGCGAATCGATTCGATTCACGATTCAAAGGTTTCCGATTCGATTCAAAAACGATTTTTGCTAACCAGAACGATTCAATTCGATTCGATTAACAATAAATTTTGATTTGATTCGAATATTAACGATTCTGTTCTATAAATTTTAGTATACATCTGCATCTGAGCAAATAAAATAAATATTTGGGAAATTCATGACCATTTAATAGATTTTCAATAACTAGATTCAGGACTTTAGTTTAATAGCTTTACTTCTTAGGACTCAAAATACATTAAAGCAAGTAAACCAAGAAAAATAATACTATTCTACATATTCAATGCACCATAAGCTTTTATTGTAAACATTGCATACATTTCCTGAACATTTAGGAAATACAGCAAAGTGTGTAAATACAGCAAAGTGTGTAAAGGAGTAGCACTTCTCACCTCTGACCCTAAAATACTAGCTGCTTTAAGTGCAGGTATGTCTATCTTAATGGCATGGCATCTGCGGATATGGTTGGTAAGGTTCGTTGTATTTCCAATGTATTTTAACTCAGCTATTTCTACAATGTCTGCAAACTGCAACGGACTTCGGACAATCTTTCAATTTACTTCGTGAAAACTGAAGTAATCTCAAACCTTTGATCGCATGTTGGCTGGTGCGTAGTTCTCCTTCGTGTCCCTCCATTTGTACACTGTCTTCTGCGTTTATTCAAATGACAGCAAACAGGCGCGCCGCAAATTGAAGAGTAGTGACGTAATCCACTGCTCATTTTACGTCGCAGATGTAACTAATTTAAAATTTATTTATATATTTTTTTATTATCCATCGTATTCGTTATATAATCACGATTCGTTCGATTTTTAAATATAAAATCGAAACAAACGATTCACGATTCAAAAATCCAGGTTTCAAGATCGATGCATATGCATTGGCAGGATTTGTAATCGATGCATCGAGAAAACGAATGAATCGTTACACCCCTAATTAAAACACATCGTCTTTGTTCATGATTAATGTAACCCATTTAATTTAAAGAACAGACTGTAAAAAGAGTTGAATCAACTTAAGGTAAAAATTAAGTTGAGTTGATCAAAGTTAAAAGTTACAAGTTTTTTAAAAAGTTGATTAAACTCTTCACATTTTACAGTGTAACATGTAGTAAAACTATGTTAAACTTGGTATACTTATTAAAATTTTCCAATGCACAAACTGTAAAACACAATCAAACAACAGTGATATTCAATTATACTGTATTTATACAGTTTATGATGTCTGCTTGTATTTAGTACTTGAGAGTGCAAGAATCAATCATAGCCTTATTCCCTTATTGGCCACAAAGCTTATTTTCTGCATTTAATTAATTTAGATTGTATTCTTTTTCAAATATGTAGAATTGTAGGGAACACATTTTGCAAGAAGCCAACCTTTATTTTTTCAATAAAACCTGCTTTGACCAGCCATAATTGTATTCTAAAGTTTCTGATCTGGAAATAGTTCAGTGTAAAAGTGACTGGCAAATAATTAAGTGTAAAATTCAATACTGCACATTTCATAGACTTTTATATTTGTAGTTTGTAAGAGTATGATCTCTGTAGATGTCCCACATAAACCCTTTTGTTGTCTTTCAGTGTGGGGCCACAAGTAAAAATCTGGTTTCCTCGCTGTTACCCCTGCTGAAGATTGCTGTTAAAACAAAAAAACCCTTGTTGGCTATTAAGTCATTGGAAAAAGCAAAAGCATGGATCACTGAAATAATTAAAGGAGTGCAAGACATAATAAACAGGTGATGTAATACGAAAATATTGAATATAAATATAAAACTTGTAAATATGTCAGGGCATATTTAAGAGCTTTTAACACATTTAATTATTATAATTTTATAAATAACATAAAAATATGCTGATGATTTATCTAAAATTTTATATTACCAGATATGATACACAAAACAGGAGTGTGGCTTCATGCACCAGTGATGTGATTCAGGAAAAGACAGAAACAGCAAAAAACAAAGTACAAACCTCTGAGGAGATGACGAGTCATGAGAAGGTATTAGAAGAGTTTAAGGTGGAAAGAGAGAAAATATTGAAGGAAATAGAAGAAATTGAGACAAAAATTCAAGGGAAAAATGTAGAGCTGCAGAGTCACGTCAGCAATGTTTGTAAAAAAAGTAAAGGGCTAAGCATTATGGCCTCAATTCTGCCATTTATTGGGCCTCTTATAAAATCCATTGTTGATACTGCAACTGGACCTGGTGAAACTGCTAAAACCCAAGCCCTCACCAATCAGTTGTCTCAGTTCTCTTCTGAGAAGTCAGACCTAAGAAACAAAGAGTGGAACATCCAAGTGAAGATGACTGATCTTCAGCTGAAGTTGGCAACTTTAAAAATACAAGATGGTAAGATTATTTTTTTAAATATGTGTTCTGTGCATCACGTGTCATGTCAAAATACGGGTCTGCTTCAGACGCTTCGGGGGTTTATGATAAAAGAGATGCGCACGTTTGGAAGATACTCGCGAGTTTATTTTCAAGTGAGTGTCTTGTGAGTATTTTGTGAACATGAGCATCTCTTTTAACAAACCCTTTCGATGCCTGTGTAGCAGACACTTAATGATGCACATGGTTCACATGACACAACAAACACATATTTTAATTTGCGCCTCTCGGAAAAGAAGTCACAGGCCACCACTGCTTTTAAATGCTAAAAGTTTTACATCTCAGATTTAGATCTATTTAGTATGATAACAAAGGCTTCGTATTCATATTGTTTCGCTAGGTACAATACCTGACCCTGTCCATCTGGGGGAGGTCCAAATGTGCCTTACTCAGATCCAAAAAATCCTAATTCAGCTTCAGAAGTTCTGGCAATCAGTGGAGGTACTTCTGGAGTCCCTCAAAAAGGACACCTTTGTTGCAGAGGACACGATTGAGGAAAACATGTGTGATGAAATAAAGGACTTCTTTATAACCTCTATTGACAATGCAGAGGAGGTAGAGTAACTTACATTACAGTATAAAGTGTAAATGACCAATTCAATAGCAAAACTGGTAAAACTTTGTGTGTTATAAAAGAGTTGTGATTAACTTTGTTCCTTAAAATTTTCAGTTCTGGAAGGAGTTTGGCCAAAGCTGTCTGAGAGCAAAGGAGATCTTTAGCTTGCAGACTAAAGATGCATATAAGTTCCTGGAGTTCACCCCTTCCCCTGGATCAGAAGAGTGGAAACAAGAGTATGACTCTGTCATGGGGAAGCTAAATAAAATAACCCCTCAACCCATTTGCAGTGTAAAAGATGAATAGATGAGTTAAAACGTAAAAAAAAAAACGCATTACGATGCATTAAGAATGAGGCTGTCTCAACATTTGATGTATCAACAACTTAAATTTGTTTCTCATTTTGCCAATAAAGTTGTCTCAACCACCCAACTGAAACTTTATTCTTTTTTCTTAATTTTTCTTTATTAAATTATTTACACAAGACAAACTAAATCATTTGTTAAGTAACTGTTTTAACTGTTTGTGTTGAATGGATTTTTGATACAAGCTACACTGTGTCATGCACTCATCTAATGGCCTAAACCCCAGAGCTCAGGTAAAGAAGAAAAGCATAGAGAATGAAGTAAAGCTCATGGAGACCAGCCCAAGGAATGATGAGCGCAAGAAGAAGAAGAGCCAGGAGATCCACAAACATAGTCTTTAATCCGCTTTCCTTGACCAACATGATACATTCAAACTGACCAATCAGAAGACCACCTTTAACCCCCACTGTACTGGATAAATAACTCTTTGATCACTATCAGTAAGCACAGGAATGCATATGGTACTGGACAAAAATGGGGGTTGTGACAGAGTAATAAATTCCCATATTTTCAATCTTACAGTATGCTGGAATTAAGTTGTAATATAATCATATGATTAAACTATTTGGCTAGACAGAGCTAGCCTGAACCTCTGGCTATAGTTTGAGTTTTGTAGTTTTAGTTGTATACATGTAATTGCAGGGGGCTACATGAGTACCTTTTAGCAAGAGATCAGGAGCTGCATTGTTAAATTGCTTTAGCCATAACCTTCAAGATTTTCAACTCATCAACTTAAAGAATAAAGCACTTACCAATTACAATAATTTATCTCAAAAACTTAGTTTTGGTCTAGTATTTATTATTGTCAGCCTTTTTATTTGTCCAGTGTCCTTTACATCCACTCCAAACAATCCAAGCTCAAGTACCTGAAACATTTTTAAAACATGTTGTCAACACTTAGCCAAAACACTAAAAGTCCTGGTAAGAAAGCAGCTGTAGCACAAATTTAGTGTTAATAAAGTTTTTAAGCAATTAGTATTGTAGTTTTCAAATATGTGATTAGTTATCAAAAAGGCACTCTGTTTATATTTCAAACAGAATTCCATTCCATTGCCTATGAAGGCTGTCAAAATGCATTTCCCAGAGCTGCGTTCATGACCCAAAGTCCTTGCCTCATGAGAGAGTGAGGCAACAAGTCAACTACCTAAGCTTTTGGACGCAGACAGTAGTTTGCCCTAAGCTTTAGCTACTGACGCAATGCTCATTCCTGTTATCTCGTTTTCTAACAAAGCTATGCTGCCCTACAAAGGCTAAGTGCAGTAACTACGCAAACACTGAAACCGAGAAAAACGCCCTTAAAGTTTTTTACACCAGCCAGTCAAACATGTTACTGCAATTTTGGCACACATTTCTCTGAAATGGGACAAAATTGAACCAGGAGACTTTGTCACAAGACACAACAGATCTCACAAAGCCCATTTGAACCCTTAACTCAATTTTGACCAAATGCGTAGTTACTGCGCTTTGGCTTTGTAGGGCAGTATGCATTCTGCAGAAAAGACAGAATTTTTGTACATTTTTAAACAGCAAAAAAATATTTATTTTGGATGACTATTCGTTACATTTATATAGTTTTATATATAGTTTTATAGGCTCAAAGGAAGCATCCTGAAGGGTTTTCAGCACCATGGACAGGTCCCATGGAGGAATAGAGGAGGGCCCCAAGGAATTTAACCATTGCTCACCCCTTAAAAACCTTAATAACCAGGTCGTGCTGACCCACTGACCTACTGTTTATCTGGGTATGGTGAGTAGATATCACAGCAATGTCTACTCACTGTAATGTTGGAGGGGGACAGCCTCCACTCAAACCGGTGCTGAAGATAGAGACTTTGAGAATAATGAGTTGCTTTAAGAACAATGGTTCTTAAAGGATAATTCCGGTATTTAACACTTTGAGTCTCATTTCTGGTTTGTTTTGGATGAACTACAGTGATGGACACAGAAATTTTGACAATGGGTCGTGTCTTGACTTTTTTACTCGTTTAGAAGCGTCTCTTGACTGCTTCAGAATGAGAGTCAATGACCATGTACAAACATGTCATTAAAACAACACTTAACGTTCATTTTCAAAACTGTGCTACTCACCGAGTGGTTCGTGGTGTTCGTTGATGATTAAAAACAAGTTGTGTAGCGAAATACAGTTTCTGTTGTGTTTTATTTGGCATTTTGGAAAATTCCATTGATTTCTCTTGGAAGACTCATTGCTCGCTGATATATCACTCCGCCACCGGGAAACAGAAAAGGGTCTGTTTATATGTGGTTGTAGTTTTTTCGCTCGGTTTCTCTCAGAAGAAATTTTTCCCATATTTGATGGCTCAGTGACCAGCTTTAGGTTTGAAGTTGAGCTCGATTGTGACTGTCTATATGCTAGACACCGAGCGTACTTGTATGGCAAAGTGGTTGTCGCCATCAAGTGGTCAGGAGTGTGCTAACGCTTCAGACTCAAAAATAGAGCGGAAGTATATACGCGGTTGTGAGGTATCTGAAAAAATAGTCCACTATAGCAAATAACACGGATTGAAATCATACATTGCGCCAATATATTTGTTTTTAATCATCAACGAACACCACGAACCACTCGGTGAGTAGTACAGTTTTGAAAATGAACGTTAAGTGTTGTTTTAATTAGGGATGCACCGATAGGATTTTTTTGGGCCGATACCGATTTAAACAGATAACTTCTGGCCGATACCGATATTAAACACTTGTATACAATACTGTACAGTTGGTCTATTAGCTAGTTTATTTCTGCATCAAATTATTTTTACTGAACATGGATTTTTTCTAATTAACATTCAACTGACCAACCTAATAAGAGAGGCACGAAATAAGCTAAAACAAATATAATAAGACAGCATGACAACCTTCAAAGGTGTTTTTTTCTATTAAGCATTTATTTTATTAACAATATTAACTCATTTTTTTTTTTTTTTACATATAATGGATTTCTTTATGCAGTTAATTAATAAACAATCGGTATCGGCTTTCTCGTGCTATTGCCGATATGCCGATGGTTTCAAATTCATCAAAAATTGGCCGATAAATATCGACGGCCAATACATCGGTGCATCACTAGTTTTAATTACATGTTCGTGCATGGTCATTGACTTCCATTCTGAAGCAGTCAAGAGATGCTACTAAACGAGTCAAAAAGTCAAGACACGACCCATTGTCAAAATTTCTGTGTCCATCACTGTAGTTCATCCAAAACAAACCAGAAATGAGACTCAAAGTGTTAAAAACTGGAATTATCCTTTAAAGAACAAGTACAAAGGTTAGCTGACATCTTCGGGACAAGGAGAAAGCACGAAGTTGATCGGGCATTCTCAGGGGTTTGCTCATTGAAAAGAACCAAACAGTATAAGCGTGTCTCGTGGATGGCATTCATTCTGCAGCAATAATGTTAGTTACGGCTTGCGGTTAATCAATTAGAACCTCCACGTCCCATCAAAGGACCACACATGGACATTCCATAGGTTGGGATGCAGGTGACATAATGTGCCCCTTCCCTGAGAAAGTTGGTCCTTCCTCAAGGGAATCTGCCAGGGGGGTCTGTCGCGAGGAGCGTGAGTTATGGGAACCAGATCCTGGTGGTCCAGTGAGGAGCAACCAGTAAAGTGCACTTATCATCCTTCCTGACTTTGCACAGAGTCTGTGCGAGAAGGCTCACTGGGGGAAAAGAGTATTTGCGCAGACCCTGTGGCTGTGTGCCAGTGCATCCATGGTGAGTGTTCCCTCGGTTAGTGAATAAAACAGGTGACAATGGGTCGTCTCTGGGGAGGCAAACAGATTGATCTGCGCCCTGCCGAAATATTTCGAAATCAACTGTGGGTGGAGTTGCCATTCAACGGGCGTCTGCTGCTATATTGAGCGACCCCGGGATGTGAACATTATGACTCCATATGAGGAGGTGATGGGTGAGATGTGACAGGTGACGAGAGCGCAACCCACCTTGGCTGTTAAAATATGTAACAATCGCAGTGTTGTCGGTGCAAATTAATACACTAATAAATTTTCCTCAAAGCTCGTTGTTGAAAAAATGAGTGCAAAAATATACAGCCCACAACTTAAAGCAGTTTATGTGCCAGTGCAGCTGGGGTGCCGTACACACCCCTGAGACTGCAAGCCGTTGTATGTGGCCCCTCACCCCGTGGCAGAGGCATCTGTGCATACAACAGCATGCCTGGAGACCTGTTTCAGGGGTACAGCAGCCTGGATAAATGCTGGGTCTGACCATGGAGGGAAAGTGAGATGGCACGCAGGTGTAATGGTTACACGGTGCAGACCTCTGTGCCACGCCTTCCTTGGGACGTGGTCATGAAGCCAACGCTGAAGCAATCTTATATGAAGCAGCCCGAATGGTGTCACAGCTGCCGTGGCTGCCATCTGCCCCAGGAGCCTCTGAAATATTTTCAGTGGGGCCGCTGTCTTGCCTTTAAACGTATTCAAGCAAGTCACACGCTTCTGTTAGACGTGCCGTTAGTTTGACTAAGTCCAGTTCCATACCGAGAAGAGAGATCCTTTGAAGGGGACAGAGTGTGCTCAGTATGTGTGTGTTGTCATCTTTCACTGAAGTGAAGAGGATGCCCAAAAATTTGGGGGGAAGCCAGGCGAACTGAATCTCATAGCCGTGCCGGATCATGCGTAAAAGCCAACACGGCAGGCTGGGAAGCTGTTGCCAGGCTCCCAGGGACCGAGCAAAGGAAATTAACGGCACTACCGGTGTACCCGCAGAGCGGTGTGTGCTCTGGCTACACGAATCGAGGCGTTGTGTGGTGCAACACTGACCTGGCTCCGCTGATGGGTGGCTGAGCAGGTGAGACTCCGTTGTGGGGTACCCAAGCTTCTCAACACACCCGCTGGCGATATATATGTTGGCTTTATTCTTATAGCGAAGACAACAATGGAAATAAGCCTTTAACTTTTTATGTTTTTTATCCTCTGCAGTTTTTTAAAGTGTATGGGATACTTGCTATTTTGTACACTTTTGTATAGTAGAGTAAAACAGCAACACATTTTCCTCCACACACAGGAATCAGTTGTAAAATATCACAAAGCCTGACAGCACAACACATAAGAATGTACAGGAAAAACTTACATCAATGTAACTTTGTCCCAACCAATGAGATGACATGAAACTTACGCAACACATGAAACTTATGTGTAAGTGCTGAGACTACTGTATCACCTTCATCTGAGGTTCATTCATTTTACAGGAAGAAGTCATCTCTCTGATACTCTCTTTACACATTAGGGTTTGTATTTTCTTCTCATTTTAAATCTTTTCTCCTTGATGTTTTCTTTTTTCATCTTCTTTATTAAATTTTTTCTTTTTAGGTTAAGTTTTTCATCAAGTCCTTTAACGAAAATTACAATGGCAGTTGACAGAAGTGGGTAAAACTTTATTATAAGAAAATATCATGATTAATGTTTTGGGGAAAACTGGATTATTACAATCACATATTGACCTCCACAGGCATGATGGTCAGAGATTTCGCAAACAATCCAGAGTTTGTTGAAGAGCTTCTACCAGCTGTTGAACGTACAGCTTTACTCTACCATCTGTCTTATCTGTGTTTGGCTCCTTTCCCCAAGTTGGAGAGGATTCTCAGAGAGCGTGCTGTTGAAACTCAGCTTCTCTTTGGCTCCTCTGAAGATTTTCTGCTTAAGGTAAATTCTGAGGTTCTTCTTGTAGTTATTACACTCTGACACATTATCATCTTTGTTCATGATTAATGTAACCCATGGTAATTCTAAAAAAACCACACTGTACAAAGTAAAGAGTTCAATTGGTAACTTAGAGAAATTTAACATTTTTACCTTAGTCTACTCATTTTCAATATTTAAATATGTTATTATAACGTAGCGCTTTTCTAAGCGGATTTAAAAGAGGAACTATATTTTATGGCGTAATAGCACTTTTGGGAGTACTTTGACTCGGCCCAGTAACACCCTCCCTCTCCCATTATGAGAGGGAGAAGGGGAGCGGATTTTTCAGGCGAGTTGAAGTACTCCCAAAAGTGCTGTTCCGCCATACAATATAGTTCCTCTTTTAAATCCGCTTAGAAAAGCGCTACGTTTTATTTTGTACCACCAAACTTGGTCGTATAACTACTCGTCTTAAATAGTAAAAACGTTGATGTGTTTGGTCACTTCTAACTTTATCTCTGAGTGGTACCATTGAATGAATGGGGCTAAGCTAAATGCTATCGAAGTGTCGCAGCGCGCCCCAGTGCTTACGTGCACGCACACAGATGATAGAGGGATGTATCAACTCTTCTTAGTTAAGGTAATAACATATTTTAATATTGAAAATGAGTAGACTATTCCTTTAGGTTAATTCAACTTTCTAAATTCTACAGTGTAACATGTAGTAAAATTATATTAAATTTGGTAAACTTTGTAAGATTGTCCAATGCACAAACTGTAAAACACAATCAAACAAAATATACAGTGATATTCAATTATATTTATTCCTCAGTTTATGATGTCTGCTTGTATTAAGTCTGTTAAAAAAACTGGTTAAAACAAGCTGTACACACTAATTTGTAATTAAAAAAATAATTTTTAATTCATTTTTTAAACTAATTTTCTTGCTGCACAGCTTTTTTAGTTTACTCAACTCTTGGGTGATGTAGTTCACCTCAATTTACTGAGTAATGTCAACTTAAACCAACAAGTTGAACCAACTTAGGTAATAAGCAAATTTCTGAGTTTACTCAACTAGTGACTTAAGTCCTCTCAACTAAGAATGCAACTGTATAAACACCATTCCAGCATCTATCCATAAAGTTAATGCACACACAAGTTAAGTAAAGGGCAATTTAGTATATCAAATTCAGCTAACCTGCAAGTTTTGGACTGTGGCAGTGAACCCACAATGCCACAGAGAGAACAGGTCTCCTGAACAAAGTCTTTGTCTGACTTAGCCCTTGCATGAACCAGAGACCCTTTTGCTGTGATGCAAGAATGATGCGTGCTAACCCACCGTGTCGCCCTCTACACTGAACATACAGTTCCCTTTCAGTCGGTCACTATGACGTTCTCTGGAGGAGGCAGACCCAGCCATGGCTTTATGATGTCCTGTATGTGTACTACAACTGTACATGGACCAAACTAAAAGCTTTAGAACCTCTGATTAGATATTTGTCTATTACGGTGGTCAGCAGAAATGGAAAGCTGTTACTAAGCAGAGAATGTCTCACTGGATAGTGGACACAATCGGCCTTGTCTATCAGGATCTGGGTATTCCATGCCCTTTTAATTTGAGAGCTCACTCTAGGAGGAGTGTGCCATTATTTTGGGCATTGGCTCGTGGTTCCTCGCTGCTGGCTGGGTGACACCTAACATGTTTACTAGGTTTTATAGTGTTTGTGTCCGATCCTGGACTCGTGGGCCTGCAAGCAGTCATCCGCACTGACGGCGTCTACCTACTGGGATTACGGGAAGGTGACCTCGGTCCTCTACACCATGGCATTGCTGGCTAAGGCACTGAGGGACAACAGGCTAAGGCACTGAGGGACCTGCACGAGGGAGGTCACGATTCGGCTGTCTTTTTCAGACCTCCGTGCGGCCACTGACCTGACGCTCCATGCGACCACTGAGCTGACACTCGCTCCATGCGACAAAGATCACTACACAAGCCGTTGGTCGTGCGATGTCCACCCTGGTGGTCCTGGAACACCATCTCTGGCTGTGTCTCGCAGACATAAAGTAGGTCAATAAGAATCGTCTTCTGAATGTTCTGATTTCCCAGAACGGCTTCTTCAGCAACCTGGCTGAGAGTGTCACCCAACAGTACCGGCTGGTTGCCGGTAACTTACCGTAGATTTAAATGTATGTTATTTACTGGCAACATTTTGTTCAAAGTTAAATGAACATTAAACAATTAAACAATCAAACATTTGTCTTTAGAGAGTAAAACTATACAATAACAGCCTCATGCGAAGCATTCTCGGAACCTGAAATCATCCTCAATCTTTTTCTGTTTTTTGCTTCAGATTTAGTTTCCCAGAATGCTTTGCTTGCTGCTGTTATTTTAGTTTTACTCTGTAAAAACAAAGACTTTTTGTTTAATGTTCATTTAACTTTGAACAAATTGTAGTAAATAACATGAATTTAAATCTACGGAAAATTACCGGCAACCAGCTGCAGGTAACACTGTAATTTCTACAGAATTTTTTGTATTCTAAAGTTTCTGATCTGGAATTTGTTCAGTGTAAAAGTGCCTGGCAAATAATTGAGTGTAAAATTCAATACTGCACATTTCATAGACTTTGATATTTGTATTTAGATACATGTTGTTGAACTCTGTGTAAGGTATTGATTGGCCATTCATAATGTAATGAGAAACAAGTAACGTGTTGCAGAGTTAACTTTTGCGCAGTAAAGAACAAAAGAAGAACTGCCCATCGTTGTCCTGACCTTTCTTTATGTTCTGTAAAAACTATAGTGCAAACACAACAGTTAGCGACGAGGATTTATTTTTGGATATGATATGAAAACGCTGTCTTCAAGGTTTTTTCGGATGGGCATTTTTTTCTGGGAGAAGCGAGAAGACACCCGGGAACAGAGGGGATAATTCAGCGCAAAAACAGTAAATAGGAGCAAAAACAAGAAAAATGGCTGGGTACATTGGAAAGATCGACCCATTTGACAGTGGTACGGATGACTGGACGATGTACTGTGAACAAATCGAGCAGAATTTCAAAGCGGACAGCATCGATGACGACAAGCGAGTTTCAGTGTTGTTGAGTGCGATAGGAAGTAAAGCTTATGCACTGCTGAGAAGCCTCACCGCTCCCGCAAAACCGGCTGATCTGAGTTTTGACAACATTGTAAAGGTAATGCAAGAGCACCTAGCACCAAAATTGCTGAACGATTCAGATTTCATAAAGGTCTGCAAATAACAGTTCCAGAGTCACTGTGCACTAAAAAGAAACTGGAAGAAGTACTGGCAGGGGCTGCTGCAGAGTTATAGTCGGGCTTTGGAACTCTAAAGCATCTAAAAGGAAAAATAACGCTGAACAAGGATGCAGTACCAAAGTTCCAAAAGGCACGTCCCGTTCCCTATGCTATTCGCCAGAAAGTTGAAACTGAGCTGGATCAGGTACTTCAGGGATGCCCAAGTACCAAGTGTTACCTTGATGACATCATTGTCACTGGTGAGAGTTACAGCAGTCACTTGGAAAACTTATCACAGGTCTTAAAGAGACTGGAAGAGTATGGACTACGTGCAAGACGTGACAAGTGTGAGTTTTTCAAAGAAACTGTCACATATTGTGGACACAAAATTGATGCAAACGGTCTGCACAAATGTCACGATAAGCTAAGAGCAGTCGCAGAGGCCCCTCAGCCAGAAAATGTCTCACAATTGAGGTCCTTTCTTGGATTTGTCAATTACTACAACAGGTTTTTGCCAAATCTAGCCACTGTACTGCACCATCTGAATGCTCTGTTACAAGCAGGAAAGAAATGGACATGGACAAAACAGTGCATGTTAGCTTTTCAGGAAGCAAAGAAATTGATGTCGCCGAATACAGTTCTGACCCACTTCGACCTACACAAACCACTAAGGTTGGCGTGTGATGCTTCTCCATATGGCATCGGAGCGGTGCTTTCACATGTAATGTCTGATGGAACAGAGCGTCCCATAGCATTCGCATCATGCTCCCTCAATGCTGCCGAAAAGTATTACCCACAGATTGACAGAGAGGATTTGAGCCTGGTATGGGGTGTGAAACAATTCAATCAGTATCTGTATGGAAACAAATTTACCCTGGTTACAGACCATCAGCCTTTGGTTTCCATTTTCAGTCCAAATAAAGGAGTTCCACTGACCGCTGCAGCACGAATGCAGAGATGGGCATTGTTCATAGGAGGACACAGATACCAGATTGAGTTTAAAAAAACACTCAGACATGCAAATGCTGGTTGTGTTATGTGGGGACTGAGAGTTGTTGTACCCCCTAAGCTGCAAACCCAAATCTTGAAGGAGCTTCATGTGGGACATCTTGGAGTGGTAAAGATGAAGTCCCTCGCCAGAAGCTTTGTATGCTGCCCCGGTATAGATCAGCAGATTGAACAGCTTGCCGTGCAATGCTCTGGATGTCAACATGTGCAAAAGATGCCAAAAACTGCACCACTACATCTATGGGAGTGGCCTGCATTACCATGGCAACGGATTCATGTTGACTTTGCGGGTCCTTTCATGGGCACCACATTTCTGGTGATTGTGGATGCTTGCTCAAAATGGCCAGAGGTGTTCAGCATGGCCTCCACAACAGCTGTTTGAACTGATAGAACTGGATCTTTTTATCTGCAGTCCAACCAGACTGTATGGCTGTATATACTTGGGACAATGCAGGGTCTCTCCTGCTCAAACTGTGACTGTTCTCAGATAAATCTTTGCAAGAACTGGTGTACCAGAACAGCTAGTGAGTGACAATGGGTCCCAGTTTATATCTGAGGAGTTTCAGATCTTCCTAAAGAACAATGGAATCAAGCATGGGTAGACCTTTACGCTCAAGGCTGGACTTGCTGAAACCCAATTTGAGGAGAGCTGTATAGGATAAGCAGATGAAACAGTCACAAGGAGGTGGAGAAACAAGACAGTTGGAAATTGGAGAGAGTGTGCTTGCTAGAAATTATAGAGGAGATCACAAATGGACGCCTGCAAAGGTTAAAGAAAGAACAGGACCACTCTCATATACTGTTGAGATTGCACCAGATACTGTCTGGAGACGTCACATTGATCAGTTAAGAAGATCAGCTGTACCTCTGGAAAGTGCTTCTGTGAGTGTTCCATTCATCACTGTTGATACTGCTACAGGTGGAAGTGATATAACAACACCTCAAGAGATGTCACTGTATGTTTCAGTGAAGCACCACAACACCAACATCAATTTCTGAAGAGAAATGTTATCCTACCAGAATACGGAAACCACCAAACCGTCTTGATTTATAAATAATAAAGAAAATAAACAAAGAGTAAAGTACAAAAAAATTCCAAAAGGAGTTACTTACAAAGGACATTATAACTAAGTAACAGCATACATTTGTTTTTGTTAGTATATAAAATGTTTTGTTGTAAAGGAAAAAAAATTGAACATACTTGTTTAAGATTTTCTTATCTAAGGGGGGAGGAAACTGTAGTGTATTTAGATGTTGTTGAACTCTGTGTAAGGTATTGGTTGGCCCGATGTTGTTGAACTCTGTGTAAGGTATTGGTTGGCCCGATGTTGTTGAACTCTGTGTAAGGTATTGGTTGGTCCCATGTTGTTGAACTCTGTGTAATGTATTGGTTGGCCCGTTCATGATGTAATGAGAAACAAGTAACGTGTTGCAGACTTGTGCGCAGTAAAGAACAAAAGAAGAACTGCCCATCGTTGTCCTGACCTTTCTTTGTGTTCTGTAAAAACTATAGTGTAAACACAAAATTTTGAAAGTATGATCTCTGTAGATGTCCCACATAAACTTTTTTGTCTTTCAGTGTGTGACCACAAGTGATAATCTGGTTTCATCGCTGTTGCCCCTCCTGAAGCTTGCTGTTAAAAATAATGAAACTGAATTGGCTATTAAGTCACTGGAAAAAGCAAAAGCATGGATCACTGAAATAATTGAAGGAGTGCAAGACATAATAGACAGGTGATGTAATACGAAAATATTGAATATAAATGTAAAAAATGCCATGTGTAATATAAAACTCTTATTATGCCAAGGGATTATCAAAAGCTTTTAACACATTCAATTATTATGTAAGGGGTAATCCAAGGCTAGCCATGCATTAAAGGATTTTAGTGCACAAGTCAACGTAGAGGCGAAGAACCACCCGATGCGTAGCGTTATTTGCCAAGTTAAAGCGTTATTTTCCAAGTTTGCCAAGTTAAAGCTGTAATTAATGTTTCAAGTGTAATTTTTTAACAAACGGGTAAAAATGACGGTCATTTTCTTAAGTTAAGGCTCGCACTCCATCCGCTTTAAATAAAGTAGTGCCATCGTATTGCTTTTATTTAAATGAATTATCACATTTATTTAAATTCATTAATAAAAGAGAGAGAGAGAGAGAACTCTCTCCCTCTCCAAGTCTTCTATTTCGTATTGTGCCTGGGCCAATTTCTCAAAATTGCCATATTCACCATACAAATTAAACGATATGCAAAAATCATCCAGGGGCGGGACACACCAAAGCTTTTTTTACGCGGCTGAAAAAGCCTGGAGGACGCCGAATGCCAGCTGTTTTATCAGCTGAGCGCCGGTTTTCTTCAGCTGAGCGCTTTGGTTACTGTGATACTTCTGATTAGTTTATAAGTCATTGTACAATACGCCGGTTGGTTGTTGTGATATTTGTCCCACCCTCCTCCACTGTGATTGGACGGCCGTGTGAGAACTGACATTGACGAGCGGAGCTTTTCACTCATAGTTGAATTTCGTTCTACTCTCGGCGCTGAGCGAGTAAAAACCGCCGAGCTCCGGCTTTTAGAGCAGAAAAAACGCTAGCTGCTGGCTGATTTGAAAAACTCCGAGCTTCCATTGGAAACAATTGAAAACATGCACCGGCCGCAGATGTAAAAGCTTTGGTGTGCACGCCCCCAGTAGCCTACCTAAATAAACGTTTTCATATGTGTCTCTCACCCAGTTTGCAAGCGTAACTGTGTTACTATGTTTACCAGTGTTTATAGTAGGGGACTAATTTCTAACTGTAAGGGGTTGTGCACACCAAAACTTTTAAACGCTGCTGAAAACGCTTGGACAACGCTGAATGCCAGCTGTTTTTTCAGCTGAGTGTCAGCTTTTATCAGCTGAGCGCTTAAGTAGCTGTGAGATACGTCAGCTGTGAGACGGTTGGTTGCTGCGATACTTGTCCCGCCCCTCCTCAACTGTGATTGGGCGGCCGCGTGAGAACTAACATTGACGAGCGGAGCTTTTCATCCAAAATTGAACATTTTTCAACTCTCGGCACTCAGCGCTGAAGGCGGAAAAACCGCCGGCGCCGGTTTTCAGCGCGGAAGAAAACCGCTAGCTGCTGGCTTATTTGATAAACGCAGAGCTTCTATTGGAAACAATTAAAAACATGCGCTGGCCGCGGACGTAAAAGCCTTGGTGTGCACGCCCCCTAATCAAACTGACTGGAACTACCTGTGCATTAAACGGTTTTAAGCACGACTTCCAGCCAATCAGAATCGAGTATTTAAAAAAGCTGATGATTTTTCTGATTTTTTTTATTTCCAGATATGATAAACAAAACAGGAATATGGCTTCATGCACCAGTGACGTGATTCAGGAAAAGACGGAGACAGAAAAAATCAAAGCACAAATCTCTGATGAGATGAAGAGTCATGAGAAGGCAGTAAAGGAGTTTCTTGAGGAAGAAGTTAAAATCTTGAAGCAAATAGAAGAAATTGAGAAAAGGATTCAAGAAAAAAATGCAGAGCTGCAAAGTCACATCAGCAATGTTCGTAAAACAAATGAAGAGATGTTTTATGTTTTATTTGTGCCATTTATTGGGCCTCTTATTAAATTAATTCATGATATTGCAAGTGAACCTGGTGCAACGGCTAGAACCAAAGCCCTCACCAATGAGTTGGCTCAGCTCACCTCTGAGAAATCAGACCTAAGAAACCAAGAGTGGAACATCCAAGTAAAGAGGACTGATCTTCAGCTGAAGTTGGCAACGTTAAAAGAACAACAGGGTGAAAGTCTTTCAGTGCTAATATGGATAAAAGATTTACATCTCAGGTTTAGATCATTTAGTCCAGTGGTTCTCAAACTTTTTCAGCCTGCGGCCCCCTTGGTGTACGGTGCATTCCTTCGCGGCCCCCCCAAAGAAAATGTATGAAAAAAAAACAGTTCTAAAACTTCACATTTTTATTAAACAAAACATTAAATTATACAAAGTAGTGCTGCTCATTTTTTTTAGGTTTAATTTAACAGAATTCATGACAAATGTATGTATTTTATAAAATGTCATAAAACTGGGGGCCCCCTGGCACCATCTCGCGGCCCCTCTGGGGCCCCGGACCCCAGGTTGAGAACCACTGATTTAGTCTATAATAACAAATAGGTTTATAATAACAGGTTTGCTTCATATTGTTTCTCTAGGTACAATACCTGACCCTGTCCATCTGCAGGAGGTCCAAATGTGCCTTACTCAAATCCAAAACATCCTAATTCAGCTTCAGAAGTTCTGGAAATCAGTGAGGGAACTTCTGGAGTGCCTCGAAAAGAAAACCTTTGTTGGAGAGGACACGATCAATGTACATATGTGTGATGAAATAAAGGACTTCTTTATAACCTCTATTGACAACGCAGAGAAGGTAGAGTAACTTGCATTACAGAATAAAGTGTAAATGACCAATTTAATAGCAAAACTGGTAAAACTGTGTGTTATAAACGTATTGTGATTAATTTTGTTCCTTAAATTTTTCAGTTCTGGAAGGAGTTTGGCCAAAGCTGTCTGAGAGGAAAGAAGATCCTTAGATTGCAAACTAAAGATGCATATAAGTTCCTGGAGTTCACCCCGTCCCCTGAATCAAAAGAGTGGAAACAAGAGTATGACTCTGTCATGGAGAAGCTAAATGAAATAAACCTTCAATCCATCTGCAGTGTAAAACAGGAATAGTTGAGTTAAAACTTTAAAAAGACGTATTAAGATGCATTAAGAATGAATCTGTCTCAACATTTGATCTATCAACAACTTAAATTTGTTTCTAAATGATTGTCGAAGTTTGCCAATAAAGTTGTCTAAACCACCCAACCGAAAAACTTAATTTTTTTCTTGATTTTCCTTCATTATATTATTTACACAAGACAAACTAAATAATTTGTCAAGTAACTGTTTTAACTGTTTGTGTTGAATGTATTTTTGATCACACAAACCTCCTAGTATGTTGATGATCAAAAACACAATAATGTAAGCAGTGATGTGCATCTGAGTGAAATAAAAATGCCCTTCTCTTGCTAACTTTGCTTGTTAGTTCAGATGCACAAGTGCACACTGGTGTACAACCCTTGCAACGGGTTTCAATAGAACACCCTAACCACTTACAGGGTTTCCACACCTTAGTTTACTTCAAATTCAAGGACCTTTCAAGGACTTTCCAGGTCCAATACCCTCAAATTCAAGGACTAAATGTGGGGACACATTTCAAGTGAGAGCAAGGTTACATTGTGTTACCTTTTAAGCAGAGGTGGAAAGTAACGAATTACATTTACTCACGTTACTGTAATTGAGTAGTTTTTTTGTGTATTTTTACTTTGAGTAGTTTTTAAAATCTGTACTTTTACTTTAGTATGTTTTGTTTAAAGTATTGTACTTCGCTACATTTTAAATCATATCCGTTACTGAGTAAAAAAATATTTTAAAAAGCATGGTGATAAAGACGCGCAACGGATGTAAATGGGCGGGGATCGGGGAACGCACAAAAAGAACCATGGAGACGGACGAGACAGGCGCGCGCTAATGCAGACCCGCCTCAGTTCAAATCTTATGAAAGAAACCCCTGGTCATATTTAAGCGACCACTTTCCACTGACGCGAAGCTAGTGTTTCATTTCTATGAAAGGTAGGATTCATGCTCTTAAGTACGAAATTGCACGACGCGTTTTTAATACTATGCGCATTATCTTCCGAGGTCTAGCAGCTTCGCGTCAAGTCAAACACAACTTCAAAACGTCCTCGAGAATGCGCAGGTCTTTAGACATTGCAGAGAGAGAGAGAGAGAGAGAGAGAGAGAGAGAGAGAGCGCGCGCGAGAAAGAGAGAGAGCAAGAGAGAGAAAGCGCGCGCGCGAGAGAGAGAGAAGAATAAGGTTATCAGGTACCCAGGTCAGGGAAGTAAGAAGATAATAAACGTGTCAAATGTATATAGACATGGCACTCATCTCATTATATGCTCATTTAAACTAGATATATAGTTTAATAAAATAATGTATGTTACCAGCAATACATCAATTACAACCTAGTGATTGTATTAACCAGCTGCTGACCACCTTCAAAAGTGCATAACTCACATGTAAAAATCATTAAACAATTCCATAAATGTTTCTTACTTTAAAAAAGCTTTTTATTTTATTAACTTTTTGTTATTGCACTTTAATTGTAAAGATGTTCCTACAATTAAAAACAACTAGTTTGAGATGTATATTCCCTTGTCGTTTTTGAACTATACTAGAATCCTCCACCTCTTCCCGCTGTAAAAAAAGTAACTTTTACTCTGAGTAAAGTTAAAATGACTTACTTTTTACTTTTACTTGAGTAGATTTTTAGACAAGTAACTTTACTTTTACTTAAGTAAAATATTATTAAAGTAACTTTACTTTTCCTTGAGTACATAATTTTAGTACTTTTTCCACCTCTGCTTTTAAGATACATAGTTACAGTTCCCTTTTGAGGGAACTCGCGTCTGAATGTGTAAATCAAATTCAACCAATGGTGAGGCTTAACAACAAAGACAGGGTGACGCGGGAGCCAGAAAGTATATCGCTATCTGAAATATTGCCAAAGAATGCGTTAAAGGCATAGGTGTCATTTAAACTGGGGACGCTGGGGACATGTCCCCACCACTTTTTGAAATGGCTGATTTTGTCCCCACCACTTTTTGAAAGCATTTGGTTAAAATGTTCTGAAAAATCAAGCAATACCTGTGCGACATACAGTACACTGCAAAAATGATTTTCCTACTTTTCCTACTTTTGTATTGTTTTCAGAAGAAATATCAAAAAATTCTTAAATTAAGATGCTCTCTCTTAATGTGCAAAATGACCTAAGAAAATAAGTCTAGTTTTTAGACCAAACATACAATTTAAGTGAATTTGTGATTAAAACAAGCAAAAATATCTGCCAATGGGGTGAGAAAAAAATCTTAAAATAAAATTATTTTTTTCTTAAAAACTTAATTTAAGCAAAATTTTCTCACCCCATTGGCAGATAATTTGGCTTGTTTTACACTTCAAAAAAGGATTTTTAAGAAAAAAAATTCTTAGAATTCTTAGCATCTTAAATTAAGGTGCTTTTTCTTGATGAGCAAAACGACCCAAGAAAATAAGTCTAGTTTTAAGACCAAAAATATGAAATTTAAGTGATTTTGTGCAGAAAACAAGGCAAAAAAAAAAAAAAAAACACGGCCAATGGGTTAAGCAAAAAATCTTGAACCTTTTTAAACCATTTCTAAAAAAAAACACTAAATTCAAGAAAAATTCAAAAATTAGCTTACCCCATTGGCAGATATTTTTGTTTTTGCACAAGATCACTTAAATTTCATATTTTTGGTCCAAAAACTAGACTTATTTTTTTACGTCATTTTGCTCATCAAGAAAATACATCTTGATTTAAGAATTTTTTTATATTTCTACTGAAAACAAGACAAAAATACTAAGTAAGAAAGTCATTTTTTTTATTTTCAAGAAAAAAAAGTGTTGTCTTGCTTTCAGTAAAAATATCTAAAAAATTATTAAATTAAGATAAATTAAGTCTAGTTTTAAAATACTTTTTTAAAATAAAAAATATAAAATTTAAGTGATTTTGAGCATAAAACAAGCAAAAAAAATCTGCCAATGGGGTAATCAAATTGAATTTAGTGTTTAATTAAAATTTTCAAGATTATTTTGCTTACCCCATTGGCAGATTTTTTTGCTTGTTTAATGCACAAAATCACTTAAATTTGATATTTTTGGTCTAAAAACTAGACTTATTTTCTTGGGTCGTTTTGCTCATTAAGAAAAAGCATCTTAATTTAAGAATTTTTAGATATTTTTACTGAAAACAAGACAAAAATACTAAGAATTTTTTTGCTTGAAAATAATTTTTTGCAGTGTATGTCTGGTTTTGTGGTCCAGGGTCACAGCAGTTGCGTTGTGTGCTTATGGTGTTTTGTTTGCCCATTTTTTATGCATCATTATTCAATATTTTTCCCATCCTGCTGTAATGTTTTTTCATATGATCTTTTGTCCCCACCACTTTTCAACACAAACTGACGCCCCTGGTTAAAGGGACGCAGGAAGTTTGGCAAGGGAGACACAGCGTCTCGTTCCCTTCTCAGGGAACAACAGTTACATACGTAACCTCCCAGGGCCTTGAATTTTTTCCCTAGATTCACAAACTTTCAAGGATTTCAAGGACCCGTGGGAACCCTGCACTTAATTACTACAGGTGTGTTCGACTTCATAAAAATGCAGCCTGTTTCCCCTCATGATGAAATTATGGGACTATAAAGAACAGACTGGGGAAAGCTTCTTCCCAAGAACGGTGACCTCCATCATTGTACTGTAGCACTTTGTATTGTTTTCATTCTGGTTTCACTTCATTTTACATGAAGAAAACAAAAGCCACACATCTATCTTAAAATGGATGCTCGACCAAAAATTAAGTGAAGTATTATATGTAAAATCGGCACACTTAATCTCTAAATATATCAAAATGTATTCAAAAAGACTTAGCATAATGTGTGACGTTTCGAGTGTGACATCAGAAAATCTAAAGAATAGGTGAATTATAATATTTGAACATTTCTTGCTTTGCAAAACAAAGACACTAGTAATAATTAATGCTTGCTATTGAAAAGAGACAAGTTAAATTAGTGTTTGAATGTAACGAAGCCCAAAATACTGGCTGATACCAGTCCTACAAGTAAGCATCCTAATAATCCCAGGGTAAATAGACAAAATTTAGCATGTAAAAATGGACTAATAAGTGTGACATCATTACTGAAGAATATTACCCACTCCTTATGGCTTAAATCAAAGATCATTATTTTACATTATATTGTATTGTATGTTAGTATTGTATTGTTGAATTGTATGGTATTATAGTGTATTCAATCATTATACCAGAACAAACAGAAACAAGTTGATTTATTATTAAATGATGTTTATTATTAATCCATGTGCATTTAAATGATACGTATATTTATTACTGTAATACAAATTTGTATTTGCACAGTAAGTGAACAATGTGCTTTGAAAATCACAAAACATTTAAAGGCTGTCTCTTGATTCCCCATGAGATCTATGAACTGGTCTGCAGTAATGATACAGGACAGGTCCTCAAAAGAATGTCCTGTAAAAACAGAAAATTAAAAAAATGTAATGAACATGAAAGAACAGTACGCCACTGCATTGGTTCACTACATTGCTTAAAGACACAAATCCTACAGGTTATTACTGGCAAAGTGCCTTTAAGCAACATTGACTCCACATCTTTATGCACCAAGGATGGATTATAGTCATAGTGCATGTCAGGCTATGCACAGCCTATGCATAACCTACGCCGTAGAACCTATGCATGATTATAAATTGCACTTTAGTGCTCTTGTGCTTTTTGCGTTGACCTGTTGCTTTGATACAATGTTTCTTATTTGTAAAAAGAAATTAAAAAATTGTGTGTGCACTACTGGAAATGTAAATATGTATTTTAAATAAATAAATAAATACACCTTTTTAAATAAATACACAAGAACAGTTTACTCTTTCCCTGCCAGTGTTTTTAATAAAAGTTGCCAGCCAGCGGCACCATTTTTTATGATTTTTTTACCAAATCCCGATTTTCTCTTTTTAATCACCTCTCAAATATGAGAAGGTTTCTTTAAAAATACCCAATTTTGAGCAAAAAGCTGAAATAATTGCGTTTTTGTGAAAGATTTCTGATAGATGATCGATGATCAAAACATACACTGAGTTTGAACTGTTTGATGTTTGGGGTTGCTTCCGGGTTGTATAAGTTGCGTAAGAGCGACATCTGGCTGACAATACCGGAAATACTGATTACTGGAAAAACTTGTCATTGGCAGGGAAGCGTTTTCTCTTAATTGACGAGTTAACTCGTCAATGGCAGGGAAAGAGTAAACAGCATTTATATGTAACAAAATTAATATATTAAATGAAATATTGACAAAAAAAATCTAAACTAACCAGAATCCATACTAATTGGAATCGAATGGTCAAACTGATCTCAAAACCCAGTCCTAGTATCCATGATGGTTCATGCTGATTTAGTGCAAGTCTAGCTAGTGAATCAGTATAGGCATGTTAAATTAACTTGCAAAACAGCTGGTGAAGAGTGTAAACTAGCAAGGTTTTCATTAAAAAGGCTAATACGGACACCAACATCCCATTTTGGTGACTAGAATGCAGAACATTCAGCAGTGTATGTTGGTGACCAGCTGCTCTTTTCAGCAGGGACAAAAATGCTTTTAAAAATGCCACCTTTCAAGCGGTGGTTTCAGAGACGATTTGGAACCAGGATCAAGCCACCGACCTTAGTGTTTTTTTTTGTGTTGAAAAGCACATCCCAGTTCCAGATTGGGCACCAGCTCTGTCATTAGCTTTAGTGAAAAAACGCCCAAGGCCCTGGCCACATTGGCGCAGTCTATAATCTGTCTTTGATATGCATGCATTAAACAGTTTCAAACTCAGAATAAATTTGCTACTAGTTAACCAGACACATATTTATAAGTAGTAAAAATTCAGACAGTAGTACTAAAAATATACGACGGAGCTTTATGGCAAATACCTGAGTATGGTGCTATGAACAGGTCAGAACAAAGAAGCAAAATTCAAAGTCATGAACATGTAACCGTCTCTTTGAGCAACATCAATCAGAACTACTGTAAAACCGTAAAAACACAATAAGCACTCTGTAATGAATAATAATAATAATAATGTTTCACGTATTAACATATCAATAAAACAGTATCAAATATCATTTAAGCATGGAAATATTGGTTTAAGGCTTGATAAAGAGATTGTCACATGTACATGATGCAAATGCTCACCCCAGAGGGGTAGGGGTGGTTTGGGGTACTGTTACCACCGTCCAATCAGGGCGGGGGATTAGGCGGTCGCATCTGGAGCATGTAGCCCTGTCTGTACACAGGGGCACTGAAAACCTTATTCTTTGCAGTGGGTCTGACTGATGCTGCTTTAGAGCTGAAGACATACAGCAGATGATGGATACATCTACATGAATTTAATTGAACTGAGAACAGAACACATTATATATTACTGCACTGCCTGGCCCAAAAAGTCAAAATTTGGATGCTTTAAATAAGCAAATACTTGTGATAGCCAATGATTGGATCATTATAGCATTGATGAATAGATGTAATTCTACAGTAGACTTCTTCAGTCTTATATCAACACATTTTGTCACGTGTGTGTGTGTGTCATAATCATAAAAATGTGTGTATGTGTGTGTGTGTGTCATAATCATAAGATTATTGTGTGCAACTTTTATCCAGGCAATGCATTTATCAGTTAAATAACAGAATGTGCTGATTGGCTGTGATTTTCTCTGGGATTATATATTATGAGGAACAGTATACATACACTTCATCTTCATATTCCTTAGGTGGGGACACTGCGATCACCAAGTCAATCCAGTCCTGCTCATTCATATAAACAAAAAATATATATATCAAGATGACAAATTTAATTTGTTAATCAAATGCACTCTCAACTCCAAATCTTATTATTTTACTTAAAACTCCACTTATAAAATCACACAAGACCTCACTGACATCAACCTGGCTTGACAAATGTAAAACACAACACTATATGTCGCAACACTATATTTTGCTTTTAAGGGACACTCCACTTTTTTTGAAAATATGATCATTTTCCAGCTCCATTAGAGTTAAACATTTTATTTTTACCATTTTGGAATCCATTCAGCTGATCTCTGGGTCTTAGCATAGCTTAGCATAATCCATTGAATCTGATTAAACCATTAGCATCGCGTTCAAAAATAACCAAAGAGTTTCAATATTTTCCTATTTAAAATTTGACTCTTCTGTAGTTACATCGTGTACTAAGACTGACGGAAAATTAAAAGTTGTGATTTTCTAGGACGATTTGGCTAGGAACTATACTCTCATCATTCTGGCGTAATAATCAAGGACTTTGCTGGCTTACCATGGCAGCAGTAGGTGCAGTGATATTACGCAGCCGAAAATAGTATAGGAGGAAACTATTTTCGGGCACTGCGTAATATCATTTCGCCTGCTGCAGCCATGTTACAGCAGCAAAGTCCTTGATTATTACGCCAGAATGAGAGTATAGTTCCTAGCCATATCTGCCTAGAAAATCACAACTTATAATTTTCCGTCAGTCTTAGTACACAATGTAACTACAGAAGAGTCAAATTTTAAATAGGAAAAATATCTAAACTATTTGGTTAGTTTTAAGCGTGATGCTAATGGTCTAATCAGATTCAACTGATAATGTTAAGCTATGCTAATATTCGTACCGCCAGAACCGGAGATCAGCTGAATGGATTCCAAAATGGTAAAAATCTAATGTTTAACTCTAGGAGAGCTGGAAAATGAGCCTATTTAAAAAAAGTGGAGTGTCCCTTTAATGGTTCATTATACTTCTTGATGAAGTAATTATAGCAAAACGTATGCATTTTGTACATGACTGGAAATCAGTATATTGTAGTTCAGTACTTCAGTACATACGGTTTTGCTTTTTGATGTTAATTATTAATAAACAAATTGCACCATGATGTGGAATTGAACAGAATATAATAATAAGATATGAGCTATGTGGTTGCTCAGTGGACCAAGCAGAAAGAACTGACCCCCAAGTTTAAATGATATTCTTGTCTCTAAATATGGCTTGGGTCCTTCCTTCAATGTAAGTCTGTATTTTTTCTATACAGGCAAAAAGTAAGTCCATTTTAAATAAAAGTATGAGGAATAGTAATGACAATAACATTTAATGGCTTAATCAAATTCAAATATATTGCTTGTAATAATGGATGTACCCCTCCACTGTTCCAGGCTTGAGCCATTGAGGTCTGTCCTTCAGCCAAAGTCCCATCTATCAGGATCTTTCCGTTCACGGCCATGATCTCATCACCTTCCACAACTCCACCTGAGAGAATACACACAAACAAACAGAAGTTGGTAACTTAAAACTCAACAATCTGGAAATGCTTAAAAATAAAAAAATGTTTATCATGTGTAAATGTATAGAGATGATCTATACAGTCACAATTAAAATGTTTTTTGTAAGGCTCACCGTGTTTATCTGCTGCACCTCCTTCGTAGATAGAAGACACCACAATCTTTCCCAGTGGTGAGTCAATTCCTCCCTCTATAGCCAGGTCAAGCTTTCCTTCCTACACATATACCAAATAAATACATAAAAGTGTTGCTTTTTACTAGGGCTGTCAAAAGATTAATCCCGATTCATCGCATAGAAAATTAAAGTTAAAAGTAAAAGTAAGCACCGTGTAATTATAAATAAACACACATGCATATAAATATATATATATATATATAAATATTTTATATATAAAATTACACACAATACACACACAAATATATTATGCACAAACAAACCTTTATTTTGTACGCGATTAATCGCGATTAATCTTTTGACAGCACTATTTTTTACAGATGTTCAGTCAAATATCTCAAAGATTGCTCACATGTATAATTTTTTATTTTCCTACTATACCTTCTTGATTCTCAAAAGTCGCACATCTCTCCCAGCTATCTGCTCGGCCGTGAACTGTGAACACACAAACCCGCAGCTAGAAGTGAGGAAAAGTCCACAGAGACCAAATACAGATAACTGTATATGTTAAGGATGACTGTACCATAGAATATGGATCGAAATCATCCACATATTTCTGAAATCCCTGCAAAACAAATAGGGTGAACAAAAGCCCAATGTTTGTATTTTGTCAGAAAATAAGGCACTTTACCGAACTAGTATTGGTTAACAATATTAAGGGAATGTTATCATAAAATCTAAATAAACTATTAAAGTAAAGCGTTCCTTTGGCACTAGCATCACAGATATCATATGATTTAAAAAGAAATGGTACATATACATGGTGTGAAATAAACATTTGTTTGGTTGGATCATTGATAGCTTTATTTGGATTTCTGGTCAAAGATTAATCGCGATTAATCGCATACAAAATAAAAGTGATTTTTAACATATTAAATTTAAGTGTGTGCTGTGTGTAATTATGTGTATATATATATTTATTTATATTTTTATATATTCTATTTAATATATAAATTTAAAACAATTATATATAAATAAAAAATCTGGAATGTATATGTATGTGAGTGTGTTTAAATATACATAATAATTAGACACAGCACAAACAAATATATTATGCGAAAATCAACTTTTATTTTGTATGCGATTAATCGCGATTAATCTTTGACCAGCACTAGATGATATTTAGATATTTAGTCTCTTTCCATTATTCATATCAGAATGACTTTCACTGCTAATTTTATAAAGTGAACCTAAGCATGTGGTTACAGCCTAAGTGCCACATTTGAAACCACTGAGACGTTTTTACAAGCAAATAATCAATCCAGTTTTAACACCTGAACCAATAAGCCCTATGGAGATTTATCCTCATTACATACTAAAACAGACACGGGCGCTACCTAGTGGATATGCATTAGATATAATAATAATATACAGTCATCAGTTTGATTATGTTATGTGCACATCATCCACTCAAAGGCTGCTTTCAAATCAACGAAGATGAAGGTGTGATTGCATGAATACGACTGGGCGTGACCTAGCACACGTTGCAGACTTGATGCTAATGTCAGAATGACTCTAAATGTAAATATATTCATTTTTACCTGATTTTTTTTTATATTACAATCAAGGTAAAGATGCAATCATAATCTGAAGAGATCTGATTATGTAAAACCTCATCATTTGAGAGCCGTCTCGGTACAGGAAATAAGAAAACACACGTGAGTAAAATGCACCCTCATGTAAGACTAATATTATCCAGCTTTTTTATTTGATTTTTGCATATTTTTTTAAAGTAGCGTTGAGCTCTGGGACACAATAAACTCACTCATGTTTTTCTAATAATAAGGTCCTTAAATTATTATCAAAGTTGGAAATCAGCTCAGAAGGATGCATTTTATACTTCACAGACAGAAAATACACATTTCGACTTTACTCAAGCACTGGGGGAGTAACACAATGCACTGATGACAATTACTTGTTTCTTGCCGGATTTAAAAGACGTGTTGTACGTGACCATCCGTTTGAGCATCTCTGGGGGCTGAAACACACATAATTATGATTGACTCTTAAAAACACACAAAGACACACACACACAAACACACAAACACACACACACACACACACACACACACACACACACACACACACACACACACACTAAGTGCTTCATGCATGCTATCTCATTATATGCCATATACGGTTGGTGTCAACATATTAAATAGGTCTATTAACGGTCTATGAATTCAGTCAGCTGTGAGATTTACGAATAGACTGAATGCCTGACTGCTCTTAATAACACTGAAATATTGTCCATTATGGCTCTCTACTGATAGTGAGGGATCATTTGAGAGAGAAAAACATCTGGCTCTTTAGAAAAGAATAAGGAAATAAGAAAGAACATTATTAGAGATTTAGATCTTAAGAAATGATCTATTATCTAAATTGCTTATGTAATGACATGTTTAACTGTCTATACATGTGCATTTATACTGTCCGTCAGGAAAACTATACCAATAAATGTTTACTTAAAAATAAAAATGCTACAAAAGGTTCTCCTATATACATTCTTAAAAATAAAGAAGCTTCACAGTGCCATAGGTTTATGCCATTGGTTTCATAAAAGGTTCTTCTTTGATAAATAATGGTTAAAGAAATGGTTCTTTAAAGAACCTTTGACTGAAAGTCTCTTTGTGGAACCAAAATAGCATCTCTGTAAACCTTTAAAGGACCTTTATCTCTAAGAGTATATTGTAGGGTTGAGCGGGGAACAAACCTACGCGGGGTTAATGGTAACGTGGCTGCTTTACATATTTATACAGGGCTGAGCAATCTGTGCTTTTGTCTTTTTCTCTTACTGTCAGAAGATCTCCTGTGAATTTGTGAAAAGTTTTGATGTGCTTTGGTTAAGATATTGATCAAAGAGTGTTTTGGAGGCATAAAAGTACATTTCGTCATCTTAAGTTTTTTTTTCCGATTTCTAAGTTGGGAGCAAGTCACCAAATCCAACCTTATATTATTTTAATCACTGTCTTGTTAACTAAAACACAACACCATTTTGAAACATGTCAACAACTTCTAGTACCTGATAGCTGGGATTGAAAATTCAGTGTTACAACTAAGCCTCTAGTATACAATGATAATAAAATAAAAACAATGTAAATACTATTCTTTAAAATGATAACTGTAATATAATATCAGGGGCAATACAGCGGGGAAAATAAGTATTTGACACATCAGCATTTTTATCCGTAAGGGGATCTCTAAGTGGGCTCTTAACACAACATTTCCACCAGATGTAGCCATCAAGCCAAATATTAAATTCATACAAAGAAATCAGAACATTTAAGTATACAAGTTGAGTCATAATAAATAAAGTAAAGTTTCTTTGTATGAATTCAAAATTTGGCTTGATGGCTACATCTGGTGGAAATTTTGTGTCAATAGCCCCTTAGAAATCCCGGTGACTTCTCTTCCGAGGGGGGCAAATTCAAGTATGTGTTTGTTGCATCATGTGAACCATGTGCGTGAACCATGTGCATCATGCATCTTGTCAAAATACATTTGCTGCACACGCATCGAAAGGGTTTATGATTAAAGAGACACTCACGTTCACAAAATACTCACAAGACACTAACTTAACACTAAACTCTGATTAATACACCTGAGATTAAGCGAGTATCTGGCAAACGTGAGCGTCTCTTTCATCATAAACCCCTCTGAAGCGTCTGCAGCAGGCACTTATTTTGACATCACACATGATGCATTAGTTAATACATGATGCACAAAACAAACGTCTTTGAAATGACAAGCCACACAAGAGGGGCTAAATACATGTTGAGATTCGCATTGTGCGCGGCCACTGCTTAAGTTTTTTTTTTTATGCCCAAGTATGACTATGCTTGGCTTAGCAAAAACCATTAACCATAATAAATAAACTCTAAGGAGACACTTCAAGGCGGTAAGGTTCTTGTCCTCTCTTGCCCTTCTTGTTACCCTCCTTAAATAACCACAAATTGGCAACCGCCCATTAATTAGGGAGGCACAAGGACAGACAAAGCGATTGGCTTCCACTGTGATCTGATAAAGCAGGTCTGGTTGTCTTACTGAGAAAGCCACCGGCAAGTCTACATTGTCAGGTTGATCAATCAAAGGCATTGTAATGCTAGAAGTCTCACTATGCACGCAAAGTACAATTTGTCATCTTCTGCTGTTCTATCTCTCTTCCTCTCTTCTTCACTCCTCTATTCTTCATCATTGCAATCAGAGAGGATAAACCTATGTCGGTCTGGTCTCTCTTGAGTCTCAAAAACTCAAATTATAATCAAGGAGTCAAACAGCAATTGGCACAACAATCAAATCAATGAGCTTTGTAAGTTGTCGAAATTCATGACATCATGCATGCATTATCATCACACAAACACAAGAGCAAGCCCTGTCTTACCATGGTCTCTGAGTGAAGTGTGGGTCTGTGTGAGGTCTGAGTTGGTAGCATGACGGGTTTGGACATGACAGGGTTGATCTGTCTCCGCTGGTTTGGAGGACTGGGGGCTATTTGCTACGCAGAGGTTAGCAGTAAGGGACACACACTTGAGATCAGAATTGGCCACACTTTTCTTATTTCAGTTTTCAAACCATACAATATGGAAGATTCTAGGATCCTTTCATATAATGGATATACTGGATTTTTTGTCAAACAACTTTATTTGCTATATCTTGCAAATGCTCCTTCAGACTCAAATGTTAACTTTCATAAAGTTGATTGTAAAACTTTTTACAGTCTGTCATCCAAAATGGCTGCTTTTGTCTTTTAAGAAATAACGAATAGGAACATAGTATATTAGATTTTGTCAGTGGCGGCTCGTGACTGCTCATCCGAGGGGCGCAAATTCAAAATATGTGTCATGTGTGTTGCTTGTGTTTTCAAAATATGTGTTTGTTGCGTCATGTAAACCATGTGCATCACGTGTCTTGTCAAAATAAGTGCCTGCTGCACACGCGTCAAAACCGTTTATGATAAAAGAGACGCTCACGTTCACAAAATACACGCAATACACTCCCTTAACAGTAAACTCTGATTACACATGAGATTATGCGAGTATCTGGCAAACGCGAGCGTCTCTTTTATTATAAACCCTTTAGACGCGTCTGCAGCAGGCACTTATTTTGACAAAACACGCGATGCACATAGGATCACTCGACGCATAGAACACATATTTTGAAAGTACGAACCACACACATGTTGGGCTACATACATGTTGTGACGAACTTCGCATCGTGCGCCCTCAAAAAAAGAAGTCACCGGCCGCCACTGGATTTTGCCACTAACCAAATAAATCCAATGTATAAAGGAAAAATTCAATATTTATGATACGGTGCAAAAATCCCCCAAATAACTATGGCAACAAATAAGATAAAGAGATGCTGGTTGCATAAAGCTACCATTATTGCACACATTATATGAGCTGGACAAGTCTGATTTGTGTTAAACCTAGAGCAGAAGCTCAATGCTGCATGTTTCATAAAACTGAGGACTCACCAGTGGATTATTAGAAGTTGATATTCTGCTTGCATGAGATGTGTTTCTCATAACCTGAGCCACAAGATAAGGTTTTTAATAATCTAACAACAACAGCAGATATCAGATTTGTTTCACAAACAAAACGCAAATTGCCACACTTTGCAAACAAGATGCTCAACTTTGTTGTGTTTATCTGAAGTTAACATACAATAACCTATACAACACACTCGAAGCTCACTTACAGCATTCACATGTATGTACAGCAGTGTTGGGAATTAATTCATTATAGTTAATCTTAATCTTTTGTGAAAATCATGAAAAATGGTGGCAACTTTTAAAAAAATGCTGACGGGCAAAGAGTTAAACTAATCCAAAAGCTTCTAAAGGTAGAGAAAATTCACTTTTTGACAAAAGAGGGTATGCACATGGCGTCACCGTCGGTGAGAGGGACTGCGGTTTCACCCACTGAGTGGCAAAAGACAGAGCGGCAGCATTTGAGTACAGCGTGACATCGGCGAAAAACACGGTGAAAACGTGTCGAAATGGGAAAAGGCTGTTGTGCGATAGACTGTACTAATAGATTAACAAGAATTCAGAGCTATCGTTTTACAGACTGCCAAAAAACACCGAAAGGAGAAGTAAATTGATCGTTCATCCCAACGTCCACAGACCACATGTGTGAGGACTCTGCCATAATCTGGTTTGGTAATTATATCTAGTTGTGTATGGCAGGGTCCTGACAGTACAATGTTTTGTGTGGGAGAACGTGGTTTTGGTATTGTCATATCAGACCACGTTTTTCCCGTGTCTTGTGACTTTTCCCCGCTCCCTTGTATTCTCTTGTCATTGTGTGTTATTTTTCCCCGCCCCCTTGCATTTTCCAGTCTTTGTTTTTATGTCTTGTTTTAGTCTAGTGTTCTGTTTTCATGCATATATATATTTATATATATTTATATATATATAAATATATTTATGGTTTTGTCTTGTTGGTACTGTGGTTGTCTTGTGCTTGTAGGTGTTTTACAGGTTCACGTGTGCTTCCCTCACAGGTGTTCCTGTTCAGTGTGATTGCCGCCTCTCGTCTTCCTCACCTGTTGCTTGTTATCCTCTCGTCTGATCTGTGTATTTAATCCCTGTGTGTCTAGTGTGTCTTTGCAAGTCCGTTTGTCTTTATACTAGTCTGTCACAGTGTATGTTCTTGCCATTTCTAGCTATGCTAGTTCCTAGTCGTGTTTTGTGTCTGTTTCTTGTTGTGGAATAATCTCTCCTACCCCAGTCTGTGCTCTCTGCTACCCGGGAGTTTTTCTGTGGACTCTGATTACTCGACGGCTCTCAGAGACTGTTTCTCACTCACCAGTTACGGACCACTCTCCTTCTGCCTGCTTAACTGCCTGCCTGTTTTATTGACTGCCTTTTGTGGTTACAGCAGCGCACACTCGCCGCGGCATTGCCGCTGTCCAGTAGGAGGGTCCTTCAGCACTGAAGCTGCACGGCTTCTCCCTTCAGCACCACTAACGCTCTCTCTCTGCCCGCCACAGGATCTCCTCTTCCATCTGCCTCGAGTGCCTGTAGTCGGACTGTCATCTGGCCTTTTGTGGTTGGCCCCCACATATACTCTCTCCCACCGTTCGCTGTCTGGCCGGAGCCCGAACGTGTGTGGCTCTCCTCCCCGGTGCTTGTGTGTGCTCCCCGCCTCAGCCGTCTGCCCTGGTGTGGCTTTATGCCCAGACGCGCTATTGTCTGTTTACCCACATTATTATTTAAATAAAACCTTCTGTTTACTGCATTGGGATCTTCTCTGTTTTCTTGAGCCTGACAGAACGGACTTGCCATAACTGGATCCCGCAGAGATGGACCTATCCTGGTCTGATTACAGAAGCCGCCAAGCGCATATCCTGTTCGGCCTCCGGCAGAAGGGGGCTAACGTGAAGGATTTCGCCTTTGACTTCTTGAAGGCTGCCAAGTACTCTGGTTTCAACGAGGCTGAGCTAAAGGTGGTTTTTAATGGCTGCCTCGACAAGCCCCTCACTACGGCAGAGCAAAGAACCCTGAGACCCCTGGGCTTCCCGGATACAGTGGAGTATCTAATGAACCGTGAAGAGCCAGGGGTTTCCACTGACATCTCTCATCCTGTCCCTTTGCCATCCATCCCGGAGGGGTGCGTTGTCGGGGTGATGACCCAGGAGAGTCCTGCGCCCTCCACATCCTGTCCGGTAAGCTCCGCCTCGCCAGTCAGCCTTCGAGGGAAGCGCGAGAGGAGGATCTCGTGGGAGTCGGCGTCTGGGGGGTCCTCCACGGATCTTGCCACTCCCACCACGGCGCTCATTCCACCTGCCCCACTCTCTGCACCGCGCCCTAAGAAGAAAAAGAGGAAGAAGGGATCCTCTATTCTTCAGCCAGCTGCCACCCCTCAGTCCTCTGAGAAGCAGCAGCCCCTGCCGTCTGCGCAGCCTCCGTTGCAGCCCCTGCCGTCTGCGCAGCCTCCGTTGCAGCCCCTGCCGTCTGCGCAGCCTCCGTTGCAGCCCCTGCCGTCTGCGCAGCCTCCGTTGCAGCCCCTGCCGTCTGCGCAGCCTCCGTTGCAGCCCCTGCCGTCTGCGCAGCCAACCGCAGCTGCCCTTGTCTCTGTCCCGTCTCCGCTGCCGTCCGCAGCGGCCCTTGTCACTGTCCCTGTGTTGTCTCCGCAGCCGTCCGCTGCACCTCCTGTCATTGTCCCTGCCTCGTCTCCGCTGCCGTCTGCAGCGGCTCCTGTGACTATTCCTGTGTTGTCTCCGCTGCCGGCCACAGCGCCCCCTGTCATGTTTCCTGTTTCCCCTCAGCCTTTAAACCCTGACCTTGTTGTTCCTGCCTTGCCCCAAGCTGTTTCCTCCCCACGGAACCCTGTTAGGCCTGCCCGGCCTCCACGCACCCAACCCTCAGCTACTCCCCGGGGTCAGAGGTCTCGTCCTGTACCCAGTCCCATCCCTCCTCCTGTGAATGTTGTTGTTCCCCCGCCCCCCCTCCCTTGTTTGTTGTTCTTGTTGTCCCACCCGAACCCTCTAGTTGTTCTATCTTGTCTTCCCTTGTTAGTGTTTGTCATGTTTTCGTGGGTGTTGTCCAGTGTCCAGTCTGTCTTGTCCTGTGTCTCTCCTTGAGGGCCGCCAGGTGGCGTCCCTTGAGGGGAGGGTCCTGTGAGGACTCTGCCATAATCTGGTTTGGTAATTATATCTAGTTGTGTATGGCAGGGTCCTGACAGTACAATGTTTTGTGTGGGAGAACGTGGTTTTGGTATTGTCATATCAGACCACGTTTTTCCCGTGTCTTGTGACTTTTCCCCGCTCCCTTGTATTCTCTTGTCATTGTGTGTTATTTTTCCCCGCCCCCTTGCATTTTCCAGTCTTTGTTTTTATGTCTTGTTTTAGTCTAGTGTTCTGTTTTCATGCATATATATATTTATATATATTTATATATATATAAATATATTTATGGTTTTGTCTTGTTGGTACTGTGGTTGTCTTGTGCTTGTAGGTGTTTTACAGGTTCACGTGTGCTTCCCTCACAGGTGTTCCTGTTCAGTGTGATTGCCGCCTCTCGTCTTCCTCACCTGTTGCTTGTTATCCTCTCGTCTGATCTGTGTATTTAATCCCTGTGTGTCTAGTGTGTCTTTGCAAGTCCGTTTGTCTTTATACTAGTCTGTCACAGTGTATGTTCTTGCCATTTCTAGCTATGCTAGTTCCTAGTCGTGTTTTGTGTCTGTTTCTTGTTGTGGAATAATCTCTCCTACCCCAGTCTGTGCTCTCTGCTACCCGGGAGTTTTTCTGTGGACTCTGATTACTCGACGGCTCTCAGAGACTGTTTCTCACTCACCAGTTACGGACCACTCTCCTTCTGCCTGCTTAACTGCCTGCCTGTTTTATTGACTGCCTTTTGTGGTTACAGCAGCGCACACTCGCCGCGGCATTGCCGCTGTCCAGTAGGAGGGTCCTTCAGCACTGAAGCTGCACGGCTTCTCCCTTCAGCACCACTAACGCTCTCTCTCTGCCCGCCACAGGATCTCCTCTTCCATCTGCCTCGAGTGCCTGTAGTCGGACTGTCATCTGGCCTTTTGTGGTTGGCCCCCACATATACTCTCTCCCACCGTTCGCTGTCTGGCCGGAGCCCGAACGTGTGTGGCTCTCCTCCCCGGTGCTTGTGTGTGCTCCCCGCCTCAGCCGTCTGCCCTGGTGTGGCTTTATGCCCAGACGCGCTATTGTCTGTTTACCCACATTATTATTTAAATAAAACCTTCTGTTTACTGCATTGGGATCTTCTCTGTTTTCTTGAGCCTGACAACATGTGGGTTGACAAATTGCTAGGGTCACAATCAAGCAGAGGTTTTACTTGCTACTTAAATGTCTTTTTTCAAGTATTTGTATTTTATCTGTGATTTTCTTTGGAAAACATACATTCCAAAGCATATTATCATAATTTTTACTCTATTACACTTCATAAATAATATGTTTTTGTTTCACATTTAATATTTAAGTACATTTACTCTTTCCCCGCCATTGACGATATATCTCATCAATCAAGAGAAAACGCTTCCCCGCCAATGACGAGTTTTTCCGTCTTTCCGCAATACCGATATTATCCACTAGGTGGCGCCTTTTTACTTTTTAAACCAGGAAGTATTGCCCTATGGCAAGCTGCTGCATGTCCGTGTCTGTTTTAAAGATCGCTCTGAATGGGATCTCTATGAAAAGTCCGTCACAAAAATTGAATTATCTCTGCTTTTTGCTCAAAATGTGGTGTTTTTGCAGAAACCTACCCATATTCAAAAGCTGATTGCAAAAGAACTACTGAAGGTAGGATGAAAAGTTTTTTTTGTTTGAAAGCAGAGGGTCTGTTCTTTCATTTGGTATATTGTATGTTTATATATTTGAAGAAGAACATTTTCTGGAAGACATTAAACTTTTGTGAAAATCATGAAAAACGCTGGCAGGCAACTTTTTTTTTAAACGCTGGCGGTGAAAGAGTTAACGTACTTTTACTCAAGTAAAATTACACAATTTCAATGTAATTAGGTATTAAATAAATTTGAATATGCAATATTAAAGAATACACAGTATGATTATATGCTTTAGAATGTAGTGAAGTAAAATTTTTCCCAAAACAAACATCCTAATAAAGCACAGATGCTTGGAAAATGTAACTAATGTAACTAAGTATTGTCCACCTCTGCCATCAAGTCCAACTAAATTCAATTTAAGCTGATGATAGTCAGTTTTCCTGGAATTTTCGCAGCAGCCGCTATGAAAACGTTGAACGTTTTGCCACTCAACCAGGCGAGCTCTCGCGTGGTCACGTGGAAAAGTGACGTCAATGCATACCCTCTATATATGGCTTATCACAGTTATTTTCTGCTGTTTGTTAACCAATCCCTGCTGTTTCATGGAAAGTGGAATGGGCGGATCTGAATGGTGAGAAAGAGCACCAGAATTGAGTGAATGGAGTAAAGACTTGTAAAAGACTTGTATGTATGTACTATAGTATATTTTTTAAGTCTAAAGTGTTAGATTTGTTTGTTCACTAGTATTGTAATATTTTTTAAATCAAAATAGTAACATTTATTTCAGTTTTTTTGTTTTCTAAAAAATCATACCTTGCACTTGTTGCTAGCACATTTTGTTAGAATCTAGCAGTCAAAAATGTATTATTTTTTTCTTTTTTTAAGTGCACCTTTAGTTAAAAACACCACGTATTAAATGGGAGGACGTCCCCAACACTGCCATACACATTCTTAACAGTTCTCTCTCACACTAACAAACAAGCTAACTGTGCAAACCTTAGGGCTGGGTGGTTGCGAGAGATTACTGTGGCTTATGTACTGGAATCCCCCTCTTGGCCGGTAACCACTTTCATTAAACCTGCTGCCTTGTTCGGATAAGCTTGGGGAACGGGGATAGTTGGATGGCCTTGTGTGGTACTTGTCCTCCATGTGCAAGGGGGGTGGAGGTGGTGGTGGAGGAGGAGGTGGGGGTGGTGGAGGTGGTGGGGGAGGAGGAGGTGGCTGAGATGAGGACGGAGCCCTGGATGAAAACTGTGGGGAAGAGGGGGGCGGCCGTGCACGACCTGTTAATGAAGGAGGTACCCTAGAGGCCGGTGGGGAGGGTGGACGTTGGGGAGCGGGTCTGGTGGGTTGCACTGGGTGAGGTGCTCTCGGTGATGGAGGACGGTGGTTAGATGTGTTGTAAAGTCGGGGTGAGGGTGGAGGTAGTGGTAGCGGAGGTGGAGCCTGATTGGATGTGGGTGGAGTTGGGGCTAGTCTTTTAAGAGGCTGCCTCAGACTCTGGTCCACTTCATCTAAGTTGATGTCATCAAGGTCCGTGGTGGCCAACGTGAGACCTCCAGGGAATCTCCGCCTGGTTGGGCCAGTTGATGCAGGGGAACGTGTTGGAGACATCTGGAGATACATCTTAATTGCTTAGAACCTTGAACCAACCAACTCAAATTTAGACTAGTCTAGACGCAAAGATTGACACACTTTGGAACATTGTGGTGATTACCTCTGGAGATTCATTTTCAACTGAAGAGATTTGCTCTAGTCTGGTTTGACAGAGCCTCTCCACCCAGTGCTGCACCTTCTCTGACTCTTCTAGATCTTCCCTCTCAGTCTCTGATACCTAGTTTAGTCAGTAAATCCAAACTCAACTCCAACAATCATTGCAAAGGGTACAACCACATAATTATGGCCTAAACTTCATTTAGTGACCATACACATGGGTATACTAGTGATGGTGCCAAACAGACTAAAGGTATTGCTCACAATAACCCAGAGCACAAAGATCAAGAAACCCTACTGTAACCACTTTGGTAGACATAGTACCTCTTGCAGTAGTCTGCTGATTTTCATCTGCTTTTCTCTTTCAAGTATCTCTTCCTTTTCTTTTGCAAGCTTCAGTTCAAACTCCATCTCTTTTTTGTTCTTTTTCTCAGCTGGGAGAGTGTCAGTCTTGGAGGTCTTCTTCTTCTTCTTTGTCTCCTTTCCTTTCTAAATACCCAAAGTGATGTTTGAGAAGACCTGATGGACTTTTTAACACCAGGCCTATAAGGACTTTGTACTGCAGTGTTTAATCCAAACCATTCCAAAGTAATATTGAAGTCCTTTATTGAGTTTCCCTACTGAAAAATCCAGCAAAGACCTGGTAGCTGGTTTTAGCTGGTTTAAGGTGGCAGTAGCTGGTCTACGCTGGTCCTCCCAGCCTGGCAAAGCTGGTCAAGCTGGTGGATCAGCTGGTCTTCCAGCCTGACCAGCTAAGTCCAGCTAGACCAGCTTAAAAAGTGACAAAAACACAGCCAGACCAGCTTGCTACACCAACAATACCAGCTAAAACCAAGCTGGGAGACCAGCTAAA
The DNA here is from genome assembly GCA_025389145.1 of Misgurnus mizolepis. Lineage (NCBI taxonomy): Eukaryota > Metazoa > Chordata > Actinopteri > Cypriniformes > Cobitidae > Misgurnus > Misgurnus mizolepis. Next base: position 37,678,737 of record JAIFKI010000012.1, on the reverse strand, counting down.
ACCAGCTCACCAGCTTATGCTGGTCTTAGCTGGATTTTTCAGTAGGGTTGTCAGGGTTGTTTAAGTTTGGAGTAGACTCTGCAATACAATGGTCTTTCAGGAACAAGGTGTTATTGTCGCAACCACTCCAAACAAGTAGCAATCCCACTACCATGCAGACTAAACCTTAGATATCCTTTCTGATCTCAAAATGAACAACGTATCCGACAGTTCAATCACACCAAAACAGCACAACATGCTTTTAGCACACACTGTACCTTTTTGATCGTAGGCAACTTTCCTTCATAACGGTAGAACCAACCGAATGCTACAAGAGCAAGAGCGACACTGTGAATCTCATGCATATGACCGTTATACTGTATACGGTACCACAAAAGCTACCAAGATATGATCCAACCAAACAAAATGACACAGAGGACAGTCTACATAAAGTTGAAGTGTTTAGAAGTTTGTTAAAAGAAGTGCCTAGTTTGGTATATGAAGCCTTCACTCACTTCTTCTTCCTCGTCTTCATTTGAATCTTCATCGGCTGGTACCAGGAAGAGTCAGACAAGGCATACCAGAAAAACAAAGTGATGGAAATAGAAAAAGCACACAAAGAGAGATGATGCATTCCCAAAATAAATGCACATCTATTCATGCAAGGACAGAAGTAATGCATTACAAGTACCTTTTAAGACAAGGTAACATGTTTGTTTGATCTTTGGAGAGTAGTGTTGCTCTCTTGAGGTTTTTCAAACAACATGCCCTAAAGAGGTTTTATGGGTGCGTTGTGAACTTACTTGAGGTTTTAGGTTTTGGTGAGGGTGCACGGTGTGTTAGTGGTTGGGGAGATGGCGACGGGGCCGGAGAAGGAGTTTTGGATTTTTCCTTGGAGCCCCAGTCTTCTTCCCATTCCTTACGATGTTTCCTCTCCGCTGCTTCAATTCTGCATACACATAACAGATAAAATGGACAATCATTTAGTTGGAGCCTTCCAGTATTGTTTCTGTAGGACTTTAATTGTATCTACCCTGAGCACGCTCTATTTTTAAAGCCTATTCACAGATGATGTTTATTTTGGTGAAGATCATGGTGAGTTGGGCAAGCTTTACCTCTCAATTTCTTTCCGGTGGCGTTCCTCTTCCTCTGCAGTCTTCTGTGATATTTCCATCTTCCTTCTGCAAAATATAACACATATAAAACAAGAAAATATATGTATTCATTAGGGATGCACCGAATCCAGATTTTTTGGGTTCGGCCAAACACCGAATGCACTGTTTAAGATTCGTCCGAATCCGAAACCGAATCCTACTCGCATCCTTATTCCATTAAAACAGTAAAACACATTAATGAAGTAAACAACGTCCACAGCAGTGTATATTTTCATTTTATTTCATTTTAACTGTAAAAAAAGGAAAGGCAACATTATGCCAGGATGACAAGTGGGAAAAACTATTATGACAATTACCATAAGCCTATGCATAATGAAAGCGATGCGGTGTGATGCGCTAGTTTTTTCCAGGTGCGTTCACGAAATGTGAACCGCCCCTAAAAAAATGCTTATCTCCACGTCAGCACCCGATGTGTGTAATCAAAGGCCACGTGACGTCGACTAGCGTAGCGCAAGCCTAGGGTTTGGTTCGGTGGAAAAAAAATCTACGATTTGGCCAAACCCGAACCCCGTCAAAAAGCCCAGTATTCGGCAGAATCCGAATGCTGGATTCGGTGCATCCCTAGTATTCATGCATCTTTAAAACACAGTGTGTCTTTTCAAAAGGTTTTATTTGGTAAGGCAAGCTTTTGTTTTTGCATCACTGTTACGTTTTGTCTGCTTTGGGAATTGTTTTGGTAGCATTATTATGTGTAATGTGTTAAGATGTGTGTTTTTACGAACAATCGTTCTTTCTCCTGCTGTTCTTTGATGATCTTGTTGGTCTCTAATGCAACTTTCTTCTGATGCATTAGCTCCTGTCTGTCAAGCTGACGCCGAGCTTCAGCCGCCAAGCGCTCCTCATCCGTCATAAACAGTTCACTCCCCTGAGACACAAACATAAACACAATCAGACACATGCAAGCTGTTAAGGCTGGGGAAATAGCTTTCTTTTACACTTTCTAGTCCCCTGAGAACGATAAAAGCCTTTCGGCGGGATGTTTTTAATGTACTTACAGCTCCGGTGAGAACAGTGATGGTCAGACTACGGCTGCTCTTCAACACCCGGACTGCCTGTAAACACACGCATTATATGACACGATAACCATATGTGGAGAGGAAATTCATTAACAGTTTTGCATTTTCAAAAGATGCTGCTCACCTCTTGATGGCTTAAGTTCATAAAATCGACCCCATTGACCTCAACAATCTGGTCCCCGATCTAAAAGCAACACAAACGCGTGTTTGTGTATTACAACAAACAATTAAACAGTGAGGTTATGATGTCGCAGTTCAAGGTTTAGTCTGGTCTTTTTGTTTCAGGTTTTGGTTACCTGTAAGCCCACTTCCGATGAAAGTGACCCTGCCTTCACATTGCTCACATATATTCCTGGTTTCTGTGTTGGTCCACTCGATATGCTACGACAAGGAATAAAATCGATGGACAGATTAATAACTTATGGTGCAAATCGTATTATACAATTTATATTAAGAATTACTAAGAATTGTTTTTCAAGCACAAGCAAAAAAAATCTGCCAATGGGGTAAGCAAAAAAAAAAAAATCTTGAAAATTTTTCTTAAAGGCACACAAGGCAAGTCTGAGTATTATTTGTCTACTAGCTCCCCCTAGTGTCTGGGAGTAAATGCGTTCTATATCTAAGACTATACGAGACTGAAGGACACCGGGTCGGATACAGCGAACTTGCAAGTGGGGTATTCTTCCTACAGACGGTAGGGGCGGGCGAGAGAGTCTTCATTCGTCATGTAATGAGTCATTTAACCATATACCGACTTACGAAGATGATTTATTAACATAAAAATGCTGCCTTGTGTCCCTTTAAATTCAAGAAAAATTCAAGAAAAAATAGCTTAGCCCATTGGCAGATTTTTTTGCTTGTTTTATGCACAAAATCACTTAAATTTGATATTTTTGGTCTAAAAACTAGACTTATTTTCTTGGGTTGTTTTGCTCATCAAGATAAAACATCTTAATTTAAGAATTTTTTGATATTTTTACTGAAAGACAAAAATACTAAAAAAAAAATTCTTGAAAATATATTTTTTTGCAGTGTAATATGCACTCTTTGGTACTGATATGTACCTCTGAGGTACTAATATGAACTCTTTTGGTACAAAGGTGCACTTTTGGCACAAAAGGTAAGTATTTTGACCATTTTTTTCCTGACATTATAGTCACCAGGTCATGTTGTTGTAGTTAAACCCCAGTAAATTCTCACTGGTAAGGTCCAAGTCATACAGTTTGTTGTGATTTAGAACTGATTTGTGAACTGTAGTATAAATAAAATAAGTAAACTTGTCCTCACCTGATTCCCATGCCTTTAGTTCCCACTAAACTCAAAAACACTTTCTTTTCCTTAATCTCTGTCCCTCCTATTGAAGTCAAACCAGCCACACTGGTCTTCCTCTCCTGAGAGAGCAAAACACAAAGCGCAAGTATAAATGTCAGTGTAAAATAAAATGCCAAACGTACAGGAGACTCCATCTTACCCCTGATTCAGACACAAACTGATCCACAAACTGCCACTTCAGAGGTTCTTCAGAGGAGCTACATTTATAACAGATATCAATATAATGTCAACAAATGTGCTTCCATACCTGTATGTCTGAGAATAACAGCATTGTGACATCAATAACATGATTACCTTTTGACAGGAATCATGCCCACATCTGTGAAGAGACAATCACAATGGGAATAATCAATATAGACACTCGATAAAGAAAATGAATAAGTAATACAATTAGGTGCGACGAATCCCACGGAGGATATTTTCTACAAATGACTGAACTGTTAAATCAATCACAGGTCAACTGTGATTAAATCCCCCCGGAGAATTAAAACTTATTAAGAGGTTTTGCTCTGTGTAATACCGGCAGCTCTACAGATGATATTTTACAAGAAAGGAAATCTGTGAATGTCACAGGAACTTACGGCGGACTTTCAAAGAGACGGTCTTCTTGGTTTTGATGAGGTTGATGACCTCCTCGTGAATGCAGGAGGAGATGGAGTACCCATTGATGCGTACGATCTCATCGCCAACCTGAGCAAGACACAGACCAAGACTTTAACAAGTTGAATGTAATATTAATAACATTATTAGAGCCTTAACAATCCGGAATATAAGGACACATCATTAAAACCTGTTTCGCGAGTTATCCTTAACTCTTTCACCGCCATTGACGAGATATCTCGTCAATTAAGAGAAAACACTTCCCCGTCAATGACGAGATTTTCCGTCTTTCCGCAATACCGCTATTATCCACCAGGTGGGGCCCTTCCGCAACTTTTTAAACCCGGAGGTATTGCCCTATGGCAAGCGGCTGCATGTCCGTGTCTGTTTTAAAGATCGCTCTGAATGGGATCTCTATGAAAAGTCCGTCACAAAAATGGAATTATCTCTGCTTTTTGCTCAAAATGTGGTGTTTTTGCAGAAACCTACCCATATTCAAAAGCAGATTACAAAAGAACCACTGAAGGTAGGATTAAACGTTTTTTTTGTTTGAAAGCAGAGGGTCTGTACTTTCATTTGGTATATTGTATGTTTATATATTTAAAGAAGAACATTTTCTGGAAGGCATTAAACTTTGGTGAAAATCATGAAAAACGCTGGCGCTGGCTGGCAACTTTTTTTAAAAACGCTGGCGGTGAAACAGTTCAAGGAAAACACCACCGTTTTTTATATTTTACTATGTTCTTACCTCAATTTAGAGAAATTAATACATCCCTATCTTTTTTCAATGCGTGCACTTTTAATCTTTGTACAGCCAGGGGCGAAAATCTCATCTAAATGTTGGGGGGGACAATAAACATAACATTTTTCAAGAACAATTTTTGAAGGGGACACCAATAATACAGGCAAAATTGTACTTGCAAGGAAATGGGTACAGATAGAAAACGTTTCTCTTTCTCTATGAACGGACGCAAATTTAATTTTAATACATATGAATGCAGAGGTGAAAAGAGTAATACAATTTTCTACTTAAGTAATAGTAAAGTTACTTTAATAATATTTTACTTAAGTAAAAGTAAAGTTACTGGTCTAAAAATCTACTCAAGTAAAAAGTCATTTTAATTTTAAGAGTTACTTTTTTACAGCGGGGAGAGGTTTCTAGTATAGTTCACAAAGGAAGGATATATACATCTCAAACTATGTTTTTAATTGTAAACATCTCTACAATTAAAGTGCAATAACAAATGTTAATAAAATAAAAAGCTTTTTATAACTAAGAAACATTTATGGAATTATTTAATGATTTTTACAGGTGAGTTATGCACTTTTGAAGCAAAAATAATATGAGGTCAGCAGCTAGTAAATACAATCATTATATGAAGGTTGTAATTGATGTATTGCTGGTAACATACATTGTTATTAAACTATATACATAAATGAACATATAATGAGATGAGTGCCATGGCTATACACTATACATCCTTTACACGTTTATTAGCTCCCAGACCTGTGTACCTGATGTCTTTCAATCTATCTCTCTCGCGCTCTCTCTCTCTCTGCAATGTCTAATGATCTGCGCATTCTCGAGGACGTTCTCAAGTTGTTTGACTTGACGCGAAGCTGCTAGACCTCGGAAGATAATGCGCATGTATTAAAAATGCATCGTGCAAATTAGCGGTTAAACACGGTCGGCAATTCTCAAACTCCGTACTCAAGAGCATGAACCCTACCTGAATGAAACAATCGCTTTGCGTCAATGGCCAGGGGTTTCTTTCGTAAGAATTGAATTGAGGGTCTGCATTAGCCTGCGCCTGTCTCGTCCCTCTCCATGGTTCTTTTTGCGCGTTCCCCCGCCCATCAATCAATCATCCGACCGTGGCGCGTCTTTATCACCTTACTTTTTTATTTATTTTTACTCAGTAACGGATATGATTTAACATGTAGCGAAGTAACCAACAATACTTTAAACATACTTAAGTAAAAGTAAAGTACAGATTTTAAAAACTACTCAAAGTAAAAGTACACAAAAAACTCAGTTACAGCAAGGTGAGTAAATGTAATTTGTTACTTTCAGCTCTGCCTCACCTCTGCATGAATGCATAAAAATGTTTTCTTGATCGTTTATCTGCTTCTGTTCTCAGAAAACGAAATATGTTCATGTTTATATGTCAAAATAGTCCAGTTTTAAAACATATGAGGATAAACTGATAAGTGATGGGAAACGTTGTATTGTATATAGCTTATTAACGCGTCGGCTCCGTACACTTCTCTACCACCGGAATGTGTGGTGGTGAGGTAAAAGGGGCGTGGGCAGTGGACCAAACCACTGTGAGGCAAGGGAGGGGGAATCCAAATATTTAAAACGTTTTTTTGTTGTTGCTCCGTTTGCATTTGTATTGTTTCACTTCTTACACAACTAGTTTAAGTATTATAAATCATTAAATTATTTTCAATACACATATTCTAATGATAATTTAGGGGGGACAACCCTCAGATAGGGGGGGTCCTGTCCCCCCCGACCCCCCCGGGATTTCCGCCCATGTGTACAGCGCCTTGTGAATGTGTTAGCATTTAGCATAGCCGCATTCATTCCTTAGGATCCAAACAGGGATGAATTTAGAAGCCACCAAACAATTCCATCTTTTCCGTATTTAAAGACATGAGTAACATGAGTAGTTACACAAGTAAGTAAATAAAACTTTTGTTTGGAGCCATAGGAATGAATGGGGCTAGGCTAAATGCTAATACATTCAAGAAACACTGTACAAAGATTAAAAGTGCACGCATTGAAAAGAAATAGGTATGTATTAATTAATCTAAGATGAGGTAAGAACATAGTAAAATATTAAAAAACTGTGGTGTGTTCCTTTAAATTTTAATGGCAGTTATTTGGGTTCTTTTTCTGGGAAAGTATATGATTTTTTTAATATACACATGAATCGGGGTTCTTCATAAAGTAGGGCAAGATAACAATGAGACATGATCTAATATTTAGTCCTCCTCATGCTCCAAAACATGTATGTTTACATTTATGTATTAAGCAGACTTTACCCAAAGCCAGTCACAGTGCATTACAAGGGGTACATTAATCTTTTGCAGTGTTAATGCAAAGGCCTACTCACTAACCTATAGTTTAAACACTTAGTTTGCCCGCACGGAGTCTGTGAGTTGCCCGCCAAAGCACATTCTATTAATAGCCTCAATTTTAATATTTATTTATAAAAAATATATATTACCTTGGCTTCTTTTATGTATGTTAACATTTTAAACAATGATATCCATTGTGGTAGCCCTTGCTCACAAAAAGGTTGGAGACATCTGATGTGTATAGTATAAATATAGTATATAAAGTATGTAGTATAAAGTACAATGATGCTTGTATGGTTTATAATTTAAATGAGCTTGAAACAACTGTTATATTTGTTTATAGGATCAGAGAAAGGCTGGCATCACAAAATAAAACACAGTCTGAGGAAGAACTTATTAGGTCTACTACTCCCCCCTAGTGGTGAGAAGATGCAGTGACATTACAATTATACATCTACCACAGCCTTATGTAAATTACGCATTAAACAGATTGAACGCTTTAGATTTGTTAGCATATTTTGGTTAGATAAAATGTAATTAGCAATACTAATAAAGCAAGTTAAATAAAGCTTCTATCATAACACGTTAAGGTTGCAACTTAACATGTATGTTGTCAGCTATATAAAAATGCATCAAGTTTATTCTTTTACCTGCAGCCCAGCATTTCCTGCCTGTCCATCTTTGACTATCTGTGAGATAAAGAGACCACAGCCAAACTCCAGTCCACCTCGAACACACAAACCCAGACCCTCAGGGTTAGTGCGATCCAGACGCACTTCCTTCAACTTCCTGCTTATGACAGAAGACATTCAAAAAGAAACAACATAATATTAACAATGATTCCATGTTAAAGGGGACATTTCACAAGACGTTTTAAAGATGTAAAATAAAACTTTGGTGTCCCCAGAGTAAATATGTGAAGTTTTAGCTCAAACTATCATATAGATAATTTATTATAACATGTTAAAATTGTCAATTTGTAGGTGTGTGGGAAAATGTGTCGTTTTGGGGTGTGTCCTTTAAAATGCAAATGAGCTGATATCTGCACTAAATGGCAGTGCCGTGTTTGGATAGTGCAGATTAAGGGGTGGTATTATCCCCTTCTGACATCACAAGGGGAGCCAAATTTCAATTACCTATTTTGTCACATGCTTGTGGAGAATGGTTTACCAAAACTAAGTTACTGGGTTGATCTTATTCACATTTTCTAGGTTGATATAAGCACTGGGGACCCAATTATAGCACTTAAACATGGAAAAATCTGATTTTCATGGTATGTAAGTACAGTAAAATCATCAAACTATAAGGGGTGGTTTCCCGAACAGGGCTTATCCTAGTCCCAGACAAAAATGCATGTTTGAGTTGGCTCGATTTAAAAACATCGTGCACTGACATATCTTAACATACATCAGTGCCATTGTTTTGTCTCAAAATGCACATCAGTAAACGTTTTTTGTAAGGTGTGTTTGTAAAACCGACTTAAATATCCTAAAATAACTACGGCATAGTCCTGAATTAATCTAAACCCTGTCAAAACGGCCCCTAAAGGTTTAAATAGTTTAAAAGCTTTATGTCTGAAAGTATACAAACATTATAAATAGACAGGTGAGTACAGATAAAGCTTTCGTTTATTTAGAAAGCACGTAGTTTTGCAAACATTTTAGTTTTGAATGACAATCATCTATTCATCCTCTGAGAAGAGGGACAGCGAGAGGAAACAGAATCTTGTTTTTCACGAACGCATTAGCGCTGTACATCAGATTCGGTTGAATAAACCTCCTCTTTCTCTTTGCTCATAACAGCGTTCCTTCACCACGTCTGACCGAGCATGAGAGACAGCAATTACTCTGTTTGGAGACGAGAGGGGTAGCTGTCACTCTACTTTCTTTCTCTCTTTCTCTCCATCTTTATTCCCTTCTTTGTTATTCATGCACGGATTGATTTCTAGACTTTTCAAAAGCACCAAACCGCATCATGATAATTCTCACCTGGATCTCTTGGGCGTGAACTGGTCGTACTGGACCTGGTGTTTAAGTGGAATCAGGGGTCTGATGGCATCAAATAGGGGAAGGCGTTTCGGCTCATTAATGACCAACTTCAGGTCACCGACCAGGACAGGCAGGTCCATTGATCTAAATAGATTGCAGAGCAATTATAATAGGACCTGATTGAGAGCATGAATACAGGAGGTCAGAATCATTTTCTGCTGCATTGTAAATGGATAAAATCAATTGGACAAACAGTGCGTAAATATACATTTAGAATTGTTTTAAAATAGACTTTTACTTGTTTCAGTGTATCTCTGTTATTTATTTCTTAAACCAGATATTAATTCAAATAAAAGACAAATTAAGAAAAATTGTATTCTTACACAACAGTGTTTACACATTTTATTTACATCTGTAAATAGTTTGCTTATAGTTGTTTGTCAATATTCAATTGGAATAATAGAAAGTTTATCATTGAACTTTCAGTGATTTTGAGTAAACTTAGTAGTTATTAGGGTGGCACTTTTTTGTAATATTAATAATTGAAATTAATTTTTATTGCCGATAATGAATTTGATGGTCAATATGACAATAATGTGCTTTATCTGGTGACTTAAACCTGTGTGACATGGTTATCAATTAATTTTACATTTAAGCATCAGATTAAAATCGCTCTTTGAGATGTAACTTTATGTATTGATTATAGTGTTTTGTTTTAATGTCTGAATTAATTAATTTGCTGCCTGTTGTGGAAAATGCTTTTTTATGCCGATATGAAGTCACAGAGGCAGCTTATGAATTTAGAGACAGCTGCTTTATGAATCATTGATATTTTACTCCTGACTCAGATATCAGAGACAATGGAAAGTTAAAGAATGGCTGCCCTTGAATGAAGGAGGAGAGTGGAAATTATTTGATCCAAGTCACTCGGTTACTTTTCCATTGGATCAAGCCTCTTATTCCTGTTCAGTGGAGCAGTGACCGACCTGTCCAGCGGAGCAATGACGTTGACTCGAGGTTACAAAAAAGACCTAAAGGATTGTTTGCTTTGTGTATTGAGCAGCTCTTATTATTGCACACCAGACATTAAAAACTGTTGTCTTGTTGAATGTGCCACGGAGTTGACATTTGATCAACAAAATTCCAGGACTACTGGTGGAAAATGACTTTATTACTAAATTATTTTACACTAGTCAACGTTTGAAGTGGATCAAAACCTTTTCTAAACGTTTTCTTAAAACCAATACCCAATATCTGCTCTTGGCTTAGGACAACTTAAATGTTTTTGATCCACATCAAGTGTATTTATCATTATCTAAAACTTTACCACACACCCCAGTGTGGAGCTGTTCACATTTTTGCTTGCTTACTTTAAAATCCCTTTTAAGATAAAATAATTTTGTAACCCATTGTAAAACAAGAGCTATATTTTCTTTAGATGTATGCTGCTATGCGTTTGCTAGGGTTTTCTGGGTGAGTGTACTACATTGCCATATTTTTGGTATGATATACTACCCAATCTTTTGGTATTGAGTATAGGCATGGGCTGGTAACCGGTTTCAAGGTATGCAGAGGTTTTAATTAGTCAAGGTTTCAAAACCACTAAAATTTTCTGTGATATCTTTTCGAAGGTATGAGCTGTGTTCACACAAAATGTATTAAATCATTAAGTCATGTAATTGATTTGATGTTTACATTTAAAATATATCACAAAATATTTTTATTTAAACTTTTATTCTGCTAACGATTAATCGCGATTAATACATTCATGTATAATTTTAAGAAAAAAAATGTATATATTAAGTATGTATATTTATATATAATATAAATTATATATAAATATACAAATGTATATACACATGTAAATTTCTAAAACATATACATGCATGTGTGTACATTTATTTATACAAATTTATTATACACAGTTCACACACATATATGATGTAAACAAAAACTTTTATTCTGCTAACGATTAATCGCGATTAATCTATTGCAGAATTAAGGTTTTTGTTTACATCATATATTTGTGTGTATAATAATTATGTATATATAAATATGCACACATGCATGTATAATTTTAAGAAAAATATATATTTATATTAGGGATGCTAAACAATTAATCGTGATTAATCGTTAGCAGAATAAAAGTTTTTGTTTACATCATATATGTGTGTGAACTGTGTATAATAAATTTGTATAAATAAATGTACACACATGCATGTATATGTTTTAGAAATGTTTACATGTGTATATACATTTGTATATTTATATATAATTTATATTATATATAAATATACATACTTAATATATACATTTTTTTTTCTTAAAATTATACATGAATGTGTTCATATATATATATATATATATATATATATATATATATATATATATATATATATATATATATATATATATATACATATTTATTATACACAGCTTACACACATATGTGAAGTATACAAAAACTTTTATTCTGCTAACGATTAATCGCGATTAATTGTTTAGCATCCCTAATTTATATATTAAGTATTTATATTTATATATAATATAAATTATACATATACAAATGTATATACACATGTTAACATTTCTTTAAAATATTTATACAAAGTTGTTATACACAGTACACACACTAAAGAAAAACCTTTATTCTGCAATAGATTATTCGCGATTAATCATTATGCAACCCTGATTATGTCCATTTGAAAAGATGTTTTTTGTAGAGGCAGACATTTAAAAATAACACATTTTAGTATCACAAATGGCAATTGGTTTTAGTATTTTTGCTTAACGTTATCAAACTGCCAAAATATCATACCAGCCCATACCTAATTAAGGATAGAGTATTCAAATACTGTGGAAAATTAAAGCTGCAATCCTTCACTTTTTTGTTAAAAATAAACAAATGTCTATTTGTGTTTAGTTAGTCATTGAGCAAGTATGGTACATAAACAATCTGTGTTTACCTTATTTTACCACAATTTACAATGCTAAGTTTATAATAATAATCGCATTTTACAGGAAATGTCAGTTGTTTCTTAATAAATAGAAACAAAATAAAAGTTACCTGTAATTTTACTTTTTAAACAGAGATAGTGATATAAAGCTAAAAGTTACACACTGCAGCTTTAAACGACTTTCAAATTGAAGACATAACTTTTTTGTATACACTTGACCCAATCCTTAACAATATTTATGTAAACAAGAACACCTGTTAAACTTTTCACTTCTCCCCAGCCTTCAATACATTTCTTTCTTGTAAAATGCAGCCCTGCTTATTGTTCAAGACAAAAAGCTGAATGGTCCCTCGCTTTAAATTCGATAAGCACTTTGTTATGTACAGCAAAATAATGATGTTTGTAAAGTACTTGACTTTCTTTAACAGGGAAGTATTCGAAAAAAAACTCACTGATGGTACATGCGGAGAACATCATAGAGATAGTCCTTCTCTGCTTCATTGTCAATCAATAACTCCACCTGTATGAACACACAGATTTCAATCAGTTCATCATTAATAATCACAAACTTAATCTTAATCACATCTTTACCTGGTGACGGCTGATCTGCTGCAGAAAAGTTTTAAGGAAGCGTTTTGGCCAGTCAATGATGTAACACATCTCTCTCATTGAGAAAGAGACCAAGACCAAGAAGTAAGAAGAAGGTTTGAGACAGAGCGAGACAGAGAGAGACTGAGGAGGCGGAGCATCGATTGTGTTTGTAAGGAAAAAGTTTTGTGTTGTTGTGTTTGGTTAAATACGTCATGTCAGGTGGATCTATTCTTTACCAGTACCATGAGCATCATTTGTTCAGTTCTGATCCACTGGACCTGTTAATGTACTTGGCTCAAATAATGCACTTAAGTATCACCTTACAAAAGTGTGTTGACACTCTTACCATTTCCAAAGTTTACATAGAGTTTGCATAAGGTTTACAAAAATTAAAAACCAAGCTTTTTAATAAAATTTATATTTATATATATTAGTATATGGTTTTTAATGACAGCATTGCAAGACTTAATCCAAATTAAACTTGTGTTTGGTGGAAAGTTAATTTATTGCCGTCAACCTTGGTTAAATGTCAAGTACAAAATAAAGGCTACGTGTAATAAAACGATGCCTGCGTGTATATGGTGCCATAAATATTTTTGACAAGACCAAATGGCATTCCACCTTTGGACAACATTAAACTGTAAACTGATAAAGGTGACGCCTATAAATGAAATCATCAGTTCATCTCTAGCCAAATCAAATCAAGTCTAATAAAAGGCTCACAATATAACATTTAAATATTTATACTAGGAGGAAACAAAATACAAAGGTTTTCATTTTATTAGGTGCACAGCTTTCGAACTCCCATCTACAGGCAATTACATCCCAACAATAAATGCAGCAATCCATTACGCGTGAGCTCACAGATCTGGGGCTTCATGTAACACTGTGATAAACTGTCTATTGTGTGTCTCTGAACAGATGGTACAACTCTAATATTACACAAACTTCACCTGAGAAGCTTTAAAACAATAAATACTGTATACTGTATACTTTCACAAATAAAACCTAACGTACAACAAAGTGTTAATTCACGTCTGAGGCGAAAAAATAAAATAAAACTTGCTGTACAACAGTGTCCACTCCTCTACACCTGTCACCTGCTCAGCCAATCAGGAAAGCGAACGTCGGGTGACGTCATTCTGAAGCCTACCTTTTACCTGAAATTATGCCATAACTGGCACCTTCACCGTGGTAAAAATAGGAATACATTCATCTATCAGTTTAAACTAATTTATAACTTACATATTTAGCGTGTATGTGTATTTAGTCCTCGAGTCGATGTAAGCATATCTATCTAAAGTCGAAAATATTCATTATGACACCAGGTTTATCGCATTTTCAGTCCAAAACCAACATTGTCAACAAAACAACGGTAGTTTCTGTGTAGAGCTAATGCTGCCATATCGAAAACTGAACGTGTTTTACGTGTTAATAATTTAAATAACGTGTTAAAGCATAAAGGATGAGTGTTCTTCCGCCACTTCTGAGGCGATTATCTAACAGTAGCCTAAGCTATGATAAATATCTCACAAAACAAAGCAATAACGCGCAATGTAAAAAAAAACTAAAAACGTATTACCTTGTGTCGAAATTCCCTCGCTACTTTTCGCTCCATGATGAGTGAGAAGCAGTTTTTGTCAACGGTCACGGTTCTTGTGCTCGCGGACGCGCTTGACTTGTGTGCGCGCCGCGGTCAGAGGTCGATACCTGCTGTTAATGTTATCACGCTGTTTGGTTTATTACACAAGCGTTTATTGATGAAATGTCAGCTGAGCAAAGTGCTCCGTACAATAAAACGTCAAATATATTTTTTATCTCTCAAACGTATTCAGTTTGTGTTAAAAAAAAGAAAAGATTATTGTCCCTTACGAAAATTAACAAAAAAAAAAACATGGTTTTGCTAATCAATACACCAAAAACATGGTTACTGCACTTTTACCACAAAAAAAAACATGGTTAATTTTCGTAAGGGTTAAGCCATGTCTAAAAAAAATAGCATCTTATTGATAACACAATCTCATAGCTTATTCAATAAAAACATTTTACAAAACTTGTTTGTTAATTAAGTTTAAAATGATAAAACAAATATTTTTCTTCACGGTTTTCAAAGTAAGTAAAATGTCGATGAATAATTTGATAAATCATCTAATACTGCAAAAAATCATGTTCAATCAAATTAAAGCATATCAATAATTTCATATATACGTATTTTTACACCAAATAATGCTTTAAAGGGGACATATCATGAAAATCTGAACTTTCAAAATCAAATCAAAAATCTAAATCTGACTTTTTCCATGTTTAAGTGCTATTATTGGGTCCCCAGTGCCTCTATTAACCTAGAAGATGAAAAAAAGAACAACCCAGTAACTTAGTTTTGATAAACTATTCTCTGCAAGCATGTGAAAAAATAGGTTATTGAAATTTTGCTCCCCTTGTGATGTCACAAGGGGATAATACCGCCTCTTAATCTGCACTATCCAAACACACAGGACACACATCTATCTATCTATCTATCTATCTATCTATCTATCTATCTATCTATCTATCTATCTATCTATCTATCTATCTATCTATCTATCTATCTATCTATCTATCTATCTATCTATCTCATTACTGTGATGTATGCACCACTTGTATTTTCGGGTAATGTAGATTTAAAATATGCATAAACAGTTTTGGGGTAGACAAAACAGGACCTCACTGTTTACAGTTCCTATCAATTCCTACTGCAGCGATGTTAACATTTCACAGTTTGTTTTGTACTCTGTGTAATTCGCAGTATTTTGCTCAGATTCTGTGTGTGTTCTCTATCCCTGCTGTACAGGGGGGCTTAGTAATTATCATTATTTATCACCATGACAAAACATTAGACCTAAAGACCACACACGTTCACAGGATAATGTGTATGTGCTTGTAAGTGTCCTTCTCGTTGGTTCGGGCATATTCTCGCGCATGTGTGTGTGGAGTGCTCATTTTCAGGGGAAGCAGCCAGGTTGGCCCCTGCTGGTTCAGCTGTTGGCAGTGTGGTGCTCTTGGGGGGTTCGAGGCCCGTCTCTGACCCAAGGGCTTACGGGGAGAGATTACAGCCTGAAATACTATCTCATCTACCCACCATCAAAACACACAGAGGCACACAACTTTAGAAAGACAGAACTCAGTACGGATTCGGAGACAGGATCTTATACAGATAAAAAAGATTTTATCCTAACACGAACATTACAGTTTTAAAAAAAAAGATGATAAAAGTTACACTGACCGCTTATTTGTGATTTGAAGGTTGTTTATTTTAAACCATCCAAAAAAAATGCTAAGATAATGTTGATCACTAATTTTACATACATTCCTATGCATGCAAAAGAGAGATATTTTTACTTACATAATACTACTAAATTAATACTTTATAAATACAAAATAACTCATGCATATCTAGGGTGCATATTGGAGAATCATGAGTTATAATTTTGTCATTATCCCTGATTTAAATCACTTTCCTTAGTGTCATGAAACAAATAAAAAATGTCAATGTGCTAAACATTTCTAATAAAGTTGCAAGCTGTCAAATGCTCAGTAACCACTAGGTGGCAGTATGGGAAAGCAGGTAAATTACACTGTCATGCTGTGCTACCACTGGGCCTAGAAAGGGCAAGACAGATTTGCCTAAGCCTCTTTTATCGATTAAAGTAATAGTTCTCCCAGTAATGTAAATTCTCATATAATTTTCTCATACTGACACTTTCCAAACCAGTATGCATTTATTTTTTCAACCGAAGTCACGAAAAGGTGCATAAAAGAAAAATATTATTTTGGGGATAAACTATTACTTAAAATCAGTGTAGATATTTGTTGCATTTTCAAGTTGCATAAAAAAGTATTAGGCTTTATGTTAATATTTTAACTTTCGGTCACAAAACTCGCCACAACTCACTTTTGGTGTGCTGGGGCGTCACACTTCAGGCCCACAGGAAGAAGCACATTTTGAAGCTGTTGAAAGGGAGCAGGCAAATGTGTTAGTCTAGCACTTAGACTAAATGCTTTTGCACCTAAAACAATGTGTGGGGTTTAAGGTGTGTCTTTTCCAACCTAACAATAGTCAGAATGCATCCACAACTATTAGTTTAAAACTAGATTTTTACATTTCCAGACATGAATGGTGTTTAAAAGTCATCCACTGATAACAATCACTTTAAACTAATCTGGCTACTGCATGTCAACTTGACCGGTACTACTTATATGTTAAATGTATCACTTCATTAAACAAAATACCTAACAGCTTCCAAAGTATTTCAAATCAATATTTAAGCAGGATAATATTGTTATATTTTGATGGATAACATATAACCTAACTTAAAATGTAATACAGTTGCTAGGGAGGTTCTGGATGGTTGCTATGGTGTTGCTTAGTGGTTTCTTCCTAACTCCAAGTCTCCATTATGGTCTGATTTGTAGATATCGCACAGATTTCTCCTTAAATGTAATCTTCGGTTAGGTGTGAACCATAAGCCAAAATGCTTAGGAAAGCAATAACATGGATCACATGCTTCATATTTTTCCCATGTCATAGTAGCCTTAAAGGTCATTATGAGTTATACTAAAATAGCTCTTATATATATTTTCATGCGGGTAGTGATCATTAGCAGGGCAATTCATCATTCGTTCATTCCTTGAGTTGCTGGAAGTCTTCTGGTTGTTAGGAAACGTGTGTCCTGAAGAGACGTGCGGTACAGTGTACTGTGACACACCAACAGTAAGTCATGGTGGCCTGGATATCATGTTCCTATACAAGGCAATTCAAAACCGGTTCATCTATGCGTCTTGCTGTGTGACAAATTACGAGCTCTGTTGATCAACTGCAAAATATATTCATGCAAAAGAGGAAAGAATAAAGCTATGTTTTGTGACAAACAAGTTTTGTAGATACATAGTCTTTAGTCCAAGTTATATTTTTATTTTGTGTTATATAATTTTAAGATATCTGTTGCATAAAAATGGTCCCAATCTATCACTGGGGCCCTCCCATTTTCAAAAGCCCTAACATATACCATTTAGGTACAGATAGGTACCAATTTGTACTAATTTGCACCAATATGTACCTCTGAATACTAATTTGATCTCTTTAGGTGCAATTGTGTACTGTACTTTACTGGAATGGTACAAAAGGTACAACTCCAGTGACAGCTAGGGACAATTTTTTGTCAATTTCTTCTGAGTGCCATGAACGGGGAGTCAGTTCTGAAGCTAAAAGTAAGGTTTTAACCATTGATATGCCATGATATTTATGTAAATATTTAAAAGAGAGAACACAGAATAGAGTATCATTCTAAAGCTGCATTCACACTAGCAGCGACTAGATGTAGCGGAGCGACGCAATCTCAGTGAAAGCTTGGCGACTTCCGGCGTCACGAGCGACAGTGACCATTGGCAACTAAATGGGGCGTGTCCAGTCGCGCAACAAAGTTGAGAAAAGTTTAACTTTATGCAAATTATGAGTGACTTTTGGGAGCCACTACCAATGAGAACGAAGCAGTGAAGTTCACGTCATCCGTCTCTTGTCAGTTACTGGAGTGGATGGTACTCATTTGTTTATGACAACCAGATTTAGAAACGCCTCTTTTGATAGAGACGAGCGACACACAGGGTCGCTTATAATGTGAATGTACCTTAAGTATGCATGCTATACTACACTAGCGATATTTTTAGTATCTTCAGTATATCTACAGTAGCAAGTTATACTTGTAATAAGTGACCCTGGACCACAAAACTAGTAATAAGTTGCATGGGTATATTTGTAGCAATAGCCAACAATACATTGTATGGGTCAAAATTATCGTCAAAAATCATTAGGATATTAAGTAAAGATCATGTGCCATGATAATATTTTGTAAATTTTCTATCATAAATATATTTTTAAAAAGTATTTATCATTAGTAATATGTGTTGCTAAGGACATCATTTGGACAACTTTAAAGGAGATTTTTTTGCAACCTCAGATTCCACATTTTCAAATAGTTGTATCTCAGCCAATGATTGTCCCATCCACCATACATCAGTGGCTTATTTTTTCAACTATCAGATGATGTATAAAATTGACCCTTATGGTTTGTGGTCCAGGGTCACAAAGCTATACATTAAATCTATCACAATGATATAAAATACAATAGACCTAAAACAGTTACAGGAACATTGTTAATAATGATGGCAACAAAAAAAAAAAATATGATAAGCAGTTTTTACAACAATAATATTATCTATACCAAGTATAGTAGCTCTAGGTCAATTTCTTTCCTGGAATACATGACTTTCATTTATCCCGCTCATAATCAAAAGACTGCTTCACATTGAGTCAAATATATTGTATTGCAGTTTTGTTCCTGGAGATGCATTTTTACAATAAAAAAATAAAAGTAAATGTTTTTGTGCCCAAAATTGAAATTTGCTCACATATTGGTCAACAGTTTTGCAACTTGGAATGGAGCTTTAAGGCAATTATTATTACATTACGAGAAAAAACCCATACGAAAGAAAATCACACATAAAATCGATTTTACCTAAACAATTTTACAGCTCCATAAACTTAATGTACTTCAACAATTTTCTCATTTGGTTCTGTTTTCATTTCTCATAAACAGTTTTATGAGAAACAACTGGCACTAAATTGATACTTAAAGGAACAGTATGTAGGATTGTGGCCAAATCTGGTACTGCAATCACAAAACTTGTGGCTAAAACTGGTACTGCAATCACACAACTGGTGGCCAATACACAACATGACAACATAAACATCAGTTGAGGGCTGCAACTCCACTTTTTAAATGACAATATCTTGACCCGACCACTGTTGTCAGTGATATAAGTATTTGAAATAAAAATTATATATTAATGTATAGTGACATATCAGGGCCATTTTATGATTAATTTGATATAAATGTCTTACATGCTGTTCCTTTAAATGAAATACTGAGACTGAAAGCATAAAATTGTTACTCTTTGGGAAGTGCAATGGCTCTGATATTCAAACCTAAAACGATCAAATAACTCAAACCCATTATCATCAAACCCCATACTTAAAAAATATTTCATTCTGCACCACTACATCGATCTCCCATGATCGTCTGCCAAAGTTAGGTGCAGTTTTAGAGATCAATGTCTGTTGATAAGGACGTGGGCTCTGCACGCATCACATCGCCCCTTTACTGGCCTCCCAGTGGCCCTGCCCGCACCCAATAGGGTTGCACTAATGGGCAGGCGGCCGGGCTGATGTTAGAGGCTTGAGCCCTGCAGCTGTCAGCTGGCACACTCCGACCTCACAGAGAAATGACAGCTTTTGTCAATGCCAAATGCCTGCTGGGGGATGAGAGTGCCTTTAATCACAAAAAACCTAAGATGGGGGGAGGATATCAATATAATGCGGTTATATGACCAACTCCGGCATGTTTTGGAAGGGCTCTGTTGAGCTTGTGTGAATTTGGCACATGCTTTAATCCCACTTACTGTACAGTGCACGAATATACATTTTATCAGTAAATGTGTTTCTGGGAATCAAACCCATGACCTTTGCACTGTTTTGCCAACTGAGCATCAGGAACAATAGATCAAGTAAATAATAACCGTGTGCTATCAATCATTTTGCTATCAATTGTTTAGTTCATGCTTATTATACAACCAAATAGAAAGTATGGCTGTCTTTAACCTTGGTTAAATTCCAGTATGCATACTTCAACCTCCAACATATTGCACTGGCAATGATAAAGTTGTGAAAGGCATGCACAACCTATTATACTTTTACAATGTGATGTATTTACATAACAGACATATGAGGAGTTCAGATGCAAAACACATCTAAGCATTTTTTATCAGGCTCTTTTGTTAAGGTTCACTTTGATGATTAAATATGGACATAAAATAAATCTTGTTACTGCATAACACAAGAGTTGCAAACCATCTTGGATTGTGCAAGGGTTTGTGGGACATTTTATATCCCAAAAAGCATGTAAAGATGCATACTATGGCATGCAGGTATAATCAATGTATGATGATTTTAGATGCACTAATCCAAATATGCAGTACAACACTATATATGATTCACCCAAGGACATTATTATGAGGAATCAGATTGCACAAAGCTGTTAAAAAATATAGTGCCAATTATAGCATCATCTAGAATCCCTTTTGATTCATGTTTAACTTTAAAAATAACCATAAATTCACACCCGATCCATCTTTTAGCTTCTTTGTCTGTCAACAAATCAAGACTTTTCACAATTGGTCTAAATGGAGAAATCACACCTGCAAGTATCAGGCCACATCACAGAGCCCCGAGCGTCTCTCCGTGTCGTGTTAATAGTCTTAACCTGAGTTCATGTTTCAGAGTGGGGGTCGCGGCAGTGGGGGTTTGGGGTGTCTCCGTGCTTCTTCCAAGAGCTTGGATGCTGAACAGGGCAATTACTGCAGCTAAAAATATGGCAGCATTTGTTTTAGTTAATGGCAAAGTTGCACCCAAGGCCAAACTCCTATGGCAAAAAGCAGATAGGGTTTCCCTGCTGACCATGCTGGATGCCTGGCATATCGCTCGAGGGAGATGGGATGGAGAGGTGGGGGAGGTGGACGTGTACCGAGCTCAGAAGTGTGGATTTGAGTTACCTGCGCTATGAGATGATTTTCCACACACGCACTCACACTGGTTTGCATGTATTTTAATGACATTAGAAGTTTATTAGACTTTTATACTGTATAAACTGTATATTTTATCCCCTAATGCACCCCTAATCCTAACCCTCATTGCAAACTTTTGGTTATTTTAGTCAGGGTTCCCACACCTTAGTTAAATTCAAATGCAAGGACCTTTCAAGGACTTCCAGGTCCAATACCCTCAAATTTAAGGACTAAATGTGGGGACACATTTCAAGTGAGAGCAAGGTTACATTGTGTTACCTTTTTAAGATACATTGTTACAGTTCCCTTTCGAGGGAACTCGCGCAGCGTCACTCCGGTGACAGTTTAGGGACGCCTCAATGGTTAAGTGCATCTGAATGTGTATATCAAATTCGACCAATGGTGAGGCTTAACCACAAAGACAGGGTGAAGCAGGAGCCAGGAAGTATATCACTATCTGAAATATTGCCATAGATGGCGTTACAGGGATGCAGGAAGTATGGCAAGGGAGACGCAGCGTCTCGTTCCCTTCACAGGGAACCACAGTTACATACGTAACCCAAGACGTTTTCATGTGTCAAACACAACTATGCAAAAAAGCATTTTGGTATGATTCAACATTCGCATACAGAAGATATAAACCTTTAAAGCGAACAGTTTAGCACATGTGCTTATAAATCTAGAATGTTTATGATATTATGACTACACAGGGAATAATATGGATTTGGTTTAGAAAACATCTTGCGTAAACACATTTAATGACCTGTATCCATGTATGTATATTTTCAAAAACGTCCCAGGGCCTTAACCCCCCCCCCCAGATTCACAAACTTTCAAGGATTTCAAGGACCCGTGAGAACCCTGTTTAGTCAATCCAGTGTACTGTGGGAGGGACACTGCATTATTTGACAGAAAAAAACAGTCAACACAGCAGGTACAAGTTGTTTTTAGGCATTTTGTTAAGCCTTTTTCAGGTATTGTAAGAGGTTAAAAACATCATTCTGTATGATCGATGTATAAGCTTGTTTCCTCTTCGGGACCAGAAAATGTCTCCACAAAGTCAAAAATGTATTTGTATTAGTATTTTTTTGTAGACATTCAGTCAGATATTGCTTTTTTCAAGATGCATGGTTTGTTTACATGACAAAAATGTGTAAAAAATTTTTTTTACTTTTTTATGTACAGTTGACAACAATGTCACAATAAGCCCTGTTAACACGAATCCACAAAAATGACTTAAAATGCTGTATCGTGCATGCCAGACCAGTAGTTGGCGATTTCACGCTAGTCTGAAAACAATCCGCATGCGCATGACATCACCATTTTTACAAATTTGCGTTTTTCACAAATTTCGTGCCCATTTTCAAAAGTTTTCATTTTTTAGGTCTCAAAACGCTGTTGTGGCCTAAATTAATGGCTTAATATTTATTTTTTGTTAAAGAGCACCTATTTCATTGCTTAAAAATGTTATTTTGTGTATTTGCTATAATACGATGTGTTTGCGTGGTTTATGGTAAAAAAACACATTATTTTCCACATCGTGCATTTTTCTAGCTCCAGATTTCACTCTCTTCCTCAGAATGTGACGCCGGAAATGTGACGCTCCTTGCCATGTTAAAAAGATTTGGTTGTTAACTTACAGGCTGTGAGTCCAAAGCAGATGAATTATGATAATGTTGGTCTTGTCTACATCACCAATCCCAGGAAGTAAACTGTTGCCTACAATCTGTGTTTGTTGTTGTCCAAAGAAAAGAGATTTACGTTGGAGACGATAACTTGCGTCATTGTTTACTTTGGGGTTTGTACCTTTTGCATATCGTTAATATGTTCTAATACACACTTACACACCAAAGGAAATTTAAAAACGTTTACGGATAATAGGTGCTCTTTAAAACCGTGTAATCGGTCCTTAAAAATGCCATACACATACAGTACATAAGTTAATGTTTTAGATTCATAAGAAATGACATTTGAATAGTAAAGTGTCTAATAACATTCATGCATCATGTTTGGAAAGCTTTGCAAGCCCCTAGATTTTGGTCATCATTGTATCTTTTATCTTGATGTGGATAAAAGTGTTTAAAAAATCAACAGGTGCCTGATTTTGATCCGTTTTTGATATTTAATACATCTGTGTTATATGTTATGGCATATTCAGTATTAGAGTGTTGAGGAAACTGTTGGTTGAGGATTTTGTTAGGTGTTAACAGATGGAGTGTGTCCACACCTTTGGCTTTGAATGGACTACACACACACACACACACACACACACACACACACACACACACACACACACACACACACACACACACACACACACACACACACGCGCGCGCGGCAATACAGCTCCATTACTCTAAACACATTTTCTTACCACACATTTTCTGCCACTTATTTACTGATATCTGCCCGCATTACATCAGCACACGCCATGATCCGGTTTCTCAGAAGTTGCGATTTTCATTGCCACATCTGTTTAATTAAAGCCCTGAACATCTCGTGCCAAAGTCTGGAGATTTAGAGCTCTGCCACAATTTACAGTGGCCCTCTTGAATGGGAGTTCTTATCTAGCAGTTGTTTTATTATTTATTCTTCTGGCATTAGGCTAACAGTTGCTGTTGGACCTTCTGCTCCCCCTGGACCCGTGTCGACACCCGCAGCTGTCATTTCTGTAGTCCCCACGGCTACCCCGACCCTTTCGCTGGCACGCTTCATCCCCCACCACACACGCCTCCTCCAACGAAGGGACTCTTTGTAGGGCCCCTATCTGAAGAGCCCTGAGCCTGCTGCTACATCAGGTCAAATATTTGTGGATACAAACTCTATGCAAGATGCCTGACAGATATTCAATTAAAAACAAAATCGTATGTTTTTGTACCATTAACAAAGTACAAATTTCTACTGTATGTAAAAATTTGCAATCTCGTAAAGTAGTTAAGAGTTCACTTGAGGCCATTTCCCAAAAGCATCGTTAGGTTACAATGTCATTGTTACCATTGAACGATAATTGTAACAACAGAACTTGCGACCACAGTTGCTGTTGGGAAACGCACCCATGTTTAGTTTCCAAAAAACAATTGTGTGGGAAGATGAAGCTATTGTTATAATTGTAAAATGTAATGTGTTTATCTGGACAAGGCCTATAAAATATTACCCAGAATTTCTTGCATGACATACTGTAGGTACAGCTGCCCATGCAGTCATTACACTTTATCAACACAGATTTTCATAACAACGTTTGGCTTCCAGATGAAATAATCACAAAGACCCGCAGCACCACTCTCTGAAGAACATTTTGAGGATTAAAGGCTAAATTTGCTGTGGACTTGAGTCTAGTACATCTGCAGGTATGGAGCTCTTATTTCTGCAGCTGCTGCCTGGACTGAATTCCCCAGTGGAAATCATTTGCTAGAAATGTTTGGTTTACTGTGCTTCTGTGTCTCAGTATGATCTCTTTGCAGACTAAAGGCAATGTCTTTGACCAGAAGACATTATGGGCAGCAGCAGTTTTGTAAAGTATAGCACAGTAAAGTACAGTATAGCACAGCAAAGATATTGTTCAGCACAGCATAGTACAGTATAGCACAGCAAAGATATTGTTCAGCACAGCATAGTACAGTATAGCACAGCAGAGATATTGTTCAGCACAGCACAACATAGTATACTATAGTACAGCAGATATATTGTTTAGCACAGCATAGTACAGTATAGCACAGCAGAGATATTGTTCAGCACAGCATAGTACAGCAGAGATATTGTTCAGCACAGCATAGTACAGTATAGCACAGCAGAGATATTGTTCAGCACAGCATAGTACAGTATAGCACAGCAGAGATATTGTTCAGCACAGTATAGTACAGCAAAGCATAGTACAGCATAGCACAGCAGAGATATTGTTCAGCACAGCACAACATAGTATACTATAGTACAGCAGAGATATTGTTCAGCACAGCATAGTACAGCATAGCACAGCAGAGATATTGTTCAGCACAGCATAGTACAGTATAGCACAGCAGAGATATTGTTCAGCACAGTATAGTACAGCAAAGCATAGTACAGCATAGCACAGCAGAGATATTTTTCAGCACATTATAGTATAGCAAAGCATAGTACAGCATAGCACAGAAGAGAAATTCTTCAGCACAGCATAGTACAGCAGAGATATTGTTCAGCACAGTATAGTACAGCACAGCATAGTACAGTGTAGCACAGCAGAGATATTGTTCAGCACAGCTGAGTACACCACAGAATAGTACAGTACAGTACAGCACAGCAGAGATATTGTTTAGCACAGCACAGTACACCACAGCACAGCATAGTACAGTATAGCACAACAGAGATATTGTTTAGCACAGCACAGTACACCACAGCACAGCATAGTACAGTATAGCACAGCAGAGATATTGTTCAGCACAGCTGAGTACACCACAGAATAGTACAGTACAGTACAGCACAGCAGAGAGATTGTTCAGCACAGCATAGTACACTACAAAACAGCATAGTACAGTATAGCACAGCAGAGATATTGTTTAGCACAGTACACCACAGCACAGCATAGTACAGTATAGCACAGCAGAGATATTGGTCAGCACAGCATACTTTAGTACAGCACAGCAGAGCATAGTACAGTATAGCACATTAGAGATATTGTTTAGCACAGAACAGCATAGTACAGCATAGCACAGCAGAGATATTGTTCAGCACATTATAGTATAGCAAAGCATAGTACAGCATAGCACAGAAGATAAATTCTTCAGCACAGCATAGTACAGCAGAGATATTGTTCAGCACAGTATAGTACAGCACAGCATAGTACTGCATAGCACAGCAGAGATATTGTTCAGCACAACATAGTACAGCAGAGCATATTACAGCATAGCACAGCAGAGATATTGTTCAGCACAGCATAGTACAGCATAGCACAGCAGAGATATTGTTCAGCACAGCATAGTACAGTATAGCACAACACATCCTCATCCCATGGCGTCAATATTTGACGCCACTTGACCATGCGTCAATATGTTACGCGGAGGGTATACCCTTCGCGTCATTTTTTGACGAACTGGGGACTTCAATACTATTAGGTACGCGAAATTAAACAGTTGTCGCCTGACATTGGGGTTAGGGATAGGTTTGGGTAGGGATGTCATTATGTAAATCTAACCCTAAACCGACGCGAAAATGGTAAGAAAATGGTACGAAAATAGGAAAGAGAATGCAACGGACTCAATAGTATTGAAGTCCCCAGTTCGTCAAAAAATGACGCGAAGGGTATACCCTCCGCGTAACATATTGACGCATGGTCAAGTGGCGTCAAATATTGACGCCATGGGGTGAGGATGGGCTGCAAGCAGATATATTGTTTAGCACAGAACAGCATAGTACAGTACAGCACAGCAGAGATATTGTTCAGCACAGTATAGTACAGCAAAGCATAGTACAGCATAGCACAGCAGAGATTATTGTTCAGCACATTATAGTATAGCAAAGCATAGTACAGCATAGCACAGAAGAGAAATTCTTCAGCACAGCATAGTACAGCAGAGATATTGTTCAGCACAGTATAGTACAGCACATCATAGTACAGCATACCACAGCAGAGATATTGTTCAGCACAGGATAGTACAGCATAGCACAGCAGAGATATTGTTCAGCACAGCATAGTACAGTATAGCACAGCAGAGATATTGTTTAGCACAGAACAGCATAGTACAGTACAGCACAGCAGAGATATTGTTCAGCACAGTATAGTACAGCAAAGCATAGTACAGCATAGCACAGCAGAGATATTGTTCAGCACATTATAGTATAGCAAAGCATAGTACAGCATAGCACAGAAGAGAAATTCTTCAGCACAGCATAGTACAGCAGAGATATTTTTCAGCACAGTATAGTACAGCACAGCATAGTACTGCATAGCACAGCAGAGATATTGTTCAGCACAGCATAGTACAGTATAGCACAGCAGAGATATTGTTTAGCACAGCACAGTACACCACAGCACAGCATAGTACAGTATAGCACAACAGAGATATTGTTTAGCACAGTACACCACAGCACAGCACAGTACAGTATACCACAGCAGAGATATTGTTCAGCACAGCTGAGTACACCACAGAATAGTACAGTACAGTACAGCACAGCACAGCAGAGAGACTGTTCAGCACAGCATAGTACACTACAAAACAGCATTGTACAGTATAGCACAGCAGAGATATTGTTTAGCACAGCACAGTACACCACAGCACAGCATAGTACAGTATAGCACAGCAGAGATATTGTTCAGCACAGCAGAGTACACCACAGAATAGTCCAGTACAGTATAACACAGCAGATATATTGTTCAGCACAGAATAGTACAGTATTGCACAGCAGAGATATTGTTTAGCACAGCATAGTACAGTATAGCACAGCAGAGATATTGTTCAGCACAGCAGAGTACACCACAAATCAGCATTGTACAGTATAGCACAGCAGAGATATTGTACAGCACAGTATAGTACAGCATAACACAGCAGACATATTGTTCAGCACTGCATAGTACAGCATAGCACAGCAGAGATATTGTTCAGCACAGCACAGTACACCACAGCACAGCACAGCATAGTACAGTATAGCACAGCAGAGATATTGTTCAGCAGAGCAGAGTACACCACAGAATAGTACAGTACAGTATAGCACAGCAGAGATATTGTTCAGCACAGCATAGTACACTACAAAACAACATTGTACGGTAACGCTTTAGATTACAGCCCGGAAAGTACTACGTAAGTACAGCGAATTTACAGCGTATGTTTCTGTAATTATAGTTTACTTATGAAGTACGTACGTGTAATTATAAGGGAACAATTTATAATATTTGGGGAATAAAGGGGTAACAACCAGGAAAAATACAAATAATATATGCAGTAAAGTACTGCGTAAGTACAGCGAATTTACAGCGTATGTTTCTGTAATTATAGTATACTTATGAAGAACGTAGGTGTAATTATAAGGGAACAATTTATAATATTTGGGGAACAAAGGGGTAACAACCAGGAAAAATACAAATAATATATGTAGTAAGTATTTTAGATTACTAAACAAAACTTAAAATTCAGTTAATGTGTTTATGCAATTTATTAGTACGATACAATTTATTTAGAATTTTCAATAAAGGTTACTGACCTTAATAAAGAAAAAGAGTACAGGAATTTATTGGGTCCTCAAGCAAAATTAAAAATAGGCAAGGCAACTTTGGTGAAAAAAAGCAAGCAAAACTAGAACTACACTCTTAGAACAAATGTGTTAAAAACAACACATTAGTGTTGATTCTGGGACGACACACTAAATGCGTTGTCCCAAAATCCACCCATCTCTGTGTTATTATGGAAACAACACATTTTGTGTTACTTTTAACACAAAATCAACACAAAATGATATAATGTGTTAAAATTACACATAATGTGTTGAAAACTTAACACACAAAGATGTGTAAAAAATTAACACATCCTTTCTAAGAGTGTATTTTCTGTAGTTACTGTTTTGTGTTGTTACAATCTAAGTCAAATTTTTTTACTCCCTTGTTTCACGTAGTTACAGAGTAAGTACAGAATCTGCGGGCTGTAAATTAAAGTGGCACTTGTTACCCCCTTGTTTCACGTAGTTACAGAGTAAATACAACATCTGCGGGCTGTAAATTAAAGTGGCACTTGTTACCCCCTTGTTTCACGTAGTTAAAGAGTAAATACAACATCTGCGGGCTGTAAATTAAAGTGGGACTTGTTACCCCTTTGTTCCGAAAATATTATAAATTTTTCCCTTAAAATTACATGTTTGTACTTTATAAGTACACTATAATTACAGAAATGTATGCTATAAATTCGCTGTACTTACGCAGTACTTTACTGCATATATTATTTGTATTTTTCCTGGTTGTTACCCCTTTATTCCCCAAATATTATAAATTGTTCCCTTATAATTACATGTACGTACTTCATAAGTAAACTATAATTACAGAAACATACGCTGTAAATTCGCTGTACTTACCCAGTACTTTCCGGGCTGTAATCTAAAGCGTTACCGCACAGCATAGTATAGTAAAGCACAGCATGGTATAGTACAGCATAGCATAGTATAGTACAACACAGTATAGCATAGCACAGTACGTATAGCACAGCAGAGCATTGTTCAGCACAGCACAATATGGTAGCACATTTAGCAAAACATATTTGATAGCAGTCTGTAAAAGAGAAAAAACAGAGATTTGATCCTGAAACCACAATAATGGACATCACATAAACATCACTGAGCAGTCTGCATGTGTGGGCCTTAACAGAGGTCTCCACGTGTCAGCCAGGGCACTGCCACTCACCATCAAAATAAAACATCCAGTAAAATCTACCATTAGCCTCAACCCGGCCCTATCTTCAACCAGATGGTTTTCCAATTATCGAGGTAATGCAGGGTTAACACACACATATACACACATGTGTACTTGTTCAACCCCAGCATGATGATATACAGAGGTTTTATTTTATTTTAAATATTAGGGCATTGGTATAAGGTTTCAGACCATTTGGGATGAAGTTACATGGAATCAGCTACACCAGTTGTTTTCTAGCAATGAACATGTACAAGAAAATAAACATGATGGGACTATTTGTACAGGATATTGAAATAGATAAGGTGATTTCTGGCTTCAAAACAATTGCCACTGTAAACACACCAATGGTGGCCTTGAACATATAGCTTAAACCAAATGTACGTCTTACTCATCAGGCCACATGGGATTTCATGGTCAAACTTGGGGTGAGAACACAGACCACAAAACACATGGAGTGGATCTGTTAACTTTTCCTCTTTGACAAACTGACCTTTGAACATTTACAATAGGTACCAGGAACACAATCCAAATGACCATACAGAAACAATGTCATGCTTCCCCAGGATTCTTGTTGAATGAGTTGTTGGCTGGTGAATACTTTTTTGGGAATTTTTGGAGTTTGACAGAACATGGTCACAATATACTTTGAAGCAGCGCTTGTGTCCTAAAAGTTGAAATCGAGCATTTGGACAAGGTGGAATCATAGCAAAACTTTGGCATTCACCTGCTGCAGCTGTTCGCAAAGACCCGGGGAACGTTTATCATGCTAACTCGTGGCTCTGCATCAGTAAAGAGACAATGTTGAAGAAAGGACCCACACGATTGACATGGTTTACCGATTTCATGAGCGAATGGGCCAACATATGCGCACAAAAGTCCTTAAGAGCACGAGAAATCCCTCCACTATGGTGCGACGTGTCAAGTTACCTAGGCAATTTTCAAGGGGGTTTAACGTCTTCCTGTGGAAATCAATATATTCTCTGTGCTAAAATATTGCAAGTATTGAATAGCAGTACTTCAAAGATTTCATTCAAACACAAAAGAGCTTATTTAGTGATTGATACGTTGCATATTAATGTAAACACACAGATCAAGTGCAGTAAATTCAACTATGGCGGTATGTCGATAACGTTGAATCTAATTGGTCATTGTATGGCGTTTTGCTAAAAAAAAACTTGCGAGATGTATGATATTTCATAATGTAAGCAAAGGCAACAGCAGTGTTGGGTGTAACTAGTTACAAAGTAACTAGTTACTGTAATAAAATTACTTTTTTCAGTAACTAGTAGTGTAAGGCATTACCCGTCTGAAATGGTAATATTATTACAGTTTTCCCGAGCTAGTTACTTGAGTTACATTCGCCAGTAGCACCTTCATCACACAAGGCACAAAACACAGAGAACAAAAGGGAAGGGGAGGAGGGCGTGAATGGAACAGTGATTGGTCTAAGTTTGGCACGAGGTATCATTTACCATCACCGATTGGTCGACACCCGGTAGCCAGCAGCACAGAGCGGCAGCAGCACAAAGACAGATCGGGTAAATGGAAGCGTCAACAACGGCAAGCTCTTTTTCAGAGGAAGGTTCTTAGCAACAGAAAGCTAGTTTCGACGGGTGGAGATTCAGTCATATTTTATTATGTTCAACGGAAGGAAAATAACTTGACGGTGAAGTGCACACTCTTTAATGTTTCTCCGAACGCTGTGCCCCACGTCCTGTAGCGGGTAAGGAAGCCAGCATTTTCTTGGCCGTGGCTTGCCCAAATAAAAATTCTTGTCCAGAAAAAAATGTAACTAGTAATATAACTAGTAATATAACTAGTTACTTTCTCCAGGGAGTAATAAAGTAAAGTAAGGCATTACTATTTTTGAGAGTAATATGTAATACGTAATATATTACTTTTTTGAGTAACTAGCCCCAACACTGGGCAACAGTGATTACAAGGTGTTTAGTTTCATTTATCTTATTTAATTTATTTTGGGGCTATGGACAGACGTCTATTAAATTTCACTGACAGCACAAACTTTGCCTTTTGGGTGGCTATTAGACGTCTTTATCAAATGCAAAGTTGCTTACTGGGCTAGGATGCATGAATAAATGTATAATTGAATAACTTAGTATTTTTTGTCATTAATAAGTTTAACAAATATGAATTGAATTTTTTAAAATATGTTGAAAATTATGTACACTGACTGCATTAAGATGAGGACTCCAGGGGCCAGTTGCACCAGCTGGATGTAAACTCGGTCATAAGACTAGTCTGGACGTAAAAAGCGTGTTACGTCTGATGTAGAATTTACACCTGTAGCACCATATAGGCGTAGCGCACACCTGAGACTAAATCTTACGTCTAGTCAAGGGTAGAGGCTTTCGTTTAGTTAATGTGCAGGTTGTGTTTGATGGGTCTGCATGTGACGCACACGAGCACTAGCAAACATGTGAGAGAGGAAAATCTCTCGATTGTCATCTATTAGTAAGTTTATAAGCATTGTAACACGAATGGCATCTTAATATTCAATTCAATTCGATTTTATTTATATAGCGCTTTTCAAAATTGGTAATTGTTTCAAAGCAGCTTTAAATTCATAGAAGCGGTGAAAAACACAGAAAAATCATCAGACAACATAAGTAGCAAAATACAGCGGCTATGAATAAACTTTACAAGTGAGCGTATTAATAATGTAACGGTTAGAAAAGGGTGCTAAGTTAAGCCAATGTCGGCTGACTTCCCGGGGTTGAAAAACCCCCTAGGATAAAAACCTCCTGACTTTTTAAGCCTAGGAGGAAATAAAGTCTTAGGAGGAAAAAACCCTTGGGAGATGTGTATATATATTTTATATTTATATCTGTGTGTTTACATTAATATATACACATCGCTCGGTTCCAGACAGGCTAGCTATTGCGGCATTAGTATATTATTATATACTAATATCATATTATATCAATGCATTTAAACGCATACTGCGCCTGGTCGTAGTTTCAGATGGTGCAACAGGCGTAAATATTTTTCTCAATGCCGGACGTAGCTAACCCCAACGTAGGGCTTACACTCAACTTTTTTACATCCAGCTTGTGCAACCGGCCCCATATGTATAAGTTAGATAATCAAAGCTGTTTTGTACTGTATCACATGAATTGAATCTTCTCATGGGAACTGACATGTTGAGATTACATGACCTGTCAAATACTCTTCACTTTAGCTCTGTAACCCCTTTATTAGAGGGCTGTGTTCACAAAATAAATGAAGCTTATATCTAAAATAACTGGTAATATTTAATTTTGCATGATGCTCCATACCACTACGTGCCAGTGTAAGTTCAAGACAACTGCATTATTGGGCTGAGTAATGTTAACAAAAAGTTACTGTGTGCGCATTTAAGAGAAAAACTGTAATGGTTTGGGGGAGATAGACTGAAGCTGCGTACCAATTGTCTCCTTATACTATGATATGGAAAAATACCTACTTTTGAGTGCGAAACAACACAAAAAGCACACACAGGGGACATACTAACGCAAAACGGAAGTGATGACTGTTGCCTGGATGACCCTGTGATCCTTAAGAAATTCAAACATCACAATACAACTCGTCTTTAGGGACATTTCATAAAAATCTGACTTTTTCCATGTTTAAGTGCTATAATTGGGTCCACAGTGCTTCTATCAACATAGAAATGTGAAAAAGATCAACCCAGTAACTTAGTTTTGGTAAACCATTCTCTGCAAGCATGTGAAAAATAAGTCATTGAAATTTGGCTCCCCTTGTGATGTCAGAAGGGGAAAATAATACCGCCCCTTAATCTGCACTAACCAACCAACCACATCACTGCCATTTAAGCTAAAAGTCACAAATGTACTGTGGTGACACCAAAGACATTTCGCAATTCTTAAAAAAAGTATTGTGGATGTCCTGTGGGACATACTAATTCTAATTTCAAATACTATTTAGGGTGGATAGTATGCAGATTGGGACGCAGGGTGAGTTTATGAGTTTCATTTGTGACTTTTGAACTCCGACTAAGTGCAGGGGATTCACAAAGGTATCACATTATGTATTTGGCAGACACTTTTATCCAAAGCGAAGTTACAGTGCATTCAAGGTTTTATTAGTACTTGTGATCCCTGGAAATCAAATCCATGACCTTTGCACTGCTATCACAATGCTTTATCACTGAGCTACGGGAACACATTCGAAAAGTTACAAATGATTTTCAACAAACAAAATTCTTCAGGCTGTAAAGATGTTACAAAGATTTCCTGGTAATAGCACCCCTCATTTACTCATACCACACAACCGTCATCCATTGCAATTATAACCATTCCTTTATATAACAAACCAATTAGCCTGTCGAAAACTCTATTCATCTCCCTAATGGTCAGTCTGTGACTCATGGACAGTTTATAAGTCCACGTCAAAGGAAGGTACTAGGGATGCGTGAGGACATTTGGTTGTGTAGGGTTAATATGACCCATGGGGGAGCTTGAACCCCCCGGTTCCACTCCACACACACTGTACCAGCTTAATCCTCCCAAAGCAAACGGATTAAGTATAATTTGCACCGCAGCTGTCCGTCCCTGCAAGAATCAAGAAATTGTGCTGCACATGTTCAGCTGCAAGAACAAATGTCACGGAGCAAATGAAAAAACAAGATGCCTCCACATAAAAAGCCAAAATCAGAAAATCCCCCGCAGAAGTACGGCCCCAGCGCGCGTTGCGCCCATCTGAACATGTGTAAGTTGGTGTCATGGTTTTAAATTTGGGGGTGTTGCTGGCGGATGCAGGCGTGCTTTCGGGGCTTCGCGTGCATTGTCCGAGATGATGCATTAACTGTGAAGGATTATTGTGGAGCGCAAAAGGTCACAGGGTTACGTCGTCCGGCGAGTGGTTCTGCGATTTCGCGCATAGACGCTTTGGTGATCTCCCATGAGATGTATGATTAAACAGCTTTCATAATTATGCCCTTAGTCAGAGACTGCTCATTACTTTGGGTGCCAAACATTTAATGCACGCGGCTGGCACACACAAGGCCTGGTCGTGCTGCATCACAGGATATATTATCCTGAAAATAAATAGTTAAATATATTTATTCATATTTTTAATAACAGCACCGTCACTATTTACATATTCAAATTATAATAATAATTTGTGGTTTATATTTATTTATTTATGTTTGTATTAGCTCAATTTAAACAGTTTGTTGCTTTACAGATATGTTGACACATATTACAACAACATAAAAATGTTTGTCACTCTTAACAAGTTGATATAAATTCACTGTCACCACTAAATGCATATGGGGTCAAGCTATCCTGAAATAATATGGCAGACAAGAAGCACATGGATGAAGGTATGGTGCAAGGAAAGGTGTCTCGAAGTAACTGTATTTGAAAAGCGCTGTCTTTGGCATAGATTGGGCATGTAAACATGAGCCAATAATGCATGAATTAAACATTACACATTTCAAGAACTTGACTTATTTAAGATTTGAATGGTTAGTTTATACTGTAGCATAGCCTAGACAGCAGCTAACTAATACCCGACTCACACCAGACAGTGGAAGATTACATTGCCTGTCTATGGTATTTACCAACGAATGCCAGGAATGGCTTTGGTCCCAGCGGGCATTATTGAGATCTGAGACGGTCATGCCAGCCCTAATATAAACGGGTCTCACTGTGCCATCCGCGTTCACATGTCTGAGGAGATGATGACCCATTCTTCTCTCGCATACTTGATTTGGCACATAATATGTCCTGTGGATTTGCATAAATCAATCGTATAGTTTTAAACAGGATTAAAAGTTATAAACAAACGTGATTGTTTAATAAATGATATTCTGGTCGTTAGGGCCCTCCTATGAGTCCTATTGTTTTTTTGTTTTTGTTTTTTTTTTTGGCTGCTTTTGCACCTACTAGGCAGTACAGTGCCACACTTTCATCAACCAAATCAATTGTGATTTGTTGTATCAATCCAAAACTCTTACTATGAGCAAAACAAATAATGGACAGCTATTTAATGAGCCCTATTTCATGTAATAAAGTCTATTCATTTTAAAGTGAATAAAATAGACTGTTACCTGTAAAAGATGATATAAACCTTTGCTGGATAGATTTAAACATTTTAAACCGTATGAAAGTCTCAAATAATCTAGATTTTGACCATTAGCATTGTGTTTTTTATCCAATAAAAGCCAGTTTGGGCCCTGGGTAAGGAGGAGTACTGCATGACGCCCCCTTGTGGTCGCTTACTTAACCACATCTATTGAGGTCACTGTGCAGTCTACCTCTGTAAATACTTTTGTAACCAGATTCACACAAAAATATATTTTTTTAAATGATTTAAATGTTCAATACTATTACTTCCCCATCAAGTCTTTTAGTTATCATTTAATTATGCTTATGTCTGTTTATGATACATAAATGTTCATTTTGGCATACACTGTAAATGCAATGCTTTACATTTACGCATTTGGAGTTGAACCCACGACCTTTTTTGCTGCTAACACAAAGCTCTATACAACTGGGATACTTTATTAAAATCCCAAAAAGATAAAAAACAAACATGATGATGAATTAGAAAAAATCAAACTGGGTAAGCTGTAAGCTTATAGATTCGTTCTGTTCCCAAGATACTTGGTAAATGTTTATGTGATTTCATATTACAAAAAATATGATGGATAATATAATATAGAAATAATATAGTTACAGACGGATGAGAAATGGTCAGAGAGAGAGAGAGAGAGAGAGAGAAAGAGAGAAAGATCGAGAGAGGTCACTTACTCAACAGTGATTGGCTAGTGTCTTATTGACGCTAGGGACAAGAATAAAGTCATTAAGCTGTCAATCAAACAAGTAGGTCTTGTGGTAGTGCTGCATATGATCACATGCAGTGAGTTGGCACATATTGTAATATTGTACATACAGAGAGCTAAAACCATTACATGAAAAACTGACAAAAAATCCTGGCACACTATCTGGTATACTGGTATACATCAAAATTATTCAAATTAATTAAAAAATTAAGCTTTTTGATTTTTAAAGTTATGTGATGTGCACTAGAGATCGACCAATATGGGGCTTTTTGTCGATGACGATATTACGAAAGCTGTATGGCCGATATGAGGCTGATATAACACAAATGTTATCACAGTAAATAAGAGACAAACAGAAAATTAGTGAAACTAAAAAAACATTAGTTATGCATAACATTTATAAATATACCCTTTTAACTCTTTCCCCACCATTGAAGAGTTATCTTGTTAATTAAGAGAAAACATTTGCATAAAAAAAGTGTTCCTTATGAGGTTTTATGTTAATCTGTAATACAGCGATTATTACTAGATGGCGCACTTACCCAATTTATAAAAAACTGAAGCAAAAACGTTATTTTCTCATTTTAAACTCTGTGTATGTTTTTATAATGATTCTGAATCTAATCTCTAACAAAATTCCTTCACAAAAATGCAATTATTTAGGTTTTTGCTAAAAAAAAAATATTTGTACAGAAAAATACTCATATTTAAAGGAACAGTATGTAGGATTGTGGCTAAAACTGGTATTGCAATCACAAACCTTGTGGCTAAAACTGGTACTGCAATCATTCAACTGGTGGCCAATACACAAAATAACAACATAAACATCAGTTGAGGGCTGCAACTCCACTTTTTAAATGACAATATCCTTGCTGGATCACTGTTGTGAGTGACATAAGTATTTGAAATGAAAATGATTTCTAAATGTCTAGTGACATAACAGGGCCATTTTATGATTAATTGATATAAATTTCTTACATACTGTTCCTTTAAAATTGTATATGCAGAGAAAAAATATAGATAGGTTTAAACGGTTTTTTTTCCCATTTTGTTTGCTTGTTTATTTATTGTTAGTTGGAAAGGTCTGTTCTTTTTTTTAGAAGAAAATCTTCATTGTGAACTTTTGTAAAAATCACAAAAAATGCTGGCGGGCAACTTTAAAATAAATGGCTGGCGGGAAATGAGTTAAAGTACTTAAAACAAATTTACAAGACATAATTAATGTGGATCTGACATCTTATGGTACTGTTGGTACACTGAATAAGTTAAACTAGTGTGGTGTTGTGTGTGACACAACATAATGTCATGTAAAAAGTGAATAATAATTGGGCTTTACATTGAGTGACGCCGAGTTTCTTTTTATTACAAATATCAAATTTTTGTAATAGAGAAATTTACTGGCCAATTGAAAAAAAATGTATCGGCCTCTGCAATATATTGTCCTACTAATAGGCACAGTTCAATATTTGGACACATCTACTTCTTAATAATAGAAGTAAACATAGTAAATTACTCAAAACTTGAAAAAAAAATGGGTATA
The DNA here is from genome assembly GCA_025389145.1 of Misgurnus mizolepis. Taxonomy (NCBI): domain Eukaryota; kingdom Metazoa; phylum Chordata; class Actinopteri; order Cypriniformes; family Cobitidae; genus Misgurnus; species Misgurnus mizolepis. Next base: position 37,640,644 of record JAIFKI010000012.1, on the reverse strand, counting down.
TGGGGTGATATACATTGATCAATAAAACATCCATCAAAACTATCATATGCGAAAGACTAGCCTTTTGCCTTTAAAAATCTTTAAAAGTCTGAGCATCAAAGTTTGACATGACCTTCCTTAGTTAATATTAAAGGTGCAGTGTGTAATTTTTAGAAGTATCTTTTAACTAAAATGCTAAATAATATAGAAAACTATATTATCAGGGGTGTATGAAGACCTTTCATAATGAACCGTTATGTGTTTATTACCTTACGAATGAGACCTTTTTATCTACATACACCAAGGGTCCCCTTACATGTAAGTCGCCATTTTGTGCTGCCATTTTCCTACAGAAACCCTTAACGGACAAATTGTTTTACCAAGTTGTCTCCGACGATGACATGTTTGTCCGGTGGCGGCCACCATAGCTTCTCTATGTGTTTCAAAAGCGAGGGGTGAGCAGTGGACTAAGCCGTTGGATGCAATTCGCAACCTTACCACTAGTTGCCACTAAAATTTACACACTGCACCTTTAAAGATAACAGATTGTTCACCCTTAGAAATAAAGGTACAAAATCTATCACTGGGACAGTACCCTTTCAAAAAGTACACCTTTGTACCCAAAAAGTTCACATTAGTACCTCAAAGATATGTATACTTGTACCTAAATTTAGGACCTTTTTTAAGGGTACTGCCCGAGTGACAGCATTTGTACATTATGTAGAAAACAGTAAATGCCTTTAAAACATAACTTAGCTGTGTCTATGATTGTAGGGTCAGTGTGAGAAACCTACTCAAATTTACCATCTCTAATCCTTTCTGAGACAAGAGACAGAAAGTTGGTGGCTGCTGCTTTTCTTTCAGCTTAAAGAGTTTGGTCTGAGTGTCCCTCAAAGACACATCTACATTTCCTCCCAGCTCCACCACACATGAACGAAACCAAAACAACTCAGCGCTCCCATTCATATTCTATTCATAAAGAATAACAAACCAATTAAGATTGATGATCAACTATAAATATCAAACAATTGCTGGCTCCAGATGCATGGGATTATCCACTTTAAACTCATTAGATTCACATCCTTTGCCTAATCTCTCAATTCCCTTCTCTGTGCCTTTGTAATTCCAGTCCTGGATCACTTTTCCATATTAGACAGCTTGTTTGCCAACAGGATTTATTAATGCTTTTGTTTCGGGGCCCCGAAACAAAAGGGACCCACCATGAGATAAAAAGCAAAGCGTGATTCATTCGATTAAATGCTCCGAAGTCTCGTATCGAGGGACGCTAACAGTGAGAGAATAGGTGGAACGGGGATCTTGGGAAGGAGGTGTCGGACTTTGAAGTCCGAACATTGTGTGATCGAAACTCCAACTGTTTGGAAAAGCAGAAAATCCTTGTTCAGAGCGTATGAAACTTGAGAGCTGGTGCCGGGCTTAGTGTCTTAGCATGTTTTTTATAGAGGTTTGATAGTGATTAGACTTGCATACACCTAATACTGGTGTTTCTAGGGAAAGAAGATTTGTAGGGAACAATGGCGTGATGGTCTAATGACGTGAAAAGCATGAGCTCCATTTGTCCTGCAGTGCATGAAAGAACAAAAGCTGTCAAAATCCACACTTATACATTTAGAGCAGGGTTGCTATACTTTAATGGTCTTAAAGGGGCAGGACACCCAAAAATTAAAATGAATCATTTGAGAAATAAGCTGTCATTTACGTATGTCCATGTTACACAAAAACCCATATGACTTTATTTCTTTTGTGAAACTCAAGAGAAGATGTAACACAGGATGTTAGCGACTAACAATGCCAATCACTCACTTATTCATTGTAAGAAAAAAAAGTTCAGGGTTCCCACACATTAGTTAACTTCAAATTCAAAGACCTTTCAAAGACTTTCCACACTGTAAAAAATTACTCTGGAGGGTGTTAAATTTAACCCATGAAAATTAGTTATAATTTAATTAAGTATATAAGCTAGCAAGTAAAATAAAAAATAATGGGTATATTCTACCTTCACTATCCAATTTTTAACAGTAATAACTGCAATACTAAAAAAATAAGTAACATATACCCCAAAATATTGGCCTTAGCACCGAAAAGTGCGCATGAATCAACATCCAGGCGGGACTCGAGTCACCATTTTTTCATATCATATCGGCGGGAGAACTGCGGTTTGTTGACAGGTAAGTTTTTATTTAACTTGTTGATATCATCATGAATGGAAATGTTAAGTTGGTTAACTGTAAAATCTACCAGAAGTTTAGTCATTTGCGTGCTTCTCTGTCTCTGTTGTTGACAGATTGATAGTTAGAATATGTCAGTCAGGTTAGCTTTGAATGAAACATCGCCCAGTTCTTGCACCTGCGAATACGAATAAATATCCATATTTATGATTAAAATATTAACTTCCATTATTATTATTTACATGTCTGAATCTCGTGAACAGCGGAGCTGCTCAATATGAGTGGTTGAACTTGAGCAAGCCACGTGACGAGAGAGAGCAGCGGACGGTTGATGTACGATACAGACGGGAGGGCGTCGAGCAGACAAACAAACAACGGTAAAGCTGTCGATGCTAGATAATTACTGTAAAAGTTTTCTTGCATTTATCTGTTAATATATTGAGTTTTGTTTTAGAAGGGATCCATTTATGAAGCCATTTTATTATTATTATTATTATTATTATCATTTACGGATATATACTTAACGTTGCCTTTCGCTTTTTAATGTCTGTTCAAAAAAGTATTTCGGAGTTCATATGTTATATATGAGACTTGTATATGAAGTTGAATCACTTAAAATTGAATGTAAGTACTTCTTGTTAGTGTTCAATGTTTTATGCACGTGTACTGTGAGTTATAGCATAATATGAAGTTGTATTTTTGCACTTAATAAGTTTTAAATGAAGTTGAAATGTTTGTTTGTATCGATATAGCATGCTAGTCTACTGAGGTAAATGAGATCAGTTTTTCCTCTCATATTATTGTCTTCTTTAATTTTCTAATGATAACGTGAAGAACAGTATTTAGGAATCTTGCTTTTAATGGTTTTTAACATCTCATGAAGCCTTGGTTTATTTTGTTTTATGAAATAATATGTTCAAGAAGCTTTATGTAAAACTATGATATGTTGTATTTCACTTGAAATGTATTGGGGTTATTATACGTCCAATAATTAGTTTTAAATGTTTACAGAATGTTATTTGGTCAATAAAGCAAGCAATTTATGCAATCTTGTGCATGACTATTTTCTTATTCAACCCTCTCTGAATAAGTAATATGTAATGTTTCTTAATGGCTTATCATTATTAATAATAATTTAATAGATCTGTGCCTTAATACCAATAGGGTTAATGTTATTCATTTTTTTATAAGTAATTAGTTATGAAAAAAATAGGTAGACCTTACCTAATTTTTTTTACTTTATCATAGTAATTAAATTTAGGTACTTTTTAATCAAATATATAGGATATAATTTACTCAAACAAAGTGAGTGCAAATTGTTACAACAATTTTTTTGAGTAAATTCTATAGGTTGTTTTTTACAGTGCAGGTCCAATACCCTCAAATTCAAGGACTAAATGTGGGGAGACATTTCAAGTGAAAGCAAGGTTACATCGTGTTACCTTTAAAGACACATTGTTAAAGTTCCCTTTCGAGGGAACTGGCGCTGCATCACTGCGGTGACACTTTGGGGCACCTCCAGGGGTAAGTAGGTCTGAATGTGTATATCAAATTCAACCCATGGTGAGGCTTAACGACAAAGACAGGGTGACGCGGGAGCCAGAAGGTATATCGCTATCTGAAATATTGCCAATGACGGCGTTTTAGGGACGCAGGAAGTATGACAAGGGAGACGCAGCGTCTCATTCCCTTCTCAGGGAACAACAGTTACATACGTAACCAGAGACATTTTCCTTTGTCAAACCCAACTATGCCAAAAAACCTTTTAGTGTGAATCAACATTCGCATACAGAAGATATAAGCATTTAAAGCGAACAGTTTAGCATGTGTGCTTAAAAGGCTAGAAATTTTATGATATTATCCTACACTACACAAAGAATAATATGGATTTTTTTCCAGAAAACTTGCATAAAATAGATTTCAATGACCTGTATCTATGTATGTATATTTTCAAAAACTTCCCAGGGCCTTGAAATTTTTTTCCTGGATTCGCAAACTTTCAAGGACCCGAAGGAACCCTGAAAGTTAACTTTCTGGACCCTATTTTAATTATCTAAGCGCATGGTCTTAAGTGCATGGCGCAGGTGCACTTAGGGCATGTCCGAATCCTCTTTTGCTAGTTTAACGACGAAAAAATGGTTGTTGCGCCAGGTGCATAGTCCAAACAGGTTGTACCTATTATTCAAGTCAGATATTAAATATGTTCTCAGTTTGTCACACCACAAAAAATTGTTATTAACCACCTAACCAAACTTGGATGCTGGAAAAAATGGCTAGTAAATAAAATCAGTTGCAACTGTACCATTGCAGATTCACTATTTACATGGAAGAGTTTGCAAGAGCAAAGAGTGAAAACTTCTCCAGAGAGCAAACGGATCTGCATTTGTCATTACTTTAAATAGGTAATGGTAATAAATGCAATGACTATCCATTATTACACAAGCATTTTTATATGTAGGTGCATCGTGTACCCATTTATAGGTCAGTCCTTCCAGAAAAATGCTGAGATTGTTGATCTTGCGGCACGTTTTCTTAAAAAATTAGATGGAATATGCGGGATATTTATGCAATTTTATGCGATGAAATTGCGGGAACTCGCAAAAACTGCGGAAACTTGCAAAAACTGTTTTCAGCTTTTGCAGCTTTTCATTGATGTTCATGTTGCGTAATTACGTAACTTCCTAACATTCCCATGACAACAGGGACATGGCTGCGCATGTGTGAAGTAAATGCAACATTTTTTAACTTTCTGGTAAGATATATGTGACTTTATGAAATCATGCAATCCCCGCATATTTTGCGAACAGAAATTTGCAATTTATATGTATTTAAAAAATGCGACCCCCGCATAAATATGGGGACTTTGGCTGATAATGCATTGAATCATGCAATCGCATAATTGCGTTTCTCTGGAGGGACTGATAGGTGCATATTAAAAAAATACTGCAGCATTGCCTTTAGACCAGTGTTGGCGGTAATGCAATATAGATAACGTGTATTCCGTTATAATATTAATTTTCTGAAGTAACGAGTAAAGTAACGCATTACTTTATAAATGTACACATTAATCTTTGAGTTACTTTTAAAAAAAAAAAAGTAATGCGAGCTACTTTTCAGTTTAACTAATTGGATTAAAAACAAAATGCACTGAATTACACTGAATGTAGTCACGTAGATTTACGCTCTCTATGCATGCGTGCCTGGGCGGCAACAGTTTGAGTCAGAAACGGAGATGGTTGGCCAGAGACTGACATTTTTGCGATGGAAATGTGCAAATTCTAAATGCAGAACTTCTCGGTCATAAAAACACCTGAAAAGAGATCAAGCATCAGCCAAGTAAGAAAAAGTAACTTAAAAGTAACCTAAGTATTACTTTCCATTAAAAGTAACACAATTACTTACTTTTTTGGGGAGTAACTTAATACTGTAATGCATTACTTTAAAAAGTAACTTTCCCCAACACTGTCAATGACACAATAATTTTCAGTTGCCGTAAAATAGCAACGCGCCATCAATGTGCCTGAACACACCTCGTTTTAAGACCAGCACACCCATGGGCGAACAGATGGGCGCAAGTGCATTTGCTATTTAAACAACGTGGTGCTGGAAGTGAAAATGATAACTGGGTTGGGCTGAAACTAGCAAGAAACACTTGCGTTGCACCTGGCATTGCATTGCTCCGGGTGTAAGATAGGGCCCTTTTTGTTTCACCAAAGAAAGAAATTAATGTGAAATTGAACAAAATGACATTGATAAGACTATGACAAAACTTTGTTTAATTAAATGTGCATTGTTTAACTTTTAGAAGGATCTCTTGAAATGCAATATAATATACATAACTATATTATCACTAGTGTATAAAGACCGTACAAAATTAACTGTATTGTTTTTATTACCTTAGAAGTCTTTTTTTATCTGCATACACTGCGGGTCCCCTTTTGCGGCGCCATGTTTTTACTTTAGACCCTAAATGGACAAACTGTTTAATAGAGTGCGTTTTTTCAGTACGTTGTCTGAGCCGTTGGTTGCAATTCACAGTCTCACCACTAGATGTCACTACAAATCGACACACTGGACCTTTAACTGTTAAAATATGCGTGAAAAATAGGTGCTAATCTGTAATTGTCACGTTCTCATTAGAAACACTTAAAAATGTTAAATGTCTTAATGAGCTACAAACTCAAACACATATCCCCCACACACACATGCTAATGACTAACAAAGTGTAACAGTGTTAAAACTTGATGATAATAAGTTAGTGTGACTTAAGCAGATCAGTAGAAGAAAGGTTATTGATACCACTTTACAAGCCAGTTAGAACAGAAGTCCTACAGTGTCTTGTGTACAGCTGGTTTGTTTAAACCAAAGACTAGAAAATAATGGTCCCCTTTCACTGCAGCAATACACTTTTAAAAAGTGCCCCTTTGCACATAAAGAGTTCATATTGGGAGGTATATGTTGGTAGCAAAGAGTACATATTAGCACCTATTGGTACCAGATGTACACATACCTACAGTACATATACAGTATACAGGTATAAGGACCTTTTGTATTGCCCCAGGGACCATTTTTGACATTTTTTTCTTACAAGGTTGGTTTAAGAACACCACAGTTTAGTTAACAGTCATACATTTACATAAATGTATGCATTTGAAAGATGCTTTCATCCAAAGCGACTTAAAGTGCATTCAAGCTATACATTTTATAAGTATGCGTGTTCACTGGGGATCGAACCTACAACCTCGCTAACACAAAGTAATATCGACTAAGCTACAGGAACACCGAACTCATGATCAATGGACTGGGATATACTGAGAAAGTTTCGAGGCCAACACCAAAACCAAAGCTTGTACGGCCAGTTCAATGCCCAATGCCCCCTTAAACAGCCAGCATTGGTAAACTGTGAGATTGTCTGAAATGGGGGGTCTGTTGATGCCAGTACAATCCTGTCTGTTAATTAACGTGGTCTCTTGAACCCTCTCACTGCTTACAAGCGGTATGCAAACATCTCCACGGTCGGATCTGATTTCAAAGTCAAGTCCAGAGTACCAGCTGTAGACCATGGGACAATTTCATCAGCTTTTTGAAACAAAAGCTGGCCAGGCCTGTTTGAGCAGCAATGGGTAAGAGGGCAAGCGAGAGAGAAAAAAAACAACAGCGAGGTCTGAGACATTGCAGATGTTGAGTTGAATCCGCTAGTGGTTGTTGACAGGTTTTTGAGAAGAGACAGCTTGAGAAGTTTTTTGTGTAGCGACTAAAATATGCACACGCATGTGCCCGTTCGCGTGTATTTGCATGCATGTGTGACTTCAACCTTTGCACGATTTGCAACATGTTCTCTTAAATCAACGTTTCTTCATTTTCACGTCATATTAACACCTTCATACCTCGAGAGCCAATCGGAGGTAACATTCCTTTTCAATCCTTTAATCCCATTTCCTGATCAAAACAGCAGTGTTGATAGTTTCACTAAGACCAAATACAACTGCAATTACCCCTGCCTTTACACTATGGTAACTGATAGGTGACAATTTTAGAAATTTAGAAAACAAGTTCAACGAGAACATCATGGAAATAGGTATTATCTTAAAGACTAATCCACTTTCATTAAAAATATTCTGATAATTTACTCACCCACATGTCACCCAAGATGTTTATGTCTTTCTTTGTTCAGTTGAGAAGAAAGTACATTTTTTGAGGATTTTTCTCCATGTAGTGGACTTTAGTGGACCTCAACAGTTTACAGTTTCAATGCAGTTTTAAAGGCCTCTAAATTATCCCAACCGAGGCATAAGGGTCTTATCTAAACAATCGTCATTTTCAACAACAAAATGCACTGTGATGTGCCAGCGTGACCTTACATATTACGTAATCACTTCGAAAGGTCACGCATGACGTATGCAAAACTATCGCAACAGTGTTTACAAGTGTGGAGAAAAAGGACCGTTCCAACGTTGTTGTATGTGAAATGATATTAATTAATGTCTTTATGTCAGTTTATTGTTTAAAATAGTCTGCAAACATATGTGAGAACACACATACATGCTTTAAAGATAAGAAGAACTATTTAAAGTCCCCCTCTAGTCAATCATTTTATCCCTTAAAACTCATCTTTATGCACCAAAACAGCATATGTAAAATTTTTTCCTGTTATAATAATTTCTTCATGCCTTAAATTAGCATGAATGTACTTTAACTCTGCACCTTTGCCTCATTTAGTATGCCCGGATCTATGAATATGCAAAGTAGTCTCCGCCTCTACTCGATCACATCAGCTTGGACCATAGATATATTTGTAAATAGATGCTGCAACCGGCAGTTCCAGACATGTAGCTAATGGTTTCACAAAGCATTCATGAATATAAAATTTTCAGCCAACTATTTTTGGCGCTGATGTTAACAGGTTTAGAGCATTCACACTGCACGTGTGAGCATCATGTGCATCGCAATAGGCATCCATACATACTGCATCTATGGCTCAAACTACTGATCTACTCGCTCATCTGTGATAATGTGATTGGTTACATTTTTGTGACGTAGAAAACCGAGGCTATTTCTAACCGCCATTTTGAGACTGTCTTTGGAAAACTTAAATACTAAATAAAAACATATTTAGGAAAATACTCAGCAACAGCATTGAATGATAAAATATGCACATGGTTTTATAATAAATAAATAAAGTGCATATATTTCATTGCTAAACAACAACGTTATTTTGTGTATTTGGTATAATACAAAGTGTTCGCATTATTTTCCACATACCGCACATTTTTGTAGCTCCAGATTTTACTCTCTTCATGAAACCCATAGATTTGAAAAGCGCTGTGTCCCTGATTGGCCAGCTAATCTGTACCTTGTGATTGGCCTGAATACCTCTGACGTCAGTTGGAAATGCGACACTCCTTCCTATGCTTGAAAGATTCGCTCACAATGCATTGCTAAAAGGAGTTAAAGGGGCCATGGCATGAAAATCTGACTTTTTCCATGTTTAAGTGCTATGATTGGGTCCCCAGTGCTTCTATCAACCTAGAAAATGTGAAAAAGATCAACCCAGTAACTTAGTTTTGGTAAACTATTCTCTACAAGCACATGAAAAAATAGGGTGTTGAAATTTTTCTCTCCTTATGATGTCATAAGGAGCGTTTATTATTATTTTTTTATTTAACCTTTATTTTACCAGATGAATCTCGTTGAGATGTAAAACCTCTTTTTCAAGATTTCATTATTTCATTATTATTATTTCATTATAATAATACCACCCCTTAATCTCCACTATCCAACCACAGCACTGCCATTTAGTGCAGAGAAAAGCACAATTGAGTTTTAATTGCAACAAACCACCATCATTGTGATTTGAATTTCATCAGCTCATTTGCATTTTAAAGTACACACCCAAAACTGCATATTTTTGCACAAACCTACAAAGTGGCAATTTTAACATGCTATAATAAATTATTTATATGGTATTTTGAGCTAAAACTTCACATATGTGCTCTGGGGACACCAAAGATTTATTTGACATCTTAAAAAAGTCTTGTGCCATGGCCCCTTTAAAGGAACAGTATGTAGGATTGTGGCCAAACTGATATTGCAATTACAAAACTTGTGGCTAAAACTAGTACTGCAATCACACAACTGATGGCCAGTACACAACATGCCAACATAAACATCAGTTGAGGGGTGCAACTCCACTTTTTAAATGACAATATCAATACAATAAATAATACAATAATTATTTCTAGTGACATTTCAGGGCCATTTTATAATTAATTTATATAAATTTCTTACATACTGTTCCTTTAACTTACAGGCTAAGTCCAAATCGAGAGGAATCTTGTCTACCAATCCCAGGAAGTAAACTGTTGCTTACAATCTGTGTGTTTCTTGTAGTCCAAGAAAAGAGATTTACGTTGGAGATGATAACTCGCGTCATTGTTTACTTTGGGGTTTGTACATTTTGCATATCGTTAACATGTACTAATACACACTTATACACCAAAGGAAATGTAAAATCGTGAATCGGACAATAGGTGCTCTTTAAAACACCACATAGACATATAAACAACAATAAATGTATACATATCTTTGCCTAAATGGTACATATTAGGACCTTTTTAATTAGTACTGCCCCAATGACAGCTAGGGACCATTTTTGCACAGTGGTTTTATTATACTTAAAATGTACGTGAGACACAGCACGTCTTCAAATCTATGTATCAGTGGCGAAGTTTAAACTCTGACTATAACTATTGGAAGTAAAATTCACAGAATTTCTGACAGTAATACACAACTATGACATCGGACTACACGCTCTTACATGACCAAGGATCAGCTTACAAGCTTCAGTGCCTATATTGGGAACAGACAGACACGTAGGTTATTTTCATGTCCGCTACGACTTCACACACCTTTATGCGACAGGATAGTTAATCCTCAAGCGTTTGACGCTGGCGGGACAGAATGTTGGTATGGCTGACTCAGACTCTAAACCCAGAGTCACCAGCATCATCACGGCAGAAAGACAACATTGAAATATTTCCATTTAGTTTGTTTTGTTCCAAACCCTGTCGTTATGGTTATTTTGTGTCTTTAGTGGGAATTAAAACTTCAAAAACGACCTGGACATGAGTTTGGTAATGGCTGCTTTCTGTAAGCCACTAAATCCTGTTTCTCTCTCATCTAGTAGTCACGGCTCTTCTCATACTTCAGGGATAGAGTCATAACTAATGAAAGTGTCGATTACCTCACTCGATTTTGCATGGTGCGGGAGGCAGCTCGTTCCAGAGAGACATTTTTTCCTGTTTAGTCCTCACAAAATATTGAGCCCACCATCAAATGGACCATTTAAAGTTGTGCCTCAGCCCACCATTACAGCACAGTGTTATATATACACACACTGCAGGTCTCTGCAATGATAAGAGATCAATTTTGAACTATGTGTGAATGACGTGCGAATGCGCTATTAGTTATAGCATCACTAATTTTATCACTCATACTTGGTTATGGAAATGAACAAATCGTTGCTGTAAACTTTGCCGCAAACTCAGACATGAACGATACTTCAAATTGTTTGGTCTAAAGAAAAGTCTGCTTTTACCTGATGTGTTTGCGATCTAACTTTGTGGGCAAAATCTATATTAGTCAACATTTGAAGTGGATCAAAAATGTTCATCAAAGTTGTCCTAAGACAAGAACTGGTATTGGTTTTAAGACAACTTTTAGGAAAGGCTTTGATCCGCTTCAATTGTTGACAAATATAGATACCCCAAACTGTCTGTGAAAACCCAGCTTAAGTACTTTTTTTGGGATTTACTATTTGCTACATACAATTATGCTACATAATGTAAAGAACATTCTGTGAAAGTATAACCTTGATATCTTTAATACTGACTAAGGTCATGTCAAGATTGAAATCTATATAAAATCAATAACTTAAATTAAACTTTGGTAATCCAGATTTCATAATTAAATTATGAGACTAGCCTGAAGTTCACAGTCAGGGTCACAAATTGATAAAAGAGACGCTCCTGTTTGGCAGATACTCGCAGAATCTCATGCGTAGTCAGAGTTTACTGTTAAGGGAGTGTCGGGTGTATTTTGTGAACGTGAGCGTCTCTTTTACCATACACGGTTTTGACGCGTGTGCAGCAGGCACTTATTTTGACAAAACACGTGATGCACACGGGATCTCTCAACACGCAGGACACATATTTTGGAAAAGGGAACCACACACATGATACTCCGAACACTTATTTTGAATTAGCGCCCCTCAGGAGTCACGAGCCGCCACTGCTCAGCATAAATATACAGATGTAGACGTTTCATCGGACGCACGTGCGGTGACGCGATATGCGTCTGGTCCGAACTTTAATTCCGGTTTCAGTTTTTTAATGGTCTGACTTGTTGCTAAACTGAACCCTTGAACAATACCTCGTCGAAAATAAAAAATGTTTAGGTTTCCTAGGTAATCTACACGTTGTTTATTTTGCTTGTTATATAAATACACTACGTTTAAAGTACTTTGTTGTTATTTATTCTTAGCTGAGTTTACCGGAAGTTACGTGTTGACCACGAAAGCCGCTTGTTTATGTTGTTACTGCTGAAACCATCTATACAGGGATTTATACATCTAATTATCAAAGTGGTAATCTTATTTGACTAAGGAGCCACCTAGCAACCACTCAGAATAGTGTATCTACTGTCGGAGCCAAGGGTGTAGTGCAGTGGTTCTCAAACTGGGGGCCGTGGCCCCTTGGGAGACCCTAAGATGGTGCCAGGGGGATCCCAGATTAATGACGTTTTATAAAATACATAAATGTATTATAAATTCTGTGTAATTAAACCTCAGAAAAATAATGTTACTAACCAACAAAACTACATTGTTTTATTGAATATGCTTTGTTTAATTAAAATTTTAAGTTTTGGAAAGTTTTATGTCAAAAAAACTTTTGGGGGGCCATAAAGGGATGCACCCTTAGACTTTTAAAAAAGATGGACGTAGTGTCCGTGACGTCACCCATAGGTTTCTGAAGATCGTTTTTGAAGCTTAAAGTAGGCATTGCCTGCCGTCGCCATCTTGGCCGCGCATCACTCGTGGATATCCGAAAATGGGTAAAGAGGCGGAACGTGGGTGAACCTGAGGTGACTGGTTGCGGAACCCCCCCCCCCCCGCCTAGCTCGACTCTAGTGACGGCAGTGGCTGTTTAACCATCACTCAAGTGGCTACACCCTTAATTATGCAGAACTTTAAGGCTTAATATAATTTAAACGGATGAGTTACAAAAAAATTCACTCCCCTCACAGTTGTCATGAAAGGGCAAAATTAGCTATATAGACCAAAAACACTTTTTAAACATCATATTTTCTACTATAAAGTTGGCCATTTTAACATGGAGGTCTATGGGAATTGACTCCCTTTAGAAGCCTGCCTCTAGTGGCCAGTCAATGAATTGCAGTTTAAATCACTTCTGTATTGGCTTCATCAGAGAGATCAGAAGGTTGCCCCTTGGATGCACCATACACTTAGGGGGGCCGCACACAGAAAAAGTTTGAAAACAACTGGTGTAGGGGACAGTGCTCCGATATATGGTGCAGACGCACTTCCGACGACCCTAGTTCGAATCCCGGCTCGAGGTCCTTTGCCGATCCCATACTCCTCTTTCCACCCTGTACTTTTCTGTTGTCTCTTAATTTCTCAAATAAAGGCAAAATGCCCCCCCAGTATCTACTGTTCCACCTTATAGCACCCCAGCAACCACACAGTAACAACCTGACAAACATTCACATTGCATCGATGCATTTATATTAGAATTTTAGTTTTTTTTTCTTAAAACAAAGCATTACATTCATATTCCTATTTGGGACCCTGGCCTGGACCATAAAACCAGACAATTTTGTGAAGTTGAGAGAAATACGCTTTGTATAGACGTATGGTTTGTTAGGATTGGACACAATTATTTGGCCGAGATACAACTATAGCTAAGTTTCCATCCACTTGTCAATCGAATTATCTGAAGTTCGGTAAAAAAACTTATGCGAATAAAGCGGGTGAAAGTGTGTTTCCATCCAACGGCTTTAAAGCGAATAAAAACCTGTACGTAATGACGTCACATGCTGTTTTGCGATCAAATTGGTATATCGAATTGATTTGAGACATATGAAGGTGTTTCCATTCATTTTCGCACTGAATCGCACAATATTCAAGCAAACATTTGCGAACAAAGTTTTGCTAGACAAAATGGATTGCGCCATACCACAAGTTATAAGTGCTTGTACCAGCTGAGCTGATAGCGACATATCAAGCTAAGAAAATGATTGCTATGATGATGCAGATGCATGTAAATGACCGACGACAACGGAGGCATTAACGTGAAATGATAGTCCGGATCAATGCTTAACGTAAATGAGAACGAAAAAATATATTTCCTGAGCTGTTAATATTGGAAGCCAATAAAACTACGAGGGTTCTTTGGCCGAGGACCCAACCCATCAAGGTCAAATTTCTTTTTCCCTCCGGCACCGTTGCGAGATAACTCTCTTTTTTGAAACACGTATCGCTGTTTGAGGGCCTTACATTTACTCCGGAGGACGTCCCACGTCTTGTCATAACAATTGTTGGACATTTCCTTCGCGAGTTCCTAATAAATTATGGCATTTCTTAGATTTTTGCTATCTAAAATAGAATCGGGCCTTAAAAGTTAGGCCTGAAATCACCGGAGCCTGACAGAATGCAGCCCGAACCCGAAAGCACGTTTAGATGACAGCTTTATAAAAGCCCGAACCCGTTTTCAGCCAGACATTATTTAAATGTGCGCACGCAAACAGATTTTATCAAGAATGAGTAATTTACACATGTTTTAACATTATTTATTCTGTAACGTAACATCTTGATCTAAATAGGCATATGCAGTACATTATAAATAGGCCAACATGCCAATAAAAACAATTATTTCTTAACGAATTAAATTAAGATAATACATTCTGAATAAGATGGTTATTTGGGAATAACGAAATTAAGGTTCCGTGGGATTTGCTTCACTTTCTTTACATTAATGCCAACATTAGTCTATATCCTCTGTCTAAATTATGTATTTATTTATACATTAAAAAAACTTTACTCACCAAGATTAGACTACATTTTTGTTGAGGAAATTATTAAATCCACTGTAAATGGTTTCAGCGTGGTCCTGCGCTTACTGATAGGGCATCCAGCAGGATTGAACTTGACCGCTCATTTACCGTGCAAAGGCAGAGCACGAGCCCGTGTAAAATGTTACAAATGAAGCCCGAATCCGACCGAACCCGTCGGGTTCGGGCAAAGATCTTCAGCTCTAAAATAGCCGTTATTTTCTCTGGTAAATTAAATTTAAAATGAATCTCGTCTCGTCGTTTGTCCACTTACATCTGACTTTGTTGACACACGCCATGTGTGCCACCAGAGCGGACCTAAAACTTTTTCTTCTTTGTTTTGTGTGTGGGTTGCAACCATAAAATGACCTAAACCTTAATCGCAAATCATTATTTATTCGGCAAATAACGTTTCCATCAGCGTTTATCGCATAAACCATATATCGATCAAGATAAAATCCGATGAGATCGAACGTATTTCTTTTGAGTCGATATTCATGAAATTCAATCGAATTTTACTGTTTCCATAAGGCATTTTTCATTCGATATCACTTAATTCGGATAAAAACATGTGGATGGAAACATGGCTTATGATAACCCTGGAATCTGAGGGTGCAAAAAAATCTAAATATTGAGAAAATTCCCTTTAAAATTGTCCAGATAAAGTCCTTAGCAACAAAAATGATACATTTTTTCTTCAACTTCAAAGTGATACTTCAAAAAGTTATTTTTAACCATATTTTCAGCATTGGGTCAAAAATGGACAAACCCAGCCTTTGAGTTAAAGATGAACCCAGAAAATTGTTATATTTGACCCAACAATAGGTCAAAACAACCCAGCATAGGTTAAACTATAACGCAAAGGGTTGGGTTCATCCATTTTTTATCCAACGTTCATCTCTTTTTTGAGTGCCAAAATGATTTGCAAAATCCTGGTAAAACGTTTAAAACAATTTGGTCGGTCATGCATGTCGTACTGAGTCTGTGACATTATAATTGTGAGTAATGTATCCAGTGATGGATAAAAATGCACCTGATGGTCTTCGACTCTTATTACAATCCTAATACATGTTATTACCTATTAACTACTGTATATCATAATTCAGCCGGCTTTGAAAAACAAAGAAATGGGCTGAATGAGTGAGGACAGAGGAAAGAGGTCAAAAGCGGAGACTGTAGCACATAATTGCTGTGGTGGGCTCACGCGAAGAACTGTCTGTTTAGACGAGCGATTATTTATGAAAGCCATCCGGCCCCTGGGCCACAGTTGCCACCGGGGGGATAAAAAGTTGGTCATCAGGTCAAGGGCCAAGGGGAGCATGCAGAGAACAGGTGGGCCTACAGGGGTTTCTGGAGCTGAGTCAGGACAACCCACACCTGCCCGGACTGTCAATCAACAGTAAGAGAGAGAAAAAGATTTGCTGTACGAGAGGCGCTCTCCGAAGCTTGTACTGTACTCATACTGTACCACTCATAGATGATGTTCTTCATAACTTTTCTGGATTTTCCCTTTTTGCTGGTAAGTGTGACTGGAAAATTGAGTCATCGATGAGTTCGTTTTACGGTCAGCATGGCCTTGTCTTTGGCTTATGACTTATTTGCATTTTACGAGTGTAATTTTGAAGATTAAAGAGAAACTATTGTAACATTATTAGAAATACAAACATTTCAAGCTGAGAATTGTATTTGGACCAAAATAAAATCTCTGCTAAAACTGTAAATACATTTCAAATGTTTAACAACTCGGTCTTTCGTTACATTTATTTCAGACACTGATACAACAACACTCCTGTAGGTTTAACAACATGACAAGGGTGATCAAAACTAGCTATAGAAATAGCTTTGGACGTCACATCCAAAAGCAGAAGAATCCAAATTCTAGCGATAACATCTTGCAAATCTCTTATGCAAAATAGTGATGTTATTGATCCACTTTTATATACTGTAAGACTTAATAATGCAGATTTTAGTTCAAAATTAATCTCTATAGCCAGGTCCCTGGTGGTCAAACAATGGTCCCTTGGGATACAAGGAGCTTCATGTCACAAGTCAAGTTTCCTCTCATTTCTATTCCATATGTATCCTATGAATCACTCATACATCCAAGTATCATCCATCTATCTACGCAAGACATCCAGTCCAGGCCACAATAGCGGTTCCCCATGGTTTCGTACAGCCAGTGCCCCCTCTGAAACGCATCAGCTCTTATAGGGTCTCCTAAGCAGCCGGCCGGGTGGGCAGCAGGTGTGAGCGTGAAGGACAGATCAACTGTTGCACTGTAAGACACACACGCAGTACTGTATATACACAAACTGACTCTCAAAAGTGAAACCAAACTTTACGTAGAAAAAAACATGTATTTTTTATTATATTTTATATAACAGTGTAATGCAAATTCTTAAATATTTAATTAATAAATTAAATGAAAACTTTGTTGTACAGATGTCAAACTCTTTAAACGTTAATTATTTTCAATTTTAAATAAAAAAATCAAAGATTATAAGTGTAAACTGGAGCCCATTCATAACCTAATACTGTAAATCCACAATATGCCTCTAGAGGGCGCTGCTCCATATTTGTGTTGGCTGGATTTAAGTCAGCGTGCGTTGTGGAGTCCACGAGGGACTTTGGGATTCTCCTATTGCAGGCAGGCAGACTGGCTGGCACCCCAAATGTAGCTTCTTCATCCTGGAGACAGCTGTTGTCTCTGTGACGAAACTAGCGGCCAATGAGGTTTCGGGTCTGAGCGGGTCCGAGAGGGGTGGGGAGAAGGCTTATGGGTCTGATCATGATCAACTGGTGCAGAATCGGAGGGGGCATTTGGCAGTAAACACCATTCCTTGGCCTGCTGCACACTGGACTGGATCTCTGTGGGACGCAAATATACATCTCGACACTTCCTCGTATTAAAATGCATTCTATATTTTGTCTGTTCTCATCTTGTCGACGGATGGTCCAGGAAATTCCTATCGGTTCCTTTAATTGGAAGGGAATATCATGCTATGTTTGTCATATGTATCAAATGTTTTATTACAGAACTGAACTATTTACAAATATAAATATGGGCAGAGACAAAGCTACTTCGTTTACAAGGTGAACAGCCGTCTCATGTTAGGATCACATGACCAGCTTTCTTTTCACCTACATTTAAAAAAAAAAGAGTGGTTTTGTAGGTGGTCGCCAGGGTGTTGCTAGACAATTGCTAAGTTATTCTGCATGGTTGCCAGGGTTTTGTAAGGTTCATCAGTATCTAGTAAAGTCTAAAGCTGTGTGCACACCACCAGCGATTTTGACACCCTCTTTCAATAAGGTTTTACAGGGCGTTCCTAATTCTGGTTGTCATAGTAACAATTACAACCACTGCAATAACTAATGAAGGAACTGCTTCACTCTCATTGGTCAACCCTGTATCACGAAATAATGTACCTATAGTCACAAAATTTTGTGAGTGTTTTCCGTGACACTGACACGTTTTTCCTCCTTTTTTGCGTGAACATGTCACATATTTCTTTTACATGTCACTGTCACGTATTTGTTACTCAACTGTTTTGTCCTATTTTCAAACCATTGAAGGTTTGGTTTAGGGTTAGATTTGGTGTTTTTCTTTAGGATGTCACTTTAAGGTGTTTCAACCTTTTTTCATGATTTACATTTTATATTTTATGATTTTTAAACCATTGTCGCCTGGCATTAGGGTTAGAGTTGGGTTTTGGTATTTTATGTAAATCTAACCCTAAGTCGAAGCGATAATGGTAAGAAAATAGGACAAAACAGTTGAGTTACAAATACGTGACAATGACACGTAAACAGAAATACGTATCATGTTTACGCAAAAAGGCGGAAAAACGTGTCAGTGTCACGGAAGAAACTCACAAAATTACGTGACTATAGGTACGTAATTTCGTGATACTGGGTTAGTCACTCCCCAAAAGTCGCTCATTATTTGTCTCGACTTTGTCGAATCGCTTAACACAAACACTTTCTGTTACCAATGGTCACTCGTGTCAATCATGTCGCTCTGCCATTGCTATATTGGTGTGCATGCAGTTTAAGAAAATTTTTATTGTTACAGTAACTACTGTATATTCCTAAAAGGTGATTTGTAAGTGGGATCACTTGGAAAAGTAAAAGCCCACAAAGTTCTGACAAAGTTTTTATTTCATACCTGCAAACTCAGAAGGGCTGAAAAAGGTGACACATTGTATACGCGCCCGCACCCCCCCCCCCCTTACTATTGTTATATAAATATGGTAACAGTTTACAATAAGGTTCATTAGTTAACATTAGTTAGCTACATTAGTTAACATGAACTAATAATGAACTGCATTAATACAGCATTTATTAATCTTTGTTAATGTTAATTTCAACAATTACTAATACTTTATTAAAATCTTGTTAACATTAGTTAATGCACTCTGAACTAACATGAACAAACAATTAAAGCTTAAATTTGTATTCAGTAACATTAACAAAGATGAATAAATACTGTAACAAATGTATTGCTCGTGGTTTGTTCAAGTTAGTTAATACATTAACTAATGTTAACTAATCAACCTTATTGTAAAGTGTTACCAAATATTCTTACATTTAGGCCAATCCTAAAAAAGTTATAATCTAAATATATCAAAAATTCCAGTATAGAGTCCAGTAGGTTGTTACAGTTAATATACAGTAACAGAAATTTGCATATTAAAAACGTGAAGTTGTTCATTTGAAAGATTAATTGAAAACACATGTAGTAGACGTAACACCACTATCTCACATTAAGTGCACTACATTTCTTCAGTCATGCATCCCTCTTTACAGTAAATACATTACAGCATACTTGATTTAATGTGAGGACAGTGAAATTGTACACTTATTATCAATCTTATAATGTACTTAAGTTACTCGGGCAATCAGTACAGGACATCGCTGGTTTATTTTGGCTTATAAAGTAAGTTATATCAACCAGCTCAGGTTAGCTGATAAAGTAGCATCAGAGTAAACATTTGTGCTTGCCTTTGAGGTGCGGGATGGCCCTCCTGCAATCGCTCATCACTTTTGTTTTGATTGCAGCATCACATGTTTAACAAAGGGTCCCTTGACAGAAGCAAATGTGATATGCATCCATATGTTTGCGCTTTATCTCTTCTCTCAGACCAGACGCGAACTTTTCTCTACAGTTTATGGCATACGCAGCACGCAGATGTCCCGCTACGGTGGCTCAACGCAAGCCATTCAGCGTTTGACATCAAAGTACCGCGAGACCAGACTTCTCCATATGTATTTGATTTGCTCTCGCAGTATTTTGATATCATAGGATTGCCCTGCGTGGCGCCAGATGAAGTCCCTCAGTTGTGTGTTTGTGCGTACCTCGCGACCACAGATTCTATCCATCTTCACCCTCTGACACTTTCGTCTCGTTTTTATTTGACGAATAAACAATGTAGCGAGTAACGTTAAGTGTCATTTCAAATGTAGTGGAGTAAAGAGTACAAATACCCAATCAAAAATGTAATTGAGTAGAGAGTAAAAGTTGCTTATATTTTTGATACTCAGTACAAAGTACAAAGTAGCCAAAAAAAACCTTAAGTACAGTAACAAAGTACATTTACTTAAGTACTTTACACCTCTGCGTGTGATTCACAGAACAAACGCACGCACAGAAAACGCGCTTAACGTTACCCCTTTCTTTCAGATGTGAAATCTATAAATCGCAAATTATCTTGAACTAGTATGCATCTGAACAGTAAGATTTCCACCTTTAAACGATGCCTAATTAATGCCATTGACATATAAAAGAGCGCATGTCAATGTTTAAACCCTTTATGAGCAGCAAGAATGGCTTATATTTTCAAAAACCTGCAGCAATCGGACAAGCAAAAGTGCCTCAAAGTGCCTCAAAACTAACCTCAAAACAAACGTCAGTGTCAGTAGCGGTAGCGTGAAAAGTTTAATCCGCGGGAAAGCTGATGCAGCCAAGGCCTTTTAATAGAAGCTGCTGGCAACGCAAAGACCCGCCCTTCACGTAACCCCATTTGTTCAGCTCCCATCCATTGACCAATCGGCTATCCTAACCTTAACCACACTGTGATGACCTCACGTGATGACCAAAGAGCTTTTATTGTTTTTGTGAAACAGACCGCAGTAGGTTTTTGAAACTCCCGTTTATGGGAAGTTTAGACCCCCCCCCCCAAAAAAAACAAAAACTCTTCGGATCTACATGATTCACGTGGATGACCTTTTTCAATTCAAAACGGCGATTTTCGCCGAAAAGCGACTAGTTTGCAGGTATGTTATTTCCTTATTGCGTTCGTTTAAATATTGGTTATTCAAAAGAAATATTAAAATGATATATATGCATAATATGCCCACATTATAATTAATATTGGAAAAATAATACTCTAAATAACTGTAGTCAAGTTATTCACAATTACCTTGGCCTGCCAGATGTGATAAACTATATATTTCATTATGACAAGGGTATTTGTTTTATAGTCCCAGAACTCTCCCAGTACCAGACAGACACAGGTGAGATTTATTGAAGGAATATTCATACATTCCAGTTTATGCACACTTTTGAGGACTGGCCTCAGCATCTACTATCAGTGAGTAAGGTAAAGTCATGTTCAACGCCAACCCAAAGTGTGAAAACACTTGAGATATTTCTTATAATTTGAAATACTTTTGGATCTAATAAAATACTTAAATGCTTCAATGCTTCCACATGTAAATACTATTTACAAAATGTTATATTAACTAACCGTAAACTTGTTTGAACTGTATTGTGAACAAAAACAAATCAAACTGTCCAGCAAAAGGGGACGTATCATGAAAATCTGACTTTTTTCATGTTTAATTGCTATAATTGGGTACCCAGTGCCTCTATCAACCTTCACAAAGAAAATGTAAAAAAGAAAACGTAACTTAGTTTTGGTAAACCATTCTCTGTAAGCATGTGAAAAAATAGGTCATTGAAATTTGGCTCCACTTGTGATGTCAGAAGGGGATAATACCGCCCATTAATCTGCACTATCCAACCACGGCACCGCCATTTAGTGCAGAGATCAACTCATTTGCATGTAAAAGGACACACCCAAATATTGCACATTTTTGCTCACACCTACAAAGTGGCAATTTTAACATATTAGAATAAATTATCTATATAGTATTTTGGACTAGAACTTCACATATGTACTCTAGGGACACCAAAGATTTATTTGACATCTTAAAGTCTTGTGAAATGTCCCCTTTAATACAGTTCAATGGATGTAATCTGGGCTAAGGGGGTTGTCATTTTTTTTAAATTATTATTATTTTTATTTTTCATTTGTTTCCATTTGTATTATTTAATCACTTTGATGGTCCAAAAAATGTGGAAAATATTAATAACAAAAGAATAAGCAGCCATGTTGTAACACTTAAAAATAGGTTTAATCAACACTCTAAAAATGGCTGGGTAATTTTTAACCCATGCTGGGTAAATATTGGACAGAACACATGCTACGCTTAAAATGACCCAATGCTGGGTAAAAAATGACCCAATGCAGGGTTGTTGTTATGCAACCATGTGTTATAATAACCCTGCAGTTGGTTTAAAACAACCAAGCGGTGTGTTTTGTCCTATATTTACCCAGTTTGGGTTAAAAAGTGATAAATTAAAGGTGAGAAAACATATAAGAATTACTTCAACTAACTTATTTTTTTAAGTCATGTCAACTTACTATTGTTTATCTTGACAAGAGATGAGTTGAAAAACTTGTAAAATGAAGTTGACTTATTTCAACAGTTGATTCAGCTAAAAAATTTAATAAATTTATAGGGGTTTTAACTTTCACTTTTAGCCTTCACATTCAGCAGCTGGCAAATAGATTAAAACTTAAATTAGGGTTTTATTTTAGGATTAAATCCTGCCTTTCGTTTGAATCTAGAAAGAGGCTGGTTAATGCCACTTTTATGTCTGTACTTGACTATGGTGATGTTTTATACATGCATGCGTCGTCTACTAGTTTACATACATTGGACAGTGTTTACCATGGAGCTTTGAGGTTTATCACTGGTATGAAGGCCCTCACTCATCATTGTGAACTGTATAAACGGGTTGGATGGTCATCTTTATTAATACGGAGACTTCAACATTGGCATATTTTTATATATAAGGCAATATTAGGTCTCCTTCCATCCTACCTCCTGACATATATAAGTGAAAAAGGTACTGGGTCTTATAACCTTCATTCCCAAGATCATTTCCTTTTAACTGTCCCAAAGGTTAGAACTGAGTTAGGAAAAAAGGCTTTTCAGTTTGCTGCTCCTTCAACATGGAACAAGTTGCAAGAATCTATGAAACTAACTAAGTTGGTTTCACTGGCCGCTTTTAAAAAGATATTATTTGACTCACAGGCAGCCACATCTGGCTGTGGATGTTTTAATTGATGTGTAAGGATTCTGGTTGACTTTGAGGGATTTAGTTTTTTCTTTATTTTTTAATTTCTGTGTTTCTGTGTATTTTGTATTTGCGTGTACTGTATGTGTGGTTGTACTGCTGCCTCCCTTGGCCAGGACACTCTTGAAAAAGAGATTTTTAATCTCAATGAGTCTCTTCCTGGTTAAATAAAGGTAAAATAAAATAAATGGTGTATATTTTATAAATTATAACATGCACAAAATAAATTTTGTCGATTATCAAGCATTACAAACGTAAAAATTGTCAAGTTTACAAACTGATTTGTAAAGTTGTCAAATAAACAGTTATCTATCCAACAACAGCTCTTTAGCAATATAAGAGCAACAAGTTCATTCCATTCTGTATTTGTATTCAAGGGAAGGGATACAGTATGTGGTCAACCAATCAACATACGTTCAACCTGCACCTGCCTGAAAGATAACAGCAGGATTCTCCCGCACTTCAGTACACTGATGCAGTCCACAGACGCCACACAACACGCCTGCTCTCTCTCTCTCTCTCTCTCTCTCTCTCTCTCTCTCTCTCTCTCTCTCTCTCTCTCTCTCTCTCTGGCTTTCACTGCACTCTTTGTTTCATGGTAAGGCACATACAGCGCTCCCTCTGATTCCCGTGACTATAACAGCAGCTGGTCGAGGCTTACTGGCCTCTGAAACTTCATAAATCTCATCACTGTAGAGTTTACAGCCTGTAGCTCTTAAAAAAGAACAATTTTTGCAATGATCATTTTCTGAAATGTGTGTCATGACAAGCACAACAGTTGTGTATAGTTGATTTTGCAAAGCTTTTATTGGATATATATATTTATTCAGTCCAGTGTTTGTTGATTTCCAACAAAAGCAAACCTCCGGAGTGACAAAGTCACCCAACAGCAATGTTAAAGACATATGAACGATGTGATTAAAAATTAGAGTTATTCCATCAAATATTTATTTTTTAACATTTATTCCTAAAACACAAATATTAGTATTGTGCTGTTTAAAAATGAATTATAAACTTGTTTTCTTTGAAGCATCTTTTTGTTAGTTTATCTGTATTCAGTTTTTTACAAATCATAACATTATTTTTATTAGGAATTTGGCAGAAAAGTTGTCAGTAGATGACAGAATGAATCTCTCAGTGATCTCTTATTTTTTCCAGAGCTGTATCTATATCTATATCTATAGCTATATCTATATCTATATCTATATCTATATATATATATATATATATATATATATATATATATATATATATATATATATATATATAGCTATATATCTATATAGCGTAGTACAGTAATTCAATTTTTTTTTCATCTATTAAGCACCACTGATATAGATAAATAGATAGATAGATAGATAGATAGATAGATAGATAGATAGATAGATAGATAGATAGATAGATAGATAGATAGATAGATAGATAGATAGATAGATAGATAGATAGATAGATAGATAGATAGATAGATAGATAGATAGATAAATAGATAAATAGATAGATAGATAGATAGATAGATAGATAGATAGATAGATAGATAGATAGATAGATAGATAGATAGATAGATAGATAGATAGATAGATAGATAGATAGATAGATAGATAGACAATCTGCTATCGGCTATCGGCAAAAATCCATGCCGTTCGAGTTGTGTCCAAAAGTAATTAATTTGCTAACTATGCTGCATTAGCAGAGAAACAACGGCAAGAACGTAAGATTGTCGTAAAGGCTCACAGGACACTAATAACAGTAGTACCTCAAATAGTTGCATACAGATAAATCCAACCCAAATATCATGATTATTACCATTTATTCGCATTAGTTTATATCAAGCTGTTATCCTTGATTTAGTTGGCTAAGCTGCATATTTTAAGTTACTAACGAAAGAAAGCGAACTATATCAGCTGGTTCCCACACCTTAGTTAACTTCAAATTCCCTTTTAAGGACTTTCCATGTCCAATACCCTCAAATTCAAGGACTAAATGTGGGGACACATTTCAAGTGAGAGCAAGGTTACATCATGTTACTTTTTAAGATGCATTGTTACAGTTCCCTTTCGAGGGAACTCGCGCTGCGTCTCTGCGGTGACACTTTGTGGACACATCCTGGAGGCAGTGCGTCTGAATGTGTATATCAAATTCAACCAATGGTGAGGCTTAAAGACAAAGACAAGGTGACGCAGGAGCCAGGAAATATATCGTTATCTGAAATATTGCCAAAGACGGCATTACAGGGACGCAGGAAGTTTGGCAAGGGAGACGCAGCGTCTTGTTCCCTTCTCAGGGCACAACAGTTACATACGTAACCACGTGTGCTTAAACATCTAATATTTTTATAATAATACTACACAGGGAATAATATAGATTTTTTTTCCAGAAAACTTCTTTGTAATAATATGCATTTATGTGATTTAAAAAGTAACCAGTGTGAAGCATTTACTTCAATACTTATTAATATAATTAATAGATTTCTATTTATATATTTATTTATTTTAAGACATTTTTATGGTTCAGTACTGTTGTTTTATTACTTTTGGAAAAATGTTTTACCACTGCTTTACTGTGAGTGTTATGTTTGTTTGTTTTACACAGTATCCATTTTAAAAATTTTCGGTAGATGAATCGATATCGGCAACCACGGACCAACCTAGTTATCGATATCGGTAAAATCCACTATCGGTCAACCTCTAATTTTTAGGTTTTCCAATCTCAAAGAATATTCAGTTAAAATCATAGCATCCACTCAGTTTCAGATTAGCTGAGCTACGCTCATTTATCAAATACTACTGAACACTTTTAAAAACTGTCAGTTGTTAAGTTTTACAAATGTAATAATATTTGTCAAGTTGTCAGCTGACAGGTTTACAAACTTAAAAGTATTTGTAAAGCTGTCAAATAAACTGTTAATCATCCAACAACATCTCGTTTAATAATGTAATAGCCACAGGTTCATTCCATCATGGGACTGACATGCTGAAACAATATTAGGCAGGTTAATAATAAAAAATCAAAGTAATATACTTTTAGGTAAGTTTTACACAAAGTTAGTCAAGTTGTCAAGTTTATAAACTTAAAAAATATTAGTAAAGTTGCCAAATAATTAATATACCTATAAAATGATTAAAAAAAAATAAGAAATACATATTTTTATTAGATTTAAGTTAATAATAACGAATGCAATTTAAAAGTCTTTGAAGAAGAACTGAATCAAAATGTAATTTAATTTTTACTGTATGTGAACTGTCTGTTAGCTTTAAACAACTATATTATATGCACAGTTACTTGTAATTCACAATTTGCAATTATTCAATGCCTTTAATGTTTAAGGCTTTTAATTAATATTTATTTAAAAGCTCAGTCAATATTTTAACTCTGTTAAACAAAAACAATGCATTATATTTTTAAACTAAATTTTATTACATACCATAATTTCTTTTAATAATAATAGCAATAAAACTAACTTTAATTAATAAACACTAAGCGTATTTGCATAACATACAGTATATACTGTAACACATGTATATGCCATTTCATGACCAATCAAATCAAAATAATCCATAATGAATAACAGTTAAACAGATCAAACAGCTAAATAAATACCCTGACACATGCATAAATGTTTATCAAGTTTAGTTGGTTTTCCTTGCAAAGTGGAAAATCCCCTGAATGACAAGTCAATAATCAGAGCTCACTTTCACAGACCCTAAAAGTGCCTGATTGGGGTCATTTGCAAACAGGCAGAGGAGGGGTCAAGCGTGGGAACACATCCTAATGTTAGAATCAGGTGTAGGCTGGGCTCTTTAATGACCCGAGCACGGACAGTACTGAGAGGATCGGCCCTGCTGTTGTCAGGGGGAAAAGAAAAGTGACTGGCCATGTGACAGGAAACAGGGTGCATGACATCTGTCACCTGTACACCTTCTGAGGAAGTGACCTGCCACCTCTTACGCACCCACAGGACAAGTTCCTTTTTGTGGAGGTCGTCTTTAATGCACCATTTTGACAGCGGGAGAGGCAATGATGATCTGTGAGCAGTTAGATGGGCTTTTGATCTCAACAACCTTTGTTTAAAGGCTGGACGGCCAGTGAAAATCTCAAGGCTGATGATCTGCAAGTAACTCTGTTAGAGTTTATTACCGTATATAAAGAGTATCATTATTATATAAAAGATGGATTATTAAAGAAATAGATACTTGAAGAAGTACATATCAAGCGTGGCCAGGTGGATGGATAACAGCTTTTTTATCTGATTTAAATGTTTTTGATGTCTAAAAATAACTTCCTAAATTAGATTATCCATTTTTTAGTTAAAAGAAAATAATTTATATGTCGATCCTCACTCTGTGGCACTATTAAAACATTACAATGTTTTTTTAAGCAGCCAGAGTGCTGGAAAATGATTAATATTTTTTGCCACAACATCGGTGGAATCAGTGGTGCATTAATGATACACTTTACGCATGATGATATGCATTTTTTTTGCAAATATCCAATTAAGATCGCCCTTTACTACAGTTAATATAGTATCAGGCTCACCACTTCACATTGTATCGTAAAATGACTGTAAAATGACCGCAAAACCGCCTTTCCACTGTCACGACAAACGACGTCCGAAAAACAGGAAGTCATTAAATCCCTATAGAGAGTCGCAAAGAGGCAGCGTCAGGTGGCAAACATCTGGGGATGCGTAATTTTCAGAATCGTTTTGCATTGGATCCTTAAAAAATGTGAACTTGTGCGACTACACAGTATGTGATACGCAGATTGAATGTATTTCAGTGTATTCCAATCAGAACACTGTGCAAGGTGAAAATGATTAATCCTTTTTTGTTTAACTTTATCAGTAACACTTAAATCCTTGATTACTGATAAGTAATGCATTATTAATTTAATATATATACGTTATTATTTTACTACTGTCTTCATATGTTCTTCTCCAAAAATATATGACAGTCCTTGTGATATATGTACAGCTGTTTATTGTTTGATTCATTTGCATTTATTAATTTATTCCACTATATTGAATACTCATAGATTGTGCTGGAATAAGCTTCTCTCCCATGTTGGCACGGATTTACATTTAAACTGAAACTTAATTACGGCTGCCACTAGGGGGCGAACTCTGACAGTCGTGTCCCGAATGTTGTGTACAGTGGAAAGGCGACTTAACACATGTGGCCTTTCCAACAAGATCTCTAAATAACTACCCAGTCTCATATAATGATGTATCTATTTTTTATAGTGTCATGAATTTCTGCATTTTTTCGTGATTGTATCACGAATTTCTGTTTGTGTGTCATTGTCACGTATTGGTTACTCAACTACTTTTTTTCTATTTTCAAACCAGTCGCTTCGGTTTAGGGTTAGATTTGGTGTTTGCGTTAGGATGTCACTTTAATTATTGGTTTATAAAAAAAAATTGTGATTTATTTTTTATATTTTCTGACTTTTAAACCATTGTTGCCTGGCGTTAG
Source organism: Misgurnus mizolepis (assembly GCA_025389145.1). Lineage (NCBI taxonomy): Eukaryota > Metazoa > Chordata > Actinopteri > Cypriniformes > Cobitidae > Misgurnus > Misgurnus mizolepis. The sequence continues at coordinate 37,611,956 of JAIFKI010000012.1, read as the reverse complement.
GGTACGAATTGGGTAAGGATGTCATTTTATGTAAATCTAACCCTAAACCGAAGCGACAATGGTTTGAAAATAGGACAAAACAGTTGATTAACCAATACATGACAATAACATGTAAACAGAAATTTGTGATATGATCACGAAAAAATGCGGAAATTTGTGACAGTATCACAAAAAAAGAATAAAAAATGACGTGACTATAGGTACGTAATTTCGTGAGACTGGGGAGGAAATAAACGTAAATATTTTAAGTGGTGGAACTTCATATGATCGTTAGATGAAAGCAAGTAAGAGGCTCCACCCCCTAAAGCCGAAAGTAAACGGATGAGATCGTATGAATTCGTATGAACAAATGGATAAGATCGTATGAATTCATGTTGCCATGAGATTGTGTTGACTTCTCATGTCGTAATGCTTTAGTTCCAAGGTTCCCACACCTTAGTTAACTTCAAATTCAAGGACCTTTCAAGGACTTTCCAGGTCCAATACCCTCAAATTCAAGGACTAAATGTGGGGACACAATTCAAGTGAGAGCAAGGTTACATTGTGTTACCTTTAAAGAGTAACTTTAAACAGTAACTGCGGTGACACTTTGGGACGCCTCCAAGGGTAAGCGTGTCTGGATGTGTCTATCAAATTCAACCAATGGTGAAGCTTAACGACAAAGACAGGGTGACGCGGGAGTACACAGGGAATAATATGTATTTTTGTTTTCAGAAAACTTCTTGCATAAAATAGATTCAAGCACTTTCAATGACCTGTATCTATGCATGTATATTTTCAAAACTTTTGTGAAAACTTTTTTTGGCCTTGAATTTTTTCCCCCAGATTCACAAACTTTCAAGGATTTCAAGGACCTGTGGGAACCCTGTTCCCAACAGGCCTGCATCAACTCTTATTTTGCACTAAACTTTGTAATTTGTACTTTAAACTTTTGTGTCGCTTCAGGCGACTCTGACACGCCTTGAAAACTCTACAATTGCACCTCTTATCTCATAATAGCATTGTTGATATTTCTGGGGTCAAAACCCCGTTCCATTTGCAAGAGGTCACGGTGACTATTTTCTCTCTTGCTGCATGTGTTTCTGATGATTTGTGCAATTAGCACACTGTCAGTGTTGACAGGCCTATGACAAACTCTGTCACTATATGGTCAATACAGAGGTTTCAAAGAACAGTGCAGTACAGGATCACTTTAACTGCCCCATCTGGTCTGTTTCCAACATCACACAAATTGTTCATCCATTAAGGAAACCGGTGAAATTTAAAACTGTTGCAGGATAAGTGGACTTATTAAAGACCGGAGGACAATTTGCAAACTCTTCCACAGTAATACAGACTTGTCATATTAAGCTATTTATGTGCTTTCAGTTGTTTAAATTTGCATCCTCCTATGACATCATTTCATATCTATGTGTTCACTGGTGAATCATTCTGTCACAGTTTTGGACATACAATATGCATTTTACACGTAGATCAAGCCAAAACCCTTGTTCAACAGCAAAACTGATCTCAGGTCAGTGTGAAGGGTATTAAGTGGTTTATGAACATTTCAGCATGTAATGCACGTACCAGGCAGAGGTGCTGAAAAGGCAGTAGTTTTGGTTTTGCACAAACTAACGTGCATAGCAAGATCTGAAAGATCAACTTTTAAACCAGAAAATCTTTTAAAGCTGCAGTTTTAATGTTTTTCATAGCAATTCTTTACACTTACTTCACAATGCTATTCTTGAACATCAAATAACTATTGGTGGGTACAAGAGGGTAAAATCAATCTGTTTTGAACCTTGATCAGATACTTGATATTTCAGTGTACTGCTTTCAGATACATTATAAATTGGAATTTTCCTTTTTTTAATTAAAGAAAAAAATGTTGATGAGACGAGACCTATGATGGCTAAGTTAGGAAATAAATCTAACATTGTCAGGCCTGCAGGACTCAAACTAAATTCTTAAAAACAGAATTTAAAAACTGTACAAATTTTAAAATACTCTGCAATTAAATAGTCACAAAAAGAAATCACTGTTTAATTGACCTAGTGCCAAACTTCTTAAAAGAATACGGAGTTTAAAAAGAATTCAGGGGGGGCTGGGGTGGTCCCGGGCCCTCAATAAGTATTGAGGGACCGCCTATAGATGGTTTCATCAGACGCACGTGTGCTGACGTGATACACTTCTGGATCCGAAACTTTACTTCCGTTTTTTATTTTTATGGTCTGACTAGTTGCTAAACTGATCTCTTGAACAAATGCCTCGTCGAAAATAACAAATGTTTTTGTTTCCTAGGTAATCCATGTGTTGTTTTTTTGCTTGTATATAAATAAACTATGTTTAATAACTTTGTTGTTATTTATTCTTAGCGGAGTTTACCGGAAGTTACGTGCGGACCACGACAGCCGCTTGTTTATGTTGTTACTGCTGAAAATGTCTATAAAGCACAAAAATATAAATTAGGGGGTCACTGTTTTTTCTTAAAATTAAAATACTACATGAATTTCATGAATTCTCACGCTGCACTGCCACAAAGCCATAATGTCCATTATTTGTCCCAATTTCGCATATAAACTAATCCAAAAAAATTGTCTGTCTGAAATAAATATAAACTCTTAAGTGTACCTCATGCTGTTTTCTGGAGGAATTGACAGATTGTTAGATTAAGGATTGGGTGAGGGGCTTTTAAAAAATTATTCTCAAATTATTATTTCACACTAATTGAGGGGTAAAAAATGGTTAGATTTGAGTTAAGGGTCATTTGGGGTTTCATTGATTAAAATGTTGATCCAGGATCAACAAAAAATTTAATCCATGAGCATATCTTACTTTGTGAAATCCTATAAGGACGGGGGGCTTGGCCGGGGAGAGGAGGTTGGTGATTAGCTACACTTTAAAAAATAAAGGTACAAAGCTGTCACTGGGGCAGTACCCTTTAAAAAAGTTCCTTATATATACAATGTAGGTACAAATATGTATCTTTGAACTGCCAATATGTACCTTTGAAGTACTAATATGCACTCTTTGTGTACCTTTTTGAAAGGGTACTGTCCCAGTGACAACTTTTGTACCTTATTTCTGAGAGTGTAGGCCACCCCCATAATTGTTGACATAATTCGAACAATGGTTAAAACCCATTTAGTTTAATTTCATTACAAATTTGACCATCTTTCGCTTCAAAACCCTCGCATGCAACCTTTTTTGGCACTGTAAAAAAAATGCAGCAAGAAGTCAAAACAACTTGGTTTCACAAGTCAATTTAACCTACTATTTTAAGTTTTGGCTTAAAAAAGTTGGCATAACTTATAAATTAAGTTGGAAATTTTTTAACTTAATTGTTTTTACAGCGTACACCCCGTTGTTCATCCAATGCGTTTTCTGTGCACTTAGAGGACTTTGCTGAAAAATATGATTATGTTTAGCGGATTATGACAACAAACTGGTATTACTGATTGGCCTGAGGCCGAGATTAAATGTATAGTTCAACCAAAAATGAAAAGTCTCTCATCTCATACTGTTACAAACCTACAGTGTTTTTGGGAGAACTATACCTTTAAGCGGATTTGAAGCAAAGGTATTTGATCAAAATATAATACGTGCCTAGAGCATTCGGTTAATATCATCATCTCATTTTTGATGGAGGGGGCGTTTGCAATTTTGCATCTAAAGCTCCTCAAATACTCTCCCCCAGTTCAGCGTTTCTCTAACTTCCTGGTCAGAGGGTCATTTGTCAGTATTAACACGGATCATGTCAGGAATCAGCCACAGACATCAGGGATAGCACACAGCAGTTGAGTAAATATTGTCTGGAATTGTCTCGGCATATCCATTTCCATACTTAAATCATGCAATGACTGCACTTACTTAAAGGTAAACAAAACGGTGTAGAGAAAGTATAGCGTCTGGTTTTAATTTTAATATCCACAATCACAATTTGAATAAACTTACTTGCATGTTTATAACACATGGTTTCTAACATTTCCTACTTGATGTTAATCCTTCGCATTTGCTTTGTTGTGAATTATGAACCAAATACATTTTTCTGCATTATAAATATCTTAATGTACCTTTAGTCCCCATTGTCATTCAGCATACGAAACAATAAAAAAAATCTTATTTTTGCTTTGCTAAACCTACATTTTTTTCTTTATGAAGTCATTGGTTGTCTGAACTTGGACTTGAAGCCTGATGATTTAAATGTATTTACAAGCAGATTACAACGATTGTAGGGCCTCAGTTCCTGTCTGGTTCCTGTCCGAGATCGTGACCCCTCTCTGACATCCTGATCCCGGTTCTCAGCGGCTTTCTCAGCTGCTGATATCTGCGTTATGTGAGGATGCCTCGAATGTGGTCTTATTTTGGTACATCACTATCAATCAAACTTCTGGATGAGATGGCCAACTTGACCCTGATGCCCCGGGCTAAGTGAACAAGAATCTACTATTTTTTCAAGCCAGCTGGACCAAAGAGTGTCTTGAAATCAATTCTAAGCTGGAAGCAGGTTGGGAAGTTTCTGTTTTTATAAACGCCATGTAATGTAGTTAAGTCCTGGCTGTGTACTCCTTTAAGAAGCATGTGCATGCCAAAATATTATAAAGAAATTAATAAAAGGGAACTTCATGCATTTTGTAAAACCGGTCTCTAGAACACTTCTCGTGTCTTCCATTATGTGGACGAACAGATAACCCGCCTCCAAAATATGCTAATGAAATCAACCTTCGATTAGCTCAGATTTCTCTAGATATTAAATTGGAATAAAAAGAATTATAACATAAAAAGAGAATAAATTTATATTTTAACCTAAGTCACAGTTCAAATAAGCTATATGTGGTTGGACAAAATATTCATCGACTGGGTTTCTGTGTCATTCTAAACAAAACCTGAATCTATTTGTTCGCACATTGGCCCAGCAATTATTAACATACCAAAATCTCAACCCCGAGCAATAAGGGTTTGGACTTCGTCACACAATAACAGACTCATGGGACTTATTTATAATGTGTCTTATGCCACAGAAGGTAAAAAAATGTTCACACTTTCCCAGCAAGTGTTGAAAGTGTCCTGCTTTAAATGGAGAAGCCAGACGGAGCGTTTAAATGGGGTTTTCAACAGGCTTCACTGCGTCTTCACCTCTTGAGTCCTCGCCGTTGATAGCTAAGATGATCTTTAGCATTTTTGTTTTGAACTGGACCGACTCAGATTGATGTCTTGGAGAAAGTCACTAGTTAATTAGAGAGAAGGCTGCGTAATGTCACAGTTCATAGGGGCCCGAGGGGCCGCACTGACTGAGGGGTTTAAAGTTGAAGGAGAGATGAAGGGTGGCAGAAAAGAAATTACACGAACATGGTTGTCTTTTACTTGCACTCTATATAATAATTTTTTTTATCTTGCACGTCCTTGAATATGATACATTTTGCATTCTTTAATGGATTGACCAATCCGATTTCAGTTTTATACATTACACATTTTTTAACACAATTTATGTTTTGAAGTGGTATTTTTATTAAAAAACTATTTTTAACTGAGCCCATTTTTTGTATTACTAAATATTTAGGTGTGCCACAAATTTGTGACTGCAAACCTGTACGATTTTCCCAAAGGCAGCATTCATTTTTTTAAGGTAGTTGTCATCCCGCTGATATATCGTCGCTGTCCGATGAAAACCACGTATGTCCATTTTGCCGATTTTGAGATTTTTCGACGGATTGAATGTCCAGGTTCATTTCCACATGCATTACTTATCTAAATGGCCAATGAAAAGTTGTGATATCATGTCATCTGATTTTCACGTATATCCATTTGGTGTCAAAGCTGTCAATCACGCCGCGTGGAAGCATCTCGCCGGTCTCGTGAAGTTTCATCGAAGCTCAGCACTATATAGCAGAATAAACATAGCCTGGTGAGACAAGGACTTTCCTTCATCGAGGTAAACGTTTCCCCCCTGACGCCAGACGTACGTCTAGGAGTGACAAAATTACGGTAGGACTGTGCAAAGTATCTGTCTAGCATTACCATGTCAGTGTATTTAATTCATTTATAATTAATATTAAATAAACTAAGCATATTTAATAAAGTAAGACATAGGCTATTTAATAAACTGAGCATATTCATCTGTCAAATGAAACGTGACTTGGCCATTCTAATTAATGATAGGAAGAACACGTATCGACCACCATTACTGTAAAATATGAACATATGTCCATTTAAACTCAATTTTGGTCAAATGTGGATTATATCATTACACTAGCAAGAATATGGTTGCATGCAAAGATGCCTACATAGTATGACAACGCTACATTCGACTGCTTTTGAAATACAGTGTTTTTTTCACTTCCTGAAAAGTAACCGTTTGGACATACGTGAGTTTCATCGAGCAGCGACGATATGTTAAATCGTTAATTTTTGTGATAAGTTTCTTTTTAGCTAGTAATTTGATGCTTTTAAAACGGGGCATGTTGTAATGTTTGGAGTGGTTGAATTGGGCGTGCGAGCGTTTGGGCAGAAGTTTGAAACCACGGCTCCACCTATGGCTCCAAGGACGATTCCTTCTGCGCATTCCCTGGCTCCAAACTGATGTTTTTACGTAACATGGCAGTGCCCATGGTCCGACATTTTTGGCTTCATTTCATTACAATGGAAGGAAGCGATGTCGCGTCGTCTATCTTTTTTACAGTCTAATGGCGCTTTTCCATTGCATAGTACCCCACGGGTTTGGTTTGGGTCAGGTCAGCTCACCTCACTTTGGCTTGGTTCGAGTTTAGTAACACTTCGGGGTGGAAGGGATTATAGGCGTGTCGTTACACTTGCACTGCGACATCATTCAAGTGAGAGCATCGTTGTACATTCCCATACATTCATTTATTTCTCAGTCCGCCACAAAATTAAAATTGACCACAACAAATAGATGTTTGCACATAACTTTTATCACTATCTGGGTTCACGTGACAGTTTCTGTACAAACACCCGTGGCGTCAGTCGACACGCTCCGCTGAGCCTCATTTAAGTTGCATTTAAGCATATTTGCGGATGTTTGCGTCGCGACTGTGCCGCCACAAACTGCAAGTCTAGAAAAAAACTGTCATGGTGTTCCTGATTCACAACCTGTGGATGTTTTTCATCGCTAAAGTTTGGGAACTTCCAGCAAAGCACAGATGACAACAGGTTTACTCGAGAGACAGCGCAAGCTAGCATAAAGGTAGAGCTAATCTTTTACATTATAGCGGTGACACTAGTAGTGACGATTCTCTCAGACCAATCAGCGATCTACAGTGTCACGTTTTGGTCAACTCGGGTCGCTTGGAACCCCAACCGAGGTGGTACTAAAAAAAGCCCCCAAAAGTAAGCTGACCCAACCCGACCTAAACCAAACCGAGGGGTACTATGCAATGGAAAAGCCCCATATGGTAGCACCTGGTACTTTTTTTAGGTTCCAAGTGAGCGGTACCGATACAAAAACATAACGTGTAAACACTGCAGATCACGGATTGATCGAAAAAGAATCGTCACTACCATCATCATTGCTAAATTCAAGATTAGCTCACCCTTGTGTGCCGTTGAGCGAACCAAGTGAGATTGTCGTCTCCCTAGTTCTCAAACTCCGTATTAGCAGCGAAAAACTTTCACATGCCAAACATGAAGAACACCATTCCAATGATATGCTCAAGTGTGTTGCGTTTGTTTGCGTCACGTTTACGATTATAACAAGGCAATAGAAACTACGCAACTATTACAATTCGTCTATAATCCCACGCACTTTTATGTGGTATTAAACCTGCAGTGGAAAAGCAAGCCGAGGCAAAGTAAAGCATCGTAAAGTGTCCTACCACACAGAGGAATAACACCATATGATATATTCTAGGCTTTCCTAATCATTAAGCTTTTTAAAAAATTTACATATTTTAACCCTCACTTTACGGGGAAAAAGTAATTATTCTTATAAAAGTCAGCTGTATTAAAGGCGCTCTAAGCGAATCTGTGTGACGTTACTTTTTGTTGATGTTTGAACTGTTTTCAAACAAACGGAGTGTAGCTAACTCCTCTCCCTCCCCCTCCCTTCCGTGCTTTCATGAACGCACCTAACCCCCACCCCCAAATCCTTCTTGTCGTTTATTGGCTGGAACACTTTGTTCTCGTTTCTGATGGTAGGTTTGGCCACTTTGTTGGAGCCTAGGCTGTCTACAGAGATCGCATTTTTTTACAGTTTGATCAGCGGACAGGCAGCAGGCAGATAGTGAGGAGATGTTTGCTGTATGTAACAAAAAAAAATGAATTCGCTTAGAGCACCTTTAAACTATTACATTGGACTATAAAAGGTCTCCCTGGTTGTGTCAACTTGTCAAACTGTGTCTATCACAAACCGTCAGAAATGAATGCCAACTATCCAAGTGCACACATTAATCCACTGTATGAGCGTAATAGATCTATTTTGGGAAAGGCTGAATGAACTGCCACATATATAGTCCACATGTTGTTATGTAATGTTATTTGAAGGTCAACTAAATGCTTAGCCAGTTTGCTCATACTTTATATTCAGGTCTGTAGATTGATTTTACTTCTGGTTGTTTAGGGTCTCACATACGGTATACCTCTGATCTAAATGTAGGCCTAATAATAATTGAGAATTGAGTGATTGAAAAAAGTTACATACTATTGAGTATTGACAACAAAGTTTGTGTTACAACAGTGATTGACACCTCAAATGCTGTGGATTGTTAATGAGAGTTATCTGTTTTTGAGTGATTGGACTTAAAAACATGGAGGCGTCATTGTGACATGCCTCACAGATTTTTGAGCTAAGTGGATTTTGCATACAACCTTAAAGGAAAACACCACTGTTTTTCAATATTTTACTATGTTCTTACCTCAACTTAGACAAATGAATACATACCATGCATGCACTTAATCTTTGTACAGCGTTCCGTGAATGTGTTAGCATTTAGCCTAGCCCCATTCATTCCTTAGGATCCAAACAGGGATGAATTTAAAAGCCACCTTGTTTCCCCTATCTAAAGACTGTTACATGAGTAGGTACACGAGTAAGTATGGTGTCACATAATAAAACGTGGCGAATGGTGGTGTTTTCCTTTAAAATCAATGAAGCATCTATTCATCTGCTACTTGCTTTTATATGCAAAATATAATTAAATATTCATTTCTTCACTTCTCTGCCGTTTTAATCGTGTTTTTCATTCTGGACTTAAACCCAGACGCAACATTACTGGCAACATAATTTATACATGGTCGCGGGCACATTGCTGCTTGCAAAATGTTATCTTCTGTTATCTTTACATCATCAGAAGCGCTTACACCATGCACTGTACAAAAATGACTGTTCAATTTTAATAAATAATTTTCTTGTTTTTATATGTAGTTTTCTTGATCAAATGAGGTAAAATATCCAAAAAATGTGTTCCTCTAATATTTGATATAAATAAATGTTTATAGTATGTAAAATTGTATGATTGCAGTGCAATTAAAATTATATGTGAAACTAAACATTACGCAGTTATGTTATAAAATGTCACAATTAAGAGGCATTAAACAGTCATGCCATACATAAAAGCTAGGGATGCACCGATAGGATTTTTTTGGGCCGATACCGATTTAAACAGACAACTTCTGGCCGATACCGATGCCGATACCGATATTAAACACTTGTTTACAATACTATACAGTTGGTCTATTAGCTAGTTTATTTTTGCATCAAATTATTTTTACTGAACATGGATTGGATCTAATGAACATTTAACTGACCAACATAATAAGAGAGGCACAAATGAAGCTAAAACAAATATAATAAGACAGCATGACAACCTTCAAAGGTGCTTTTTGCTATTCAGCATTTATTTTATTAACAACATTAACAAATTTTTTTTACATATAATGGATTTCTTTATGCAGTTAATTAATAAACAATCGGTATCGGCCTTTCTCGTGCTATTGCCGATATGCCGATGGTTTCAAATTCATCAAAAATCGGCCGATTAATATCGGCGGCCGATACATCGGTGCATCACTAATAAAAGCAAGTTTCATATATCCATATTTTGATTTTTTTTAACTGTCTTTACACCTTTGGTGCATGAAACCACTGATTAAACTTATAGACCTGTATTTATAGAACTGAATAAACAAAACAAATAAAACAAAAAAGTTTTTTATCAAATTTCAGAGACCATGTTTTCATTGCTGTGCTATCCACATAAATGTTACTGCTCAGTTGTGTCTCATTTGTAAGAAGGAATTTTAGAAAGGCAATTGGATATTCAGTCCAAACTTAATTCATACATAGCAAAGACTTTAGTCTTCTGAGATATGAAAGAGTAACCTCTAAGGCGGTAACATTTTTCTGTCTTAAACATCTCATCCTAAATCAGGGGCCACGATTGAGGCCCTTCTCCTGTCTGCAGGCTCCTGGTAACTGAAACTACAGCACAGTTGGACAACACAGCATGATAATTGGAGAATTACAGCTGTTAGTCACACAAAATACACTGCAGTTGTAGGTCGGGGACCTGAAGGTCGGGGCACAGGAAGCCGAAGTGTAATTTAGAGGCAGCTAGTGCCAATTTCATACCCACAACCCCCTCCGCGAACTCCACCTGTTAACTAGACCCTTGTCAGGCAAAGACAAAACACTATCAATGAATAATTAATAACAATTCGTTTTCACTATCTTGGCATGTCTCTCGTCTCTTCTATTGAGATTAATGAGACCAGGGCTCGTCTGATGCATGCTATGAAAGCAGCGTTTAATATGTCGCAAAAGCTGTAGCCCGAGTACTTTAGTTGCAAATGCAAAAAAAGATTTTCTTAGCTGATGTCTATCCAGAAATTGTGTTCTTAGTATTGATGTGGCACTTACAGAATTGAAATAACTATTGATTATTATTGTAAAATGATATGGGCCAATAGTTTAGCAATTGAAGAGCCCAGATGCAAAACTATCTGACATGTTTTGTTGTAAATAAGCATTTTGTTGTAAATAAAACTTAATAGATTCTGTCTATGGTATTTCTAAATGGCCGAGATTAAGTGGATTTAAAGTGAAAGGATTTGCTAAACGTATAATACATGCCGAGAGCATTTAGTTAATATTATCATCCAACGCTATCTCACGAGAATTCGTACATATTTTACGAGTTGGCTAATTCGTATTAATTCATACGACCACATTAGTAAGTTTTTGTACAATTTGCCTTTACCCCTGCCGTTGGGGTATGGTGCATGGTTTGGGATTTGGTTTCGTTATTGTTTTTTTCTAATCGTATGTTTATGCACGATTAACTTCGTATGAATTTATACATATTATCCAACTCGTAAAATATGTACGAATTTTAGTGAGATCAGGCTGCATTATCCCATTTTTGATGGAGGTGGCGATTGCATCTCAATTATTGTCAAAGAAATCTGGACAACAGGCAAAAATTGACAATCTTTCCAAGGACATCTTTTATATTTAGATTCATGCATCTGCCAGACACTTTTATCCAAAGTTATCCATTGCAAGCCATACATTTATCAACATGTTTCCTGGGTATCAAACTCATGACCTATTGCACTGCTAACCCAATGCTCTACCAACCAAGAAGACGTTTCACATGTTGTCACATTCTGTCTGCATCTTTATTTGTTGGTTTGCGCACACATGCACATTGACGTCGCTGCAGCATGGATGACGCTACTGTGTCTTGCTGTTTTAATGGCACCCATTTTTAAAACTCAGTGTCAAATTAAAAGTAGTTCATCTGTAAATGAATTGAAAAATGTTTACAACGTTCATAAACAGATATGAATGCATGAGATGGTGTTCCTATTGTTCAATTGGTTGAGCATACGTTGTGGGTTTGATCTCAGGAAACACATACTGAAACATGTATAGCTTGCATTTACCACAAGCAGTGTTGCCAAGTCCATGTTTTTTCAGCAGAACAAATTTTAAATATCTAATTGTCTGCGTGTTGAAGTTTGAAGGATTTTGTTCATTTGCTGTCCATCTTCAAGCATGATGATCTTATTTATGAAATCCGACAGTGCTTATAATTAAATCCGAACTTTACTTCAGTTTTTTTTATTTTGCTAAACTGAACTTTTAAACCAGTACATTATTGAAAAAAAACAAATGTTTTGGTTTCCTGGGTAATTATGTTATATAAATGTTATATAAATAAACTACTTTAAAGTACTTTGTTGTTATTTATTCTATGCGGAGTTTATCGGAAGTTATGTGTTGACCACGAAAGCCGCTTGTTTATGTTGTTGCTGCTGAAACCATCTGGATTTTTAAGAAGAAAAAGTAATGCATAAAAGTGAATGTAAATGTATTTTAATTATGGAAATGGCATTTTCTAAGTCTTGGCATTTGGCCTAAGGTCATTGGGCTATTTTTGATTTTCTGATACTTAGACTTGGAAACCCCGACTATAAGTCACTTTGGATAAAATTATCTACCAAATGCATGAAACGTAAATGTAAATGATTAAATACCTTATTTTGCATCTTATTTATTTAAAATAAAAGGTAAAAAATGCACTAAACAAACACAAATAGTGTTGCATTATTTCTTTTCTATATATCATGGTGTATATTTAGCAAGTTTGTGCATGTTTTATTAATATATTATTTATTTAAAAAAGGTAAAATATTTGCAACCAATAAACACAATTAGTGTTGCATTATTTCTCTATATTTCATGGTGTGTATTTAGTTAGTTTCTGCATGTTTTACAGATGGACGATCAGTTTTAAGGCCACCTGTTGGGTTTTCCTGTTTTGGAGTAACCTGTCTAGTAAGGTCGTGGCGAACAACAAAGCACAATAGTCCACAGGTTAGATGGGAGGTCTTTAAACTTTTACTTTGCCAAGAACATCAAATAATCATCAATTTAAAAAAAAACTATTGATACTTTAATCATAAATGCTGAAGTCAACACTGTGACTACAGTAGTGACTCCTTTGCAAAGAAAAACTGCCAAAAACACTCAAAGTAATGTAAACAACGTGGTGCTAGGGGAAACCCCCATGGCTCATATGGAAAGTTAATCTAATGCCACCCTTCTAAAGACCCCCTCCCATTCTCTCCCTCTGAAGACCCCCACTTGTACCCCCTACAGGGGCAGAGCACGGTGGGGACAGTCCAGCGTGATTAACACCCAGGCGGGAACAGCATGTTGGAACATGTCCCTTCCTGGGCTTATTTCACTGACTGCAGACACTGTTCTGGAATCAGTTTCTCGTGACAGTCTGCCAACATATGAGACTCAGCAGAACTGATCTCAGATCAGACAGAAAGGGACGATTCTGAAGGCTGCTTTCTCAGGTCTGTGCTGATGTGATTGGGAAGAGGCTACGACCGTAAGTCCCACAGAACAAGACCTGTCGAAGATCTAATTAGGGTCAAAGATTTGTTTGCAAAGCAACGCAATGTGGTGGACTAATTCAGAATGAGTTCATGAGAAAGTAGGAAGTTTGGAGTTACAACACATTTTGAAAATAAAATACACCCTATCCAAGCAAATTACAGTAATATGCTGTAGTAAAGTTTGCCTCATTCATGCAAGTCCCTATATTTATGGCATGACAGATACTTAAAGCTGCAATTTGTACATTTTTTTGATAAAAAATTAAACAGGTTGTGACAGCAACCTTACCAATCTTCTTACCGCTATTCAAAATAATTAATAATAAGTTTTGCTGGATTTTATGGAAATGTCAGATGTTTTCAATACATGCAAGTATGTAAAGTAACATGCAATTTTATGTTTTAAACAGAGATGGCGATAGAGAGGCAAAAGATGTGGATTCCAGCCGTACTGGGCGTTCACACCAGACGCGGTAGAGGCGGCAAGCGCGAGTGATTTACATGTTAAGTCAATGCAAAGACGCGGATAGGCATCCTGCGGCGCGGTACGAATTGAGCGTTGCAGTGGGAAACGTGCTAGTTGAAAGATCTGAACTTTGCCGAATTTCCGCGCCGCGTTTAGCAATCAGGACCTTGCTGTATTCGAATGACTAGAATTTCACTTGCTGCTTTCACGCGCGAATGAAGCGAGTAAACAAAACATTTTCAAGCGTCCAACTACGGCGAATAGCACGTTTTTTCCACCTCTACCGCGATCGGTGTGAACGCACCATGAAAGAGCACCTATAGTCCGTTCACGATTTTACATTTCTTTGGTGTGTAAGTGTGTGTAATACATGTTAACAACATGCAAAAGGTACAAACCCCAAAGTAAACGATGATGCGAGTTTTCGTTTCAAACATAAATTTCTTTTCTTGGACTACAACAAACACACGGATTGTAGGCAAAAGTTTACTTCCTGGGATTGGTGATGTAGACAAGACCGACATTATCATAATTCCTCCCATTTTGGACTCAGCAAATAAGTTAACTCCTGTTAGCATTGCATTATGTGCAAATTTTTCAAACATGGTAAGGAGCTTCACATTTCCGGCTGACATCAGAGGTATTCAAGCCAATCACAACATACAGATTAGCTGGCCAATCAGGGACACAGCGCTTTTCAAATCGATAGGTTTTATACAAAATCAGTGCGTTTCAGGAAGACAGGGATATCTGGAGCTCCAAAAATGTACGGTATGTGGAAAATAATGTGTTTTTTAAACCATAAACTACGCAAATATAATAATGTTTTTTTTAGCAATAAATCCCCAGAATCTTTAATTATGATCTGCTCATTGCAAACATATTGGTTTCAAAAAAATTTATAATGTAGGGCATGAAATCTACTTGAATGCTTATCTTGATCATTTTTATCATTATTATGACTGGACATTTATCATTAAAGGTATTGCGGAGGATTTTCTTTTTCCGGGTGGATCATCAAGACTATTGGCCCTCCTAGTTGTCAATCAGGAGTGTTGCGCAATTGCATTTTTTAAAACAGTGAAGAAGGCGGTTCTTTTCTAAAATTTGAGAAAATCCTCCGCTACACCTTTAACTGTTTTTTCTTCATGTTTTTGGACTCAAAAGCAGGGCTGGGCCGATACCACTTTTTCATGTTTGATACGAATGTCGATACCAAAACCTTGAGTATCTGTCGATACCGATGCAATACCATCTTTATTGCCCTTTTAATCAATTAAACTGCAAATAACACATTTGTTAGCCGTACAAAAAGCTTAAACAGAGCTACAGAACGTTTTACTGTGCAACAAATGACTGTGCAAATGTAATGCAATACTGCTGCTTCATTTTTATTAAAATGTTTCAAACAGACTAGTAGCAACAGTTTTTAGTTAGTCAGCACAAAAATAAAAATTGAAACTTAAGCTGTAACTTTGGAAAATGAAAAGTGCAACTTTGTGCAAATTCATGTTGCTTAGCAAGTCGCGCTTTACGCCAAGTTGCCATGACAAGGTCCGTGTTGGTATCGAATTGTACTCCCCAACTTCTACAATATTCGATCTGAATATTTTCGCCAATAACGGACTAATATCGATACTGAATATCGGATCGGCCCACCCCTACTCAAAGGTGTCTACTTACTAAAAAAATACTAATATTTTTGTAATGCATAATAAAGCTAGCATTCATGTTTTATTTACCAAACATACAGATGTGTCCTGTTTTTTACACTACACTACAACTACATTTAATGTTCAGGACAAGCACCAAGTCTAAATACACTTGGATGTGATGTGATTATTCACACTCGCTCACGTACATGGGGCACAAATAATTGCACCGTACATGGGGCACAAACGCTTTATAGCATGCTTTAGAAGCATCAAGCACATAGATATACAGGTTGATATTAAATCTGATACCCAGTGGTGTTTATCCTGCCAGACAGGGCAATGCAAAGCTGTAAAACACATTTACGTTTAACTACACTTCATTGTTATCCGGTACGAGCCTGTGAGGAAAGCAGCGTTAAGCGTGTTTAGTCCTGAGCTGGAGTACGGGTTATGTTTCAAGTTAATTAACTTTGTGGAATGATGATAATTATAGTAAATTATATTTATTATATTCTGTAAAAGTAATAAAATAATACAAAAAATAATGAAGCTGATAATATTATTAATTAAGCTTTAAAAATGATAGAAAATGTAGGAATTTTACATTTGTTAATTAATAATATTTGTGTATAACTGTATTATATATAAGCATTTATATATTTATAATTTGATATATTATTATTTGAAAGTACAAGAAGTCTCGATCTGATAAGTATTATATTCGCATTATATTGAATTATTGGATATATTAAAATTGTAATATATTTTATGCATGACTTTATTAAAGTTGTTTAGTGTTTTAAGAATATTTTTTAAATAAATAATTTTTAAGTGTATTCAAAAATTGAGTTCAAGAAAAATATATTTCACCATACACTAAAGATAATAACTGACATTGGACATGCTGTATATCTTAAATAATTGAAGTAACCAGTTACATATTCAAGTTTGAACAAAAAAAAATCATGATTTATTTTTTAAGCATAATAAATATTATGATATTAGATCCTAATACACTAAAATATAAAATATGTTCAGACTGTCCCTTTTTAAGATCTCACAATAGGAGCAAGCGTGCGGGAGATGATCGCATGTTAATAGTGTGAATGCAGCGTGGACGATAGGATTGGGCATGGCAAGGGCCCCTGCAGGACGTCCACTGTCAACACCTCACAGAGCTTTTCCATGCCACCCCACAACAATGGTTTAACTCTTCAAGCCATTCAGAAGTAGTGTGCCCAGATCCAAGGACTCCAGCTGGGTTTTTTGTGTTGTTGTTGTTTTCTTTTCATTAAATCAAATCAAATCCAATATGCCCAATAACAAGATATACAAGCATACATTTAAATAAGTTTGCAATATCCAAAATTAAGGAAAAATGTACTGGTTTGCAATAAGTTAAATATTTGAATACTTCAAAAAACATCACATGCATTTGAAAAAAACATGAATTTATTTATAAAAATATTTTTGTGCAAACTATGAATTTATTTAATAGATTTAGTTTTCTAGTTTTTAATATTGTGTCTACAGACAGAACACAGCCATAATGTTTTCCTCAGTGTCTGTTTTCTAGTTCATGACCAACCCTGTTGGGACAGGGGTTTATTGAAGGTCCACGACCACAGCCCCTCGACATCTCTCATCATTTGGACCCGATCGTCTCTCTCCTCACATTGTTCCCTCTCAAGCAAGAACACGCTCCAATTTTCCAAGCCTGGTGCCAGCACCCAGACCCCCCACCCTGAGGTTGGCATCGTGCCCGCATTAAGCACAGAACAGGCTGGATGGCGCCACATTTAATGTTTCACAAGCCTGTAGGAGTCAGGATTATTCTCCACAAGTTCTTTAAAGCCTGTGAAGGCAATGGTTTTTTGCATAAGGACACAACTTGTTACAAAACCCAGCACTGAAGAACGGATTGAGATCTAGTGGGATACACCTGCACCTGGCGTGGGCACGAAGTGCCCAATAAAAAACAGGAACTTAAAAATGTTCCCAGACATTCGATATAACCGAAGGCCCGGTGCGTTTACATTTTTAAACTGCTTCGGAAATGATAATAAAATCTCGTTTAAGGGGCTTAGAAAGCAAGGATTGGGTCGGGCAGTCCCTCAGATGAGAAGCTCAACATGTCGTTATATGAGAAATGACGAGAGTGTGATACAATCCAAATGGTGCTGTCACAGTGAGCACAGTAGTTCTGCCAAAACTCTTGAAATGTTCAGAAGCATATCGCAACCCCCCCTCCCGTCCCGGGTCACTTACACTGGCCAAGCATTCTACCATTGTATGTTCATCATAAGACATAATTGCATCACATCCTTTTAACTTTATCTCCTCTATCCATGCCATTTTGTTTTGAAAAACAGACCACTCCTATTTCAACCTCAGTGTTGCCTCTAGGGTCCAGGACTTTGCTTAAATGTTCAACAGGGTCTCCAGATCTCTGTTGCTGTGTTTGACCAAGGCCAGTTGGAAAGATTTGGCAGAGGGTGCAGGTGCTGATAGGACAAGGTCCATGATGCTGCACACGCACGCCAACGTTTTTTAGTCATGGCAACAGCGAGAGGTTGCCAAAGGCAAAGGGGAATTGACATTGTGTATGACAAGGAGATTGTATTTCACTTTACAGACTGAATTGAAGATACACATATGAAAAATACTGTAGTATTTACTATAGTAAACTGTAGTGTATTATAAGTACTGCACTTGCAAATGTATACTATTAACTTTAGTGAACTGATAAAACTTTACTTTGTTAATTTTACCAAAGTATAACAAATAAACGTTTTAAAAGAAAACAGTAGTAAAATTGTTGGCTGTTGTACAAAATAATGATGCTGTAATTGAGAGACAGTCATAATTGGTGTAATATTACGATAAAAATATGTAATCCTGTCTGTGAAATCCAGGCTAAAGTCTCATAATCTTATAATGAGATTAAAATTAATTTAACATCTTTGGCATGACCATACTTAGTCAATATTTAAGATATCAAGGATATATTTTCACAAACTGTTTTTTACATTATGTAGGATGATTTTATGTAGAGAACAGTAAACCAAAAAATAAAAAGATGTTGGATGGATTTTTAAACAGGTATATTGACATTAACAACTCACCATTTCTAAGACATTTCTATAGTATCATGCCATCTTTGAATTTGAAATCAGGTTTTATGTGTAAAAGAATCAAATGGTTGTTAATGATTTAGTTTTTTTTTTTACGATTTAGACCCCAAAAATCCGCAGTCGCTATTGTAAGGTTCACCCTGCATGCTTGTGTAACCTAAGATAGCCGTATTGCAGGGGTCTCGACACCTCGCGTTAGGAGGGGAACTGCATATATATCTGGCTATAAACACTAAGGTGGACTCTTGTCTACACCAAGCACATTCCAGAGCTTTCGTCACAGCCACGCTTTAGATTAGCATTAAATTATTTAGGTAGTAAATGAGTCACGTGGACACAAAGGCGATTGCAGAAACTCTGGGAATTAAGATGTTAAAAATGATCATGAATGGAAAGAAAATTAGTTTTGCAATCTTCTGCTTGGCGTATTTAAGGTGTATGTACAGTAAAGTTTTACAGTGTTGCCATTGGCATGGTAGAAAGATTGAACTTTATTCAATAAAGGGAATATTTTAAAGGAACAGTATGTAGGATTGTGGCCAAAACTGGTATTGCAAAAACAAAACTTTTGGCTAAAACTGGTACTGCAATCACCCAACTGGTGGCCAATACACAACATGACAACATAAACATCAGTTGAGGGCTGCAACTCCACTTTTTAAATGACAATATCCTGGCCAGACCACTGTTGTCAGTGATATAAGTATTTGAAATGAAAATTATTTCTTAATGTCCAGTGACATATCAGGGCCATTTTATGATTAATTGATATAAATTTCTTACATACTGTTCCTTTAAGGGTTTATTTATAATTAATCATTTAACAGAATATAAATAAATACAATAACTGTATCAGAAACTATTAAACAGAAAATTATTTTATTTGTTTAATGGAAAGTTAATAGACACACCGTGTGATATACATTATATAAGAAACCGTGTTTAGTTGTCACACATTTACATTTATGCATTTGGCTAATACCTTTTGCCAAAAGTGATATACAATACATCTAAATACATTTTTCACATCACACCAGTGTTTCCTGTGATTGAACCCAATACCATTGCACTGCTAACACACTGGCTATGTTTACATGCACAACATTTTGTCAATCCGACTGAATTTAATCCGACTGAAGCTTACGACAATACAGTTTACATGTACATTCTATATAATCCGAACGTCTGCGCAAGCGCACAGCCGGGGTTGCCAGATTTGCGTATCAAAACCATCCTATTGAACATTCAAAACTAGCCCAAAAGCATCCCAATGACTACTCACAGCCCAAATACCAATAACTAATAAACAAAATCATTTAATCTTTAACCCCGCAGAAAAAAAACAACTGGTGAAAACTAAATAAATCTAAACTAAATAAAAGCTGACTTTGCAATGCCACGCTACACACAGCATCTTTCGTCGGGTTCACACTTTATGTCTGGAAATAAGTCAAAGCTGAGTTAGAGAAAGTTGTTCTTAAGAAGTTTTTAGATATAGGTAATGAAAATATTTTCGAAAGGCACAATTTTATTGCTTTATGTAGCCTAATGTTACAAAAGTACATGAACACTGCAGACTGAACAGCACGTGATCCCATTACCTTAAAGGATTAGTCCAAAAAATCCAGATAATTTACTGACCACCATGTCTTCCAAAATGTTGATGTCTTTCTTTGTTCAGTCGAGAAGAAATTATGTTTTTTGAGGAAAACGTTCCAGGTTTTTTTTCTCATTTTAATGGACTTTAATGGACCCCAACACTTAACAGTTTTGATGCAGTTTTTATATTGTGGTTTCAAAAGACTCTAAACGATCCCAAACGAGGCATAAGGGTCTTATCTAGCAAAACAATTGTCTTTTTTGGAATGAAATATAAAGAAAATATGCAATTTTAAATCACAACTTCTCGTCTTCCTCTGTTCCTGTGACAGCCCAACGCGACCTTACGTAATCCGTCATCACGTCAAGAGGTCACGGATGACGTATGCGAAACTACAACCCAGTGTTTACAACGACGTTGTTGTATGTCGAATGACACTAATTAATGTCTTTGTGTCAGTTTATTGTTTAAAATGGTCCGCAAATGTGCGTTTCATATATGTAACACTTGACCTTTTGACGTCATAACGCAATTACGCGAGGTCGCGCTGGCGCGTCACAGGACCGGAGGAAGACGAGAAGTTATGGTTTATAAGTGCATATTTTTTATTTTTCTTGCCAAAATGACAATCGTTTCGCTAGATAAGACCCTTATGCCTCGTTTGAGATCGTTTAGAGTCCTTTGAAACTGCAATTTTAAACTGCATTAAAACTGTTACGTGTTGGGGTCCATTAAAGTCCATTAAAATTAGAAAAATCCTGGAATGTTTTCCTCAAAAAACATAATTTCTTCTCGACTGAACAAAAAAAGACATCAACATTTTGGTTGACATGGTGGTGACTAAACTATCTGGATTTTCCTTAAGATATGGACTAATTCTTTAATAATGCATGTTGCCATTGCCTTGCTATTGCGTGTTTCTTTGACGATCATGTGATACGTAAATAAGAGATAAATATAAGCACAATTGTTCTGCGCATGTGCAGAAGGTATTTTTGAATCTGATTGAGAAAATACTACGATTCACGTGTTTCCATGCGTACTTTTCTCCTGATGATCGGATCACAGATCAGACTACATCACCCCTTTTAATACGATCGAAATTTACATTATCGACCCCAATCATATTGATTGATTATTTGGTTGCATGTAAACGTGCCTAATGTTGAGCTACAGGGAAACTGTGAACCATTTGATTAATAATTATATTTTTTTCAAGTGTCAAATTACCTTCCAAACATTACATTACATGCAATTTATTTTAAATGCATTTTATACTGAAAGACCTTTCAGATATTTAATTTTGAGTATACACTTTTTATATTGGTACAGGATTAATTTATAATCAAAGTAAAATAAGGAAGAATTACAACAAGAAACACTATTGTAAAATGACTGTCAACACCCAATGTCAACAGGTACCAAATGCTATCAAAGACCCTCAGCTTTCTCAACATGAAGATAACAGGATCAAGATCTTCTCCATCCATGTGATTAGTGACAGCCAGTAAACAAGACAAGGAGAGGAGAGAAATTCCCACCTCACTAATTACTGTAAATTAGTGTAATTAGCAAGAAGTGCCTTCTGTTTCACACTATCCCTTCTCAGCACGCATGTGGTGTCCATTTAGCATCATTGTGTTAATGCAGTAAATTGGCCTTTAAAGACTAAATGTGCAACAAAATATCTGTAGAGTACAGCACATATTTAAAGAGCCAAACATTTCTAAGAATCTTTTGCAAGCAAAAGTTCAATATTTCGAGATACAGTAAATAACTGTTTTGACACCATTCATCACATTCCAATCCAGTGCCAAAAGATTAAGACACTTTAAGGTGTGAATCCTGGGGAGTGAAATTGCCACTGGTAGCAGTACGCATTCCTTCCTACCAAAAGAATACACACGGGCCACCCTGCATCTCAAACCCTTTCACCATTTGCATGTGACAAAAAATGTTGCAAAATGGACCACCAAGACAAAAGCAACAAAACGGCGGAGGTGACGGCAGCTAACTGCAACAGAGGCACCACCCTGACCCATCTCCACCTTATTGTTGGCCTCCAGTAGCTAAATTTGGCAGAAGTCGGTGTGTCTTCAGACTGGTTTTCACACCTGCCATCTTGTCACCATCCAGGTCCCAAATCCTGAGCTTATGTTTTAATGTCCTGTTGTGGCATGGCAGCGTCTCTGTGTGTGTTCCCCAAGACGTTCACCATGGGACGCATGCTAACACAGAGAGATCAAAGAGGGGACGCTTTGAAAATATTGGGGTGCTGTGATCTTAGTTAGACTGTTGTAGGATGGACAGTGGCCCCGGTGGAGGGCCACTACTGTTAAAGTGACCTAATAGTATACAATACAGTCAATCCAGCCAGGCAAGCTCCAAGAAGCAAAGTATTATAAAAGCAGTAATATGACTGTGTGCTAGATTTTATATATTTTGAAGCCATACATTCTAATAAATATAAAAATCATCTTTTCTGTAGCAGCATCCAATTCTCAATTGCACTTCCAACATACAATGCAAAATTAGGGGCATTCAGTGTCCGATTTTGATATGCACAAACATGTTTGTATAACCAAATTGTCAATTTTGGTCTGCTACTGTCACATCATATAAATTCAGAAAACATAATGTATAGGGGCGGTTTCCCAGACTAATCCAGGACTAGGCCTTAATTTGAGTTTTTACAAACACGCCTTACAATAAAATAATACTGGTGGGTGATTCTCACGAAATCCAGATTTAGGTGTCCAGCATCAGAATTTTTAAAAAGCCCTTGAAGCCAATTATTTTTTTTGCACATATAAGATTAAGGTCTGAACTTACTATAACCATTATTTTTAGAGGATTTAAAAAATATTTCCTGTAGAATTATTTAAATTTTTTAGATAATCATTATCAAAAATTATCATTACCGCAACATGATATTACATTAACTATATATATGCATTTACAAACTCATGTTTCGGTAATGAGAACTAAAAAGTTGTCTAGGTACTATGACAAACAAAATTTCTACTTTTATCTGCAGAGAAAAAATAAGAACTGCTTACCTGGTAGCCATCTTGAGTGTCACAGTCAATTATGTCCCTTCCAACAATTATTATTTTTTAAATGTTAGTTCCTTGAGGGCTTAAACAATGATTGAAAATTGTTGCGGAGGATGAGAAAATTGGTCTTGGACACATTTATATTCCTTATTATTGTCTCTACATTTACCAATGATCACCAAATACCACGTTTCTTTACTGTAAATGTCTATATAACATGTATAACATGTACTGAAGCTTTTTATTTTTTACATTTTTTAAATAAAAATATTTCCATGTCAAAGAACTCAAATCCAGTCATGGACACGTTGCGGTAATGAAAATTCTCCCCTTAAATGTGTAAAAAACAACAAAATTGGTTTGTAAGATGTCATTTGAAATCATGTGCAAAATTGTACATGAAGAGATGTTTGAAAACTGTATCTATGACTTATTTTGATACTCTTACTTTGCATTTACTTTTTTTATCAAAATGTTTCATGACACCACATACGTCTAATTTCGCGAGAATCACCCTAATATGGATGGACATTACAACTTCTAAAACAACAAATCTGGTGGTGTTGGCCTAAGATTTTTGCACAGTACTGTATACACCCATGATGGCATGGGGTGAGTAAATTATCAGCTTATTTTTATTTGGGGGAGAACTATTCTTTGAAATAATTGCAGATAAGGATGCAAAATAAAAATGTAAAATCAAAACCAATAAATGCAAATAGTTATGGTTTCTTATTTGTGGTTATATACCAAAAACTGCTAAATTTGTGTACACTATCCTTTATAGTGTTGGTATATGTGAGTTAATGTAATAATAGTCCTCCATCTAGGTTATTGTGTCTGAGCTGACATGAAGAGTTGTTATGACTTTAGGATTGTTAAGAGGAGAAAGACCACACAGACAGCTCTCTCTCTTTCTGTCTCTCTGTCTCTCTCTCTCTCTCTCACACACACACACACACACACACACACACACACACACACACCATCATATCTGAATGACCTTGTGCCTAATCTGTAATGTAACATGACTCTTATTAAAATCCTCTGAAATACTTGGAAGATGATCATCAGAGTGCATATGGAACAAAAACCTTCTCCGGTCTTCACCAATGACGATCGGCATGAACATCACACCTAATTAAAGAGGCCATCGTAAATTGACTCTCTCTGGCAAGTGAAACTGGCTCTGATGTGAAGCATTTGATGCACAATGACAAACATTAATGCACATGATGCTCATGTTGCTGTAATGACACAATTTAGCTGGAATGGATGAAGAGGAGCATGCCAAAACTTTTGGCGACAAGATAGCATGTGACAGAATTTGTGTCTGGGTGGCCAAACTGAAGGTGTACGTTGACGACCGCTAGAGTCGTTTTTATAAGGCTTCTCTTCAAAGCTCATGTTTACTGGGGTGCCAAAGATTGGGCACAAAACACCAGGGATTCACACTTTCAGGGACACACACACAGAGACCCAATTCCCAACCCACTTTTTAGCCATCCACAACTTTGAAGTATTACGTTTCTTGTATCTCATAGAGTTACATGTTCTATTTAAAGTCTCACTGAATTCCCCTTAATGAAAATCCCACACCATCTGAAAAACATACATCTACACATTGACACTTTATACACCTCTAATTTCTCCTTAGTCATTTATCGTCCCTTCTGCCAAAGAGTTTTAAGTGTAATAGCTAGAAGAAATCTTGAGTATGTTCTTGTTACCCGAGATAATATTTCACCTTTCACTGACGCAAGTATTACACGACTGAATATTGATTACAAATCTAGTGTTATAAAACATTAACAAATATCATGGCAACTATGACAATTTAAGTAAGATTATGAGGGGTTTTAGTTTTGGAAAGTTTAACCCAGTGACTACATGGTTACTAATAGGCAAGGCATAATGATATTCATATATGAAGGGGGAAGAAATAACATAAAGCTTTACAATACATGTTGTTGGAGAAGCTTTGAAACCGAGATGACTTTCATATGGTACAAGCGTCATCATCACTATTCACAAAATCTGAGCTGAAACATGAGCCTGTGATCTGGGCGGTAGTGCCGAGGTTCTACCTTCCGAAATATTTACCCCAGCCCAGGCCAGTACTCCTATCCACAACATTCAACGTGACTCACATTCTACACTGCCTGCAGGCGGTTCATCGCCCTGCCGACTGGCGTACATGTTTGCATTTACCTTTGAACAAACAAATGTGGTTTCTGGGTTTTTAACCACTAACTTTATGTTTGAAATGTGCTAAGGACAAAAATGAAATTAAATCATGTGGCAAGTTAAAGAAAAAGGTGTTATTACGTTCTAAGCAAACTGGATTTAAGCGCATTTGGCAGTCGCTTGTAACCAATACTTGTATCCAAACATTTTATTGATGTAAGCTGGTATTTGTAATGCGTCACCAAGTAAGCTACAGGAAAGAACGGTGTATACGGAACGCTACAGGAACAAAATAGTCAAAGACTAACTTAGCATGAACCTACTTTAAAAGACAGACTTAAGCCATATCTATACATTGCATTTAAGCTTTTGACTTGAGCCTTGTAAGCAACCACCTAGCCTCGCCCTAAAAACTAATATATATGTAGATTACAGTCGATTATAAAATACAATTCCTTTGTGCTAACTGGTCAATAGTCATAGTTTATTCTATTCACAAAAAAAAATTATGACCTCAACACCAAACTACTGTTAGGGGGTGTGCACACCAAAGAGTTTACTCTGGCGGCCAGCGCTGCGCTTTTCAAAAACGGCAGCAGCTGATGGGTTTTGTTCGTGCTGAGCGTCGGCACTCAGTGTTTTTTTTCGCGCTAAGTCAATGTCACTTCTCACTCTGCGAGTCTGCGTCCAATCACAGTGGAGGGGGGTGGAACAAATATCACGACAACCAACTGGCGCATCGTTCTCCGTAGGGGTAGGCGATAAATTGCCTGCAATTCTCATGTGTATCTCATCAGTAAAGCCGATTTTGTGATTAGTATTAAATCGCCATCACCTGCTTTTTAGATGGAGCGGCATTTACTACACAAAGCCATATTACCGAGAAGCTCGTCAAAATTGCATACATTATTGGATGCGATTTGTCCACGACTATGAACGCAATTTTGCCTAGCTTCTTGGTAAAATACGGCTATGTGTAGTAAATGCCGCTCCATTTGAAAGACGGTCATGGCAATTTACTACTAACCGGCTTTACTGAAGAGATACGCATGAGAATCTCAGGCGATTTTTCGCCCACCCCTAGTTCTCAGACTAATAAACAAAGCAGAAGTATCATACCAACTAGGGCTGGGTATAGATGCAGATGTTCCAGATCGATTCGATTTCGATTCACAAGCTATCGATTCGATTTCGATTATCAATTCCGTTTTCGATTCTGGTTCTCGGGTAGGTTTTTATACTCGGTTTTCGATTCAACTCAATGAATATAGATTTAATACAAATACTATATTAATAAAGAAGAACAGTGAACAGCAGTTTACAAGTTGGTAATTAATAAAAAGAAATCTATCGTCGTCGTCTTGCTTGTGAAATCTAAAATGCTTAAATACTTCTGACATTTTATGTGAATGTGGCATCAACGTCGATGAAGCACTTGAAACTGCCATTTTAAGCACTGAATGAATGAAGAGTGAAGAAGACTAGTAATTAGATGAACGTTAATCTTACGTTTTATGTTTGCGGAAATAAATATGAAAGAAAAAAAACGATTCTGCTCTTTGAGAATCGATTTTGAATCGACCACATTTAAAAAAAGAACGATTAATCGAAAAATCGAATTTTTTTGGCCCAGCCCTAATATCAACCAAATTGTTTTTATGTCTTTCCACAAGTTCCCCCAAAAGCTAAAAAATGAATGGCAAAACCAAACACTGGTTATGTAATGTACTGTACAGATATAATAATTTTACTTAATTTGAACAAATAAATGTATTTAAAATGTAAGTATTGCAATGATTTGGTATCGGGATACGTATAGTAATTAGAAAGTTACAGCCCTAACGAATAAAGTGCCTAACAATGCCCTATAGCCCATGATGACTACATTCATATTATTCACAGTCTTACCTTATTACCCAAATATAAAGTATTAGGTTTGGTGTAACTGATAATGTCAAAAACAACCAGGCATCCAAACACCTCAGCTCTACAAACCATTCCACATCATCATCACCATTAATTTATCTGCCCTTAATTCATGCCAAACAGCAAAGAGTATTTCATAACACACGTAATAAAATGCCCTACTCTTTAAAAATGGCTCAGTGTGTCAGAAAGGTTTTCCCCCAATCATTGTCTAATACAGCCTTGCTCGGACACCCCCATACAGCATCACATAATGCCTAATGGACTCCGGTCATCAACGGTTCGGCAGGCAGAACTTTTAACTACACCTTTACCAGCACTACAAACGGCAGCCAAGACCCACACTCCAAAACCCCGTTACACAACAGTAAAGTCTCCCATAACAAAGTCTTTCCATCAGGGATGATTTCAGGGACGGTGTCAAATGTCGGCTATAAAAGACAACGCCGACCCAAGGATTACTATTCGTGTGTTATGATCCACCATTGTATTTTTCTTTACCCTTCGTTCCACCCTCTTTAGGTGTCAATTAGTGAGCTGCCAGGTCGGGCTGAGTTGTGTTGGTGACGTTACCCAGTGTTGTTTATAGACAGCTGCTGGCCCTGGTAAAAGCTAGGGCTCATTGATGTATTCACCAGCTGTGCTTGTAAGCTACAGACTGCCTCTGCTTCTCTTAAGAGCTGTTGGACATGAAGAGTGACCCCTCATATAGCTCATCATAAGACTGACCGCCCAATCACTTTGAAATATACAATTACCCAGCATGCATTATTCAGCAGCGTATTTGATTGCACCTGTGTACCAAATATATTTTCAAATATGTGATATTAAGATAGATTTTTATATTCTCAGGGTCTCGCCAAAGATAATGATATAACAAGACTGGGCGCTGCTATTATTATGAATGGGGGAAAATGCAACGCTTAATATGGCCTGTGGTGACGGAAGCCCCGCCTTCTAGTTAAAAGAACCAATCACAAATCAATAAAGCTCAGTAGCAGAAGCTAACTTAAAAAAGTGTTTTTAGAGCTTAAGCAACAAAACGTTAGCACAAATTTTAGAGATATCTGCCTTTCCCCATTCAAGTGGTGCGACTTCCCTAAAGGGACTTTGGTGCCGTGATGTGCTTGCTAAGGTGTTCTGAGTGATCCCAGAGATGACACATACTGATAAAATGTATAGACTGATGTACCGCATGTCGCTTTGGCAAAACGAGATAACTCCGTTTTCTTAATTTTTCAGAAATCTCGTTTTTTGGTTGTGCATTCCAATTAATCAATTCCACTGCAGTTGGTTTGTTTTGATTTAAACCTTCATAACTTAAAAACTAAAATACAGCTAAGTAGCACCATAAAACAAAATAATAACATGATAACATAATAATAAACATGTTTTGACAAAAATGTTAAAAACGGAATTATCTCACTTTGCAACAAAACTCTTCAAATCATTATAAGACTAACAAGTTTTGCTCCACTAATAAATGTAAATGTCTAATACTAAAAATTGTAATGTCACTGAGTGCAAGTGCAATAGTTGGCAATAGTTGGGTTTATATTTGGACATACTCTGCTTATTGGGATGCAGCTAATAAAAAATACATCTATAAATATTAGTCACATCCGATGTGTTAATGCCTCTTCTGTTATAGACAAGTGCCAAGAAACTGTGCTAGATTCCCACGCATGAGTGTGTTCTTATATTTTGGGTTCTGTGATGAGAGACAGGCATTAAATGTAAAAGGCCACATTCCAATGCTGATGTGGTACGAATTTACACAGACAAACTCCCAGATGCCCAGGATCAACGTCCACAAAAATAGCTCCACAAATGAGATGGTTAAACTATAGAGGAACAGACACCATTAGCATCCATTAATCTAAAATTAAAGTATGAGAATGTATTAAAAATATTAGGCAATGTCCTTTAACCAGTTCGACTGTAAGTGATAAATAGGGCTGGATTAAAATAGCTGGAATAATGATCTAACCGGGACATTACACCCCTCCAGAGATCCAAAGGTTTTTAAGGAAGAACATCTCGTAATTACTGTGACCGGCATGATATAGTACAACTGAGCAGGCTACTTTGTGCTCTTAGTTTTGCTCTTAGTTTCCAAGGCTTTATTCTTACATTTGTGTATGGTTAAATTATTACAAATTAGAACAATCTGAAGGTTTAAAATCTGTGTAATTAAATGAGGAGCTCAGATGCAAAAACCTCTAGATGCATCTGACATGTTTTCTTATCAATTAGAAATTTTTAATAAGTCTCTTAATGGATTATGCCAATAAAGCGCTATTTTTGAGTCCGGGATTAAGACAATATTTGGACAGTTTGAATCCTTAATTCCCAGATGCTTCCATTCCCATGAGGGCAGGCGACACAGATTTTAGTATTTTAGTTTATTCACAAGTTAACCATAAAATTATGTCTGAGAAAAGGCAAGCT
Source organism: Misgurnus mizolepis (assembly GCA_025389145.1). Classification (NCBI taxonomy): domain Eukaryota; kingdom Metazoa; phylum Chordata; class Actinopteri; order Cypriniformes; family Cobitidae; genus Misgurnus; species Misgurnus mizolepis. The sequence continues at coordinate 37,582,134 of JAIFKI010000012.1, read as the reverse complement.
GCTGTTTTGTCAAGGTAATGTATTGTATCATATAGTTATCTATTACTTTGGAAATTTGGAAACGTCTGGAAATAAAATGGGAAACGTCTCGGTTACGGATGTAACCCTCGTTCCCTGAAGGAGGGAACGGAGACGTCACGTCGTGACCGACGAATTGGGAACTCGCTTAGAGAGACCAATCTGCTTCGTATACTACTAAAACGCCAATGAACTTGGCATTGAGATATTTGCATAATGCTGGCGCCGCCCCGCCAGGTGCCTTTATAAGCAGCAGGTGCAAATAGGGAAATTAGCTTCTTTTCGCTGAGAAAGCCGGGAAAATGAGACCGGCCGATAAACAGCAGGTGGCAGCACCTGTGGCGACGGGACGTGACGTCTCCGTTCCCTCCTTCAGGGAACGAGGGTTACATCCGTAACCGAGACGTTCCCTTTCAGTCGGTCACTACGACGTCACGTCGTGACCGACGAATTGGGAATCCCTACCAAAACGCCACTAGGGGCTGACCTCTTCCAGTGTCTGCGTAAAGCCCTCCGGTTCCACTTAAGGATAAGGAGAATTAGGTTTTAAGGCAGAAGGCCGGGCGACTGGGAAGCGCCCTACCTGAGCGGGATAGGAACGCTGCGGAAGCCACCACCCGTCTTAAGGGTTAATGGTGGGCGAAAGTCAACCGTAGTTGAGGTAAAATGACAGCCGTGGCTGTGTAAGCAAAGCAGTGCTCTGCTAAGGGAAACGTGGGCTAGTAGGATTAACCCCACGGAAAAATACTCACAAAGGAACCCGGTGGGACACAATGTGGAGCCCGAGCCAACACGTAGGTTCGCGAGGATGCAGCTAGTGAAGGCTGACAGCCAATGCTCCGCAACAAAGGCTGCCAAGGCAGCGGAGGAAGAACAATTCAAACCATTACGCATTTTTGTTCTGAAGGCCTTCCATACTGACACAGTTATGAAGCATCAGTTGGAGGCTGCAAGCCGACCTGCGAGTCTGCTCTCCGTGCCCTCCCTGGTGAGGAAAGAACACGAGAGGATACAGGCTCGATACGAACACTGTAAAATCTAATGAACGTATTAGGTGTCGCCCAACCAGCAGCTCTGCAGATGTCTGTTAGCGAGGAACCACGAGCTAAAGCCCAAGATGAGGCAACGCTCCGTGTGGAGTGCGCTCTCAAATTAAAGGGGCAAGGAATACCCTGAAGATTATAAGCCAGGGCGATAGAGTCAACTATCCAAAGAGACATCCTCTGCTAGTGACAGCTTTCCCTTTCTGCTGGCCACCATAACAAACAAAGAGCTGGTCTGAGGTCCTGAGGCTTTGCGTGCGAACCACGTAGAGTCGCAGTGCGCGTACGGGGCACAACAAAGCCATGGTTGGGTCTGCGTCCTCCGGGGGCAGCGCTTGCAAGCTCACCACCTATCTCTGAAGGGAGTGGTGGGAACTTTGGGCACGTAGCCTGGTCTGGGTCTCAGTGAGACAGCAGGACCAAACTAAAAGCACAAAACGTCAACAGAGAATGCATGTAAATCCCCTACTCTCTTCATGGAGGCCAATGCTATCAGGGTCAGAGTTTTCATTGATAAAAACATCAGACTCGTAGACTGCAAAGGCTCAAAAGGGAGACCTGAAGGCTTCAGCACCATGGACAGGTCTCAGAAGGAAAGAGGGAGGGCGCGAGGGGTTTAGCCTGCGAGCGCCTCTTAAAATGTAATAATTAAATCATGCTGGCCAACTGATCTGCCGTTGATAAGTGAGTGATGAGCAGAAATAGCGGCGATATCAACTTAAATGGAGGAGGGACAGCCTACCATCTAACCTATGTTAAAGATATAAAAGCACAATGTTAATGGGCATTCTCTGGGGTCCTCGCGTTGCGAAGAGCACCGGGTGACGAAAAAGGTTTCTTTAAGCGCGTAAGCCCGTCTTGTGGACGGTGCTCGAACCGCGTCGATGGTGTTAGATACCGCTTGCGATAAATCACCTAAACCTTGCGCGCGCTCAACGACCATACATGGAAATCCCACAGGTCGGGGCGCGGGTGCCATAATGTGCCCCTTCCTAAAGAAAGAAAGTCTTTCCTCAGGGGAAATCGTCAGGGAGGGGCTGTCGCGAGGAGCATTAACTCTGAAAACCAATCCAGTACGGGGCGACTAATAAAAGGCTCTCCTCGTCCTGCCTGACTTTGCACAGTGTCTGCGCAATAAAGCTCACTGGAAGGAATGCGTATTTACGCACCCCCCGCGGCCAGCTGTGTGCCAACGCATCCACGCCGAGGCTGCCCTCGGTTAGTGAATAAAATAGGCGACAGTGGGTATCGTCCGGCGACGCAAACAGATCTATCTACGCACAACCGAACTTCTTCCAAATTAGCTGGACCGTCTGGAGGTGGAGTCGCCATTCGCCGGGGGCGCAGCTCGGGAAGCGCGTCTGCCGCTGTATTGAGCGAACCCGGGATGTAAATGGCACGAAGGGACCTCAGATGCTTCTGACTCCAAAGGAGGAGATGACGAGCGAGATGCGACAGGTGACGAGAGCGCAAAACCGCCTTAACGGTAAATAACGCAACAGTCGCAATGTTATTGGTGTCGGCTAATACATCCTTCCCTCGCATCTCCATAGCGGAGCGTACAAGTCCCAGATATACAGCGCACCGCTCGCGGCAGTTGGGGTGGTATGCACACCCCTGAGACTGCAAGCCCGTCATACGTGGCTGATCATCCCGTGCTGAGGGCATTGCAATATACAGAATGCCAGGAGACCCCTCAGGGGCATATCTTCTATCGGAAATGCCGGGTCTACCACGGGGAAAAATTTAAATGACACGCAGGTGCAATGTTTACACGGTGTATGTCGGTGTGCCACGCTCTCCTCGAGACTCGATCGTAAGCCAATGCTGAAGCGGTCTCATATGAAGCAGCTCGGGCGGCGTCACAACCGCAGCATGCTGTCATATGTCCAGGAGCTTCTGAAATTGTTTCAGAGGGACCGCGTACTTCCCTCGAATTAAACCGAGGCAAGTCAGAACTGACTGGTTGCGCGCTCTTGTTAAACACGTCAATTAGTCGACCGAGTCTTATTTCCATACTGAGAAAAAGGATCCTCTGCACGGGGCAAAGTTGCTCTTTCCCAGTCGACCTGAAGACTTAAACGAGCGAGATGCCAAAGCATTAACTCTCTGTGTTCGCGCACGTCTGCCAAGAACGGGCTATTATAAGTCGACGTAGAAAAAAGCAGAATGCGAACAACGCTCTCTCTCTGACATTTTAATGCCGTGACTAGCACATGGAGACACGGAGAGAGAGAGACAGCTCGAATGGTGTACTTCGTATTAATATGCCCACCCCACGACGCAGAGCGAAAAACGGTCTAAAGCGAGGGGAGATGGACACATAAAGTACACGTCTACAGGTCTAAGGCTGCAAACCGATCTGAATATTGAAATACGAGCCTCGGCGTTATCATCCAAAAAGAACACCTTCGTAGAGCCGGTGCGTAAATCAAATCGATCATAACCCGCCGCGTATTTTGGGTACTATGAGATAAGGCTGGAAAAACCCTATCATCATCATCTCGGTAAGAGGGACCGGCTCGAACATCCTTCGCCAACAGGATATCGACTTTTGCACGCAGTACATGTGCATCGGACGCTTTCACTACAGTGAAACGAAAGCCCGAAATTTTGGGGTGTGCCGGATTCGTAACCGAGGCGGATCGTGCGTAAAACCCAACGAAACGGGCTGGGAACTGAAGCCAAGCACCCAGGCACCGTACGAGGAGAAATAACGACACTACCGAAGTACCCGCGGTGGGGCAGCGAAGCGAGACAGGTGGGACTGCCGGTGCGTCTGCTGTGACAGCATAAACATCTACAGTATGTGTGTGTGACACTACCTGAGCCCGCTGAGGGTAACGGTCGTCTGGTCTCCTCTACGGAGAGCGCAGACTCCGATGAGGGTGCTGGTGGTCCGGTCTCCTCAGCGGAGGGCTCGGACTCCTCAGGTCACCCGCTGGCGATAGAGGAGAGGTAGGGTGAGCTGGTGTGTGCCCGCTCACGGCTCTCTCGATCCTCTGGAGACCTGGAGAGGGAAGAGGAATGCACTCTATGTGTGGTTAGTGGGTACCGGCTAAACAGCCGGTGGAACATATGCAAACCAAGGATTTTCCACCCGACCCTCTATCGGGGGAAGGAGCTCCATCTCCTGAAGAGTGATCCTCTGCCAATCCGGGTCGCCCTTCACTGGCCACTTAAACTCCCGATTTTCACGGGAAGCGGCTAAGCGGGCGGGGCGAGCTGCTGACGACCGGTTCCCCTGCGCTGCCGAGATGGGGTCCGAGGAGGGGAACGGAGGTGGTCGCCGCAGGACGCCGACGGCGAGAGGCAGACTGAGGAGCCGGCGTGGTGGACCAAGGGCAGCTCTGTTCCGCCGGGGCATGACCTAAGAGATCGCCTCAGTCTGTGCAGCGGAGCTGTACGACTCCCCTGGCTCGCCGAAGAGGCCGGTCTGTGAGACAGGAGCATTCAAGTTGTTCTCGTCTGCGTCCGTCATGTCAGCCAGACACAGCCAAAGGTGGCGATCTTGAACCACTGAGGTGGACATCGCACGACTGAAGGTCGCGGCCTCCCTGGTAAATCCTTTGTGAGCCTGCAGCAACGTTATTACGTGCAGGGCTGAAGCCGCCTCTCCGGCATGCCTGATGGGCAGCGTCCGTAACCGGACGACTGTCTACAAACACGGGAGGGAAGGGTTGGGTGGTCCCTCCAGGAACGCATCCCGCTCCACTGAAGGGGTCCCCGCCCTCAGCGGCTCCGTTGGTGAGGGAGGTGAGGGGTGAAAGCTGAACGGCCGGACGGCCGCAAATCACGTCAGCTCTTCGTGCCGTCGGGGAAGAAAGGCACAGGAGGAGAGGACCGAGAGGCCCGAGCAGCTCCGAAGTACCAATCATGTGGGCGGGACGGTTCGGGCGGAGAGGGGTTAACCTTTCCAACTCTACCGTCTCCGCCGCTCGCGGGCACGGCCGCCATCTCCGGAACGACTCTGCCTCGGAGGAAAAATGGACACCCCTCTGATGCTGCAGAAGTGACGGGACCAGAAGGAGGTCCAATGGATTCGGCAGACATCGTAGAACACGACTCTGCAGTCTCCACCGGAGCCTCAACCGGCTGAGGATGAGAAGGCCGGTAGGTGGAGGACGCATCCTCCGTCCTACTCAGCGTAGTGACGCGAAGGGCGCCCTGCGAGCGCTTGACAGCCGCACCATGGCGGCGTCAGCACTGCAAAGGCGCGGACAGCGTTCCCGTAGAAACGACAGTCGTCTCCGCAATCCAAGAGGGTTATGCTCTCACAGAGAGAACAGAAACTCTCCACGAACGCAGCCCCGGAGTGCTCGATGCCTGAGCACGAAGACAGCGCTCGTGACCGTCACTGGAACCCTTATACTTCTCGCATCCAAGATCGCACGGGCGAAAAGCTATCCTGAAAAGGACGCTGATCCCCGCATATACGAGAGAGTGGCTGCCTTTAACAAGGCACAAAGCTCTCTCGTATCACTCTTTTAGGGAAATTCACTCAGATGCTTAGTTGATGAGCGCACAGGAAGGCAACGCACACACTAAACTCAAAACAATAAACAGATGTAGAGCCGTGGAATAAGCGAAGCGTCCGCTGTGATACTGCTAGTTCAACCAACTTCAGCAATCAAATCCCAACAGAGTAAAGTAGCTTCTCAGTAGCAGATAAAGCCGGCTTTCGAAGCGAAAAAGCTAATTTCCCTATTTGCACCTGCTGCTTATAAAGGCACCTGGCGGGGCGGCGCCAGCATTATGCAAATATCTCAATGCCAAGTTCATTGGCGTTTTAGTAGTATACGAAGCAGATTGGTCTCTCTAAGCGAGTTCCCAATTCGTCGGTCACGACGTGACGTCGTAGTGACCGACTGAAAGGGAACTGCATATATTTTCCATCAAATTTGTAAAAAAAAGAGACAAATTAGAGCATTAAATAAAGAGACCATTAAAATAAAGCAGATATTGTAATGCCAGTGAGAGTAATTGAAAACATTTGGATGTGGTTGGGTGTATATTTGGGCATGCTAGGGTTATTAAAGGAAAACACCACTGTTTTTCTATATTTTACTATGTTCTTACTCAAATCAGATGAATTAATACATCCCTATCTTTTCTCAATGCATGCACTTAATCTTTGTACAGAGCGTTGTGAATGGGTAAACTTTTAGCCTAGCCCCATTCATTCTTTAGGATCCAAACAGGGATAAATTTAGAAGCCACCAAACACTTCCATGTTTCCCTATTTAAAGACTGTGATATGAGTAGTTACACAAGCGTGGCGATTTTTAAGCGGATAAAAAATGAGAACTATATCATATGTCGAAGGAGCACTAAGTTTGCAGCACTTTGACCTAGATGCGCAGTAACATCATCACTCCTGACTACGCCCCCCTCGCTCAAACTTCCGTCAATATTACTGTGCCCGAAGTCGAGGTGCAGTTATACATCTATACTGTAAATATAAGACAGTGACATTACTTTATATGTCACACTGGTCAATTGTTTTGGTATAATCATTTAAAGGGGACAGAGAATGAAAAACCATTTTTACCTTGTCTTTGTTGAATAATGGTAGTCTACCCGCATTCACAAACATACAAAAAGTGCTACACATGCTAAACATCTCAGTCTCATAGAAATTCCTCTTTTAGAAATGTCAGCCAGAAAACGGCCCAATCTGAAAAACTGATGCTTATGACATCACAGGCATCTCACTGCCCCTCCACTTTAAAATAATTGGCTACATTTTTTGAGTGGCAGCAAACTCAGCCAATCAGTAATGAGATTGCAAGTTAAGCCAGTAGGGGGAGCCAAATAGGTGCAAAACCACTTAATAGAGCCTAATAGAGCTATCTGAGAGAGGTTTTAGATTTGAACTAAGGTAATTGACTTATTGAAAGGGTTTTTTTCCCTCCTAGGATTTTTTTCCTAGGGGGGGGGTTCCTCCTAGTAGGTTTTTTCAACCCCTGGGGAGTCAGCTGGCATTGGCTTAACTTACCACCTTTTTCTATACGTCACATTATTACTACGCTCGCTAGTACAGTTTAATCTTTGCCGCTGTATTCTGGTGCTTATGTTGTCCATCAATTTTTCTGTGTTTTCTCCTGCATCTTTTAATGTAAGGCTGCTTCGAAACAATTAACAAAATGTGAAAAGCGCTATAGAAATAAAATAAAATTGAATAATTTATTTTGCTTGTTATCAGAAATAATATACTTTAGATGAACTCTCTTGTTATTGATTCTTTGAGAAAGTCTACAAGAAGTTACATTTGGGCCACAAATATCATGTTAGATATGTACACAATAGTCACAACTTAAAACGTAGTTAACATCACAAGCACACCAAATGTACGCTTTAAGATCATTCTGCTTTGCCTGGAAATGATATCTCTTTGGGTTAAACAGTTAAGCCCTGCTGACTAACTCTGCCGTGTTTGGGTAACATGATGGGGCAGACGTCTGGCTATTATGATCCACCCTAGACTATTAATAAGTAAAGACAATACTGCCAGTCCTTTACAAAGAAGAACACAGAAGCTAGGGGCTTCTTCCCTATAACCCCAAAGACTAGAAGTTAGGCAAGACAAACAGCGACATTGACCGGCTCCTGCATGACATATTCATAAATCTGTTTTGGGGTCTATAATCCCTGTAATTCTGTGACACGGTCAGGCACTGGGGTCCGAGAGAACTCCCTGCCTCTCACTGTCCACTCATTGTCCATTGTGTAATCCATTGGTAATGTAATCTAGAGCAGGGCCTGTCCAAACACAGAGCCAGGGTTGTTGTAAAAATGTCTTGTCAAGGCAGTTCACCATTTTTACAGCTAAAAGCAGGTGTGGGATGCGAGTTTTACCCCATCGCCAACAAGCATCAGAACAGATTCATGCAGGGGTATGCATGTGTAAACATATATATTTTATGTTAATGTGCCGATATGAGTGGTTTAAAGTAAATTTTCTGTTTTGACTGACACGAAATGGTGGGTAAATGATTAATGTCATTGAAGAAATTTTGGCTCAAAAGCACAGTATAGAGCAAAGACTGAATGCCACAAAACTGTCAAGATGTCTGTGTCAATGCCAGAGTAATAAAATACATTTTTAATTGTGAAGTGATTTTGATCATTTTGTAAGAATTTTATAAAATTCTTATTGTTAAAAATCTCATTACTGCAAGGCAAAATATAATGCTGCATAATGTGAAAGCTAAAATACATAATAGTTCATTTTTATAAGTTTAGTTTGTAATAATAAAAACAACAAAAAATTATAAAGAAAAGGACAAAGGACGAAATAAAATGTTGTAAAAATTAAATGGGAATGATAAAGAAAAATATCATACCTGGGTATGTTTTCATGACATTCTCCTAAAAGTATGAAGAAGCGAAATACATAAATAAGGCCGATACCCATATAAAAAGGTCTATAAATAATTACCCATAAATATTTTTATTAAAATAGATATTATTACTGGACTTATTACACAACTGAATACTATAACTACACTAATAGTTTTACTAAATCTCTGAAAAACTATTACTGAAGTATTGGAGAAGATTTCAGGTGAGACCAGGAACAAGACCGGGAACAAGACTTCAAATCAAAGTCTTGAGTGTTTCTGGACAGCTGCAATAAGAAACACATAGACCAAGACAAAACATGGACAAAAGGCAGGTGGTATCCTTGATGGAGGTCTACAGCAAGCTACCCAAATGTATGACAACTCTACTGCATCGTTGTCTCACGGCAAACAACAATACAAAAACACCCACCCACCCACATTGTACAAGGGCTCAAATTGTAAACTCAAACTAGTTTAGGAAATACTGATCACATTTACGACTTTAAGCCCAAATTTAAACTGAACTTCATTCAGAACTCGTTGGTACAATCGGAGCGTGTCTGTAATTTGTTACACTTAAGTTCAGCTAGGGTCATTATATACGTGTCTGAGAGGTTCAGAGGTCAAGTCAAGAGTGCAGGTCCTGTTGACCCGAGACTCGATGTACGCTGAGCGTTCGCCTTTCTTCCATCCAACTACAACCGGCCCCCCGGGACCCAGTCCAGTCCCCTGTGTCAGTCATCCGCACTGAGGAGGGCGCAATCACACGGGCCACTGGTGAAACAAGAGACGGGTCCACCGGGAGAGAGGGCAGGGGGTACACGATGAAGAACCAGAAGAAAAAGTGGAGGGCATGTTATCTTTTCTGTAGATCATCCAGTAGAGCATCTGATGCGCCATCAAAACAGAGGTCATGGGTTCAATCCCACATGATGCACACAGTGCTATAATGCATAAACTGAATGAATCTCAAAAGGGACACACGTCTATTTAGTTTGCTGGTGGATCGTATTTACTGTAATTGGTGTCATTCAAAGACAACGTCTTAGTAATTCATAAATGTTTTACGAGATGACCAGTTTTTGTGCATTTGTACATTTTTGTGACTTTAGATTTAGGGATGGGCCTACATTTTTTCTTTTATGTAAAAATCATGTTTTTGAACAGTTTACATCTTGTAAAACTTCATAATTTCATTACATTCATAATATATAATGCATTTATATTAATTAATTTATAGATGGCATAGAGATTTTGAAGATGCATAATTCCTCCCATTTTCCCCTTGTTCATTACAATGTCCTAAATATTAAAGTGGAGAATATTAAACATATAAAAATAGGATAAAATATTATGTAGCAAATTTATATATTTTTGTGGTAAATTTGACAGTTATTTGATAGGCTTTATGATATTTGTAATAAGAATATCGGATAACCCCAAATGGGTGGTGCTTCCTTGCCATGGTAAAATCAATGTAAGCATAGTATTATAAAATGTTAATTTCTGTCCTTTAAACACATTTGTAAACTATATTTATTATACTGTAAGTTAGTTGGTAGTGTATGGCACCCACACACACCGGATGAACTTGACTGAATGCACAGGAAACGATCGCATGATGATCTCTCCTCCCTGGCTGCTGCTATATTTATCCAGCATTCGTACGCTTTAAATATCAGTTAATCGCTTATCAACTTGAAAATACGGAAATTCGTCGTTTGTTATCATATATTGAGGTAAAAAAAAACTTTAAACCGATACAAACTCTCAGGGCAGTTTACTGTAAACATGTCTGAACCGAGAGTAAAGAGGATTAAGACCAGTCTGCCCCTCTGCAAAAGTCACGCGTGTGTTGTGGGGAGTCAGACGAGGCAAAACTTTCCGTCTGTGGTGGAGGAGAGCTTGTGTGGGGTTTCTAACTTACTTCTGGAAGTTTCTTACAGACTGCAGGCGCTGGTAAGATGAACTTTACAGCAAACACGATGCGCAAGATGTGTTGCGTTGCTGAGGTAAAAGCTGTGTCCGACTCTGCGCAGAGCGATCGGCTTATGTCTTCAAAGTACCGCGAGAACGCCGCTTTCAAATCGCTCTCGCGCTATGTTGATGTCATTCGTCGAATGCTCTGCGCAACGACACATTAGATCGACCTCACAGCTCATCAAAACATCAGTTTACTGCATTGCATGACAGTTTCATGAATTGACTTATATTAGAAAAAGCAACATTTTATTGTGTTGTATAAATGCATTGTTTTGCAAAGTGCACAGTTTTTAATCACAAAACAGATTTTTTTTAGTTTTTGTCCGTTAATATGTATTCATATACAGTCCATAATTACGTTTTTATTGGTTTGCTTAAAATAAAATGCAAAAACAAATCAATACAACTCAACAACCAATTTTCAAACAAACATAGGCTACAGGAGGAACTGTATTACAGGAAACTGTGGTTTGCAAAACCACAAGTTAGTCTAGTTTTAAAGGTGCAGTATTACATTTTTAGAAGGATCCTTTGACAGAAATGCAAAATAATATAAAAAACTATATTATCAGGGGTGTATAAAGACCTTTCATAATGAACCGTTATGTGTTTATTACCTTAGAATGAGACCTTTTTATCTACATACACCGGGGGGTCCCCTTACATGGAAGTAGCTATTGTGCTGCCATTTTTCTACAGAAGCCCTTAACGGACATTTTTTTTACCAAGTTGTCTCTGACGATGACATGTTTGTCCGGTGGCGGCTACCGTAGCTTTTCTATGTGTTTCAAAAGCGAGGGGTGAGCCGTGGACTAAGCCATTGGTTGCAATTCGCAAATTCACCACTAGATGCCGCTAAAATTTGCACACTGCACCTTTAAATCCGAGCTTTGTGTTTTAGGCTATTATGTTTGAGCAAAGTGATCGGGCTTTACCCAGAGTAGCAGCATTTTTTCATCGGGAATCTGTGATGGAACAAGAGCGAGCAGAGGCGATGATGCAGTACCTCTGCCAGCGTGGAGGAAACTTGTGCTGTAAGAATATTCAGGTAACTTTCAAACCCACCTGGGAACAAAACAGTATGACTTGATACAACATGCATATGCTTGGTTCCCTAAGTTACATTTGGGTAATTTTTCAAAGTTTATTTCTAAAATGTGAAAACATATTAATAGAAAAGCAAGGAGGTGACCCTGAACTTTGGAACGGTGCAGCTTTAGATTTTAAAAATAAAAGACATCACTTTTAATTTGGGCTTCTTGCTTGCTTGGTCAGCAGCTTTAAAGTTGGGATGGAGGGCAGGGAACAGGAGGGAGAGAGATGGGGGTAAACCCACGGGGGGCTTTGCAAGGATCTCCCCTTTAATGCCTGTTAGGGTATACGTTTCCACTGAGTTCCGGAAAATTGGGGAGATTAATGTAGAGGAGGAAGGACGAGGCATTAATTGTAGTTCCAGATGGATTCCATGGCACTCGTACCGTTGTCACTTTACACTGCCTTTTATCGTCTCTTTCTGTTTTTTTCCGTCCACCCTTCCCCGATTTTATGACTCGTGTAAAATCGATCCTGACTGGGACTGGTGAGGGTCCATCAGCAGCGATTTTGAACACCTTGTTATCCTTTGTTCGCACTGGGTGATGGTTGAAACAAAGTCTTGGTATTGTTAGTTATTTAAAGTTAGTTATTTAGGTAGTTGTACAGTATTTAAAGAAAAAATAAAAGAAAATTGCACTCCGTCGATTGCCAAATTGTGATGGTCTATTTTAAAAATTACACCCAATGATTCATTTAACAAATGATAATCAACCTTCATAGTGAAGGACTATTATATCATTGACTATTTGTTTTGTTTGCTGTGCGTGTGTGTGTGTGAGCAGAGGCCAGGCATCGAAAATGGGTGTGATGTCCTTTCGGCTCTAAAAATCCTTCTGAACCAGTGGAAGGAGGAGATGGCCATTATGACGGAGCTAAGTCAACTGGCCCTTAACTATGGAGATCCACACACTGCCAGCATAATCAAAAGTCAGTTTCTTCAGCCCCTTATCCCAAAGGTCAAGCTTGTGGGTGACCTCTTGACCGAAGCTTGCAGAGCAGGATGTACCAGTGACAGTGCAGGTGGATTTGGCGAGTTCCTTTTTGACCAGCAACAGGAGAAGTTACAAGACTGTGGCTAGTGGGTGAGGGGAAGGGGGAACAGTTCAGGGGGCCCACGGGTTCCTAAAGTTTTTTTTTTAAAGGGTACGGGGCCCAAAGCAGTATGCAGATAAAGTTTGCACCCAAATTTTTTTGCAACGGCCCCACATTTTTGCAAATGATTGTCAAACATTATTAGCAGTGTTCTGTAGCTCAGTTAGAGCATTGTGTTAACAGCATCTGTTAAATGCATAAACGTAAAAGTAAATCGACAGACAACTTGGTGTTTGATAAACGTCATTGATGCAGAAGAGAAAATTAAGGTGAAGTGAGGCTCTCAAGCAGATCTGAGAGTTGAATGAACAAGAGGTCACTCCGTTTTTAGATTTTGAATACAGGTTTTTTAACAATGTTAGGAAGTTGAATGTTTTGTTTTTGTTTGTATGTTTTTAATACGGCTAACTATAAACATAAGCATTGTCTTATATGCAACATTCATATGCACTTATGTTTAATTTAGATTTTAGATTTACTGCAATTTGCTGCTTTTTGTGTAAAATATTTTATTATAGGAAGAATATGTTTTATACCAAATATTTTGCATATGGAAATGTGATCATTAATAGATCTTTAATTTATGTCTAAATTACATTTGCTTATTTAATGCAACATTCATATGCACGTATGTTTATTGTTTAATTTACTGCCGTTTGTTGCTTTTTGTGTAAAATGTTTTACTGAAGGAAAAATATTGCATATAAAAATGTGATCATTAATAGATCTTTAATATATGTCTTATTCACCTTTTGCCCTTTCAAATGCATTGTGAACTGAATGGTCTTTGTGTCATTCATGACTTGTTTTATAGGTTTAAAAGTATCTCCAATAAAAGTATGACTTTGGTGAAATATATGTCAGGCTACTGGCTTTATTGTTATCCCATTAAAATAAAATCTGAAGGGTGCATGTTTAGCCACTTTTAGAGAGAAGGCTGTAGAAAATGTTAAGTGTCATTTGGCTTATTAACGCCCCCTATTGTCAAACTGGTGTATGACAGCTATTGTAAGAAATTAAATGGGCGATAACGTAAATATCATGAACCTAAAGAATTTATATAATAAATTTACTGCGAATAAAAATTTAAATTATGGTACACAACGGAAAAAAACATTGCTATTTGTGTTTGTCTATGTTTTGCTAGGGTGTGTGTGTGTTTAATATATGCATGTTATGTTTTGTTGTTTTAGTGTTGTTGTTTTTTTCTTTCATTAAACAATCGACGTAAAACCTTAAGGAACCCTTGGAGCTGTATTATATTTCATTATTCAGTCTACGTTTATCAGATAAAAAATGTGATTTACTTATAGTGACATAACATTTCTCTGCTACTGTCTATAGTGTAGCCTATAAACTAATCTATTATACGCACAGCCTACATGCATTTAAATGTATTAATTTATTATCCAAGTATTTTGAGATTTCCAAAAAGCATTATCAAAATAAAAACGTTTTTTGATAACAGCAATGATGTTTTATTTTTCTGATTTTACTTTCTTGTTAAATAAATTTTAGAAAGCTGCTAAATAAACCTTTTAATAACAAATATTTGATATTATTACAAAGGTTTCGTATTCTTATTATAATTTTCCTGCAAATATTTAGGCAAAAAATTATTGATGATTAGCGCAGACATCTGTGTTTTGAATTTTATGTCAAATAGGCCTACATTTAAAACAATTGCCGTTCGTTTTATACTGTCTGAAAATAATTTGTGAGTAATAATAATGAGTGATTTCTCATTATTCTCATTATTTACAAATGAATGACTTTTAAATGAATCATTGTAACGTTTTTATGACACTGTCATTAGCTGCATGGGCTTCGAAAGCGCCGCCCTCTTCCTCAAGGCACTTTTCCATTGGTTAAAGCGTCATCAACAGGACACGCCCCCGACGGGTTGAGCCGCTATATAATCGATCCGTGTTCTCTATTCACCAACAAGTACCTGAGGGGTACAAGGAAAAAACCTATAGAGGAACTTCCATTTGTTGTCTCGAGCACCAAGTTCTTTCAAGTTCAAAAGGATTTGTCTTAATATTCCTAAATCCTTCAAAACTTTCTCGAGGTCCATTATTATTTTGGAAACATTCAAGACTACTTCGAGTAGCCTAGGCCTTTTTACGCACTCAGTGTATCCAATTTCTGAGATGGAGTTGTCGGATATTCCCTTCCCCATCCCATCAGCCGATGATTTCTACGATGACCCCTGCTTCAACACCAACGACATGCACTTTTTCGAGGACCTGGACCCCAGGCTCGTCCACGTGAGCCTGCTTAAGCCCGACGAACATCACCACATCGAGGACGAGCACGTCCGGGCGCCCAGCGGGCATCACCAGGCCGGCAGGTGCCTGCTGTGGGCGTGCAAAGCCTGCAAACGAAAAACAACTAATGCAGACCGCCGCAAAGCCGCCACCATGCGTGAGAGGAGACGACTGGGCAAAGTCAACGATGCTTTTGAGACCCTCAAGAGATGCACGTCCACCAACCCAAACCAGAGGCTGCCCAAAGTGGAGATCCTGAGAAACGCCATCAGTTACATTGAGTCCCTGCAAGCGCTGCTCAGGAGTCAAGAGGACAACTATTACCCAGTCCTGGAGCATTACAGTGGGGACTCTGACGCCTCAAGCCCGAGATCCAACTGCTCTGATGGCATGGTGAGTATTTGATAATAGCCTATTATATCTATTTTATTATAGTAGGAGCGATACGTTAGCAAAGAAGAGGTAATTGTTTCGATTCATAACAATTTCAACTTTTTTTAGTCAAAAGTCAAAACTATAAAATATTAGGTTGAATTGACTTGCAAAACGAAAACTTCAATAATAACTTTATTATTATTATTATTATTATTATTATTATTATTGCGTCGATCAATCCATTCATTCAGTAATGCTACATAAGGGAAAATACCCTTCGATCATTATAAATAATTAATAACAATAATAATACTGCTACTATAATAGTTTTAATAATAAAGATGTGACTTTTTTGACATTTGTCTTAATTTTCGCTTTTTGCTTGCAGATGGATTTCATGGGTCCCACATGTCAGAGAAGACGCAACAGTTATGACAGCGCTTACTTCAGCGAGACGCCAAATGGTAGGTCATTTCTCCAAAGAGTATAATCGTAAACAATTGATTTGTTTTTATCGAGAAATTAAGTGTCAATCCTAAATTTCCTTAAATATTTAATTAATTGTTTAAATAGCCTATATATTTCTTAAAATAGCCTATCTTTAAATCAACCCATTCTCACCAAAGAGCGTACAAATACGAAAAATTTTAAACGAAATAGATTAAATTAAAACGAAATATATAAATGATATATTAGGTAGTATAATATATCTGTAAATGTATATATTTCAAATGTATATAAATATTATCCAATTAAATATTTATGCATATAATTTTATTAACATAACATTGTTTTTAAATAATCTTTTCTACTGTTTTTACAGCTGACGTACGGAGTAATAAAAACGCAGTGGTGTCGAGTTTGGATTGTCTGTCCAGTATCGTGGAGAGGATTTCCACAGAGACCCCCGCTTGTCCTGCGCTGTCAGTGCCGGAGGGGTCCGATGGGAACCCGTGTTCTCCACAGGAAGGCTCTGTCCTGAGTGACTCTGGAGCTCCTGCACCATCCCCAACCAACTGTACCCAACAACAGGCTCAGGATCCCATCTATCAAGTGCTATAAAGAGTCATTCAACAATTGAAGAGGGACAATCTAAAACATAAAACATTCAAGCAGAATAAAAATGACAAATTTGATCTTAAAGACTCAAGAAAGACCATATCGATCCACTGGAAACTAGCGAATGATCTTTCTTTTCTTTTCTTTCTTTCTTTCTTTCTTTCTTTCTTTCTTTCTTTCTTTCTTTCTTTCTTTCTTTCTTTCTTTCTTTCTTGTTTTTATTCTTTGCTATTTTCACGCTGTGGAAAGCATCAGATTCCTTTATGAAAATCGCTTGGCAGATCAGCTGAAGTGAGTTTTTTTTTTAACTATGCTTATTTATATAATTGTATCCAAGTTAAAAATGTGACCATATTTTTTCCCTTTATCTTTTCTGTCAAACTTTGTATTTCCTAATTATTTACGAGAGAGTCGTAATTCAGATGCGAAACGTAGGACCACTTTTGTACATGTGTAAATAAGATCTGTTTTGTTAAAGCAACGAAAACGAACAAACATATTATGTATTTAATGATGCCTGTTTGAAACTTCAGTTTGTTGTGTCTTGTGTTAAACTTTATATTTATACTTCTTAAATGAGTGAATGTCGGATTAATAAAATATAACTATTTATACTCGGATAGTTTAGCGCAATTGTGGTTTATTCATTGCATAAAGTTTCTCATTAATTTAGTGTTATTAAGGTATCATTAAAGTGTAGGATTTACAGTCTTTACAAAAAATACTGTAAATAACGAAACTGCCTTAACTTCGCTTTACAAAGCTAAACCGAGTGTGTTAAAGGCTAGTAAACTTTTGTAAATGTAAAATGCTATTTTTTTAAGAAAAAGATTTTTACTTATTTTAGAAGTAAATATTACGGCAAACAGGGCCGGCCCTGGGCATAGGCGGAATAGGCAAATGCTAAGGGCGCCGCCGACCCCTTGGGGCGTCCGTGCGCCCAAATTATTATTTTTTTTTTATATATGTATATAAACATTTTACTATAAATATTTAATTCTGCACAAGAAAACAGCAGTTATTAATGAATTATTAGTAGCATAGTATCTCGGAAGATCGTGCTTGTTGGTGAGACTGTGTTAGTTAAATAGCTCTATACTGCACTGAAGCGGCAGTTTAAAATATAAACCCAGAATTCAGCGAACGTCAAGACAAAGAAAACGGAAACAACAATCAGACCGAGATGCAGAATTTACATAATGTTACACAGACCATGTTTAAATTTCAATGTTTCTGGACAGAAATACCAACTTGTTCACTTTGTTTGGTATTAATAAGTGCTGGCCGCGGTGCTGAAGAGGCGCTCGGACGGAGTAGGCTACTTGTGGCACATGCACAGATATTTACGTGCAAGCCATTGGAAACTATTATTCGTTATTATATAATTATTATTCGTTATTTTACTTTATTACTTTCACTTAAGAAGAGTTCTGCACTTTTTATTTCAACATTTCTCTTTATATAAATTCTATTTTGTACTTAAATCTATAATTTCGTTACTAACCCAACGAACTCATCTGCGCTTTCCGATAGGTTGCACGTAAGGGGAAAAGTATAGCTTTCTTCCACTTGAGAAGAGTTGTGCATTTTTAAACTTAAAAAAAAAAAAAATCTCTTTACCAAAAACATTTTTGCTTCTATTTAAAATCTATAGTTTCGTTATTTTACTAACCCAATGACTCGTCCGCTTTCCAATAGATTATGCAATATCTGTGCATAAGTGCCACCAGTACTCTCCGTCAGAGCGGGTCTTGGTCTTCAGCACCGCGGGGAGCAGCCAGCACTCCAATGCGCAGCTTATTAATACCAAACAAAGTGAACAAGTTGGTATTTCTGTCCAGAAACATTGAAATTTAAACATGGTCCGTGTAACGTTATGTAAATCCCGCGTCTCGGTCTGATTGTTGTTTCCGCTTTGTTGTTCTTGATGTTCGCTAAATTCTGGGTTTGTATTTTAAACTGCCGCTTCAGTGCAGTATAGCCACAGCATGCGTGCGTGTTTGTTTGTGTTTGTTTCCAAAATATTTTCAAAATAAAGAAAAAAGACAAAGCTGTGCAGTTTGTGTTTCTGTATAAGTTTATGAGCAAAATGATTGGAACACAATTGTGATTCTGTGATTCTAAAGGGCACCAGGTGAAATCTTGCCTAGGGCAGCAAATTGGCCAGGGCCGGCCCTGACGGCAAAAATAGTCTACTTTACAAGCAAAGAAGAAGCATTGTTGACACCTAATCCATGAACTTATACGATTTGTTTATGAAAGCAACGGTTTTACGGTTTGACTTTTACAAGAAAGTAATACATTATAATAATGTTTTGAGAAAATAAAATATATTCTTAACAGATTCGTAATTAATGCAGATCAAAATGGGCATACAATTTGACACAAATGTATGCATTTAAATTCCATACATTTTGAAATATTTAATTGTATCATCTGTTAAAAACCTTTAAGATTGTAATTTGTGAGTTACGGATGCATTTATTTTATTAAAGATGTGTCTGCATATTTATCGCTGGTTTATTCTGTGAAATATATGCAGAAAAAACGAAGGAAACAATAACATGTAGGCCTACTCTTACAAATATTTTTTAATGCTGTTTATTTTAAATATCACAAAATAGATCATTAGGTGCATGTGACCAGATGATAAATAAAGTTTCAGACATACAGTCAGCAGTCAAATACCTTGCGTTTTTGTAAGTGATCACCATTATTTTGCAACATAATCTTCAATAAATTGCACATGCATTACATTTTTGTGTTTAAATGTTATCA
Source organism: Misgurnus mizolepis (assembly GCA_025389145.1). NCBI lineage: Eukaryota > Metazoa > Chordata > Actinopteri > Cypriniformes > Cobitidae > Misgurnus > Misgurnus mizolepis. The sequence goes on along the minus strand of JAIFKI010000012.1, from coordinate 37,563,075 downwards.
AAAATGTTAACCTGTATTGACAGTATCTTTGACGTATAGGCCTACTACAATTACGAAATAAACCAAGTAATTCGTTCTTAGCTTGTAAAAGAAGCTATTTACAGAAATTTAAGCCTAACGTATATTTATTTGTTTATTTATTTAGTTCTTTCTACATAAATATTTCTCATAACTTTAAGAATGATTTAAAAATGTGAAATTATTCTTGTAGACAATATATAATTATGTTGGCTTGAGAAAGCCAACATACTGTTGTTGCACTTAAACTTATTATTATTATTAGTGGTGCTTGCATTTATGCAAGGCATCACTATTACTATTGCTCATACTTATTCTTATTATTCTTATTCTGGACACTTTTTTCGGCGCGTAACTCGTCCCGCACGGTTTGTCATAGACCCATGAAAGATAGCTCAAAATGACCGGTTTATTGAGGAGAGGTGTGCTATGACTTTTATAAGGGATCGGGTGCAGGATTTTCGAAAGGGGGGCGAAAAACCACCCGAAAAATCCCATTGACTTAACATTGCGCCCAACTTTGACGGGTCATAGCTCAGCTCGAGGATTTGGTAGAAACTTGTGGGTTACAACATTTGAAGAGGGTGGTAGACTCTGTAAGAACATACATCACAATGGGGTGAAAGTTGTACCCCTGGGGTGTAGGAGGCGCCCAAAAGTGCCCCATTGACTTATAATGGGTCACGGAACATGCCCACCCCATGGCGTCAATATTTGACGACACTTGACCATGCGTCAATATGTTGACGCGGAGGGTATACCCTCCGCGTCACTTTTTGACGAACTGGGGACTTCAATGCTATCAGGTACGCGAAATTCTCTTTCCTATTTTCTTACCATTTTCTACCATTTTCGCGTCGGTTTAGGGTTAGATTTACATAATGACATCCCTACCCAAACCTATCCCTAACCCCAATGTCAGGCGACAACTGTTTAATTTCGCGTACCTAATAGTATTGAAGTCCCCAGTTCGTCAAAAAGTGACGCGGAGGGTATACCCTCCGCGTCAACATATTGACGCATGGTCAAGTGTCGTCAAATATTGACGCCATGGGTGTGAGACTGTGTTGCCATATAAGGGAATAAGAATTTTCCTGATGGGATATCTTCGAATTACAGTGTCGTAGAATCAAGGGGGTGGGCTTATTTTACTCAGGCATCCAATCAGTCTCTCGGGAGCGTCCCAGAGCTATTAAGCCACGCCCCTAGCAACCATTTTGGGCACCCTAGCAACATCTCCCATAGACTGCCATTATAAAATGCCCAGATGGATATCTTTGTAGCACAGTGTCATAGAGACATGGGGGTGGGCTCATTTTACTCAGGCATCCAATCAGTCTCTCGGGATCCTTAAAGACTTACCAAGCCACGCCCCTAGCAACCACTTTTGAGCACCCTAGCAACATAAAATTCAAACAGTTATATCTCGGCATCAGAACATCGTAGAGACACGGGGGTTGGACCGTTTTACTTGTGACTAGGGGTGTAACAATTGGGCACATCATTGGCCACTCCCAAGCCACGCCCCTAGCAACCAAATTTGAGCACCCTAGCAACCGAATAAACAAAGCCTTATATCTCCGCATCAGAACATCGTAGAGACACGGGGTTTGGACCGTTTTACTTGTGACTCGGAGTGTAATCACTGGGCACATCATTGGCCACTCCCAAGCCACGCCCCTAGCAACCAAATACAGTACCCTAGCAACAGAGTAAACAAAGCCTTATATCTCCGCATCAGAACATCGTAGAGACACGGGGGTTGGACCGTTTTACTTGTGACTCGGAGTGTAATCACTGGGAACATAATTGGCCACTCCCAAGCCACCCCCCTAGCAACCAAATACAGTACCCTAGCAACAGAGTAAACAAAGCCTTATATCTCCGCATCAGAACATCGTAGAGACACGGGGGTTGGACCGTTTTACTTGTGACTCGGAGTGTAATCACTGGGCACATCATTGGCCACTCCCAAGCCACGCCCCTAGCAACCAAATACAGTACCCTAGCAACAGAGTAAACAAAGCCTTATATCTCCGCATCAGAACATCGTAGAGACATGGGGTTTGGACCGTTTGACTCGTGACTCGGAGGGTAATCACTTGTGGATGCCATTTTTTTCCCTAGCAACCAAATACAGTACCCTAGCAACAGAGTAAACAAAGCATTATATCTCCGCATCAGAACATCGTAGAGACACGGGGGTTGGACCGTTTGACTCATGACTCGGAGGGTAATCACTAGTGGATGCAATTTTTTTCCCTAGCAACCAAATACAGTACCCTAGCAACAGAGTAAACAAAGCCTTATATCTCCGCATCAGAACATCGTAGAGACACGGGGTTTGGACCGTTTGACTCGTGACTCGGAGGGTAATCACTAGTGGATGCCATTTTTTTCCCTAGCAACCAAATACAGTACCCTAGCAACAGAGTAAACAAAGCCTTATATCTCCGCATCAGAACATCGTAGAGACACGGGGGTTGGATCGTTTGACTCGTGACTCGGAGGGTAATCACTAGTGGATGCCATTTTTTTCCTTAGCAACCAAATACAGTACCCTAGCAACAGAGTAAACAAAGCCTTATATCTCCGCATCAGAACATCGTAGAGACACGGGGGTTGGATCGTTTGACTCGTGACTCGGAGGGTAATCACTAGTGGATGCCATTTTTTTCCTTAGCAACCAAATACAGTACCCTAGCAACAGAGTAAACAAAGCCTTATATCTCCGCATCAGAACATCGTAGAGACACGGGGGTTGGACCGTTTGACCCATGACTCGGAGGGTAATCACTAGTGGATGCCATTTTTTCCCTAGCAACCAAATACAGTACCCTAGCAACAGAGTAAACAAACCCTTATATCTCCGCATCAGAACATCGTAGAGACACGGGGTTTGGACCGTTTGACTCGTGACTCGGAGTGTAATCACTAGTGGATGCCAATTTTCTCCCTAGCAACCAAATACATTACCCTAGCAACAGAGTAAACAAAGCCTTTTATCTCCACATCAGAACATCGCAGAGACACGGGGGTTGGACCGTTTGACTCGTATCTCGGAGTGTAATCACTAGTGGATGCCAATTTTTTCCCTAGCAACCAAATACAGTACCCTAGCAACAGAGTAAACAAAGCCTTATATCTCCGCATCAGAACATCGTAGAGACACGGGGGTTTGACCGTTTGACTCGTGACTCGGAGTGTAATCACTAGTGGATGCCAATTTTCTCCCTAGCAACCAAATACAGTACCCTAGCAACCGAATAAACAAAGCCTTATATCTTCGCATCAGAATATCGTAGAGACATGTGGGTTGAATTGTTTTTTCTTTTGGCTTGGAGTATAATCATATATTGTCCCCCGAAATTTGCCACAGCAAGCACCACTTCACATTTTCTTCAGGAAATGTACCTATCTAGTTATTATTATTATTCTTTTTCTTCTGAGACTAAAATTTCTAACTCTAACTCGTCCTAGAGCTTTCAAGCTACAGCCATCAAACTTTGGACATACCTTCGGTCTGATCTGACTCGAGTTGCTATATCTTTTCTAACTGATGGGACCTTCCGAATTCCTAAACGGGGCGCTGAAACACCCCAAAATTTCCATTGACTTAACATTGAGACAAACTTTGACAGGTCATAGCTGCGAGTGAGAAACTTGTAGAAACTTGTGGCTTACCACATTTAAGGAGGCTGACAGGCTGTGTAAGAACATACCTCACAATGGGGTGTAAGCTGTACCCCTGGGGTGTAAGGGGCCCCCAAAATTTCCCATTGACTTATAATGGGGCAGGAAACATGCCCATAAAAGGGAATAAAAGCGTCCCAGATGGAATATCTTCACTTTAGAGTGTCTTAGAGACATGGGGGTGGGCTAATTTTACTCAAGCATCCAATCAGTCTCTTAGGATCACCCCAGAGCTATTAAGCCACGCCCCTAGCAACAATTTTGGGTACCCTAGCAACATCTCCCATAGACTACCATTATAAAAAGCCCAGATGGATATCTTTGCACCAGAGTGTCATAGAGACATAGGGGTGGGCTCATTTTACTCAGGCATCCAATCAGTCTCTTGGGATTCTTATTGAGGTATTAAGCCACGCCCCTAGCAACAAAATATGAAGACCCTAGCAACATAATAAACAAAGCCTTATATCTCTGGATCTGAACATCGTAGAGACACAGAGGTTGGACCGTTTTACTTGTGGCTTGAAGTGTAATCATTATGGGATACCAATTTTCTCCCTAGCAACCAAACTTAGTACCCTAGCAACGGAATAAACAAAGCCTTATATCTCCGCTTCAGAACATCATAGAGACACAGGGGTTGGACCGTTTTACTTCTGGCTTGAAGTGTGATCATTATGGGATGCCAATTTTCTCCCTAGCAACCAAACGTAGTACCCTAGCAACGGAATAAACAAAGCCTTATATCTCCGCATCAGAACATTGTAGAGACACGGGGGTTGGACCGTTTTACTTGTGGCTTGAAGTGTGATCATTATGGGATGCCAATTTTCTCCCTAGCAACCAAACTTAGTACCCTAGCAACGGAATAAACAAAGCCTTATATCTCCGCATCAGAACATTGTAGAGCCAGGGGTGTTGGACCGTTTTACTTGTGGCTTGAAGGGTGATCATTATGGGATGCCAATTTTCTCCCTAGCAACCAAACTTAGTACCCTAGCAACACAATAAATGTTAGCTTCATGCTAGCTTCCTGCTAATCATGCTAGCTTCATGCTAGCTTCATGCTAATTATGCTAGCATCATGCTAGCTTCATGCTAATCATGCTAGCTTCATGCTAGCTTCATGCTAATCATGCTAGCATCAAGCTAACTTCATGCTAATCATGCTAACATCATGCTAGCTTCATGTTAATCATGCTAACTTCATGCTAGCTTCATGCTAGCTTCATGCTAATTATGCTAGCATCATGCTAGCTTCATGCTAATCATACTAGCTTCATGCTAATCATGCTAACATCATGCTAGCTTCATGCTAACATCATGCTAGCTTCATGCTAGCTTCATGCTAGCTTCATGCTAATCATGCTAGCATCATGCTAATCATGCTAACATCATGCTAGCTTCAGGCTAATCATGCTAGCATCATGTTAGCTTCATGCTAATCATGCTAACTTCATGCTAGCTTCATGCTAATCATGCTAGCATCATGATAGCTTCATGCTAATCATGCTAACTTCATGCTAGCTTCATGTTAGCTTCATGCTAATCATGCTAGCATCATGCTAGCTTCATGCTAATCATACTAGCTTCATGCTAATCATGCTAACATCATGCTAGCTTCATGCTAATCATGCTAGCTTCATGCTAATCATGCTAGCTTCATGCTAATCATGTTAGCATCATGCTAATCATGCTAACATCATGCTAATCATGCTAGCATCATGCTAGCTTCATGCTAGTCATGCTAGCATCATGCTAATCATGCTATCATCATGCTAGCCTCATGTTAAATTATGCTAGCTTTATGCTAGCTTCATGCTAAATCATGTTCGCTTCATGTTAAATCATGCTAGCTTTATTTTAAATCATGATAGCTTCATGCTAAGTTGTCAAACTCTACTCTCAGACTAGGCTTTCTCAAGCCAACATAAAGTTTGTTCCGACGAACTTTTCTATCTAGTTATAAATGTGAAAGCATATTAGTTTTTTCTTTTTCTTTTTGAAAGCATGACACAATAAGGATAAACCAGCCAGTTGGTGCCTTGCTGGGAACCCTTTCAATAGTGCTACAGAATCTCTACAAAATGTATTTATCTTAATTTCAGCATTTACTAATACATTTTTAAAATCAGAAGTTGTAATTGTCAACATTAGTTATTGCAAGTGAACCAACATGAACAAGTGCACTGGCATTAACTTTCATAAACAAAAATGAATAAATGCTGAAAAACTAAATAGCTTTTTCATGTTATGTTTTTACTAATGTTAACAAATACAACCTTATTGTATAGTTTTAATACGTTTACTATTATTCTAAAATGTGGGAAATATTAATAAAGTAAGAGTAAATGACCCTAAACTTATGAATGTCAGAGTTTAAATGTTGTTGTGTTGTTTTAAAATGCAAACTCTAAATCTTCCCCATGTATGCTACTTGTACCAAACCCACTACACACTTCAAGAATGATCATACACAGGTGGAATCATGAACAAAATAATCTTGGATGACATCATTTAAAAACATTGATTTTATTGATGTTTCACTAAGAACAGATCTACTGCTTTATAGCCAGAATTTATTTACATGACATACATAGGAACCAAATCACAGTCCAAGTCGAGGGAGTTTGCTGATCTTTGACACTACAATGATTATTGTCTGAGATGCATTTCTTCTCGGTCATCTTAGCAGTCTTGGCAGGCAGGAAGATGCACTTACTTTCTGCGACGAGCGGCGGCGCCTTTCTTGCTACTGTAATACAAAAGTGACAGTACAGGTGAGCAAATGTAGGCGTATCTATCTATCTATCTATCTATCTATCTATCTATCTATCTATCTATCTATCTATCTATCTATCTATCTATCTATCTATCTATCTATCTATCCATCCATCCATCCATCCATCCATCCATCCATCCATCCATCCATCCATCCATCCATCCATCCATCCATCCATCCATCAGCCATTAACACTGGATTACACAACAGCATGCATGTCACAGGCGATTCAAAAAGTACAAATAAGCACAAACAAATATACAATATTTTACATATAAAATAAAAAAATATATAGAGAAACGAAATCATAATTATCTAAGATGTTCATATCTGGGTGAGCTATATTCGTTTAGGTTTCCAGTGTGCTAAAGTTCACTGTATCAGTCTTGATAAATTGCTAAAAATTGTTCAAAAACTTGTTTTAAGTTTAAAGTTTAATCTTAAAAGGGCTATAAATGTTTTCTTGAATTTAAGATTGTTTATTTATAAACAAAACGGTGAATATTCTGAGACCGCAACAAACACAACATGCACAGCAGGGGGCGCCATTCATTTATTATGCAACTGCACTTACAATTTGCTCAACTCTTCCACTCTTTGACGCAGTGTGAGGACCTAGAGAAGATGATAAGAGATTTATTATGATTTAAAGTGATCTTGAAAATACAGCTTTGACAATAGCACAAAAAACTGTAACAATGCATATCAAATCTTATATGGTTAATATTGTTGGGTAAGACTTTTGTGTAAGAATATTCACAATATATCACTTTTTTGAATGACTCTGATTCAACAATTTATTGTTTATGTTTATGTGTTCAATCTGTCAAGTATTAAAATATTTATTTTAAATGATTATTAAATATAATATTAAATATTATTTGTGACTGTTTGTTTGTATTCCTTACCTCATACTTCTGTTTCTTTAACTTTTCCATGTGTTCAAACTTCTCAGACTCCAGGGTCTTTATCCAATCAGCCAGCTCCTTTGCTTTCTCTCTAATGGCCAGGACACAAGACACAAGGAAGTATAAGAACTGTTCTGACTCTGTACAGTTCAGATAACAATGCTGAATAATCCTGATTAGATTTACCTGAGTTTATCTTCACTGAGATGGTCAACGTTGAGCGGTTTGCGTCTGTCAGCCAAAATCTTCTTCTTTTTCTCTCTCTCTGTCTGTTTCTTGCCACCTCTCTTGGAATCAGCCTGTGAAGTGCCAACAGAAGTTGCAGTCATGTTTATATTAAATATTTGTCCTCCTTCCCAGCCGCTAAGAAACCTGACCAAATAATTATTAAACGCCATAAAAATTTTAAGGGAAAAATGAAAATTCTGTTATCATTTACTTAATCTCAAGTTGTTCCAAAATGTCTTTGTTCTGATATAAAAACAAATAATACATAAATAAATGTATAGAAAATAAATAAATATAGGCCTACAGGAAACAAACAAACCAAAAATATGCAGAAAATAAATAAATAAATCTTATTAAATATTTTAAGTCAAATGTCAAACACACTAACACAACTTATCCAGAGAGACCCAATCATCAAATTTTTATTAATACAATTTCGATTTATTTCAATTTTTACTATCAAAAAAAGCTTTACAAGAAAACATACATTTAAATAATTCAGAACTAATGAGTTCAAATGTTATAAAAAAATAAGTTTTTTAAGGTTTTATAAATAACTTTTGTTTTAATTTCTAGAGGAGGTCTGCACTATCAAATAAAAGGTACAAGAAGGTATAAAAGTTATCATTTACTTAATCTCAAGATGTTTCAAAATGTCCTTGTTCTGCTAAAAACAAATTAAAATATTTTGAAAAATTTACCAAACATATCTGGGGCACCATTCACTTCCATAGTATTCTTTTTTTACCAACTTGTTTAGAACAACTTGAGGGTGAGTAAAAAGTACTGTACTGTACCTTTTTTGTTGCTGGGGTGGTACCCCAAGGTACTGTTTTGTACCTTTACAGGTATATAAACATAATACAATGTTGTACCTTTTGGGGTACATTACTGTTCCTTAAGGATCTATTTTGTACCTTTAAAGGTACAGTTAACTGTTTTGTACCCCTAAAATTGAACTGGTACAAAATTGTTCACAAAAGGTCCTTAGAGTTTAATATTGTACCCCATAAGGTTCAACATTTCAATGTGTTTTATACCCATAAAGGTACAAACAGGTACCTTTTAGGGTACCACCCCAGCGACAGAAAAAGGAACAACTTTGTACCTTTTTCTGACAGTGAATGATGACATAATTTTTATTTTTCGACAAACTATACCTTTAAACTATTAAAAGGTAAGAAAGAAAGAAGTTTGTCTTTAGCACCATAGACTAAATGGTCCTGAGGGAAAAATGGTTCTTCTTCAGTATATGGTACTGGTATGAAGAACCTTTTAGCATTAAAACTTATACAAATTTTCTCTATAAATCTATAAAGTTGATTTTTACATCCAACAAAGTATGAAAAAAAAGAAGAGGGGCTGACCTTCTGCAGATAGCTGCTGTAGCTTGCACCCATGTTGGACAGAGCTGATTTCTTCTTTGCTTCTTCATCTGCCCTCTTCTTAGCATCTGCCTCCTCTCTCCTCTGTCTTTCCTCCTGTAGGAACCATCAAGACAGGCTATAAACACACAGCTGGAGGACAAGCACATCCTGGACTCCAGGTCAAAGAAACAAACGCATACCTCACGTCTCGCCTGACGTTCTTTATCCTTCTCAGCCCTGATCCTCTGCTGCTCTGATCTCTCAGCTCTGCGTTTCTCCTGAAAACCAAACGCACGTCCATATTTTGACACTTTGATCCATATGTTCTGAGAAGTTCAGGTGGCTAAGTTTGTGATTTTCACTTACAATTCTGTCCTTGAGGGCAATAAGCTCCTCCTCTTCTTTCTGCCTGTGCTCAAAGTGAGCATCGATGAGGCCCTGCAGCTCGATCAGATCTTTGTTCTGACGTTTCTTCTGGATGTCCTGCATTTAAGAAACACCAAGAAATGTCATCTGAAAAATTACTGTACACTGATGGACAAGTTGTTATTTATATATTTTTTTTAAAAACACTTACATCAAAGTCCACTTTTTCACCGTCTGGGATTTTGGGTCCTGTTGGTCTTTATAAAAAGTTTTAATATTATCAAACAAATGGTCAAATATAATACTGTATATTGTATTACTGTGAATCAGAGCAATGTATAAATGATGTTTTAGTGTGATAATGAATACTTACTTAAACCTTGGCTTTCCCTCTGTGTATGAGAATGAAAAGAGGACAAGTACATGTTACTGGGTAATTGGAAAATCAATGCCAGGCAATACAGGAAACAAACTGATGTTACAGGTCAATAATGTTACAGGTATTTGCATAGCACTCTATTTTCACAAAATGAGGAGTTTTGCATTCCTATACAACTTATATTTAATTGATTAATAGATTAATAATTCCTTCTTAAAATATATAATAATTATACATTTTTAATAAATAATTAAAATTTATTGTTTACATTTTTAAACAAATAAACAGTTGCCTACCATTAGATAACAAAAAATAAATAATACATAAATAAATGAACAGAAAATAAATAAATAAATAAATAAATATACAGGAAACAAACAAACAAATTAATATGCAGAAAATAAATAAAATTTGAAAAAAAACGTATTAAATTTTTTAATTCAAACGCCAAACACACTAACACAACAAAGACCCAACCATTAATTTATTTATTAATACAATTTTCGGTTTAATTAAATTTTTACTATCCAAAAAATCTTTACATGAATATACATTTAAATCATTCCGAACTAATCAAGTTTTTTTTTTTTAGGTTTTATCGAAACAACTTTAATCTGTTTTTATTTCTAGAGAAGATGGTACAAAAGTTGTCACTCACTGAAAAAAATGATTCATTCAATTTACTTAATTTTTTAAGGTAAGTGGTTGTAATCAATTTATTTAAGCTACACTGTAAAAAATACTTTGCTGCCTTAAAATTTTTGTTAAATCCACTCAGATTTACAAGTTATGTCAACAGAGATGAGTTGTCACAAATATAGTTGCAAAAAGTCAACTTACTTTTGTAAGTTATAACAACTCACCTGTAGTTGTAACAACTCAGATAAATACTAGTAAGTTGAAATGACTTGTAAATCTAAGTTGATTCAACAAAAATTTTTAAGGCAGCAAAGTATTTTTTACAGTGTACATTTAAACAACAAAAAAATCTAAAAATAAAATAAAAACTTTTGTTTAAATGTAGCTTAAATAAATGGATTGCAACCACTTACTTTAAAAAATTGAGTATATTGAACGAATAATTGAATAATTTTCAATAATAAAAAAAATAAATTTTAAGGTAAGTGGTTGCAATCAATTTATTTAAGCTACATGTAAACAAAACAAAACAAAAAATAGAAAAATAAAATAAAAACTTTTGTTTAAATACTTAAATAAATTGATTGCAACCACTTACCCTAAAAAATGTAGTAAATTGAATGAATTATTTTTTGCAGTGTACTTCAAAGTTACATATCAGTGACAAAATGTTTTTAATTTTTTTTTAAAAGGTACCATCTAGGTGACAAATTTGTATTTTTTTTTTTTTTTTTTTTTTTTTTTGAAAGTGTGGTGCATTGCATTCACACAATGTTTTGAAGGTTCTTTCTTCAACATACATGGTGCAAGTTCCTCTACTAGTACCCCGACATCTAAACCAGCGACAGGTCTTGAGTGTGAGCTTTCAGCACATGCCATGCACAGCAATGTCAGCAAACAGCAGGTCACAGTACTGTGGTTAGCTGAAATGAGCACTGAATATTTGTCAGATTATCACAGCACTGCTCCCTGATCAGAGATCAGTATAGATATGCTCCACTAGAGGGAGACAACAGTATAGAGGACACATCAACATTACCTCCCTCTTCAGTGCCCTCTGCATGCAGCAAGCATTCAAGAACAGAAACAAGAACAGAATTCATGAAGTTAGCAATACAGCCAATACAGTACAGCCAATGATGATACTCAAGATACTAGCGATGATACTCAGGATCACAGAATAGTGATCTGCACTTAATTTAAGAAGAAATAATAAAGTTAATAAACTTTGAAAACTTAATAAAGAAGAAATGTTTAGGCATTTTTAAATTAATAATAATTTTTGTCTTTCTTCACTGAGTATCATCGCTTTAACCTTGACAATGACACAAATCCTTAAAAGGGGAGAACAGTGAAGATTTCATAAAAACAAAATGCATTTGATAAAACATACATCCCCCCCATTAAGGAAGAACTGAATGCTATGTGTTGTGTTCAGAATGGAAAACTGCTAGGGCTACTGCACTTCAAAAGTAGTATGTGAAATAGTATGCATGATGTAATGCAAACTTAATACATATTTTATTGCATGTTTAATTATATTTTGGTGAATGAAGTAGTATGACAGTATGCCATTCTGCACACAGCCAAAATTGTGCAATAATACATTTAAAATCAAATGCACATAGATGAGCATGAAAAACATTTAGAGCATCCATAACTTTATATAAAACACATGCCACTAGATATCTAAAGTACACTAAAGTAGCGACTGCATGACATTAGATACCAGTGGCCTCCTTCACAAGCAGTGATCATTGCCTATTTCTCGTTTTTAACATTGTCTGTGCTTATTTGGAAACATTTGTGGTGCAAAATCCAATGCAATATAAATTACAGTTCAAACTGCTTAAATATTCAATGTAATTCATAATTAAAGTCAATTCAATGAATTATGGTCAAAATGTGGGTAGGCATATAAAGATGCAAAACTTTTACTAATAGAGAAACCTTGCTATCATGCAAAAATTATTTACAATATCATGCATTCCAGAATACACCTGCATCCTAAATATATCCATAATGCTAGTGATGACATTACAATGTTCTTATCAACATAACAAACAGGTGATATATAACCAACAATTACAATACATAGAATTAAAAAAATGCATAAGTTAATTAAAAAAAAAAGGAAAATTTACTCACCCTCGATGTGTTCACTATAAATAACAAAAAAAAAAAAAATAGAAAACCTTAATTATGGCCTTGCACTCCACACAAATCCAAAACAAAGTGTAGATCGATTTTTAAAATGAAATGATGATGTTAATGATACTCACACATCCTCTGTGTCTGACATGATGGCTGTTGTCTTTAAGACTACAAGATAATGGGACAAATCAGAACATTAAAGCAAGACTACAGACAGCCTAGTGAAAATCTCCAATCAAAGACTAAATATATAAGCAGAGACCTCCTTGGAATGGTGATTCATAAAATGGTCTCCTCCCCTTTCCATGCTGACCCTCTCTCCCTTTGATGCTGAACCAATAGGCTTATGCCAAATTGAATAATGCAGACTGCCAGCCAAAGAAAATTGACATCTGAGATCTTAAATATCTCATACATTTTTCCATAATGACTGTTAATTTGTAAATATTTCTGATGAGGTCTCAATGTATTTAAGTGCGCTTAGATCTCAAATGTTGGATATTTAAATATTTAAGTCATTTTTTTTATTTTAAAGTGTTATATTTTTATTGTATACCTTATATTGTATATCTTATATATTTATTTTTTGAATGGATTTTAAGAAAATTTTTGGAGACAAAATTGAAGCACAAATGAAACTAAGATTCATTAACATTAATAAGACACTCACTCTAAGGCAAAAAAATATATTTTTATCCCAACACAAGTTAGGTCGCTTGTAAATTCTGAAATTCTGACTAACTTTAAGATCCATAAATTCAGTCGAGAGTTTAAAAGCCATAATTATTAAACATTATTTTATACCATAGTCTTGTGGCGTTCAAGGTCACACGAGGCACCTTAGTTTAGCTTAGCATTGCCCAAAATGTTTTATTATTAGCTATAAAATCTGACGAAATTGAAGCTGACTTGGAAATTGGCAGACACATGATAAGTGAGAAGTCCCCTCGGCCATACTTAGATTTATGTGAAAGTTTGTTCTCCACTCTGCTGAGATTCGTGGTCAGGTCAGGATACTAAAGGTCATTGAAAAGATCAAAAGTCAGGGACTTTTCTTTAATACACCTCCTTGGGTGGTTTAAATCATTTATTGATCTTTAAAAGTATATTTTTATAGATACTTTGTACTATTTACCAATTTCGCGAGCAGGTCTCACATTTTTCTAAGGATCCGTAAGAAAACAACAAGGGTTTGATGACTTAAAATAGAAATAAACACCGATGTGACATCCTTACAAACATCTCAAGCCTTAGAATTTGACTTAGACAGCTGCAGTTAATAGGCTCAGACATTGTTCAGGATCTAGTTTCTACGTCCCAGCTCAGGTTCTTTCTCTTGAAATAGTATCTATATGGTACATTTCCCCTCCATATCTGGACATAGAATCTATAGAGTTTAAATGGGACAGAGTATTTCTTGTCATTCAAACAATGGTCTGTGACAGCAGTTTTCCTAGAGGCCCCCAGCCTGATTCAAAACTATAGACTTACTGAAAAATATCACACTAACATCTAAGCATTGCATGAAAATGTATACAAAGCCAATATTATATTATTTTAACTTAGATTCTGTTAAATAGATGTAAACAATGTAAACTAAATTCTGCATAGACCACAATTTAGATATATTACAGCGTTAGCTTAATTTGTGAAGAATTGCATTAGCAGGCCAAAGGTCATGAGTTCGAAAAGCGATTGCCAAACGGATAAATGATATTGTTACTGTATATTTTTCACACCCTATTATTTTCAAAAACCTATGACACCTATGAATTTCAGATTTTTTCAAAAGCCATTTCATATCTTTTTTTATTTCCTAAAGTCTGAGAGATTCATAAAGTTGATACTGACTATGTAATTAGCCGACTTTTTTCCATAATTTACTGATTTTTAGTTATTTGGACCCCACTGCACAAATACACAGGCTACATGAGATGAGACACGGTCTGTCTTTACAGCAACATAAAGATAGAAACATAAATGTATCTGCAAATGTATTAACTAGTGACAGATACCAGTAAAAAGTCGTACACATGAATGATGCTGCAGACTATGTATCAACACACTCATGCACAGTTGTATGTTTCTTACAGTTTTACGGGTAAATAAAAAGAGGTTGCTGAATCGACCACAATGCGGTTTTCATTTGCAGTGCTTTTCTGCAGTAGTCTAATCTGCTGATCCTCGTACGATGTGGGGGGACTCTGACCTCATTTACAGCTATGCAAGTCTTCCCGCCCTAACTGATCCATCACCCACTCTCATGCTCTCTCTCTCTCACCCTTACCTTAGACAAGAAGAAAGAAGTGAGCTCCCTGCTGGCCGAGACTGGCTTCAAAGTTTCCAAACATGCAGGCCTGAATAAGTCTGTCTGTTATAGTGACACCCGACACTTGAAGATCTACCATTGGTGGAGATTTGTAGTGGGATTGGTTTAGGAGGGAAGGTCCAGATCTTGACCCGGGCACTGAAAAAGGAGATGGATGAGGGTTTGAAGAATTGTGTCAGAGACTTAAGTCTGGAATGACCTACAAGTTTGGAATGTTAAAATGCTGGTGCTATATTTGCAATAATACTACGCAAGCACAATTAACCCTTTATCTAAATAGAATAAATGAGTATGTATTTGGATTGGCATTTGATGCAGTTTTTAAGGTAATTAAGGAATGTTTTTGCAGTGGGGTCCCACAAGGCTCGCTCTTAGGGCCTTACGGGATGTGTTATGAACCATATACGAAACTGTTTGTCAAATGATATGTTGAACCTAAATAAAATCTGGCATATGTTTCACACAGATAAGGTAGCTTGTGTTTCATTATAAATGTTCGGAGGTCAGAAACGTGACTGTTAGTTGCTCGGAATGATTATAGATGGTGATTATAAAACTGCATGAAAATGATGTTTCAATTACATTTCACCTTTCATAACTATATATATAAATATATATTATTAATTTAATTAATATATATTATTAATAATAATTATATAATAATAATTGTATATTATAAATAATTAAAATGAAATGTAATAAATTATCATAAAATTACATAAATAAATAAATTAAATACTATTAAATATATTAATAGTCAATACATTTGTGTAGGTAAAAAATGCATTTTTGGGGGACTAACAAATGTGTATATCTTTTATTTTGATACTTTTCCACATAGTTGTGCAATGCACATTTTATATGAAGCCCTGTTTCGGGAATGTCTGAGTCCCAACTCCTGAGTCATTAAACACAGACAACACTTGAGTCACACAGATATTGTATGTATGTTGTCATATTATATGTATCATATTCTATGTTGTTTACAACCAGGCTGCAACTAGTTAATTTCACCCCCAGCTTCATATGAGTAGCAACTGCTGCGCCTTAACTGTAGGTGACGCTGTGCTAACAGTTTGCCTAACTCAGGGTGTGTGTCCCGTCCACACTGGGGAGGGGGGCGACACTTGATCATAAGGTGACCTGGTTCACCCCCACCCCTGCGCTTTGCTGACGGCTCCTGTACGCCGTCACTGCTCAGCGTGCATTCTGAGTAGCAGACTCTGGGTTTTATTTTTGGACTGCTATGGAGCCTGTGCCTTCCATTTGAAGGAAGGGGGAATAGTTGAACTCAACATGAGTGTACCGTTTTGACAGTCCGAGCTGGGACAAGCAGGCAGCCGCCGGACACCCCTGAAGAGCAGACACACAGGTAGTGTACAAGCAACAGCTTTAAATTTGATGTTTTTGCTAACACGTTAATGCCCACTGTGGGCCGTTTTTGGAAAGACGTGTCAGTCCGTTAGGAAAAGAGTTTGGCAGCATTGCAACCATTTAACTTGTGGTAAAATGGGATTTGTATTACTAATATTCGTATATTTGTTCCATTGGAACTTTATCGAATAATTTAATAATTGGTATTGTACTTTCTTTCCTTTTTTTAATTGCTTATATTTGCTGACACGTAAAAATCAGTCCTGACTAACTTCATGCATGTTTATATTTACAGGGGACCTCTTCATCCGTCTTCTTCTACAGTCTCTTAGTAAGTTAACTGGATATGTGCCACCTGTACACCTGAACATATTTGTTCACCATAGGTACTGTAGTTGCTAATAAGCAGTAATGCCGTGCGTGAATTTCTGCTTGGCTATTCTTGCCCTTTCCTCTTTTGAAATCGTCTCTTGGAAGTTTTCCAGGCAGCCCAGCCTACCAGGGCCTTAAAAGGACGACCAGCTCTCGTATGTCTCTGTGTGTCACTCTGTGGCCTGAAGGCTTGTTTTACATACTCTTACAGGTGGCCTACATTGAAACCATGGTAAAATGTGTTATACGAGTCATTCAAGTATTTCACTTATATGCAATACCACTGCAAATAATTGGGTCAGAAATGCTGAATTTTGATCTATATCAATGCCAGAATGTGTAATTTGCACGACTTTGTGATTTATGTGTGACCCTGGACCACAAATAAGTCATAAGTAGCACATGTATATTTGTAGCAATAGCTAAAAATACATTGTACTGTATGAATCAAAATGATTGATTTGTTTCATTAGGATATTAAGTAAAGAATGAAGATATTTTGGATATTCCTACCATATATATATATATATATATAAAAAAAAATTATTAATCATTAGTAATATGTGTTGAAAGGACTTGAAAGGATTTTCTCAATATTTGACCCTCAGATTCCAGCTTTTCAAAAAGTTGCACCTTGAACTATCATAACAAACCATACATCAATAAAAAGCTTATTTTTCATCTTTCAGATGATGTGTTAATCTCAATTTCTTAAAATTGACCCTTATGAATGGTTTTGCGGTCCTAGGTCACATATAGCAAGCAGTGCAATAGTATACTTAATATTATTAATAATAATAATGTAGACCAATGTTAACAATTATGATCATTGCTTAGTAAATATGTCACTTTGTATCAGTAAAGTTTTATAATTGTACAGTAACATAAGAGATATTTGATATTGATATTTGATAACAGTCTGTGCAATTTTTTTTGTTTTTAAAATGTGGCTGCCCTGTATTTAGCTTAAGCAGTGACTGTCCCCAGATCTTTTGGCATTAGTTTACAGTGAAGGTGCCACCATACACTGTCACACGGGACGGATGACTTGGGCAGCCTAAAATTAGGCCAAGGAGGCATTCTAGATGTGTTGTGCCCTATTAAAAACTGACAAAAGTTTTGGGTCTTACTGTATGTGTACAAAATAATAGCACCTCATTGTAAAATTAATATAAAATACAGCAAAAATTAAGAATCATACAAAATATCAAATTTATTTAAAAAAGCTGCTATGGACTACATCACATTCCCGTTCTGTATATCACTGGGTAGCAAAATGGTTATAACTAAACAAATATGATAAAAAAACGAATTCCAGTGTATTCATTATGTAGTCATTATGCAGAACTACGGTACATAGAAAATATGCAAAGAGATAAAAAAAAATAAAGGATATATTTGTAATAAGACATAACTTACACCATAAAGGTTATAATCCCAATTAAAATTAGCTGTAAAATTTGAATGGAGAGTTTATTCATTTTTTCAAATTAATTTGGGGTGTAAACATTTTATTTAACCGAATCTTATTTATACAAATGTAACAATGTTTCAGATTTTTATAAAGCCAGCATAGATAATCAATACAAAAATGGACGAAAACATCTTCAACTATTTTACATTCAGTTACTCATCAATTTATAAGCGTTAAAAATAGGAATATTGTACTATCAACACAAATACTGCAGAAAATATTGATAACAACTTAATATTCTGTGGGAATGCATTAGATACATTTCTGAGAGTATGTTTTCTATAAACATCATATATGTGAAAATCAAAAAAGACCTGACATTAAAACATTAAAAAGTGAAAATAAAAAAAATGTAAGTCAGAAAAGTGCATACAATAAAATGTAATGCATTACTTCTTTATATTTAAGGTGTTTGTCATACTGTGGTATATATTTATATTGAACTTTTATTGTACTTATGTGACTAAAATAAACAAACAAGTTCGATGGGTAACCTCAGAGAAATAAAAAGATGTTTGTGAAGTCCTCAAAAGTCATCAGAGGAAAATTCACCTGAAAAAGAGAAACAATATTATTAGTTAACACAATAAAGATGCTTGTTTTTCACCCAAAAATGGTCCCTATCGACTTGACCATAGTAATTTTAATTCTACTATGAAAAGTCAATATAGGCCCCACTTTTTGGGTACTCAAATGTCATGTACTAACCCTCATGTTATTCCGAAGCACAACAACTTTTGCATAATTTACTAAAACCTGTGTGAAGAAGCAAATCACCTTAAAATATCATTAACTTTTTCATGATTTTCACAAAAGTTTAATGCCATCCAGAAAATGTTCTTCTTTAAATATATAAACATGCAAAATATATAAAATGGAAGAGCAGACCTCAGCTTTAAAAAAAAAAAAAAAAAAAACGTTTCATCCCACCTTCATCAGTTCTTTTTTTATTACCTCTCAAAAATGGGTAGGTTTCTTCAAAAACACAAAATTTTGATCAAAAGTTAGATTTTTTTGGAAGGACTTTTGATAGAGATCAGATTCAGGGCGATCTTCAAAACATACACGGACATGCAGCTGCTTGCCCTAGGGCGATACTTCCGAGTTTTATACATTGCGGAATAAAAGCAATATTGCGGAAAGCCGGAAATACTCGGCAATGGCAGCGACGCGTTTTCTCTTAATTGACGAGATTGTCAATGGCGGCGAAAGAGTTAAAAGAGTCTAGATGATTTACATGCTACACAAACCAGCTTTGGATGAAAAACAGTGTTACTGTATGTAAATTGTTATTTAGTGAAAATATTGATATTTAATTTGCTAACAAATTGGACTGATTTATTTCTTACTAATTCAAGCTGAATAATAGCTGAAGATTTTATTTAAAAAAAATATATATAGTGCTTTATATGCTATATATGCACAATATGCTATTTATTGTCCCTACTTTGTAACTGAATGGGAAATAGCATTTTTTTGACATCTTTTAAATTTTTTGTTTCACAGAAAAAAGAAAGCTATGTGGAGCAGCATAAGGGTGAAACAATATGGCATGATTGTGAATTTTGGGAGAACAAAGAGTAAAAAAAAATAAAAATTATTTTCAAGTGAACATGACAGTGTCTCTTATGTAATTGTTTTAGGGGGCTAAAGATTTCATGGCTGCCCGAGCAGGCCTGCTTTCCCAGCACTACCCACCACCTCTGTTCCCCAAACCCGGGAAAGAAAATGTCAGACTCCGGAAAATACTTAAGAAGACGGCAAAGAAAAAGGCTGCGGCTCAGGCCTCACAGCAATCCGTCCCGTTCCGCTCAACCCTCTCCCCAGTCAATGAAGCTAGTCCCGACCTAGAACGCAGTGACCACTCGACACCTCCCAAAACTCCAGAAACACCTTTATTCATTGGTACGGTACACCAACGTTTTAGTGTCCGACCACTGTATCAGCATGTGTCATCTCCCTACCCTCATCATAGAGGTTTCTCTTTTGGCCAGAAAGCAAGGATTTCCCCTCAACCATATGTGGGTCCAGCTCCAGCATTTCAATACACACCATCACCAGGACTAAGACATGATGCACATATTACGGCTCCAATCACGATTTTAGTGACCGAAGACATCACACACACGAAATCCTCAGACACGCTGCTACAACCTTCACAAAAAATGGAAGTAAGTGCAACTCTGGCTCCAAGCCCTCAGCTAATCGCAGTCTCTAAAACCGCAAAGTCATTGTTTGAAGTTCCTCAAATTACCAATTACACTGCAAAGTCAACAGGGTTGACACCATCATATTCTTCACCAACAAGGAGTAGAACACCAACTGCAGAGTTGTTGAGAGCCCCAACACCAACATTTGAGGTTAGAAAGATTGTTACACCAACATCTGAACTGCAAAGAGGTAGAACGCCAACCAGAGAAATCAGAAGGGTTGCGACTCCAACATTTGAAGTCAAGAGGTTTGCATCCCCAACTTCAGAAATTAAGAAAGCCAATACCCCAACTGCCGAAATCAAGAAAGAGGCGATTCCATCTTCTGAAATAAAGAAGGTTGGAACTCCAGAGATTAAACCAGATACAACGCCTACATCTCTTGAGACAAAACAAATCTCAACTCAAACACTAGAGACAAAGGTGCTTACAACTCCAATAAGAGCAAGGACACCAACATATGATACCCAATCAAAAACACATTCAGGACGTTCCAAAACACCCCCAGATCATGTGAAACGCATTACTGTACCTGTGATTCAGATTTCAAGTCCAAATCCACTTTTATTTGCTGTATCTCCTTTACACATGGAGGGCAGAAGATCTAAAACACCAACCTTAAGCTTGACTGAGCCACATGATGAAATTCCCAAAATATCAGATCAGGTGAACGACACTAGTCTTCAGAATGGGGATATATATGCGAAATCAACTCATCTTCCGCAAGAAAAAGTAGACAAAACCACGTTTGAAAGCTTGTCAGAACCAGCAAAAGCTCAAATACAGGACACTAAAGCACTTGAATCCCCAAAACCTGTTGCAAAGGAACCTGAAAAGCCTGCAACCCAAACAACAAGTATTGAACCGGCACAGCCTATCTTATCTTCAGTTGGGCGTCAAAGAGTCCCAGCATTTGCCAATCAAAGACCTAAAACGCCAACAACACCTAAATCCAAAACATCATATTATGGATTGACCCCCGCTGAATATGCAGCCCACGGTGGAATAAAAAGCTATTCACCAAATTTTAGCATCTCTACACCAATTGCACAACCAACTGTAGAGGAACCTCAACTTCCAAAACAGAAACCAGAAGTACCTCAACTAGATGATAACAAGACCATGAAAGATGACGTTAAGCCTGAGGCAAAGCCTAAACAGCAGGTTTCAATCCAACCATCTCAGGCAATTGTTCAAGAAGAAACCACTGTGGCTCCTCTAACTTTAAAGGTTGCAAAATCTATGGGGGACATTCCCAAGGAATCTGTGGCACATACAACAGATTCGAAAGGACAAATTCCATCCATTGTAGTGACTGTGCCTGACATATCAGCATCAGAAACGCCAAAAACAAAGATAACAACCATCGTAACACCAAGAGTAAGAACTCCAACCTATGGATCTCCTAGACTTTCCCAAATGGCAGCAACGGCTCAAACTGTGAAGGAAACCCCAGAACCTGAAAGTAAAACTGTGCTGTTAGCTGACAAAGATATGGGAAAGCCAGTGGTTCCAAAGGTGTCGGAAGATAAAAGTGATACCCAACCATCGAAACTGGCAGAGAAGCCAACAGAGGGTAAAATGACTTTGTTGGAGCGAATTAAGCAGCAAAAAGTTGCTTCTGAAAAAGCTCCCGAAAAGCACGAAGAGGATAAACCAAAAGAAGACCAGAGAAACCTTAAAACAAAGAATGATAAAAAAGTAAGAATCGAGACAAAACCTAGTAGCCAAGAGGAGATCAAGCCTGTAGCGGAGAAGGAAGCTGATGCACCCTCCCTATCTGCAGAGCCTCTTTTGAAAGCATTACAGAAACCAAAAGGCGCCAAGTCAAAACTCAGTGGCTGGTCTCGTCTCAAGAAACACATGGTGGTTGAAGCCGAGGAACCCAAGTTTCCAGAACCTGGGTCGGAAAGAGAAGTCCCTGCTGGTGTTGATCAAAACTCAGCTGAGGTGAAGTCAATAGACGAAGCAAAGATTGGTGAGAGCCAGGACACCCCTAAGGCAACAAAAATGTGGGACGCCGTCCTTTTCCAAATGTTCTCCAGCAAAGAGAGCATATTGCAACAACTTGAAGCCAATAAAACTGAGGAGCAGAAGAAACTGGAAGCAGAACAGAAGGCACCGACAGAAATTCCTTCGTTTGCACATCGTTTACCACTTCTCCTTTACTGCCCACGATTCGATGCCAGGAGACTAAAAGAGGCAGCTTCACGACCAGCGACAAAGATCGCAACAGTTTTTGAAATGGGACTCATAGGCCGCAAAAATAAAGAGGAAGAACCAAAAGACTTCAACAGAACAGCCAAAGGCTTCCCTACTTCCTAAACCACTGACATACGGTATAATTAATGGGAAAATATTGATAGCTTTTGGTATAATGGCAGAGTTTTGATAAATATCCAAACCTGTTCTCTTTAAAAATGTAAAACTTTAGATAAAGATCAATTGACATTTTCTGTCAAATGTACATTGCAGTCCTAAAGTTTTAAGCTAAAAAACATTTTTATTTGAGACGTCACATTTAGATTAAAAACTTTACTTGTTAAGACATTCAAAGCTCATCTTTTTAATCAATGCAAACTATTTTTAAGCATGTTAAATATGTTAATATTTTGATAATCATTACAAACGGCAAACATTTTTACATTATTCAAAAAAGCAATGTTATGACATCAGCATATCGCAATCTTTTAGGCAGACAAGTGCAACACAGTTTTAAACTGATAGCATTTTTTCTTAACATAATAAAAAAGTATAGTGTTCAATGATATACAATTTAGTTAATTGACACAATTGTTTTTGCAGATTCCCTCTCTACACATAAGATTTTTTTTGTTATGCTTGCTTAAGAAACCATACTAATAAGAAGTGCTGTTTTTTAAGGTGTTGGAATAAGTGAACGTAAGTTATAGGTGGGCAGGCGAGTACACTTTTAAAAATAAAGGTGCTTCTTACTGTTCGTTCACACCTGAAGCAAGTTCAACGATTTGCGCGAGTAGATAACATACAAAGTCAATGCAAAGACGCTATCAAACACGTCCTCGCGTAGGGCGATGTGTATGACGCGATATGGGCGGTGCATTTGCCGTGAAAACACGCACTATTTGCCTTAAACGCATCTTCGCCCAAGTTGAAAATATTCAACTCGAGCGAAAAAAGTTAAATCCCGCGAGTAATCAATCTTGGGCGAGTAACGCGATGCCGCGCGTTTGGTGTGTACGTAACATTAGCGATTCCATAGAAGAATAATTTTTGATTCCTTAAATAATCAATCGGTCAACGTTTTTACCTTTTTATAGTCTAAAGAACCATTTGTGAAACAGAAAGATGAGGATCTTTACGAAACCAAAAATGGTTCTTCTATAGCAGGAGTGAGGAACCCTGGGTCCTGGAGGGCCACTGTCCTGCAGAGTTTAGTTCCAACCCTAATCAAACACACCTGAATTTCATTTCCAAGTGATCCTGAAGACTTTCATTTGATTTTTCAGGTGTGTTTAATTAGGGTTGGAACAAAACTCTGCAGGACAGTGGCCCTCCAGGACCAGGGTTCCCCAACCCTGTTCTATAGCATTGTGAAGCATCATCATTTTTTAAAGTGTAAAACTTGGTAAGTGCAGAAAAAAGAATCAGAAGTTGTATATGAAAGAGATGTAAATCGCATGTATGGCAAATTTTAGGCCTGAACGCAAGGCATGATGCACTCAGCAGATCACAGCATGCTTGCAGGGAACTTGGTACTCTTGAGTACTTGGTACTCTGTATTGGGTACAGTTAGTTTTCACAGATGAAACGGCTCTAAAAATGAACTTTTCAAATCATTATTGCAAGTGAATCTGTGAATGCTGACTGTCAAATGCTGCATGTTCTTACTTCAGGCCTATGTAAAGGTTATTTTGTAAGCTTTGCCTCTTTTTTGCATGTTTGTCTTTTGTCGCAGAAACTGTCGGGCTGAGAACATTGTCTCTTTACTGACGATGAGGTGTATAATGCTTTGCATTCAAATGGTGCACTGTACTAGATTTAATATTTTATATATTTTTCTAATAAAACATCTGATTTTCTTTCTTTCCTTCTTTCTTTATTCTTCACGACATTTCAGCATCTATGACTATATTTTTGGCGAGAACTGGTTAATCCATACACAAGTACACAAGTTAATCCATACACAGGTTGGAAAGGGGCAATTTGGTCTCTCCAATTCACCTAACTTGCATGTTTTTTGGCCTGTGGGAGGAAACGAGGGTACCTGGAGTAAACCCACATTGACAAAGGGAGAACATTCAAACTCCACACAGAAAAAACACCTGACCTAGCCAGGGTTCGAACCGGGGACCTTCTTGCTGTGAGGTATTTTAAAAAGTGTAAAGACTGTCTTCTACTCACTGTAATGATCACCATCAGTGGAAATCTTTTCGTATTTGCCATGTCCTGTCACAACAAACTTGTACGGTTTGCCCGTAGAGGAACGCTGAAAATATAAAGGTGAGCAAAAGTCAGTTTAAACATTTTGAATTGGTGAAAATCAAAGCTATGAGTTCAAGGTATTTACCCTTCTTCCCAGTCCTGATCTCTCGGCGGCACCGCCTTCCCCGATAATTTCCCACATGTTCTTTTTCTGCAGAACATCTCCAGGTTTAACATCCTAAAAGATGAGCATATAGAAAGAATTGTTAACTTGAGAATCACTTTACTATCCTGCTGTTTGACTCACATCACATCCTTTATTAACATAATGAATGTTACAGCACAGTAGCACAAACGGCAAACAATGCAAAAGCATGTCAATCCATAACAATATTGTATAAGCTACTGCATTTATTTTTTACTCTTACGAGATATTGCTAGTGATGTTTTCTCATTTGTAGGTCGCTTTATATAAACTCATCAGCTAAATGAATCAGGGCTGCATAGCGATTAATCGCAACTAATCGTATGCAAAATAAACGTTTTTGTTTACATAATACTGTATATGTGTGTGTACTGTATATAATAATTATGTATATATAAATACAAACAAATGCATGAAAATATTTAGGAAATATTTACATGCGTATATACATTTTTATATAATTTATATTATATATATAAATAAAAATACTTAATAAATCAATATTTTTCTTCAAATTAAACACAGATGTGTGTGTCTGTGTGTTTACAGATACATAATTATTATATAATAATCTATAATAAATAAATGTAATGGAAAGTTTGGATACTATAAGACATCGATGACTAGTAACTAGGGATGCTAAACAATTAATCGCGATTAATCGTTAGATGAATAAAAGTTTTTGTTTACATCACATCTGTGAAAAACTGTGTATAATAAATATGTATATATATAAATATGAAGACATTCATGTATAATTTTAAGAAAAAAAATGTATATATTAAGTATTTATATTTATATATAATATAAATTATACAATATACACATGTAAACATTTCTAAAACATATACATGCATGTGTGTACATTTAGTTATACAAAGTTATTATACACAGTTCACACACATATATGATGAACAAAAACTTTTATTCTGCTAACGATTAATCACGATTAATCGTTAAGCATCCCTACTATTAACCATAAAAGACATTTTTACAGCAACCCAGTCATGATAAACATTGTAGGATCTTTATAAGGTGTAAGTACGTGAACCATAAAATTAAAAGTAAATCAAAAATAACACATGAAATTACGTCAAATGTTTTCCTTTAAAAAAAAAAATAATGAGACCGTGTCTTTTAAAAAAAATCCTCTGTGGAGTTTTTTTGAAGTTGTAGGTCATTCTCCCACAAGGGGGCACTATACATGCACATCCTATGACTGTAAAATTATATTTTACTATATTTAATATGTCCGTGTATCTGTTAAATATGAAAACTCCCTCTATAATCTGTCAAATCATAATTTTCCAAGTCAATGTTTTGCTCATATCAATACAATTGAAGAGCTCAGATGCAAAACCCATCTGACATGTTTTCTTGTAAAGCATTTTTATCAGACCCTTAATCTATGATATCTATTAAGGGTCTGTATTAGGTACTAAATACAGTGAACAGGTTCATTAATAGCTTACAGATGGAGTGGAAGGGCAGTTTCTGTTCCCGCCCTCTGGACTTCCTTTCACCCATTGGTTGATCAGGTTTGCCACACCCACTTTTAGGCAGTCAGTGTCCTAAAAATGTATAACACAGGTTTTCAATGCAGTTATGTCTGTATGTCTGTTATTATTTGTTTATATATTATTTTGGCTTGCCGACCAACCACATTTGTGACCCTGACAACAAAACCAATCATAAGGGTCATTTCTTATTAAAATTTATGCAGTAAATAAGCTTTCCACTGATGAATGGTTTGCAATATTTGGTCGATATCCAACTATTTGAAAATCTGAAATCTGAGGGTGCAAAAATCTAAATATTGAGAAAATCACCTTTATTTTGTCCAAATAAAGCCCTTAGCAACACATTACTAATGCTAAATATATTTGTATATATTTACGGGAGATAATTTACGAAATATATTTATGGAACATGATCTTTACTTAATATCCTAATGATTTTGTCATGCAAAAATGTTTGACCCATACAAATGCATGGCTGTTGCTACAAATATTTCTTTTGACTGTTTTTGTGGTCACATTTTTCTTGTTCAGATGTATAAACAACAATATCAGTGTCAGTATGTGTATCTAAATTATAAAAACACAGTATTTAAAATAGACTGACATGTTGATCAATGAAGTCTACAATCCATTACTCATAATAGGTATCATAATAGTTACTAGGTTTCTGTACAATATACAGTACAGCTGGTGACCAGACAGTGAGTCAAGTCTATAAGTTTGGAGACAAAGTCACTTCATTATTCTTATACAGTTACACTTGACAGCTGAATATGATTCATGAAGCCAACATTTCCCAGGAATTCCTATGCAACAGCTTCCAGAGATTGCCGCGGGACCTATGATACAAGTGTCTCAAACTCACACAAATGTGTAAGCAGCACAGAGAACAGATGTTGCACACTACATGACTACATGATGACCTATCTCACGCTGCTGTTACAGCTCTGGGGCCAGCGCATGACCTTACGCACACAATCTGATACTCATTCAAAATCATAACAGAAGTGACGCCCACTGCTTTTACGTCAGTTTTTTTCTTCATAACATTTAAAGTCATGACACGACATAGTTTATTTCTCAATGGTTTGACATATTTCCTCACGCAGACACACATTAATCACTATTTACTTGAATGAAGAGGTAAAACGTGGGAAGCCTTTTAAAAGAAATGTGAAAATTCTTTCATAATTTATGCCGTCACAGATTTATTTCTGTAGTTAAACGCAAACAAACGAGTTTATACTAAAATTGCATCATGTTATCTTTTTATATGGGGATCAACAGGTGAAGCTTTAAAAAACACACTAACGGTGCATTCACACGGGGCGTATGCATTAACGCTTAACGGAAGGCTTGTCTGAAGCGTGGCCAACAGCCAATCACAGTGGACGCAGCAATCCTTGATTTTGCAACACGTTTTCTTAAAAAAATGCAATGGAATAAGTAGAATATTTATGGAATTTTATGCGATGAAATTGCAGGAACTTGCGGGAACTTGCCAGAATTGCGGGAACTTGCCAGAATTGCGGGACCTTGCCAGAATTGCGGGAACTTGCCAGAATTGCGGGAACTTGCCAGAATTGCGGGAACTTGCCAGAATTGCGGGAACTTGCCAGAATTGCGGGAACTTGCCAAAACTGTTCAAGGCACATAATTACGTCACTTCATAACGTTCCCATCGCAACAGGGGACATGGCTGCGCTTGTGTGAAGTAAACGCAACATTTTTCAACTTTCTGCTAAGATATATGTGATTTTTGCTATGAAAATGCGGGGATTATGGAATCATGCAAGCCCCTTATATTTTGCACACGGAAATCTGCAGTTTATGCTCCGAAAGTGTGGCATATTTGAAAAAAATGTGGCCCTCGCATAAATATGCAGACTTTGGCTGATTATGCATTGAATCATTCGATCGCGTTTTTCTGGAGGGACAGGTATTTAACATAAACTTAACTCTTTCCCTGCCAGCGTTTAAAAAAGCTGCCAGTCAGTGCCAGTATTTTAATGATTTTCCCAAAACTTCTTTAAATATATAAACATACAATATATCAAATGAAAGAACAAACGATTTGCTTTTAAACAAAAATATAAACAGTTTTATCCTATATTTGTGTGTTTTGTATCACCTTTTAAATATGGGTAGGCTTCTTCAAAAATACCAAATTATGATCAAAAAGCTGAGATAATAGATTTTTTGTAAGGACATGCACAGTGTTTTTACGGTTTTTGGATCAGTGGATGCTTCAGTGTTTTATAAGTTGGGTAAGAGCGCCACTTAGTGGATAATAGCGGAAATATGGATTGCCGTAAAAACTCGTCATTGGCAGGAAACACTTTCTCTTAATAATTAACAAGATATCTCATCAATGGCGGGAAAAGAGTTAATATAATTTTTTTTAAATAAAATTATTGGTGTTTAGCTGAACAAAGGAAGTCATATACATCTAGGATAGCATGAGGTTTGATATACAATATATCAAATGAAAGAACAGACCACCTGCTTTTAAACAAAAAAAAAAAAAAAACCGTTTTATCCTATATTTGTTTGTTTTGTATCACCTCTCAAATATGGGTAGGCTTTTTCAAAAATACCAAATTATGATCAAAAAGCTGAGATAATAATTTTTTTGTAAATGACATGCAAAGTGCTTTTTTACAGCTTTTGGATCAGTGGATGCTTCAATGTTTTATAAGTGGATATGTTTTTATAGTGGATAAAAGCGGAAATATGGATTTCCGTAAAAACTCGTCATTGGCAGGGAACGCTTTCTCTTCATAATTGACGAAATAACTCGTCAATGGCGGGGAAAGAGTTAATATAAATATTTTATATACAATTATTTGTGTTTAGCTGAACAAAGGAAGTCATATACATATAAGATGG
This sequence comes from Misgurnus mizolepis, assembly GCA_025389145.1. NCBI lineage: Eukaryota > Metazoa > Chordata > Actinopteri > Cypriniformes > Cobitidae > Misgurnus > Misgurnus mizolepis. Next base: position 37,533,764 of record JAIFKI010000012.1, on the reverse strand, counting down.
CATAATGGTTGAATAAATCATTTGAGAATTTTTATATTTGTGACTCTGGACCACAACACCTGGACCAGAAATTGAATCAAATAAATTTATGTTAATATATAATAAATAAATTTCCATTGATGTATGGTTTGTTAAGATATGATAATAATTGGCCAAAAAATAACTATTTGAAAATATGTAATCTGAGTGTGGGGAAAAAATCTAAATAAAAAGTTGATATATGATAAATAATGATAAATACATGTTTGAAATATTTACAATTTACAAAATTTCTGCATGGAACATGATCTTAACCTAATATCCTAATCATTTTGAAAAATAGATAATTTAAACCTTAAAATATATTGTTGGCTACAAATATAGTGCGACTTATGACTGGTTTTGCGGTCCTGGGTCACATTTAGGTGAACTATTCCTTTCCCTTTAAGTTTGCTTTGTTGTGTGAGCATCCGTGCTTGATCTCTGACCTTCGTCGGTGTGCCTTTCGGGGTGGTTTGGTTCCAGGCCTCCCCTGCTTCAAACATATTCTTCTTAGATGCCACGGGAGCAGAGACGCAGGGCATGTCCACCGCTGCCGGCTTAGTCACCTTTGGTTCTTTGAAGGAGATCTAAAACATGTGAATCAGAGCAATAAATCATTTCTGAGGAAATATGGAGCACAACAAGCAGAACAATACTCTTGAGGAGGAATTGCCCGGGGGGTGTTATGCGAGAAATCCCATGTAATCTCTTAATATCAACCATCTGATCCATTATTTTAATTGCAGCCAGAAAGAGCTTAATAACAATAAACCAACAGAGAGACTTTTCCCTAAGGCAGGCACGAAATGCTCTGCTGGTTTCTGAGAGATCTGACATTCAGAGCAGAAGAGACATACGATCTCATCAGATAGCATTAAATATTGAATATGGGACTCTGTCTAGAGGCAATGCATATGAGTTCATATTTGTACCTTAAGTCATTTTGTGATTTTCTGTTACATAAAATAATGTAAAGAACATTCTGTGGGAATATAACCTTGATATCTTTAAAATTGATTGAGTAAGGTCACAAACGTGTTCATCTCATGGCTTTTAAAGGATAATAAGTCACCTCTAATGCCTGGGTGTATTGCTCCAGTTTGTCATCAATCTTGGGCACCAGCACAGGTCTCTGGGTCTTCTTAAAACTGTTACTGTTTAAAAAAACAAACAAAAAAACAGGTTCTTACTTTGTGCATATGAAACATTAAACAACCAAAATACTTAAATAACACAAAGCAAATTAAACAAAGTGTAGACATAATGATAAATATATAAAATATCCATGCATGACAGCATACTTATTTCATTTCTCCAATATCTTACCATCTATCAAAAGAAAAGCATACACTGCACATCTGTAAGCTGTTAGCTGACCCATAAATCATTGCTGACAAGAACAAAGTATGAGAGTGACCTATGGTACCCATGTCAATATTTATTTTGAGACAACAACCATTTTGCAAGCATATTCTTATAGGGAAAGGTGCAAAAAGAGTTCATCGCAGCCCAACCTGGGTGCAGGATCCGATGTAAATGTTCAACTAATAATTTTATATAAAATAATAATTTTGTAAAGTTTTTTTGTTAAATATTTGCTTATCATATCAAGATAAGGCAGTTAAAATATTAATTTGTGTTATTTTGTGCTCGCTCCATCTCAATGTGTTTGTCAACATAACGGGATAAAAAAAATCAAAAGAAACATGGATTTATCAGAAGTCTGCAAAGGCACATAGTCCAAGAATATCAAGCCAAATGTTTGCTTCTTGTTTGCTTTGTCCTATTATGATTATATTTTGTCAAATGAACTCACCTCTTCTTTAAAGACCGATTTAGAGACTCCGTTCTCTCTGTGATCTGTAAAAAAAGACAGGTAAGAAAGTAAAAAAAGGTGATGTTTGAAACAACCAAGTGGTTTTGAATGCATTAGATGTGCCAGAATAAAGAATGAGTCTATTCGAACGACAACAGGTGGACAATGAATTCCTCAAGTTAGTGTTATATGTAAGAGCGTCATAGTTTCTCAGTTATTTCTCACTTCCTAACTGTCAATTATAATTCTTTCATTTCAGGCCCACAAAAGGTTTACTTGTGTGGCAGTGCAGCCTTCTGTATTTTTAACCTCTGCTCATTGAGTAACTATCAATCATCCCTTTTGTTTCATCAGAACATATACAGAAAAACACGAAAGCTAAAACACTATTGACAAAACAATGAGCTAAAAATATTATACACTATCAAAAAATATAAAACGACAGATACCCCGACACTTTAAATATAAATTTAAAAAAATACTATGGAAGTCAATGGTGCTCAAAAACGGTTTGGTTACAAACATTGCTTAAAATATCCTCCTTTTGTGTTCAGCAAAACAAAAAAAAAATTATATTCTGCTCAACACAAATGATTATATTTGCAATCAAGCAGGAAACAAAAGCACCATTGACTTCCAAAGTAGGAAAGAAAAATACTATGTAAGTCAATGGTGCTCAAAAATATCTTCACTTGTGTTCAGCAAAGCAAAGAAATGTATATTCTGCTGAAAACAAAAAGGATATTTGTATTCAAGCAGAAAACATGAGCACCATTGACTTCCATAGTAGGAAAGAAAAACACTATGTAAGTAAATGATGCCTCAAAATGGTTTGGTTACAATCATATAAAACATTGGTTAAAATATCATCCTTTGTTTTCAGCAGCAATGTATATTCTGCTAAACACAAAGGAAGATATCTGTAATCAAGAAGGAAAAAAGCACCATTGACTTCCATAGTAGGAAAGAAAAAATTATGGAAGTCAATGGTGCTCCAAAACGGTTTGGTCACGAACATTGCTTAAAATATCTTCCTTTGCCTTCAGCAAAACAAAGAAATTTATATTCTGCTTAACACAAAGGAAGATATATGTAATCAAGCAGAAAACAGGAGCACCATTGACTTACATAGTAGGAAAGAAAAACACTATGGAAGTCAATGGTGCTCAAAAATGTTTGGGCTATAAACATTGGTTCAATATCTTTGTGTTCAGCAGAACAAAGACATGTACATTCTGCTGCACACAAATGAAGACATGTGTAATCAAGCAGAAAACAGAAGCACCATTGACTTCCATAGTAGGAATGAAAAATACTATGGAAGTCAATGGTGCTCCAAAACGGTTTGGTTACGAACATTGCTTAAAATATCTTCCTTTGCCTTCGGCAAAACAAAGAAATGCATATTCTGCTGAACACAAAGGAAGATATATGTAATCAAGCAGAAAACAGGAGCACCATTGACTTATATAGTAGGAAAGAAAAACACTATGGAAGTCAATGGTGCTCAAAAATGTTTGAGCTATAAACATTGGTTAAATATCTTTGTGTTCAGCAGAACAAAGACATGTACATTCTGCTGCACACAAATGAAGATATTTGTAATCAAGCAGGAAACAAAAGCACCATTGACTTCCATAGTAGGAATGAAAAATACTATGGAAGTCAATGGTGCTCCAAAACGGTTTGGTTACGAACATTGCTTAAAATATCTTCCTTTGCCTTCAGCAAAACAAAGAAATGCATATTCTGCTTAACACAAAGGAAGACATATGTAATCAAGCAGAAAACAGGAGCACCATTGACTTACATAGTAGGAAAGAAAAACACTATGGAAGTCAATGGTGCTCAAAAATGTTTGGTCTATAAACATTGGTTAAATATCTTTGTGTTCAGCAGAACAAAGACATGTATATTCTGCTAAACACAAATGAAGATATGTGTAAACAAGCAGAAAACAGAAGCACCATTGACTTCCATAGTAGGGAAGAAAATACTATGAAAGTCAATGGTGCTCAAAAATATCTTTATTTGTGTTTAGCAGAACAAAGAAATGTATATTCTGCTGAACATAAAATGAAGATATTTGTAATCAAGCAGGAAACAAAAGCACCATTGACTTCCATACTATTTTTCTTTCCTACTCTGGAAGTCAATTGTGCTCAAAAAATTTTGACTACAAAAATTGGTTCAAATATTTTCCTTTGTGTTCAGCAGAACAAAAAAAAATTATACTAACTTGAGAGTGAGTAAATAATGACAAGAGTTTTCCTTTTTGGGTAAACTATCCTTTAAAGACAACTGACTGCATGTTTTTATGACTTTTTTGTATTTCAAAGTAACTATAAACTTGATAAAGAATGGTAGGAATTGTTCTAACCCCAAAAATGCATGGTTATAAAAGTGCCAAAAATTGTTTATCATGTTGTGGTTAAGCTTAAAGCAATATTTATTAGAGTTTAATTGCCGCATGCCTACATCAATGAATAGCATAACAGTAGTAACTCTACTGTGTCTACTGTTCTAAGAACAGTTTCAGTGTTTTGAAATGTTATGAAATTCTCATGAACTCTCACAAACATAAAACTGTAATATATTTAAAACTATAATAAAAAATTCTCCATTTGTGGGTAAGGAAATCTGCCCATCAGGGTTCACTGATGCTGACTAGTGACTCTCCAGGAGCAATAGAAATGAGTTTCCATCACTGGAAACAGTAAATCTTTCGGGATGTTGTAAGCACACAAATCTTCTGAATGACTCATCGGACCACATTACTTGTTCTCATTCCTTAGGGGGTCCAAGATTTGTGCTCTTTACACCATGTTCTGCATCTTTGTGGGCTGACGCTGGATTCCAGTGAATGAAAGCGAGCTCAGATATATATCCAGCTTTGTTAAGTTCACGACCTACAAGCAGAGTAGTTTTCCTCTATTTCTGTCAGTCAGGAGGAATCTACACGGTAAAGGGTGTTTTTAAGGGTGTAAATATTTTAAATCAAGTTTTTAAGATAAGGAGTTTAGACTCTGACTTGGGCTGCAACCGAAACGGGATCGAACCCATGGCCACTGATTAAGCATTAAAGTTGCAGTGGCATCACCTGCTGCCCATAGATGCACTTATTTAGTAAACACTCCTATTGGTCATATTTGAGGGAAGCAACCTATACTATATTGTACTGGGTTGGAAAATATGCTTATTTCGAACTACAAATTAAACTACCAGCAACCTCCATTTGTGATGTTTATATCATTTTGTCTGCCCACTGTTGTGTATAAGACATTTTATTAATAATTAATGCACCTCTGAAGACGTACAGCATTTATCCAGACATCATCTACAAATGTGTCACCACATCATTTCGCCACATCATCAGCTGTGTCAGAACCGATGACTTTACTTAAATGAGTGGTGAAGCGAATAAATGGAAAACACGTCCAGAGGCTCCAAAATAAATCCCACAAGATGTTCATTATAGAAAATCCCCCAGAAGCACTGGTGAAACACAGCTGGTTCATATCTTATTTAAAAAGAAAACAGTTTAAGGGCTCGGTGCATATAGACAAGAGCTGTTTTCACACTTCTTTCAACTGCTAGGTCCTGAACTCAATTACGACCCCCCGCCAGCCCCCTTCGCCGTTAACGTTGGACTTTGGCTCAGAAGTGTCGTACATTTGCTTCACCATTAGGTACTAATGGTAGCTGTTTATCACTGTAACTAGGTAACATCAAAAGCTGAAACCAGACTCCTGTGTAAGGCGGACACAGCTTTCTGTTTCACACCTGAGCTCATCTTTTACATCTGAGAAATGAACTGTAATGTCAAATGAATTTAGGATTGCACCAAAGTCTTGTTAGTCCAGCTAAAATAAACTGAAGTCATATAAACCACAGGAAAATGTGAATATGCATGCATGTCATTTTAAGATGTGCTTTAGTTCAGCTACTTTTACTAAGTGTGACCCTGTCTGTGAAATCCAGGCTAAAGTCATTATCTAATGATGAGGTTAGACATAAAAGCATAAAAGTTTGATTTCACATTTTTTTCCTAATGATTTTTTAATCTTTGACGTGATATAACTTAGGCAATAGTTAAGATATCAAGGTTATATTTTCACAAAATGTTTTTTTTTTATATAGGATGATTTTAGAAAACAGTAAATCGCAAAAAAAATGACTTTAGGTCTGTTTTCACAGATGGGTCATATACACTGCAAACGTGCACACTGCACAACAACACACAAGCAAAAAACAAAATAACTTACAAAATAATAGGAAACTTGTAATCTAAAAAAACAACAGGCTTCTTTATTATGATGTAATTCGATTCATTGTCTAAGAAATTTCATTTATTGTGGGTCAAACAGAAAGCAAGAAAAGGGTTCACTCTAAAAAACGCGGGGTTATTTTCAACCCAGCGTTTTATAAATATTGGACAAAACACACAGGTGGGTAAAAAGTTATTCAATGCTGGGTTCGCTGAATATAATAACCCAGGGTTATAATAACCCAGCAGTTGGGTTGAAACAATCCAGCAATGGGTTAAAACAATCCAGCGTAGGGTTGAAAAAACCCAGCGTTTGGTTGAAAAAACCCAGCGTAGGGTTGAAAAAACCCAGCGTAGGGTTGAAAAAACCCAGCGTTTGGTTGAAAAAACCCAGCGTAGTTGTGAAAAAACCCAGCGTTTGGTTGAAAAAAAAACAGCGTTTGGTTGAAAAAACCCAGCGTTTGGTTGAAAAAACCCAGCGTTTGGTTGAAAAAACCCAGCGTTTGGTTGAAAAAAAACCAGCGTTTGGTTGAAAAAACCCAGCGTTTGGTTGAGAAAACCCAGCGTTTGGTTGAAAAAACCCAGCGTTTGGTTGAAAAAACCCAGCGTTTGGTAGAAAAAAACCAGCGTTTGGTTGAAAAAATCCAGTGTTGGTTAAAAAAAAAACGTTTGGTTGAAAAACCCAGCGTATGGTTAATAAAAACCAGCGTTTGGTTGAATAAAAAAACAGCGTTAGGTTGGAAAAAAACAGCGTTTGGTTGAAAAAAAAAACAGCGTTTGGTTGAAAAAAAAACAGCGTTGGGTAACTTTTAAGCTAACACTGTCCAATATTTCCCCAAGCTGGGTTTAAAATTAAATTACCCATCATTTTTAGAGTGAACAATTGTACAAACTATATATATATTTTTTACATTAAAACTTACAGTGGTAATATCATGGCAATCTTAGGATGGCCATATCTGAACACAATAAAGTTGTATTTCTATAGTATATACTTTACTATACCATGGTACCAAATTGAAATAGAAGCTTGAAAATGGCTACAAAAACACATGCAGTTACCTTGAAAGTGGGACTTTTGGCATTTAGAGGGTTAAATGGATCATCGGCATCCGTGGCGGAGACATTAAGACTCTTCATTCTCTTCTCTGCCGCCTCCATCCTCCTTCTCTCGATCTCTTCCTTCATTTGCCTCTTCTCCTCCTGGAGATCCAAAGAACTTTGGGTTATGATATTTCCAACCAAGCACTTATAATCTGTCAACACATCCATTTTGGCACTGCAGCCGTGGCATAAAGCAGAACTGTTTGTCAGGAAACGTCTGTGTTTATATGAAACGTATGCGCATGTATTCTCGGCTATGAGGCCAAGAGCCAAAGATTTGGGTTTATGTTTTGAAAAGGTTGCATAAATGTTGAGAACAAACAGTTTTCAAAATAATGTTAAGAGAGTGTTCTTATGTTTTTGAAAATGAAGCAGTTCTTTCAACATATGCAAGAAGTTGACTCAGTACTGAAACATTATATATTGTTAAAACATCTCACGAGACCTCATATTTTGAAGCCTATGGGCCAGATTTACTAACAGCTTGCGCCAGCGCAAACCATAATTTTGTCGTTAAATAATGATGTCGGGATTTAATAAAGACGCGCAGTGGATAATTAGCGCTGAAAAGGTGTGGTCTAGTTATTTTTGCGAATTACCTTATTGCATGCATTTCTAGGAGTTGTTATGATTTATATTTGCTGCATTATTTAACGCCAAAAAAAATTCTTAAATTACTTTGCGCTCAAAATGGCTACAATAATTGCTAAAAAAAAGGCATCACAGAGAGCAGAAAACACAAGATACAATGTAGAAAAATTTTTTAACGTGTAACGGTTCATTTGGAATGACAGAGGAATATATTATTCAAAAATATTGTTTGCCAAGCCTTGTTATTTTTTATTTGCTGAAGTTAATAAACGTCAAGACCCAACGCCACGGCTTGGCGTCAAGACCCAACGCCACGGCTTGGCGTCAAGACCCAACGCCACGGCTTGGCGTCAAGACCCAACGCCACGGCTTGGCGTCAAGACCCAACGCCACGGCTTGGCGTCAAGACCCAACGCCACGGCTTGCCGTCAAGACCCAACGCCACGGCTTGCCGTCAAGACCCAACGCCACGGCTCGCGTCAAGACCCAACGCCACGGCTTGGCGTCAAGACCCAACGCCACGGCTTGGCGTCAAGACCCAACGCCACGGCTTGGCGTCAAGACCCAACGCCACGGCTTGGCGTCAAGACCCAACGCCACGGCTTGGCGTCAAGACCCAACGCCACGGCTTGGCGTCAAGACCCAACGCCACGGCTTGGCGTCAAGACCCAACGCCACGGCTTGGCGTCAAGACCCAACGCCACGGCTTGGCGTCAAATCCCAACGCCACGGCTTGGCGTCAAATCCCAACGCCACGGCTTGGCGTCAAATCCCAACGCCACGGCTTGGCGTCAAATCCCAACGCCACGGCTTGGCGTCAAATCCCAACGCCACGGCTTGGCGTCAAATACCTATGTCATAATGACGTCAAATCCCAGGGTCAGGTTAATGTCAAAACCCAAAGTCAGATTGACGTCAAATCCCAACATCATATTGACGTTAAAACTCAACGTCGGTCTGACTTGGCAGATAAACACTCGTAAAAACTCTCTTTCAGTAGAAATGTACCATTAAAATATATGACTCATCCTGCACTGTGCACTTTTGCCCAATCAAATTCTCTCTAAAATAAGAATGTACTTCTCCCATAATACTATCTCTAGTGTATAAATATACTGCATATACCTCTTTTTTGTTTAGTTTCTGTTGCTCCTCCTCCTCAATCCTCCGTTCCTCCTCCTCACGTAATCGGCGACGTTCCTCTCTCTTCTTCTTCAGTTCTTCCAGCTCAGCCTCGGCCTGATGCTGGCGAAATTGCTCCATTTTCATCTTCTCCAGATCAGTGTCCATGTCTTTCTTACTCCCAATGGTATGGCCTACACCTAAACTCCTGTATGAAACCGGAAGGGTGAAACAGATTTATGTGAATGAAAAACAGGGACAAATATTTTTTAAACATACACCGTCCATGTTTATTAATTATCTGATGCATATTGCTAAAAAAAAAAAAAAAACGGAACACCCATATCAGTCTGGCAAGGTCTAATCTGAGTAGCCGGCTTCCAGTATCAATCTGCCTGGAAACAGTCATGGGATCAAATCTCTCAAGGTGCTATGTACGTATCAAGTTCACCAGAAAGACTTTATATGATACTTTGTTTTCGAGCTATGTCTGTGGTATAATTAGTACTTAATTTGTACAATGTTTTTCCTGTCTAAGCGGATGGTTCTTGGCAAAAATAAGACTGTACCACAGCCCAAACCTTATGCCAAAGGTCTGGCTACGTGAAACTAGATATGAACTAACTCCCTTAACAGCCTTTTGGAAATTTTTTGGCAAGACTTTTTGGCAGCTACACTATTAGGTCATGTCTATGACATAAGCATCTATATTTAACTATTCATTTACTTTTCCTGTTATAATGTTAGTCAAACTTCTTGCACCAAAAACAGCTGGACCATTTTCCAGCTTGTCTGCGATTCTGTATTTGTAACTGTAACTTTAAGACTTTATGTAAATTTTGATTGGCTAACCTCAACTTGTTAAGTAAGACATTTAAGATTTACATTTTTGCATTTGCCAGACACTTTTATCCAAACCAACACACAACTAAAGCACATAAACATCAGCATTGAGCATTAAAACCCTTCAAATAAGGATTGGTATGGGTTTTATACCAAAAAACAGATACAGTAAGTGGTGCAAGAGGAAATAATGCAAACATCTTAATGGTCTGTGTTTATTGGGCCAAATTTCTTTTCTCAGATTTGTTTACTTTGTTTTGTGATGACTTGCATAGAGAAACAATTTACCTAGGAGATCTATTGGTTTTGAGCATCAGTGATGTCACTTCCTCAACAGCTGCTTCTCCATTGCCATTAGGCATCTTTTCTTGCTGTAGGAAGACCTTTGATGTGTATGACACTTTCACCTCCTTCCTCTCTTCTTTCATCTGTAAATGGTGGTATTATTTCAGACACATGAATATGTTATTCAATACTGTATTTTAGGAAAGGTATAATTTCTCAAACTACCTTGTTCTCCATGGGTGGTTTTGGTTCCTCTTGTTTTCTTTTGATGTCTCTGATATCTTCATGCCATTCCTCTGATCTCTGACTGCTCGGCCTCTCACTGATCTCCATTCGTCTCTCGCTGCTTCTCATTGGTCTTTTCTCCTCCGCTTCTTCCACCTCCTGCTCTCTGTCCTGGGTTTGGTGATGCTGTATTGAGGTGGTGAAGCTGGTCTTCTCGCTTTGTCTTGTTTTAATTCCTCTGTCTAATTCATCTTGCGACTCTGCACGGCCGTTCTCTTCCGTTCTGGCTCGTGTTCTTCTGTCCAGCTTTTGGGTCCAGTCGCTAAAGCCCTCATCTTCGTCGAGAGTCGTAGGAATTCTGGGTTTGAGGTCACCTTCATAGCTGCAAAACAAAACATGTAAGATTATAAAAACAAAGGATTTTTGTGGCATGTGGTTAAATATCTAGGCTGGTAATTTTCACCACAAGGGCTGTAGTTGGTTATGTTAAAAATCACCTACAGTTTTTTCAAGACTAAAGCCCTACCTACTTGAATGGAAATAGACAGGTATCTTTTAATTCACGTGCTAAAATCACAATTAAACAATTTTTTTCTGACCAACAATTTAAGCTAACATCAACAGTACCATAACTTTTATTTCTTAAGCTCAAATTGCACCCTTTTTCGAGGTCGTTTCAGCTACTGAGCATCTGCACAGGTTGGCAAATGCCTCACTTGACTCTCACACACCGCCTCACCCAGAGCGTCATCATCTGTCTTTATCGAATGATGATTGGTTCTTTTTACAAAAGGCGGGCTTATGTTGCCAGAGCAGCCATACAGAGCGTTGCATTTGGGCTTTATTATTATTTTTAATTTATTATTTTCAAAAACAATGTACAGTTAACAAAAAATGACAAATTATAACATTAACAATAAGAGTACAAAAACAAAACAAAAAATATTTGCATTTGTGCTTGCAAAAAAAACAACAACAAGCGGGTGACGTCAAAATACCGCGAGAGCGATACGAAAAATCATAAATAGAAGTCTAATTTCGAATCGCCCTCGCGGTACTTTGACGTCATCCGCCTGTCATCGTTTGCTGAAGACGTTACAGCACGCCAGTAGGGCAAGATAGTATCTCGCCGTTGTCAGTCAGAAGTGTACGATTTCTTTTTGTTTAGCCTAAATACGGAATATTTGTTGCACCAACCGACGAAGAGTCAAGCCTGGGCTTTGAATGCCGTCAGAGACGAAAACCCAAAGAGGAATTTGTTAATTTTGTGACATAAACGTACCGGTATGTGCATCTGTCCCCATACTAGTGAGGGGAAAGAATGGCAGCCATTCGTATTTACAGTGACCACTTCATCAAAGGTAACCTTACTGTACGTAAACACTAGATATAACCATTGTATTTTTAGCCATAAATCATATCTTTGCGTCATTTTCTTACCTGGATTGTCGTCCTCTGGCCAACAACTAAGTTACAGTGATTGTTTACACTACCTGCTAAAGTTAGCTAAAGAGAAATCATGTGAAAATGCAAAAGTAATGTGAAGAGTGAAAATCCAATGTTTGTAAATCCTTTTGCACCTTTATTAGATCAGTTGTTGTACAAAGAGTAAGTTACATGTCATCAGACAAATCTGTATTGTAAATATAAAAATTCAATACTAGGATATAATATTAATATAATCCTGGCAAGCATTTTTTTCACGAAATAAGTTACATAGCCAAACATAGCCAAAGTGTAGGGCATTAATCTGACTGTTTTTAGTGACTAAAATATGGAATCGGTTGCTGTGTATCATCGTGACAAAAACTTGTAGTTATTGTTCATACCTTTATTTTTCATCTGTTAAAAGGTCCCAATGTAAACTACTGCTTTCTTGCCCTCCAAGGTGGTCCACGTGGGTCAGTAATGCTAAGGTAACTTTTATTTTTCATTTACTATAAGTTTCTTGTTTTTATATTATCCTCTTTCTTTTTTGGCCCATTTCCATGAAAACTAGACTGTCATCTCTAGTTTAATATGATACCTGGTCAGGCTAATTGACTAAATATCTTATAGGGGCGGTTTCCCAAAACAGGGCTTATTCTAGTCCCAGACTAAAATGCACGTTTGAGCTGCTTTAATTTAAAAACACTTTGTCCTGTTTAATTTTAACATATATCGGTGACATTGTTTTGTCTTAAGATGCACACCTGTAGTCTTTAGGGTGTAAAGTATGCTTGTAAAACTTCTTAAATAGCCTAATATAAATAAGGCCTAGTCCTGTATTAATTTAAACCCTGTCTTTAAACCCAGGAAACTATCATGATACAATAGCTGTGTCCCATTTCAAGGGCTGCAACCTTATGAGCATTCGACCTTAAAAGATGAGCACTCGGTCTTTCAAGGTGGAAGCCTCAGAAGTTCGCGAAGAGAACTGAAATGAGACGGTCTAACCTTCGGAGGATCCATAATTAGCGTCACCTGCTGCACGCGCCCGCCTGCACGTTTCTGACTTATTAAAATAAATATGACATCAGAAAAATTATTAATTTATTTTAGAAATATGGCACGTTGATGTATATTAAACTATTCAACAGTTTACCAAATTAATCAACCTCATAAATATACGCAACATAAAAAGAATATTATTAACACAAAACATAACTTATAATACTAAAACAGTGACAAGAAAATTTGTTTTCTGATAAATACACTTTTATTTAATAAAGGTTTTAATTGTTTATTTTAGAATATCCACCCATTATATGCAGCCGTTGCAGACGCGCAATGACTCTTGGGATATCCTCGGCTGTTAAGGATCCATTCGTTCTATCCTTAACATCGCGGAGAAATGAGGACGCATTTTGAGGCTTCATTCTAAGCATCCTTTGAAATGGGCCGGCCTTACTGGCCTCAAGTCGCGCTGCTGTGACGCAATCGGTCTAAAAATACGTCCTTAGAAGGTCGCAGCCTTTGAATTGGGACACAGCTAATGTCTTCCCATCAGAACTGAATTCAATTAACTGTAGTAAATTTGATACATAAAAACTGTGTTAACCATTTGCTAAGTAAAAATATCATGTGAACATCAATGTACTTAAACAACCATTCATATTATAGGGCGAGTCGTTCATTTATCTTATTAAGAAGCCTGCACTAATACCAACTGAACACCTCCTATTAATTGCAGAAAATTATGGATTATTAAGTGTTTTTTACTAAAGCAGAGATTAGGGATGCTTAACGATTAATCACGATTAATCGTTAGCAGAATAAAAGTTTTTGTTTACATCATATATGTGTGTGAACTGTGTATAATAACTTTGTATAAATAAATGCACACACATGCATGTATATGTTTTAGAAATGTGTATATACATTTGTATATTTAGCTATGTTTAATTTATATTATATATAAATATAAATACTTAATATATATAAAAAAAATTCTTAAAATTATACATGAATGTGTTCATATTTATATATATACATATTTATTATACACAGTTTACACACATATGTGATGTAAACAAAAACTTTTATTCTGCTAATGATTAATCACGATTAATTGTTTAGCATCCCTAGCAGAGATCTAAGCAAGCAATTTAACCCAGCACAGGATATCCATTACTTTATGGTGGTGACGCTAGACTCTTTTACAAGACTGAGAGCCAGACCCACACAAAGATATTCATAAGGTACCTGGGTGAGTTAACAGTCAGCCAGGCATGAACCACATGGGCCCACACACCTGTATTGCTGTTTCTATGACCAGAGAAACTATGCGCTGATGTCACTGTGCCAACCTATTAACACGAAAGCCGACATCAAACACGCTTAGAAAACAGATGTTTAAGATGCGTGTGAGGATTTATGTGCTGTTTGCTGCTGTTTTCTTTCATTCGCTAAGGGCAACCAGACGTGATATTAACAGAGATGAAACGAAAGTAACTTAATATCACTTTATCTCACAAACAAGATATGCGTTGCGTGATTTCGGCACAATATTACAATCTGCCAGAGGTAGGCCTGGAAAAGCAACACTTGCTCAACCAATGATGTAATGATCTGTTTGTCTAAACCAGAGGTTCTCAAACCTCTTTGTTTAGGGTTCATCCCTTCACAGCAACACCTCACATTGTTTTCTGTTTACTGAAAAGCCCTGAATTAAAATCTATTTAGATGACCCAGAAGCTGCCTGAAAGGAATGCAGGGCACATGCCACACGATTATTAAACAGATTTTCAGCATAGCAAAACAACTGACACTCAACAATAAAACTGTACGGTTTACAAATCTGTTAAATGCACAGGTGTGTTGTCGTGTGAGGCTAGTTTACCCATGCACAAACATTATTGAAGACCTTTTGCCAAGTTAAACACATCCAACACATTTCCATAAAGATTTATGTGTCTCTAAGCCGAGAGCGAACCTCACATATGATCATGGTGGATAATCACAGAGTGGCCCAGACGACTCTATTTCAAACAGCGGAGCTTAGAGCTGTGTTTAACTTTACACATATGAAAGATGTGGGACAGAAAATCTTTGATTAAAAGCAAAGCGCTCTGGTTTGGGACATGACATAAACCCGTTTCCAAAGGCATGCCCAGCTGAAATTCTTCTGAGATTAGATCATGATGAGAGGGCAGCTGCACATGCTGCATGTATTTGTACATGTTCGTGTATATGTGTGGTTTGGATATACAGCATGTAAGGGATACACTTTTTATTGAAATATTTAATTAAATGCTCATAAAATGGCCAAATTATGTTTAGCTTTGATCAATATCAGCACGTTGGTGAAGGTTAGATTTTGAGTTTTTGTCTAAGTATGAAACAACTTTGATTATTCACTTTCTATAAATAAATAAACAATAAATATAACATTTTATAGTAAGTTCTAAGCTGGTGTTTTATTACAAACATTGCCTGTATTCTGTGTATTTAAAGTGCACCCATTATTTGGTGTATTTGGTATAATACAATGTGTTCGCGTGGTTTATGGTTCAAAAAACACATTATTTACATTTCTGTAGCTTTAGATATCCTGCCTTCCTCAAATACTCTGATTTTGTACAAAACTCATCGATTTGAAAAGCTCTGTGTTCCTGATTGGCCAGCTAATCTGTACGTTGTGATTGGTCTAAATACCTCTGACATCAGTTGGAATGTGATGCTCCTTACCGTGTTTGAAAGCTCAAAATAAAAAAGCACACCAAAGCTTTACACCGGCGGCCGGCGCATGTTTTCAATTGTTTCCAATGAAAGCTCTGCGTTTTTCAAATAAGCCAGCAACTAGCGGTTTTCTTCCGCGCTGAAATTCGGCACCCGACGGTTTTGAGAGTTGAAAAATATTCAACTTTGGTAGAAAAGCTCCGCTCGTCAATGTCGGTTCTCACATGGCCGTCCAATCACAGTGGAGGAGGGGCGGGACAAGTATCACAGCAACCAACCGTCTCACAGCTGATGTATCAGAGTTACCAAAGCGCTTAGCTGAAGAAAGCTGGCACTCAGCTGAAAAACAGCTGGCATTCGGCATTGTCCAGGCGTTTTCAGCCACGATTAAAAGTTTTGGTGTGCACAGCCCCTTACAGGCTGAAGGTTCGGAGCGGGAGGAATTATGTAAATGTCGGTCTTTAGTACATCACCAATCCCAGGAAGTAAACTATTGCTTACAATCCGTGTGTTTGTTGTAGTCCAAGAAATGAGATATAGATTGGAAACGTTAACTTGTGTCATTGTTTACTTTGGGTTATGTATCTTTTGCATATCGTTAACCAACCTGATCTCAAGAATTTCCGTGTTATAGTCACAGAATATTTAGCTAATTTATCAGTGTCATTGTCACGGATCCCCGCATGATCCCCCCCATACCACGGACTTTCTTTTCCATTTCAGTTTCACGTATTGGTTACTCAATTGTTTTTCCTATTTTCTTGCCATTGTTGCCTGGGTTTGGTGTTAGAACGACTTTGTTACATAAAATGACATCCTAACCCAAACCCAACTCTAACCCTAACGTCAGGTGACAATTGTCTAAAATTCAGAAAAAAATAGTATAAACAAACCAATAATTAAAGTCACTTCCTAACCCATACCACAAATCTAACTCAAAACCCATACTAATAGCACACTTCAATAAACTTCTTTACGTAAGGGTAGGCAACATGGATGAACAGAAACAGGGCATTTACACTTACAGTCCAGATTCAGGTGGGATCACGCTGTCCTCGGGTGACCCGGCGGATCCAGACAGGCTGTTTTGATTGCGGAAAGCTTCCCGGGCCCGACGTCGTCTTTCCCTTTCGATCTCTTCGGCATCTTCGATACTCCGCTGGGCCGTCACTCTGTAAGAAAATGCATGAACAAGTGCTTTTGTTAAACAAAGATGATAATTTTTCTTTCTTGACTCATACTGTATGAAAACTATGCTCAAATGATAAACGACCCCAAGCACAGTAGAGAGTTACTAGCTGTGATACATAGAAGCTCTTGAAAGATGCCTCCAACAATAGTTTGTTTAGTCCCATGGTTGGGATTTGGAGCCAGGGAAACATCTGCTCTGGCATTCGACACCGTCAGTGATTATATGATGAAGATCTTGGACCCATGATGTAACCACACACTCGAGACACTAAAGCATTGTTGCGTTTATTTAGCCCATAAACCCATGCAAACTCTGACACTATGTATATACTCTTCAAGTGCATGCATTTGTTGGAAAATTAAATGTGTTAGTTTCCTTTGACACGGCCATAAACTATTCATAACAAGCCAGCAAAATAATTACTTTACTTTATTGGGAAGCTGTATATACTAACGCTAAGCCTTGCTAATTTCTTACAAATGCTAAAAGCATTTGCATCAACTTTGCTTGTCCCGAAGCCTAAGTGGTCCGCATTATGGATTATGGTCTTTAAGTTTGGATTTTGGGTCAATTAGGAGTGTATGCAGGTCCCTTTAAAGATATGCTAGGTCCATCACAGAGGTCTCAAGCTGTTACAACAGCTTCACAATAGCCGTAAAAGCAAACGTTGACATGATATTTTGGTCAACACAATAAAGATAAAGACTCCTGACAGAGCCACAATGGGTTTAACAGCCTGGCGACATAGATAATTCCTTCCTTAGATTCCACAAACCAATTGTTTATTTTTTAAAGGGTAACCCGACTATGTTAAACATATGTATTGTATAGATTAACACTGGGATTGGCTATATGAATGTGAAATTATAAACACTACAAATGTCATAATTTTACTCTGAGGCCTATTTTGTTTACATCACAATACATGACGTCAAAAGGTTGCAATAAAAATCCGTTTTATGCATATTTTCTAATTTTTATATTTTTTCGGCTTCTTTTATTAAAAGGAGAGTCTACTTTTTTTGAAAATAAGCAAATTTTCCAGCTCCCCTAGAGTTAAACATTTGATTTTTACCATTTTGAAGGCGGTACCACTTTTAGCATAGCTTAACATAATCCATTGATTCTGATTAGACCATTAGCATCGCGCTCAAAAATAACCAAAGAGTTTCAATATTTTTTCCTATTTAAAATTTGACTCTTTTGTTGTTTACATCTTGTACTAAATTAAAAGTTGCGATTTTCTAGGCCTACATAGGAACTATACTCTCATTCCACGTAATAATCAAGGAATTTGCCGCCGTACCATGGCAGCAGGAGGCGCAACGATATTACGCAGTGCTCAAAAATAGTCCCCTGCTATTGAAAGTAAGCCAGGGGATTTATGCTAAGCTAAGCTAAAAGTGGTACAGCCAAACCCGGAGATCGGCTGAATAGATTCCAAAATGGTAAAGATCAAGTTTTTAACTTTAGGGAAGCTGAAAAATCTGCTACAGTAACTACCCAGACAAAGGAAAATCCAGCCTTCACTCATAGTGCAATTGATGACCAAACCACATCTTGAAACTACACATACTTAGAGAGAGCTTCCTGTGCCTCTCATTATTATATGCTGTTAATCACCCAGGAATGACTTCATTTATTGGCAGAAGCCTCTTGAATGATGTCAATCTTGCCTATGATATCATTCCACATCTGATTTTTTTACCATTATCAGTCGGATTATGCAGCCCACTTTTCCTTCATGTGGTGCAGAAATGCCGTTCCCAAAAGTTCATGGAAGTGAAAACAGATTTTTAGATTTGGTAAGTGTATTGTTAAACACGGGCTGACCAAATTTTTCTTGAATAGTCTGGCTTAAATTCGTCCTCTTTCACCTCCCCTGACACCGTGTTGACTATACTTTCACGGCCTGGTGCCCAGAGGCAGAAAGGATTTGGAGGGGTTGACAGATTGGGAAATGTTTCTCCCTATTGTTGCCTGCCCTAATTTACCACAGCCATGTCTGGTCTTGCAGGGTCTGGGCTGAGTTAGATGGGTCAGTCGTATAAATGGGTCATGTGGAGATTGACCTCTGACCTGGGTTTCACTTTTCAATTTGTAACCCTATTTAGCAAAGTACCAGCTGATAAGTATAATGTGTCTATTGTTTGAAACATGCACTTTGAAGTGTTTCATTTTCAACGTATTGAAATTGTACTTTTCGTGCTAATTGTCTTAGGCTTCATTTACATTTAGTGACTAAACATCATTCAGTTTAGTCAGTTGACATTTTTATTATCGCCATAATCAACATTGACCATTGTAAAAGTTGGTTCAACTTTAAAATTGTTACCTGGTTGCCTTAAAAATATTAGTTGATGCAACAGTTTTTTTTTTTTGAGTTAAAGAGCACATATTCCATTTCTAAAAAAACAATGTTATTTTGTGTATTTAGTATAATACAATGTGTTTGTGTGGTTTATGGTTAAAAAAACACATTATTTTCTACATACCGTACATTTTTGTAGCTCCAGATTTCACTTTCTTCCTAAAACGCACGGATTTGAAAAGCGCTGTGTCCCTGATTGGCCAGCTAATCTGTACTTTGTGATTGACCTGTATACCACTGACGTCAGCCGAAAATGTGACGCTCCTTAACATGTTTAAAAAAGATTCGCTCACAATGCAATGCTTACAGGAGTTAACTTACAAGCGAGAGGAATTATGATAATGTCGGTCTTGTCTACATCACCAATCCCAGGAAGTAAACTGTTGTCTACAATCCGTGTGTTTGTTGTAGTCCAAGAAAAGAGATTTGCGTTGGAGACATATACATATTAGTATTCACTTTATTTATTATGACTCAACTTGTATACTTAAATGTTCTGATTTCTTTGTATGAACTCATTATTTGGCTTGATGGCTACATTTGGTGGAAATTTTCTGTCAATAGTAGGGCTGGGTATTGATTAAGATGTTCCAGATCGATTTGATTTCTATTCACAAGCTATCAAAACATTTCGATTCTCGATTCAATTTTCGATTCGGGCCGGTTTTTTACATGATTTTATACACGAAAGAATAAAGATTTAATACAAATACAATATTAATAAAAAAGAATAGTGAACAGCAGTTTATAAGTGGGTAATTAATAAAAAGAAATAAAAAGCCACAACACTATCGTCGTCGTCGTCTTGCGAAATCTATAATGCTTCCATACCTCTGACTTTTTATGTGAAGGTGGCATCAACGTCGATGAAGCACATGAAACTGCCATTTTAAGCACTGAATGAATAAATGACAGGCTCGTCTCTTGCTCCTTGGTAAAATTGTGCAAGGCAAAAAAAAGGGTGACAAGTGTCTGCCAAATGCGTAATGCGCCCAAGCTGTTTACTTGAATATCTCACTATGGGATTATAACCTGCTGTGCCACCTTGCTCCCTTCAACTGTTTACTGATCCTCTATGTATGAAAGAACAAATCGTTGTTTTTAATTGAAACCATTTAAATGTTTTCTTTTGTTCTCCTTTGTTCCTGTTTACAAAGAAACAAATGTTGGTATTTGTGATGTGAATAACGGATGTTGTTATTTCCTCTTCGCGCTCTTTAAATCTGTATTGAAGGGCGGTCGTGGGGTTTACGGACTCTTTCAGCCAGATGAAGTCATCACAACAAGACAGATTTTCGCAGTAAAGTAGAGTTATTGTCCCGGACAAAGACAGTATCCTCCTGCAGTCAGTGTGTGTGGCCGCATAAGATTCCCAGCATTCCCTGAACGACTGAAGGAATTTCAAAGCATTGATCAAAGCTGTGGAAAGTGTGTCATGAGGACGGTGATCTATAATTATGTCGTTTTATCAGAGAGTGCCAGAGCAGATTTATGTCTTTACACACTTTAAAAAACAAAACCGTTTCCCGCATAAACATTCACCAAAACGTTGGTGTTTTAACATGCTTTACTTCTATGAATGCTTTATATGTTGCTGAAATGTATTTAAAGCAATGAATAATTTTTCAAAACATTACACACAAAAAATATGGGTTGTTTCGTCTCATGTTTGGGTGAACTATATGGACATAAACTATTGCAGTTACCCAGAGACTTTGACTAACATCTGGTCCACATAAAAAGACACACAACACCAAATAAAAAGGACTCTTGTACATAACAGCAAAAAAGTTTACTCTTCCGTTCTCCCTAAATCGGTGAACCTTGAAAGAGCGCTCCACCACGGGAACTGTAAAGTTTATTCCCCCTTTCAGTCAAACAGCTAAACCTGCATTCCTGAAGCTCTTATCAGAGTATCGTAAACAGAGGAGCGGCTTACGTAAAGTCCCTGGATTAGAGGGTCACGGTTTTGACCACAATGAGAGATGCTATTTATTCAGCCTAAAAATGAAAGCATGAATTTACTGAGCAATTCCCTTACCCAATCTGTTTTCATTGTTTTCTCTGACATTTGGGTATTTGTTTGTCATTAGATGTAGGAAATTGCAAATTTTACAGCCCGCCAAATCTGAAACAGATTGTTGAATCCTCCTGAGAGTTTAACAGATGTTTTTTTATTCACAGTAAACTTGTGTTAAATAGCATTTTGTTTGTGTCACAGTCCAGCGGACCTATCATTTGCCCCTTGCCACATATTCTGCTTTAGGGACACTGGGACAGTTTCATTCTAGAGACCATCTTATTGGACAAAAGTTGTATGGCACGCTTAAAGGGATAGTTGAAATAATTAAATTCTGTCATCATTAACTAACCTTCATGTTGTTCTAGACCTGTATGAGTTTTTTTATTTTGATGAAAACAGAAGATTATGTTATTATGCTGTGCTGTATCGTGAATAAGTAACGGCTGAAGGGCGTTGTTAGGCACGACGGGAAGCGGAGTGCCTGCAACCCCTTCAGCCGTTACTTATTCACAATACAGCACTTGCCTCAGGTTCCTTATTGCTTTTATAAAATGGTTACCTAACAATATTAAAGTAAAACAAATTGTGATGCACCGATGTATCGGCCGCCGATATTTATCGGCCGATTTTTTATGAATTTAAAACCATTGGCATATCGGCAATAGCACGAGAAAGGCCGATACCGATTGTTTATTAATTAACTGCATAAAGAAATCCATTATATGTAAAAAAAATTAGTTAATGTTGTTAATAAAATAAATGCTGAATAGCAAAAACCACCTTTGAAGGTTGTCATGCTGTCTTTTTATATTTGTTTTAGCTTAATTTGTGCCTCTCTTATTATGTTTGTCAGTTGAATGTTAATTAGATCAAATCCATGTTCAGTAAAAATAATTTGATGCAGAAATAAACTAGCTAATAGACCAACTGTATAGTATTGTATGCAAGTGTTTAATATCGGTATCGGCCAGAAGTTGTCTGTTAAGGTGAACTATCCCTTTAAAAATAAAGGTTTCTAAAAGGTTCTTTGTCATTGACATCCAGAGACCCTATTTAGTACATTTTTGTTTTTTAAAGTGTACATACATATGTTCTAGAGTTACAGATGAGTCAACTATTTTTAGGGTCTATTTTCATGAAAGAAAAAGACTGTAAATTTGTAATTTAAGGAGTGCAACCATACAGCAGACACACTTGAGATACAAATTTTGACTTCATCATTATGTCTCTGCACTGTCAGACAAATGGTCAAAATACAGTATGTACACTGTAAAAAGTGAAGTTTTTTTTTGGTGTTACCAATTTTGAAGTAATTTTTTAGTCCAACTTTTTACGGTGTACCCCAGCTGTCACAGCGGTACCCTTTCAAAAACTACAGCTTTGGACTAATGCTGCGTTCACACCAGCCACGGTAGAGGCGTCAAGCATGAGTGATTTCAATGTTAAATCAATGTGAAGACACGTTGACGCCGAGGGGCAACCTTCCGATCTCTCTAATAAAGCCAATACGGAAGTGATTTAAACTGCAATTCCTCGACTGGCCGCTTGAGGCTGGTGTTAAAATGCCCAACTTTACAGTAGAAAATAATATGTTTACAGACTGGTACAAAAAGTGTTTTTGGCCTATATAGCTAATTTTGCCCTGCATGACAACTGTGAGGGGAGTGAATTTCTTTGTAACTCATCCGTTTAAATTATATTAAGGCTTACACTTCTGCATAATTAAGGGCGTGGCCACTTGAGTGAGGGTGAACGGCCACTGCTGTCAGTAGAATCGTGGTAAGTTGGCGTAGTTTGAG
The DNA here is from genome assembly GCA_025389145.1 of Misgurnus mizolepis. Lineage (NCBI taxonomy): Eukaryota > Metazoa > Chordata > Actinopteri > Cypriniformes > Cobitidae > Misgurnus > Misgurnus mizolepis. The sequence goes on along the minus strand of JAIFKI010000012.1, from coordinate 37,510,945 downwards.
CACCCAGCCACCTCAGCTTCACCCATGTCCCGCCTCTTTACACATTTTCGGTTATTCACGAGTGATTCGCGGTGATGCACGGCCAAGATCGTGACGGCAGGTAACGCCTACTTTAAGCTTCAAAAACGATCTTCACAAACCAATGGGTGATGTCACGGACACTACGTCCATATTTTTTTTACAGTCTATGGTTGTCTGGAGGTCTTGTGGCATGAATGAGGCGTTTGGCATGGTAGATGTGATTCCGCCTCATGGCCCAAATTGAGCGTTGCCGCCAGAAACACGCGAGTTGAAAAATTCGAACTTTGGCGGAAAAACGCGCCCGCTGTTAACCAATCAGGAGCTTGCTCTAGTAGTGACATGATTACAGGAAGCAAGCAGAGTCACAGAAGCCCCTCCCATGACATGAATTACTGCGTGAATGTCTTAGGGGCTGGACACACCAAAACTTTTAAACGCGGCTGAAAACGCAGTGAGGACGCCGAATGCCAGCTGTTTTTCAGCTGAGTGCCAGCTTTCTTCAGCTGATCGCTTTGGTAGCTGTGATACTTCAGCTGCGAGCCGGTTGGTTGCTGTGGTAATGTCCCGCCCCTCCTCCACTGTGATTGGGCGGCAGTGTGAGAACTGACATTGACGAGCGGAGCTTTTCTCCCAAAGTTGAATCTCTTTCAACTCTCGACGCTCAGCGCCGAGCCAGGAAAAACCGCAGAGCGCCGGTTTTCAGCGCGGAAAAAAGCCGCTAGCTGCTGGCTTATTTGAAAAACGCCGAGCTTCCATTGTAAACAATTGAAAACATGCCCCGGCCGCCAGCGTAAAAGTTTTGGTGTACACAACCCCTCAATGACTAGAATTTCACATGCGGCTTTCACGCGCGAGTAAACTCAAAATGTTCAAGCAGCAAACTAGACGCGGTAGACGCGAATTTGACGCCTCAAACAGGGCTGGTGTGAACCCACGGTTAAAGGGATATTTCACCCCAAAATTTAAATTCTGTCACCATTTACTCATCATTTAGGAAAAAAAGAATTCTATGGAACTGAATGGGGTCCACGAACAGTTTAAATATAAACATTTCTCAAAATATCTTCCTATGTGTTCATCAAAACAAAGACATGTATACAAGGTTAGGGTGTGAGTAAATGATGACAGAATTGTCATTTTTGGTTAAACTATCCCTTTAAAGAGTTCATATTACTGTAGTACCTCAGAGATGTACATACTTGTAGCAAATAGTACGTATTGGTACCTCAAAGGTACATACTGTACTGATACCAAATGTATACATATCTGTACCTTAATTGTACACATTATAACTTTTTTTAAAGGGTACTGCCCAAGCGACAGCTGGGGTACATATTTTGACCATTTTTTCTAACATTGTACGTATGAAGATAAGATAGGAAAGGAAATGTTGAATCACTTCTCCAGCTGATATTACAAGCTTACACTCAGCATTTTTATCCACACACCTACTTGTCCTTGCTTAAGGTATTTAATGGGAAATAAATAACTTATTTTAACTTTGGGCTAATATCCTTATATAGTACGATCTACACTTTACTGTAAGAGTCATTGCAACACAGTGTTTTTGTAACCTGTAATGGTTTTCAAAACCATTCAAGTGTATACAAAACATTGTATACACAGAAATCTATTCGACATATCCGGTATGTGTTTTTGCAAACGGCACAGCACTGACACTAAATCCATTATTAGAGAAAGCGTCTGGATGAGTGTGAGAAAAGCTGTTTGTTGGCAACATTGAAAAGCTTAGGGAAATATTTCCAGCAAATCTGTCATTATTGTAACCTGTTTGACAAAGCATACACCTGATCCACCTGAATCCTGTCTGTACTGAAAACAATACAGTAACAGTGTGCACATCCTGAGAGCTTACTGTATTGTTTAATCACCTTCATATTGTTCATATGCATTTGATTTGCTATTCAATGAATAACCGAGTCATTAAATTTGATGAATGCTGAAGTGACATGGACATGTTTATGGTTAAACATTTACACTGCATTTGGCAGAAAGCGAGATACAGTGCAGGTATACACTACGGTATTTATTTACTCTATATACAATACATTTTAGCCTGCGTGTTTCTGGGAACAAACCAATGACCTTGTTGTTAGAAGTGATAGGCTCTGCATGGTAAAATACTAGACATTTTTTTTAAAGTATTTAGTAATTTAATTAGTTTACAGCCCCTTTACCGATCCTATCAATCTAAATTACTGCAACAAAGGTCATTAGGTTAATAATGGGTCCCATATGCCCTAAAACGATCCCTTATCCCCCCACCACAATCCCATAGCACCTCTGGAAAAAACAATAAACTCTCAACTGGAACCCTGACCACATTTCTGATCTTAAAGTCACACTAAACTACACATGACGTAGTTTCTCTATTAAAACAGCAAGGTGTGATGTGAAAAATGTGTTAATTTGTTAATAACTGTGTTATGTACTGTGTTAAAAATGTATATTGCATTTTTATTGTACTGTATATAAGTATATTTAAATATGTAATGTTACTGGTACATTTAAAGGTTTCTTAAACCGTAGGTCAGAAAAATTGTCAGAAAATGGTCCCTATAGCTTTAAAAAGGTCCTAATATTTACCGTTAAGTACAGATATGTATACATTTGGTACCAAAATGTACCTTTGAGGTAGTAATATAAACTCTAGAAATGATTTTTCTGAACATTTTGTCTTACAGTGTACACTAACTTACCTTATTCATCATTAAAGACTCAATATTTGCCACCATAAAAGTTCAACCAAAACTTTTGTATAATTTTACAGTGTCTTTATACTTACAGATAACAGTATAGTATGCATACTGTAATCATGCAACCAACCTTAACCCTAACCCTATAGTAACTCTAGTAAGTGTTTTATAAAGAAACTTTCAGATATATATACATGCTTTTGATACGTTTGTATCACTGTATTAATATAGAGACTACATTGAATACTGCATTTGTAGGCAAAAGTTCAAACTGCATTTAAAATAAACTAAATAAAAACACAATAAAAATTATTCAAATACCTTAAAACAAATAATGACTAAGATACACATTTTATAAATTAATCCTAAAATCTTCATGATGAATTAAAAGTTCATTCATTTATGTTTATGTCTACGAGACAGACCATGTGCTACAACAAAAGATACATTTTGTAAAAAAATATAAATATATAATAATATGATTTACATTTTCTCAAAACAAGAATCCCCTATAGACAATAGATCAACATCATCTTCGCATCATCACACCTGAGAAGCCGGCTTTAACCTTTAAATTCAAGTTTACAAAACAATTCTCACCTCAGTAGGTTTTGCAGACCCTGTTTGCTGGAGTTTCGTCTCACCATTGCACTTGACATTGTTGTTTCTTTTGTGGAATTCTGGGAAGGTTTGTAATCCGACGAATGTGATTCACAAAGATCCCTTGCACACGTTCGCACCCTTCCTCAGACGCTCGGCTTTTGAGAAAAGATCCACGCGACAGTCGCTTCTGTTTCACACACACGCTTTAGTCACACACTTTTCCCTCCTCTCTCTTTTCTCCTCCCTCTTTCTTTTTTCCTGCATGTGGTTCTCATTGAGCGAGCTCAGACCATCTTTTCCCCTCCTTTCCTTCTTTTTTCAGGCTCATGTGGCCATCCCAGGGGAAAATGTAAGTTGATACCCGACCCCATGCTATGAATCCAGACCCCCACAAACCCCCATCCCGAACCCAGAACTCAACAATTCTTTGCCATTGTTTACACAGGCAACAGAGCTCACCTAAAAACACCTACAAACAAACAACTGGAAATTTTATTACGAATTGTTTGTTTCATAAGAAGGAAAAGTCATAAAAGAGATCTCTCTGATATCTTAATTGTTTTTCCTTGACAGCAGTGATATTAAATGCAAAACAAATAGAGAGGCCCAAGTCTTCTGCTTCTCGCATTTTTCTAATGAAAAAAAACCCTTAGTCATTTTACATGTGTCTGCGAGTGTTGTCAAGAAAAGTTATTTGAATTTCTGAGAAATTATTTGAACTCAAACACCATAAACAAGATGTAATCTGAACTACCATATGCTTTCTACATTATCTTAATAGCGCGCAAACTCTACTGATGACAGAAATTGCATCATGTGCAATCTTTAAGCGGACCCTCGCATATGCATAAAACGTGGACCGACCTTGGGCCTTAGTTTAGCTGTCGGGTCAGACAAGAAATGTTAGTTGTTTTTAAATACATGTAATTTAAGTAATTTAAAATTATGAAAAAAACTGTATTTTTGTATCACAAAAAAGTCCTGGTATTTTATGGTATTTTTCCGGCACCCCAGCTGATGGAATTGTAACGTTTTTTTTACATTTTTTTTTACAGTGTATATTACGGAGCCCCTAAGGGGACATGGAGAAAAAATTAAATAAAGTTTAGTTTCGCGTGCGCACATGAAACTATCACGTTTAGTTTTGCTTGCGCACGTGAAACTATCCAAAGTTTCACGTGCGGACGCGAAACGAGACTTTAAAAAAAATTCTGCACATGAAGTGAGTACGCGAAAGTTTAACGTGAGCACGCGAAAGTTTAACGTGAGCACGCGAAAGTTTAACGTGAGCACGCGAAAGTTTAACGTGAGCACGCGAAAGTTTAACGTGAGCACGCGAAAGTTTCACGTGAGCACGCGAAAGTTTCACGTGAGCACGCGAAAGTTTCACGTGAGCACGCGAAAGTTTCACGTGAGCACGCGAAAGTTTCACGTGAGCACGCGAAAGTTTCACGTGAGCACGCGAAAGTTTCACGTGAGCACGCGAAAGTTTCACGTGAGCACGCGAAAGTTTCACGTGAGCACGCGCAAGTTCCACGTGAGCACGCGCAAGTTCCACGTGAGCACGCGAAACTAAACTTTTGATTTTTTTACTCCATTGTCATCTTAGGGGCTCAGTAGTATATAAAGTAACTGCTTTTTTATGTTTCAAACCGAGATGGCAATACCCAGCAAACACAGAACGTTCCCATAATAACGTACCAAATAATAACGATATGGGAATGGGTTTTTTTTTTTAGGTTTTATCTTTTGCAATCATAAAATAATGATCCCACTATGTTGCAGGGTGGTTATTTCCTAATAACGTTAGGAGAACATCAGGATAACATTAGAACAACGTTTTACTAACCTAAATACCGTTCTGTTTTCGTAAAGAAAAGTTTCCTGGATAACTAAAAACAAACACTGAAAAATAAAGTTCTGGGAACGTTAGGGGAACTTTCTGGGAACCAAAAATTGTTATCTGGGCAGGGAGGCAAAGGTTATGGATTGCAGCTTTAAATGAACTGGGAATAAGGTTATAAAAAATAAAGAAAAATACAAAAAAAGAGTGACCTTAAATATACACTTTACCTGCCATTGGTAAACAAACAGAGAGTCCTGTCCCAAAATCACATCATCGGTCAAGCCAATGTTGTTGTGTCAGGCTGGCCGGGCTGTGCAAATAAACAGTGGCACTTTTAGATTTGCTCTGTCAATCTACGAATGGGTTACTTAGTAGTTCAAACTGCCGAATGGAAAAATATTTATATATGGAAAATCACACAATTCACCTTTAAAGGAATAGTTCACCCAAATCATACTTTATTTATGCCATCCCAGATGTTTATCATTAGTAATATGTGTGATGAAGACTTCATTTGGGTATCTTTAAAGGCGATTTTCGCAATCAAAACTTTTTTTGAACCCTGAGATTTTCAAATAGTTGTTTCTCAGCCAAATATTGTCCTATCTTACCAATATCAAAACATTGACCTTTATGTCTGCTTTTGTGGTCCAGGGTCACATAAATGTCTTATTTACAGTACATAACGATATATTTGTCAGTGAAAATGATTCATATGTAGCATGACATGAGTAAATTTAGTATGAACTAGTCCTTTAACTGTCAGGCAACCAAACCAAAATGACATTTTTCTATTGGTTTACACACACGTTTCTATAGCAACATATATTTATTACATCCCTGATCCCATTTACTCCCTAATTCACCAAACACACAGCCATCTACCCAAGTTGCCACATTGTTAACTGTGTTACTATGGTAAATTACACACAGCTCAGGCCAGCAAAGCTGTTATGGTCGTACTCCAGACAATGAAGGCACTCAGTTCATGCTGTCCTCAGCACTTTACTGGGCCTTGTATAACAAGACCGCTCCTCACTTCAACACCACCGGCCCACACAAAAAAGGGGAATTTGAGAGAGACTTCCTTTTCAAGTCCTTCAGTATTGTTAGATGACGGTGTTTCTGTTTGAGTTTCTATTTGAGACCTACAGTAGTTGCGTAGTTAGAGTTTGTTGATGTTATGACATTTAAGTCACCTGAAGGAAAATCTGACCTAGGGTGCACTGTATTTTGAAGCATCGTACAATAACTGGTTCAACTTAACCACATTGGACGACCAAAAGCTGGTCATACCAGTTAAAGGTGGTCAAGCTGGATTTTGAAACATTATTGCTAATCAACCAGCCATGTGGCTCACAGTAGATTTTATCTATGGTACATTATAAGCAACCTTTTAATATCCAATTGTGATACCAGTCTATATCCATGTGGAAAGAATTAAAGCTGCAGTTTGTAATAAAAAAAAAAAATTGGCTACCTTACAACAATTAATAACAGTAGGCGTATAATAATTATTTATAAGTTGAGCTATTGGGTCGGAATTTGTTTTTCAGTACAAGATTAGTATATAAAGTAACCTGCAATTTTATGTTTCAAACACAGATGGCGATAGTGAGGCAAAAGTTATGGATTGCAACTTTAAATAAGTAAATTCTCTCACACTTAAATCAAACTGTTTTTAAAACAATAAATACACCAGTAATGGTTGATGCTTACTATGAGAAATGTGTTTTGTGTGATCCTAAAATGCTTTCATTTTGTTACATGGGTTAGGGTCATATACATTGTCGAAACAGGCAACGACTCCAAAACTTACTGGTCTAGATGGATGACTCAACTGATACTGTGTTTTTATGAGTTAGTCACAAAGACGGCACATACATACAAAATCACACCCGATACCCAGATAGCAAAAATAATAGATTTGAATCAGTGTTAAATTGGATATTAACATTATTTTAACCTTAAATCAATTATCTTTATTATCCAGGTATCAATTGTGATTTTATTCGTATGTGCTGTCTTGGATGCTATCAAATCTCCATTATTGCTTCTAAGACAAAAGTAGCTTTTAGTCCACATAATGTTTTTGATTGATAACTTCAGTTATTGTTATTGCGAATATACCAAACATTATCATTTATCAACTGTGAATGGACAGATTTCTACTGAAAGCAAATATTACAACTGGTTCCAGGATGTTCTGAGCTAGAAACATGTCAATACTGTCACCAGAAAATCCAAGACCACATCTGGCTCATAATTATCATAAACTATAAATCATAGTATGTGAAGCATGAAATGATGATGAATAACGTTCATAGGCAGACAGTACATTTGGCAGCCCTTTCTCACACCTGTGAGGTTAAATATCAGTGGTGCATTAGTGTCAGTGTGTGAAGGAAATGCATAGTGGGATAAAAACAAACAAGATGAACACATGGCAAAAGCGAGGAACTTTAAAGGAATAGTTCACCGAAAAATGCCCTCGCCCTCAAAATATGTGCTCAAAATAATCCCCTGGGGTTGTATGGATTACTTTTATGATGGATGGATCAACTTTTTGGAGCTTTAGTCGCCTGAGGAAAGGCAAGACGACTTAGGATGGCAGTATGGGGTCATTTCATTCAACTATTCCTTGCATTTTAAATGGCCGGATAACAGCGTGAGTTATGCTAAGTTTATGACCAATTAGCAACATATGTTAGCTATTAAAGACATCAGTCATTAGCACGTTTTTTATATGAGACAACATGTCAACCATTACTTTTCACAGCTAAATGATTTAATTAATTATTTAATTTCAAAAGACTTTTTTTAAGATGTAAATTAAATCTTTGGTGTCCCCAGTGCTCCCAGAGTACATATGTGATGTTTTAACTCAAAATATCATATAATTTATTATAACAATTGCCACTTTATAGGTGTGTGCCAAAATGTGCCGTTTTGGATGTTTCCTGTTAAGTGCTAAATGGCAGTGCCGTGGTTGGATTGTGCAGGTAAGGGGGGGGGGGGTATTATTATAATAAGATCCCCTTCTGACATCACAAGGGGAACCAAATTTCAATGGCCTATTTTTTCACATGCTTGCAGAGAATGGTTAACCAAAACTAAGTTACTAGGTTGATCTTTTTCACATGCTATGTGTGTTGCTCGTCATGTCTCATCATGTTAAAGCAACACTATGTAGTTTTTTTACCTTTAAATAATGTCTCTAAAATTATTTCAGTGATAGAACAACTTTTAACTGGACAAATTGTACTGTTGGTGCAACCTGAGCAACCTCCTAGCTGCTAAAAGCACACTCTGAAAGTGGCGGTGGAGGGTAGCGCACACAGCCCCGCCCCTCCCCCTGCCTGCAGAAGAGTGTCTGATACCAGGCACTGTTGCGCTTTTCAACCACATGGGGGAGCTGTAAGTCATTTTTACATGGAAACTACATAGTGTTGCTTTAACCATGCGTCTTGTAAGAATACGTGCCTGCTGCACACACGTCGAAATAATTTAGCTATAAAAGATCACAAAATACTCACAAGACACTTAACTCTAATTTCACATGAAATTAAGCGAGTATCTGTCCAACGTGAGCATCTCTTTTATCATAAACCACTACAAGCATCTGCAGCAGGCTTGTATTTTGACATCACATGTGCGAAGTATTGCGAACACATATTTTGAAATGACTAGCCACATACATGAAAGGCTACACATAGATATGTCGCCTTGGCTACGGCAGTTTATTGCAACGAATGCGACATATAGAGCCGCCATCTTAAAACAGGGGAGCCCTGCATCAGTGTCATTGTAGGCAATGGTGTAACGGAACTAAAATCACCATAAATTGTCATGAATGCTGTTTTCTAGGTTTTCTTTTGGTTTGTTCCAACAGTCAGACATGTATCTAGCATTGAGTCCAGAAAAATATTAAAGATTTGATATTTTGAAAACCTAATTTCTCTAACTATAATGTATATATCTATGAGGCTGCATACATGTTGTGAGGAGCTTCGCATCTTGCATCCTCGAAAAGAAGTCAACGGCCGCCATTGTGCAACACTGAAAAATAACTTGTGCATGCTGTGAACTTCAACATCTCCAGGCATCTGCACAGTGTATAGCTCATATAGGCTCCTGTAGATAAAAGTCCACAGAGAGAATTTGCTGGCAGAAAATTTTGTTTCACCACTTCATTAAACAAAGAAACAGGATATTGTGTGCATTATAGCTTTGCTTTGGAAAGATGTAATGTAGGTTGCTGGTTTAAGTCTCTTAGTGGTTGAGCAAAACAGTCTCAAAGTGTTAAGCAAGCCCTCTAGATTATTTTTAGGGACTTTCATTATAATCTGATGATACTGTAAATGACTACATACTTGATCGAAGAAAAGATTTAGCAAATATCCACCCAGATCCTTTAAGTATAGTCAGCTCAAGTTTGTCGTTTATAAATTGTTGGCCAAGAAATGACAATCCTGTCATCATTTACTCACCCTTACATCATTCCAGTCAAGATGACTTTCTATAAGGTTAGACAGATAGTCTGAGCTGTATTTCACAACAACAGGGGTGGATGATGATAAATACTGTCAGACCCCAAATAGACAAATACTAAATTTCTCATTTGCATGTCTACATACTCAAACTTTTCGTGTCATGATCTGTTATGCTCTGTTATGCGTCATTACGCAATTACGTGAGATCGCACTGGCTCGTCACACAGCTGGAGGAAGAAGAGAAATTGTGCTTTAAAAGTGCATATTTTTTATTTTTCTTTCCTAAAATGACAATCGGTTCGCTAGATAAGACCCTTATGCCTCGTTTGGGATCGTTTAGAGTCCTTTGAAACTGCAATTTTAAACAGCATTAAAACATTAAGTGTTGGGGTCCATTAAAGTCCATTAAAATGAGAAAAATCCTGGAATGTTTTTTCTCAAAAAACATAATTTCTTCTCGACTGAACAAAAGAAAGAATTCAACATTTTTTTGGATGACATGGTGGTGTGTAAATTATCTGGATTTTTTTTTTAAAGAAAATTGACTAATCCTTTATTCTTTCTATAAAAATCCCACTGGTGGTTGTTTATTAAATTTCCCTTATTTTTAATTTCCCAATGTTGATAACCAGTCCATCCTTTTTTAGAGTGTAGTCAAGACAGATAAGAATAAACATTGTTTGGCATTATTGACATCAAACCTGATTTAACATGCTTGAATATGGGTAAATGAAATTTGAGACTTACAGGGAAAAACAGGAAAAATAATATGAGTTTCCGATAACATGATAGTTAGTAAATAATGACAGGTTTCTCCTGTTTTTCCTATTATGTCATCTAAAGAGATATTAGCTTATACAACCCATAAACATGAATCACCATTGTTGCTACGATTACACAATCATTCAGTAATGCTTTATGTACAATGCTGTAGTTATTTAATTGTAAATTAATTTCAGATTCTCTCCAGTTGTTTTGTTTGGTATACTGAAGGGCTTTCCTATAAGCTTTAGGGCAAAAGATGACCCTGTAGTGTATCTCTCACTCCATCTTTCTCTCTTCTCTTTCTCTCAGATCACAGATGAAAGACAAAATGCTGACGATTACAGGAAATAGGCCTTTTTTATCTAAGGGCTGACCTATGACTCATCATGGGAATGCACAGTCCTGAACTCCCTCACAAGCACACAATATCGGTGAGAGTTTCAAACCATGATCCACATTCCTGTCACCTCCCACTTACTCAATCCTGCGCTCTCAAATACACATAATTACACACAAACCAGCTAATCTGTTATATTTCCCCTTCATGTACTTTCTTTCAGTGAGTATAAGTGCTGTTTGCTAAGACATGCAACACTAGCGCTCATATTTAGTGTTTGAAACCTGAATGAACCCCACAACCCTAAGCAATAAACTATAGCACAAATTTTTTACACTTTGTCCTGTAGGCCATCATTGTTGTTTTGGTTATTCTCGCGCATGCCTATAAAAATGAGCACATGCACATGATGTCACTGTGGTCACAGATTTGCGTTAACTTGCACTTTGAAACCCGTGTATAAAAGGACCCCAAACGTTTAAACGTGTAAACAAATTTGCCAAACCACATAAAAACAACGATTGCAATGCCAAGGTCATAGGTTCGATTCCCAGGTTGCGTTTGCAACACCAAGGCCATAAATTCAGGGTTCGCAGGAATCCTTGAAAGTTTGTGAATCTGGGTAAAAAAGTTAAAGGCCCTTGGAAGTTTTTGAAAATATACATGCATAGATACAGGTCATGGAAAGTGCTTGAATCTATAAGTTTTCTGAAAAAAAAAAATCCATATTATTCCCTGTGTAGTGTAGGATAATATCATAAAAATTCTAGACTTCTTAAGTACGTGCTCAACTGTTCGCTTTAAATGCTTTTAATCTTCTATATGCGAATGTTGATTCATACCAAAATGCTTTTTTGCATAGTTATGTTTGACACATAAAAACGTCTTTGGTTACGTATGTAACTGTTGTTCCCTGAGAAGGGAACGAGACGCTGCGTCTCCCTTGCCATACTTCCTGTGCCGCTGTAACGCCGTCTTTAGCAATATTTCAGATAGCGATATACTTCCTGTCTCCCGCGTCACCCTGTCTTTGTCGTTAAGCATCACCATGGGTTGAATTTGATATACACATTCAGATGAACTTACCCATGGAGGCGTCCCCAAAGTGTCACCGCAGTGACGCAGCGCGAGTTCCCTCAAAAGGAAACTGTAACAATGTATCTTAAAAGGTAACACAATGTAACCTTGCTTTCACTTAAAATGTGTTCCCACATTTAGTCCTTGAATTTGAGGGTATTGGACCTGGAAAGTTCTTGAAAGGTCCTTGAATTTAAAGAGTTAGCTAAGGTGTGTGGGAACCCTGTAGATTCGATGCCCAGATAATTTGTTAAAATATATTTATTATTTTGGGTGTTTGCGCTGTTATCCAATTTGCATAATTCCCATAATGACAACAAGACAACAACCCATGCAAATAAAGTTGTCAACAGTCTTGGTGTTGACTAGAGTTGACTGACACTTTTGTTTTGTGAGTACACAAAACTAGCAAGTAATTTAGAAGAGGAATTTGGTTAGGTACTTAGAGAGCAGAAGCTGTTAAAACAACAAGCATCTCTGCGGGACATCATCAGTCTGAACTTTATGGTGGAGGATGGAAGTTATTGCTTTGTGTGAGAAGTTACTGACAAACCTCCTGGAGTTTGACAAATGGCCTTTATATGAGCCTCAGAGCAAGAGAGAAAACATTCGCTGTCATAATGAGAGAGGAATTGAGGTCTTCGAGGTTGAAAAAGACTCGGTAGGCTAAACTTTTTTCACTGCTCACAGGTCCAGGCCCTACCATAAATTCCAAGGTACACTGTAAAAAAAAAATCCGTAAAAAAACGGTAAATCTCTGGCAGCAAAGTTGCCAGAGAAATTCTGTCAAATTACGGGAAAAAAATGTTTTTCAAAATAACATACAAAAACCGTTAAAATACAGAGAATCTTTTACAGTCATAATTCATTAAATTACAGAATATTACTGTTAATAACTGTTATAAAACTGTATAAAAACGTAAAAAGTATGTGAAAATACATGAAAAACAACTACCTTTCAGGTTAATCTCTGTAAAAATACGGCTTTTATTAGTTACTTTATTAAGTTACTCTGTATTTATACAGTAATATTCTTTTTAAATACAGTTTATCTATGTAAAATAACTAAAAAAGACTTGCATAAAAACATAGTAAGTATGTGAAAATACATGAAAAACAACTACCTTTCAGGTTAATCTCTGTAAAAATACGGCTTTTATTAGTTACTTTATTAAGTTGCTCTGTATTTATACAGTAATATTCTTTTAAAATACATAAAAAGACCTGTATAAAAACGTAATAAGTATGTGAAAATACATGAAAAACAACTACTTTTCAGGTTAATCTCTGTAAATGTACGGCTTTTAATAGTTATTTTATTAAATTGCTCTGTGTTTATACAGTAATATTCTTTTAAAACACAGTTTATCTTTGTAAAATAACTAAGAAGACATGTATAAAAACGTAGTAAGTATGTGAAAATACATGAAATACAATTACTTTTCAGGCCAATCCCTGTAAATATACGGCTTTTATTAGTTATTTTATTAAATTGCTCTGTGTTTATACAGTAATATTCTTTTAAAATACAGTTTATCTTTTTAAAATAACTAAAAAGACCTGTATAAAAACGTAGCAAGTATGTGGAAAATACATGAAAAACAACTGCTTTTCAGGTTAATCCCTGTAAATATACGGCTTTTATTAGTTACTTTATTAAGTTGCTCTGTATTTATACAGTAATATTCTTTTAAAATACCTAAAAAGACCTGTATAAAAACGTAATAAATATGTGAAAATACATGAAAAACAACTACTTTTCAGGTTAATCTCTGTAAATGTACGGCTTTTAATAGTTACTTTATTAAGTTGCTCTGTATTTATAAAGTAATATTCTTTTAAATCACAGTTTATCTTAGTAAAATAACCAGGAAAATTTCATAAAAACGTAATCAGTATGTGAAAATGCATGAAAAACAACTACTTTTCAGGTTAATCTCTGTAAAGGTATGGTTTTTATAAGCCATTTTATTAAAAGACATGTATAAAAATGTAATAAGTATGTGAAAATACATTGTTAAAAAACAGTTTACTCTTAAATATAGCTTATCTTTACAAAACAACTAAGAGCAATGTATGAAACCCAATAAGTACATAAAATCAAAGACTAAAATATTACAAATATATTTTAACAAAATGATTGGACAATAGAAAAATAATCATAGTATGTTAAAATACCTCAAAAGTAGCTACATACATAATCTGTAAATTAAGGTATTTAGTTGTCGTTATATAAAACAGCCATGTCTACCAACATTAATTTTGTGTTAAAATATAGCCAATCTCATGTATAGTAACTAAGAAATGTTATTTCTTGCAGTAAAATAAAAACTATAAAAAATGTATAGGGTACCTCCTTTAAAACAGAACAGTCATTTTAGTCAATTGTAACCAGTATTTAATGTTAACTGGACAGTAGAAATACAAGCAAACCATGAAAAAACAGCTACATTATGATAATTAATAAAATAATTGTGTCAAATTAAATGTTTTACTGGCAAAATAAAAACATTTCATTGAGGAAACATTTCAGGACTTTTCTCCACTCAATGGACTTCAATAACTTTATAATCAAAATTATCTAGCTTCTGCAAGACGACAGTATGCATTCATATGGTGTCAGTAGAATTGTCCATCTTATATTACACAGATTTCAGATTAAAAACAGTCTACTATTTCCACACCTGGGTTGCCATGGTCATCCGATGTAGATCCACAAGCACAGGTTTTTCTATAATCTGAAATCACAAAAGAAGGAAATATTTTAAAAAAAATAAACTATTAAAATTTAGGGTTAGGACTAACTATGAATAACTCTTGCAGAGTGCACCTTTAAAGTGTAATGGATTAGTTTAAAGGGACACTCCACTTTAAAAAAATAAAATAAAAAAACACAGTTTCCACATTTTCCCGCTCCCTTAGAGTTAAACACTTGATTTTTACAGTTTTGGAATCCATTCAGCCGTTCTCCGGGTCTGGCTTTACCACTTTTAGCATAGCTTAGCATAATCCATTAAATCTGATTAGACCATTAGCATTGCATGTTTAAAAATAACCAGAGTTTCAATATTTTTCCTATGTAAAACTTAACTTCTGTAGTTACATCATGTACTAAGACCGACGGAAAATTAATTTGTGATATTCTAGGCAGATATGGTTAGCACTAGGGGTGGGCGATATCTCGATATTCGACCTATAACGGTATATTATTGGGACTCGAAATGGATTTTGACATATCGTATATATCGATATGATGTTTATATTAAATTCTGATTTCGCCACTTTGCTTCTTTGCCTTTTCTGTGTGCTGTGCTCGCCCCTGCCTCCTTGCTTTTGTTCCCCCTCCCCTCGCGTGTTTTCTCATTTAACATGGCGGCGCCCGTCACGGAATCAACACTGGCCACCACGAATAGATCTTCCATGATTCCCATTTACATGTATATTTTACTGTTTAAAACGGCTTAAATTCATTGTTGCTAACATTCAGCGCACCCCTCTCTCGTTCCGTGAGGCGCTTCGACAGCGCGCATCTCTCTCTCAATGACAGTGAAAAGGTGGCAGTGCTTTAATGTCCGTTTCTCCGTATACTTTCTTTTTTCACGGATGTTACTGACAGAGAAGACGACTTATCTAGTTTATCATGACCAAACAAAGGTTAGCAGTAGTGCTACATACACACACAGACCCAAACACACGTTTTCTTGATGTGAGAGCTATCTCTCTCCCTATGATGCGGTGTGCAAGTGCACCTGTTCTTAAGTTTTCTGTGTAACAACAACAGTGTTTTCTCTCATATTTAACCCATTTACTCCTAAAACCTATGTTAGTCCAGGATAAATACCCTTATCTCCTGAGGGTTTTCAGAAAAAAAATTCAGTTGTTTTATTTTTGAATAAAAAGACGAAAATATGCATTTTCTTATTTTATAGTTAAAGTATAATTTTTGTATATATTTTTTTAAATGTTGCAGAAGCACTTTGTTCCTACCTCTTTGCACTTCAATAAAAAAAGCCCTTGTGGATTTTGACATTTGTTATTCAGTAGTTTTTTTTTTGGGGGGGGGGGTATTTTTCCATGCAAAGCCACTGGAATATATATCGTCCATCGAGATATAGCAAATATAATTTTCACTCCATATCACCCAGCCCTAGTTAGCACTATACTCTCATTCTGGTGTATGAATCAAGGACTTTGCTGCTGTAACATTACGCAGTGCCCTGTGATTGAAAGTTACTAAGGGGACTACTTTCGGGCCCTGCGTAATATAATTGCCCCTGCTGCAGCCATTTACGGCAGCAAAGTCCTTGATTATTACACCAGAATGAGAGTATAGTTCTAACCATATCGGCCTTAAAAAAAAAAAAACTATTAATTTTCCATTGGTCTTAGTAACCTACACAATGTAACTACAGAAGAGTCAAGCTTTGAATAGGAAAAATATCGAAACTCTTATTTTTTAGCGCGATGCTAATGGTGTAATCAGATTCAATGGATTATGCTAAGATATGCTAAAAGTGGTACAGCCAGACCCAGAGTGTTTAACTCTAGGGGAGCTGGAAAAGTAGCATATTTTCTAAAAAAGTGGAGTGTCCCTTTATGCATTTTTTTTTTATTTCCAAACTCATTATGGAGGAAGCATTGATATTTTCCACCAAGGGAGAGCTGGAGCTGGTTTGGAGCCAGAGCAAAGCAAACCGGTTCTTAGTAAGCTTGTCAGTTAATCCATGTCTTTCTTTCCTCAGTGGAAGAGAAAAATGATTTCTGAACTTTTCTTCACAGATTGGAGTTATAACCCAAACTCTTCTTAGTTCGAATCAACGCAGTTTCAAAGGTCTTTGAGGTGCTTTTCACAGGCTCTGCACGATACCAGCTGAGGACCGGGGGTGGGGGTCTAGCAAAACAATTGGTTAAAAAAAGGTATATACTTTATATACAATAATTCGGATTGAGCTCAAGCCGGGAACTGTCATCACGCTCAATGGCGCATGCGCGAGCGGAAGCACCGCCCCACTCTTTACACACAAACCGGCCGAGCGTGATGATGTACTAACGCCGCAGAACTAGTTCCCGGCTTCTTCCGGCCTGAGCTCAATCTGAACTATCGGATAAAAAGTACATACTTTTTTTGTAGAAAATAATCCTTTCGTTAGATTGTTTCGTTAAAATCCCCCTCGTCCTCAGCTGGAATTGTATTGAGCCCGTTGAAGCACTTCAAAGACCTTTGAAACTGCATTGATTTGAACTGACAAGAGTTAGGTTCCACTGAACCCTATTTTGTAAAGAAAAGTCCAGAATGTTTTCCTTAAAAAAAAAAAAAAAAAAAACTATTTCTCTTTCACTGAGGAAAGACAGACATCGATATCTTGGATGGCATTGGGGTCTTTAAAGGGTTAGATCACCCAAAAATGACATTTAGCCTGTGATTTACTCACCCTCAAGCGATCCTAGGTGTATGACATACTTCTTCCAGACAAATAAAATCTGAGTTATATTAAAGTGCCCCTATTATGGAATTTTGAAAATTACCTTTCATTGTATGCATCATAGATCTAAGTGAACGAAAACATCCAGAAATGCACTTTTACCATGGATAGATGCACTTTTATCAACTTCAAAACAGAAGCACCCATTGACTTCTAATATAAATCTGGGAAGAGCCAGGGCATTTGTTAACATGATTGTATTATGATTGTATTTGTCTGAAAGAAGAAGGTTATATACACTTAGAATGACTTGAGGGTAGGGCTGCACGATTAATCGAAAAAGAATCACGATCTCGATTCATACATATAGGCGATCTTCATTTTAAATGACGGCGATTCACTTGCATTTACAGTATTTCCCTGTATTCAGTTTCTGCGTTCAAGTGTTCACGTATTTACATTACAACAACCCAAGAATATCAGTCAAACTTGCTAACACACACTCATACAGGGTAAAACCAAACCCTATTGTAACCCACACAAGGTCACTGAGTGCAATTCTCTTTATCGCCTGCGAGTGGCGCAAAGTAATCACTCTGCCTGCAAGTTGCCAGGCAACCTACCGGTAAAACAAACACTTGATGACTTTCCTCCGGTGAAGACGCTGTTAGAAAGTATCAAGATCTGGTATGAATAATATCCTCTAAAGGACAGAAATTCAAAGAAAAATCTTATACCATTTATTGAAATATTGTGTATTTATTAGGTTGAAAGCAGTGAGACAGAGAGAAAGTTAAGCTGCTGATATTGAGTTTTCAAGATACCTCCGGTAAGGATGTGTATACTAAAACGAGTGTTATGCTGATTGCGCAAGCTCCATTATAGCGCAAAATATCGTTCTTTTAAAACCAATCGGAGTTGTGAACATGATTTTTGCTGTTTAACACCATATAAATACAGATTCATATTGTTTTTTGTTATATAGATGCCCATAAAAGATCGTTAATCTAATTGTTTACATTTAAATGCATGTTGATTTGATCTGTTATGCTGTACACCGTTAAAGGTGCCTTAATACTGTTTTATTGACTTAAAAAGTCACTTGATTGATTGAGTATTTGTTTTGTCTTGTTTTATAAGGGTGATTTAGTACATTTAATTGTCAATATATATGTTTATATTTATATGAGGATATTAATTGTTAAAAATAATAAATATGTTAAAATGTAACATTTAAAATGTTATTAAGATACACAAATAGATTTAAAAGTTTCAAATATCAATATCTATTTTCTGAAATGGGTTTCAGAAATCCTATGATTTATTTTTGTATTGTGAGATGGAAGTACATGATTTATTGATTAATTAATTGTTGTTTATTGGAACTGACTTATGTGGTGTGAGGTGTAACTATTCATTTGCATAATGATTAGAGTATTTATATCCTTTACAATTGGTTATATTTGATTTGACATTTGAATGGAGAAAAGTTGATTAGATTTGAATAGAAATGAAGCAATTGTGATTAATGCATTCTGTACTGTATGTATAGATTGGTTTTATAGAAAGGGATAGATCTGATTCTGACCCTAGCGGTCAGTGGCGAGCCAACCGCAGAACTGAACGGACCAAGAGCCTGGTGTGGCCAGCTGTGGCATCTTTGGACCTATGATCATCATCATTTGCCTCCATTTTAAATACAGATAAGAACACGTAAACCTACCCGGGTAGTGAAGAGAACCAATACTTCAAGAAACACACACACACACACACACACTGAGAACTTCCATGGACTCATTCTTCATTTGAGTTATTTATTTTGAGTTTACTGTGCACTGTGCACTTAGGAAGCCGGCTTAGGTAGGCAGGGAATGTAAATAATTTATTTATTTTTTATAATACATTTTATAATACATTTTTATATTTACCTATTTTGTGTTGTCTGTTTTCTGCTAACCTTTTACTCTTTTAGGCTCCGTAGTCGTATCTAGAGCTTCTGATACTAGCCCAGATCTAATTTACCAATACTTAAATTAGTTATTAATTACACTAGTTTGAGAAAAAGGGGTTACACTATTCATTCACCAATCAGACCCGATCATTTCTTTCCTCTCTCTCATCACATTTGCGGCGTTCCGCTGTCACTCGCGTGACGTATAACAAGGCGGCAGACCTAAACACAGTCGTTTACTTGGTGGATCTGGAGCGGCAATTTTCACAAAAAAGAGAGGATAAACGAGTGTCACTGTGGAAAATTCTGGTGGCGACGGAGAAAGTGAAGATGCAACAACATTGGTTTCGAAAAAAGGCAAGGAAATTATTTACCTCAGGCTCCGGACGTTTCTAAATCGGAAGGCTGCAACCTCAGGAGGTCGCATGCAGGCTGTATACGTCATCAAGCCTGGTTCATTTGAGTTAACGGAGCACTACATTCGCAAGTCATTAACACACTTCAACAATTTATTATTAACTAAAAATATTAGTCATCTTTATAACGTTAATTGTTAATATTCTGAAATTAGACAGTCTTTATGATGCGCAGTTTAGAAATGCGACCTCCAGAGAGGCTGCAGCCTTCACATTGAGAAACAGCCTCTTTGCGTTCCCCACTAGAAAGGGTTTTTCGCACGAGGGCAACATTGTTACATGTCTGCGTTTCTCTCTGATGCCTCAAAATGTTGATCTTTTAGTCTTTTAGAGGTTTAACGTTAGTGTTTTTAAAGTTTTAAGGTTGGCCAGTTTGATAGTACAAAAAGCACAGGTGCAATTTAACAGCTAACAAATTTTAAATTATTCTAAATTTTAAGGGGTCTAAAATAAGAAAAAGAGACTTTTAAGAAACGTTATTATAACTGAAAGTCCAGTAGCACATTTTTTAGTTAAGTGCATAATAAATGTTTTTGTTAAAATAAAGAGAATCGGGTGAGAGAATCGGGATCTCAATTCCCATGGAAAAAATCGGGATTCACATTTTAGCTTGAATCGTGCAGCCCTACTTGAGGGTGAGCAAATCATGGGCTAATTTTCATTGCAGGGTGAACTATCGCTTTAAGGCTTTAAAGGGACACAAGGCAGCATTTTTATGTTAATAAATCATCTTCGTAAGTCGGTATATGGTTAAATGACTCATTACATGACGAATGAAGACTCTCTCGCCCGCCCCTACCGTCTGTAGGAAGAATACCCCACTTTCAAGTTCGCTGTATCCGACCCGGTGTCCTTCAGTCTCGTATAGTCTTAGATATAGAACGCATTTACTCCCAGACACTAGGGGGAGCTAGTAGAGAAATAATACTCAGACTTGCCTTGTGTGCCTTTAACATGCAATAAAGGGACAGATTTGTGACCTTGTTTACAAATAGAACTTCAAAATAGAACATTTGAGATTTTTTTCCCCTAAAATAATTGTTTTCTGTACTATTACCGTGCGTTCACACAGACGTGTTAAGAGATGGCAAAAAAAAACGCTATTCGCGCGTAGTTGGATGCTTGAACATTTGGAGTTTACTCGCTTCATTCACGCCTGAAAACCGCACATGAAATTCTAGTTATTCAAGACATTTACGCGGAAATTCACATCACGGGAGGGGCTTCCGCGACTCCGCTCGCTTCCTGTAATTACGTCACTACTAGAGAAAGCTCCTGATTGGTTAAAGGTAGGGTAACAGATTTGATCCTGAAACATTTTTAGTTATGCTGGTTAAAAGTCTCCTCACATCCTGATAGCAATCACTGTGTTAAGTTGTTTAAATGTATTTGTAGAAATTTATGTCATCTGTGAAAGGCGTAGGACCAAAAAATGTTCAACAAATCATAGATTTCGGTCCGAACGGACGTTTCCTTTTTTGTCCCTCATACGCAAGCGTAATTTGAATTCCCACCGCGCAGCGAGTCCACGCAGATACCATACGTCATCGGCGCGTTCACGTGCGCTCACCTCCTGTCTGTAAACAGCGAGAACAGCAAACTTTCTGCTGAATTGACAACCTACACAGGAGCCACAAAACTAAAGGCATTTTTTATAACAACAACAGCAAAAACTGCCTGGATCAGCAAGAACAAAAACCCAAATTAACATCGGTAACTTTACTGCTTTACCACGAGATGCATACAGCTGCAGGAGGCAGAGGGTCTGAAAGGGTCGTTGCACTGTTTATTTTGGTAAGGTAGGTACGCGTAAGGGTGTGCCGGTTTCAGAATTGGTGATGACGGTTATGACGTGAGTCAAATGTGACGGTTCGTCACATAACCGTCAGTGGGGGGCGTTTTGCTCGTTTAAATGCTTGTGGATTGACGCGAAAGTGTCATTTAACCATAAAATCATGAATGTGATGCCAAGTGTGTTTTAAACAGTAATGACTTTAAGCAATTTAACAGAAAGCAATTAAATATTAAAAAACACACTGTTGGCAGAAGACTGCGCTGTCACTCTCTCAGCATAAATGAATCCTCACTCATCTGTTTTGATAATCTTCAGAGAAACAGATTTAATTGTGTCTATATCTGTCATTACATGGACCAGAATGTGGGTTAAAAAGCGTCTTGAAGAGGTTTTGCTCATAAATGCATGTAAAGTAAAGTAATATGAACTTGAGATTTTTATACTGTTACTAAACTTCACAGTATGCGCTGCGAACGCAGCCGACAATGGCCATGCGCGGCGAACGCAGCCGACAATGGCCACGCGCGGCAAACGCTCTCCACATACAGTACGCGCTGTTCAGTGCTCACACTTGCGAAGTAAACCGGCGTTTGAATAAACAAGACACTGATTAGCTACTTACTCTACGTTTATTTAAAATTAACAGCAAGACAAGCAGTGAATGTGCTTTCAGGAGAGTTAGATTAGCATGGGAGGATTTGAACTTGAAAAGAGCAGTGTACTGACGCCTTTCCGCGGTTAAAACAACATTCCTTCTTATGGTCATTCATGTTTATTTGATGCTATAAAATAACTAGAAGGAAGAGATGATTTGAAAGGTAAGACTTTGTTTAATACGTTTAATCTCAAAAGTAACCGAAAAGTAACCTGGTCTGTCCTGTATGTCAGCGCGTTTTCAGTGTCTGCTCCGCTCTGTATTTTTCACTGCGTGAGAACATGGTGGGGCGTATAACACAGACTGTTAACAATTGTTTTAAATCGTATTTAAAAATTCTTTATGATGAAAATGTTTTAAATATTTAAATATTTTAAATAATTTAAATATTTTAATAACACGGTTTTGCCGGTTATAGAGTTCTAATGACGGTGTTCAACTATAACCGTCGGTCTCACGGTTATATAATGACCGTCACAGCCCTAGGTACGCGATATGTTTGTATTGAGATGGATTCAGATATTCTACTTTGATGAAACATTGTGTTGCTTATGAAATTTGTGTTCGTTTACGGATTAGAGTAACGATATAGTTACTAAGTCTACACAACCAAACGTGTGCTTAAACTAATTCTGATGTAAACCAGTTGTTTATGTTGGTTATTTTGGAAGTGTTATTCACTTTGTACTGCAAAGTTTTCTCACTGGTGAATGAGAAATGAGACGTGACCGTCTGATCTGTGCGTGTTCATGTGTTTTGAAAGAGGCGTGACTTTGGATGGCGATTTGACTTGAGGGTGGGATCGGGATTTCATTGCTAGGCAGCTACAGTTAGCGGTTTTAAAAAATTTTTACCCTACCTTTAATGCGGGGCGTTTTTCCACCAAAGTTCAGATTTTTCAACTGCGCAAACTAGACACACAATTGAGGTGGATTTGCGTCTACCGAACCACGCTTAATGCCTCATTAGCAACGCAAGACCTCCAGATGCGCGTAAACACGTTTTTAAATTGACATAACATTGAAATCACTGCCGCTTTGTGCCTCTACCGTGGCTGGAGTGAACGCAGCATTATGATAGGAAATAATGTAATAATCTGACCTGGAGTAATTCAGTTTGCCCAGTAGAAAATGACTAAAACAGTCCCCTCTTGGGACCTGGGATGCTGTGGTCATCTGCAGTAGATCTCCACCAAGCACAGGCTTTTCCACATAACCTGAAATCAAATTTAAATATTTTAAAATACTCTTTACATTTAGGATTTGCGAAATTGATACGTTTAAGCATTCTTTAAAATTTCCAAACTCATTAATGGAGGAAACACTTAACCTGTTATTATGATTGATATTAAGGTTTGACCACAATACTGTGGTGAATATATCATTTGATAAAAAAAAGTTTACTTTACTCTAATGATACAAAATAATATAAATATTTGAACACAGGATCACTTCTAACATTTCCAGGGTGTTAAAGAGGCTAAAAGAACATAACTGGGCCCGTTTTAGTCAACTGGGTGCAAATTTTAAAGAGGATAACACAGTGTAGCCAACAACAATTGTTTTTATTGTTCTCTGTACTGACAGCTAAAATGTTAAAATTGACCAAAGTTCTCCTTAAATGCACTCTAATAGTGTATAAGTAACGTTATACAACAACATTAAATATACTAGATTACATTGAAATATGTTATTAATTCATATTCCTATGATTTAACCTTCTAATGAAACAACTACAATGACATTAGGAACATCCAAATGAAACATACTAGCACCTACCTACACCATGTGCAGGCCTGACCACGTGCGTCAAGCACAGCACAAATCATTCAAATGGATTCTTAAAACACAATGCATGTTTATTAACAGGTAATAAGATCTATTTTCTTTCATAAAAAATAACTAAACAAACAACATACCTGTAAACAGACCAACATCATCAGTGGATCGACGGGGCAATGTCTTTTCTCTCACTCTGTCCTGAAGACACTGAGCATAATATGATAATTATAAGATTATGAAATTCATAATATGCTTATTACAATTAAACACTTCATCACAACCAACACGATCAAATGCTGTTGAGCACTTGAGCAAAAATATGCATTTGGACGATAAAACTCAGCATACCAGAGAAACGTCCACGAGAAAAGCACCATCACACGTCGTACATGGAGGAACCCGGGAGATGTTCCCCCGAAGACGCTCCCACCCTAAACGAAGACCCGAAGAAAAGTTCCTTTAATTTAACGTTATATTCTCTTACTTGTGAACAATGATATGAACAAAATTGTTTGAGGTTCATTAACCCATTTTAATTACAAAACGGTGTATAACCACCAGTAAATTTAAGAAAATAATACAATATAGGAAAAAACGATTCAAATAATTCACACCAGTTACAAATGCATACTTTTTATATTGAACTGAAAACACTCTTACCTTCGTTCGAAACGCAGGAGAAAACATATTCCTTATTCCGAAATGCCAATGCAGCTCCATGATATCCGAGGATGGCTCACCTAAACTCAGTGAATCGAAAATACCGCGCAAACCCGTTGACTAGGGATGGCTGACGCGAAACAGTCGTTCCGAAGCTTTGCGAGATCCCGAAGCGCAGATGTGTCGAAACACTGATCCGAAGCGTGATTCAAAACACCCATGTCACGTGACTATGACCAAACGAAGCCTCGAAGTGTTTCACTAAGTGTTTCATCAGGTGTGGTCTGCCGAATCAGCGTTTGATTGGCACGGTCGGGAACAGACAACACAATCGCACATATCTATAAAAGTGAAATAAACGCATATTGACCTTGTGGGTTTTTGTGAGAGGAGTTTTTCAAAGGCTGGAGAAATTATCTGTAAAAAAAGAAGTAGGCTAAGTCCTTCCACACACAGCAGATATTTATATGTGACATGGTGGCTTGATATATTTTATTAATTTCTTATTGTTTATGTGGTATTTATCTCTATTCAATTTATTTATTAAATAGACCAGCTTATAGTTATTGACAATGATGAGCCTAAAAGCTCATGTAGTTGTCAAACAGATGTTAAAACAACAACAAAAAATATGTAACTTAATTGTGACGACGGTAATAACAATGCGTTTTCCGGGGTTCGATCCAGCGGGCTTTTGCATGCGAGTCGAAGACATTATCCACTCTCCCACCTGATCACTCGTATAAATTAAACAACATGTGGGATACAATTTGTCAGCGCTCGTCTAAAACCTTGTCAAGGCTGCTCTATGGCAATACGTGCAAATGACCACTAGGTGTCACTGTGGAGGCGGTTTCGATTCATGTTTCGAAGCCTCGACACAATTGATTCAACTGTTTCAGTGTTTCACGAAGCCTCGCTCTGCCCATCACTACCGTTGACTGCGTTGAGACGCATCTGATATCCGTTTGTAAATTCAAACTTCTAAAACACGTGACCAAATCATTGCTGCTCATTCGACTGTTACGACCTACGACACATTCGCCGTTGTGGGCGGGAATTGGCGGCAAATTTGAATCTGTGTTGCACACATACACACACAAACAAGAGATGTATCGGAATAAAGTGTGCTGTTGAATAAAATTGTGAATGGTAAATAGTTGTATGGAGTTGAAATTAGAATAATGTTATTTTTATTATTCTGTGGAAATATTTTGATCTTTGTCAAAACAAACTCTGAATAGGCAACAAAAGTTACAATCACAATATATATATATATATATATATATATATAAATATATATATATATATATATATATATATATATATATATATATATTTATTTATTTATTTATTTATTTATTTATTTACACATACGTAGTAGGAATATGTTATAGGCCATATATGTGTGTGCGTGCGTGTGTATACACACACACACACACACACACATATATATATATATATATATATATATATATATATATATATATATATATATACATACATATATATATATATATATATATATATATATATATATATATATATATATATATATATATATATATTTATTTATTTATTTATTTATTTATTTATTTATTTATTTATTTATTTATTTACACATACATAGTAGCAATATGTTATAGGCCATATATGTGTGTGCGTGCGTGTGTCATTTTGCATCATTGAAAGAAGGAAGTCCAATATCTTTGTTGAGGGAGTGAGACTACAAACACCCCTTTTCTCAGTCAAATAGGCACCAAATTCTAAATGTATGTTACATTTTGACTACAAATATGACACACTTTCAATAAAGATGAATGTTTCTACGGGTGAAATGCTTCTTTAAACGTGTAGGCCTGGAAAATTCCACAAGGAAAGATTCTGTTGGGGTTTTTCCCGTATGACTGTTGACCCTATTCTTCATTATATCATCCACCCTATTTTTCAACATGGACAAATCAATTTCATACAAGATAATTTTATGTATGAGACTTTTCCTTAGTCACTAGTTAAACAGCCTGAAAAATAACAAGAGTGTGGTAAACAGTAAAAATTACTTGTGCTTTATGATTATTGTGTGTTTATGATTATGATTACACACTTGCTGCACAGGTTAAATTAAAATCTCTGAGAACTGTGGGCAGGATAATTAAGTGTATTAGGGATGCTTTGCCCCATGCATTAATGTCATGTATAAACTCAGCCCTGGTAGATGATTTTACACCTCAGAACTTGCCTGAGCTGAAGGTGACCCCTAAAGATGGAGGAGATGTAATATAAACCAGACTGCATTGTTGAAAGGGATTTGGTTGTTCATAATGTGGCAAAGAAAAACGTTTATATGTGTGTTAAATCTGTGCATGTTGGACATTTGCAAGGAAACAGATACTAAATGAAGGGATAAAATCTCTATTTGCGAAGAAGTGCATCCATCATGGAGAGTACTGTGTAAAGCTCTTATCTCCAAGCGATGTGGAGATCTTCAGTGTAGAGTTGTGCTACAGCCTCAAATAGATATCAAAGTTTAATAAGATTGTTCTGTCCTGTAATGCTCATGATGTTTTTCATATGTTTTTTGAATGTCCAAGACTTTCCTTTATTTGTAATACTTGAAAGTTGATCACAAAATTGGGGTTTTCATATAACAATACCTTAGTTTATATTAGGATATAAATATAGAAGTTCATGGCAACAACACCAATGATTCTTGTCATTTTTTATGACAAAAGTTTGACCTATGTTTACATGTGACTGCTACTCTGAACACTTCCAAGATCACATTTATGTTCATGCAAACTCGTTTTGTGTGTTTGTTTTTGCAAATACAGCTGCTCCATTATGTCGAGCAGAGACGAGTGCTCGGAGGTCAGCAATTTTACGCGTGTTTGACTTCATGTGGCGCTGCAAGAACCGATCAGACGGATGATGTCAAGGTACCGCCAGAGCGATTTGAAATTAGACTAGTGATTCCTCAACTCGCTCTCGCGGTACTTTGACGTCATCGATCACATACGGCAACAACTCCTCCCTCCAACATGAACCAGTTTGCGTCACCACCAGCGCTGCCGGTGATTGGCTTACGTGGGCTTGAGCTTTTCTTGACGGCATATATGCACGGGTACGTGTAAATAAACACTTTTCTGAAAACTGACATGTGTGCACGATATTATTTTGGAAACCGGAGAGGTTGAAATGTCCGTTTATGAAAATAGCCGCCCACGTGTAAACATAACCTTAGTGACGTGATACTGCATGTCTGTGTGGATGAACGGCAAAAAAAAGGTCACGGTTATAAAAATACCAGTGTCCGTGTGGACAAGGCCTAAGTTTGCCATTTTGAAATCCCACCAGTGTAAAAAGGCAGGAAAATAAGGCGTAGTCCACACGGACATGGGTATTTCTATAACCTGAGTTTTTCCTCCAAACAAATCCTGTCCACACATGCTCAGTTTAAAAGAAATCTCTGTCCACATGAAAAAGCAAAAACACGCTATCAAGCACTGTCAAGAGCATGCCACACCAGCAGGCGACAATATAATACAGCAGATAACGGCGCACACTCTGACGTCACACGACAACACTGCAACCAGCGTTTTCTTAAAATCCTCACCTTGGCAGGGATTTTCAAAAATGTTTGGTTTCAGTGCACTGATACTGCGTTTTTGCGTGGACAAACGGCCGAACCACATAAAAAAATAACACGGTTATAAAAATACTCCGGTCCGTGTGGACTAGGTCTAAGTCTTTAATAGAATCTGTGTCCATTTAGTTTACATATTACAAATACACAGATAGTGATGCTTTGTTTTGAATGGAGATGGGGTGTGAGACTGACTGTGAGTGTGTACAAAAGCTTAGTTTTTAATAATGGTTGTTGTGGATCCTGTATAAAATTTGTCTTAAGCCCTGTTTTCTCTCTCTCTCTCTCTCTCTCTCTCTCTCTCTCTCTCTCTCTCTCTCTCTCTCTCTCTCTCTCTCTCTCTCTCTCTCTCTCTCTCTCTCTCTCTCTTTCTCTCTCCCTATACTGTAGTTTGCAATGAATTGTGGGAGCATGCTAAATGCAAATTTTACAGTTATGTCTGCAATACTGTATTTTTGAAATAGGCTAATATGTAAATGCTACAGGACAACATGTAATGACACTTATTATTTTATTTTATGTATTTATTTAAAAAGTCAGCTGTGGCACTAGTTTGGAAATAAAAGCTTTGGCACTTTACAATAACTGCAATAAATGCAGCCTATTAAATGAATTATAAACATTCATGTAGATTCTGATAATGTACATATCTTTGTCAAAAATGTTTGATAAGAAACACATTTAGACAACATGTGTGCGTAGCGCAGTACGTGTGATGTCACGACGTCATCAGCAAATTTGCGCCCGGTGCACATGCGCATTGCGAGTTTGCGCAGACAGGTGTCTACGGTCGGAGTGGAATGAAGAAGTTGCATCTGATAATTCTTCCATTGTGTAAGTAATATTTTTAATTTGTCACATTACAAACACCAGACTGTTCATCAGAGTTAAGTATTAGCGTTAGTTTCTCTGCTGAATTTATTGGGCGAGTCTGTAGCACATTATTTGATGTAATATGCGCGTGTTAGTTTGATGCACATGTTGGAAGACAGGGCTCTCGAGTCAAGTCGCACGCATTCACCGTTAGACACACGCATTTCAGTCAGTTCACACGCTCACACGCCACACCTTGTATTTCTCAGGCTGAGAAGTAAGAGATAAATTATCCTGCTTCGAGTTTTTTTGTGTACTCAACTTTACGCAGCGCCGCATGAACTGACAAAGATGACATCAGAGTACCGCGAGACATGTTGCGGAAGAGGCTGATTCCTATCGCTCTCGCGTTACTCTGATGTCATCCACTTGTCGTTTCTTGCAGCGCCTCGCCTCATGAAGTCGTACTTTGATCAAAGACAAGTACAATCCTATAATCTACTCAAAGTGCTCTTTTTTCATGTACTAATTTTGTACTTAATATAGCCTACATTTTTTGTTCCTTAGTACATATGAAATATGCTAAAATGTAATTTAAAAATGTATTTAGGTACCACTTGTAATACATTTGAACCCATCTTTGTATGAAAGATGAGTACAAGTTTACTTAAATACATTTATGTAATACAAGATAGTATGTTAAATGCATTTCACTTCATATTCATGACATCTCAAACACGGAGGAAGATATTTTGAGGAATGTTTGTAACCCAATCTTTAATGAGCCCCATTCACTTCGAAAATAAGAAAAATAATTAATACTTAGTCCTTCTAATTGATGCTATTTCTTTTTTATGTCCTGTTTGTATGAAATATAGTTTAATTTTTTTTTTTTTTAGGTAGCAGCAACTGCAGCTGACATGGAATGAGGATTATCGGATTCACCTCTCACTGATCATCCAAGGTAATTTGGATACAATGAATACAAACTATTTTTTGCTTTCTTTTGTAATCATTAATGTTTTTTTTATTTTCTAGTGTTATCTGTATTTTTTGGTTTACACAAGGTACCTACACTGCAATAAAGAGCTTAAGTAAATAAGTAAATTTACTCTTTGTATAGTCGAATAATCCAAAAAAGATAATTTTAAATTATTTTTTATTCACTTAATTTAGATTGAAGCTAGACAAAATTTCTTTCTTGATTTAAGAATTTGAATATATTTAGACTGGAAAAAAGACAGAATTACTAAGCTCTTCTTTGCAGTGCATGCCATGAACCATACTGTCACAACCATTATTAATCCAAGTTTACTTTATATAGGTGAATTGATGACCTCAAGCAAATGGATGTTGTCATCTGAAGAGAAAGTTATCCTGGGCCCATGTTTAGAGGCATTTGGGGCATATCTGACACATATCACAATCAAGCTGCATGCACACTTGAGTTTATTCAGAGGTAATTCAGAGCATAAACTCTTAACCAATATCTATTGTATACTTGCAAGTTTTTTTGACTTCTAGGTTAGGTTTTTTAGTTAGTGACTTCTTTTTTCAGGGGAGCAAATTCAAAATATGTGTTTGTTGCGTCATGTGAACCATGTGCATCATGTGTATTGTCAAAATGAGTGCCTGCTGAACACGCATCGAAAGGGTTTATGATAAGTGACGCTCACGTTCACAAAATACTCCCAAGACACTCACTTAACACATCACACATGAGATTAAGCCAGTATCTGGCAAACGCGAGCATCTCTTTTATCATAAACCATTTAGACGTGTCTGCAGCAGGCTTGTATTTTGACATCTTGCGTGATGCACATACATTTACATGACGCGCTAAACACATATTTTGAAATGGCGAGCAACACACATGAAGAGCTAAATACATGTTGTGACGAGCTTTGCATTATGTGCCCTCGAAAAATAAGTCACCGGCCGTCACTGGCTTTATCATGAGTTGACACATAGACAGTGATTATGCACTGTTTATCTATAAATCCCTGTCATGTTTCACACCAAACTCTAGAGCAGATACTAATAACTATGACACTACCACCACTGCATTATGGGTTGAAATTAGTCAAAATAACAAATACATGGACATTTCCCGGCGAACTTGATGCACGTTACAACTGTATTTTACCATACACGAACAAATGCCATAAGATTGGAATATATGAAATTCAGAATTTAAATGAATGTGTATTGATTTGTACAAATGGAGACATGTATGTGAATAAAATGTTAAATTTTTTTGTTTTGTATTTTTATATATCATAATTTGCCCATGCAAAAAAGGAGATGTGAATTTGTGGATCAGGTGACACGCCTACATTTATCCCGTTCTGTTCATTTAGATTTTGAGATTTTCATTTTGCCGTTTAAAGCATTTTATGAGCCAAATACAAACAACTATCAATGAATGAACCAAACAAATGCGTTTCATTTTGTGTTGGAATTTAATTATGTGCATCAAACAGGATGAATGCACATGCATTGCCTGGTTCACAAATGCACATTGGTGGTTTTGTTTTTGCATGCACAAATTGTGATATTTGTGAATTTCAGTGATTATATTTTTTATTAGTTTATTACAATTTGTGTATGCAAAAACTTCAATGTGCATTTGTGAATTAGGCGATGTACATGCATTTATCCTTTTTGGTTAAATACAAACCACGCAACAAAAGTCGCAAAATTTGAATGAACCAAACATGTGAATTTACATGTATCACCTGATTCACAAATGCACATCAGCATTTTTGCATGCACAAATTGTGATATAATGATACAAAATATAATCACTGAAATTCACAAATGTCTCTGTTTGTACAAATCTATGCACATTCATTTGAATATTGAATTTTACGGACACAAAAATGAAATGCATTTGTTTGGTTTATTCATCGATAGTTGTTTATATTTGGCTCATATAATGCTTTACATGGGGAAATGAGTCTCAAAATCCAAATAAACAGAACGGGATAAATGCAGGCGTGTCACCTGAACCACAAATGCACATCTCAGTTTTTGCATTTTTATTCACATACATGTCTCCATTTGTATAAATCAATACACATTAATTTAAATTCTGAATTTTATATATTCAAATTTAAGACATTTGTTTGTGGATGGTAAAATACATTTGTACTGTGCATCAAGTTCACCAATTTTTATTTTATTGTTTTAGTATATGCTGATTTTTTATAATAAGATCTTCTGGTTGTTGTTTTTTTTAACAGAGAAGTTGTGGGCATCAGTCCGGAAACTGGATCAAAAATTTGCTGCTGGAATGTGAGACAAATAAAGGCATGGAATGAACCCAAATGTATGAACACTGCTACGAAAACTAATGGACTTTGAATGGCTTGCCAGTTAATTCCAATGGAATTGAAGAAGAGACTCTGACAAGATTTTCAAGTTTGTGTTTAATTTAAAAGTTTATCTTCATAGATAAGCAATTTAAAGGTAGGCACAGTTAAAACTATTTCTTGTGTGTTTGTTTAAACTGTAAATTTATGACTGAAGTTTGGTCACTATGTAGTAATGTGTTCCTTTGTGGTTAATTAAATGCTGCAGTGCTTAGTGGTATTCGTTGTTGTATTTCCAAGGCTAAAGCCTTATTTTGTGATCTGCATTGTATTGGAGAGTTTTGGAAACTAATACTTATTATCTTAATGCATTGGAAAGTTTTGGACTATTGAACAATAAATGCATTTGGCTACATCTGTGATTTTCTGTGATTTTAAGTGTTTTAGTTTACATTACATTAAATGATTTATCACAGCAGTTAAAAAAAATTACAGTAATTTTTTTTACAGTGTAGGCTACCATGACACAAGTTGCAGCTCCAAAAACATTTCTTAGTCAAGTTGTATAGCTACAAGCAGCACAAAACCAAAGAAGTGGATTTGATGAAGTCATGTTGTAGTATTGCTGAACAATGTTCACCAGTTAGAGATTGAGGTGGAATGTGAGTTAACAGTGGACGTGGTCTTACTTTGCAGCAAGAGCAAAACCCTAAAAGTTTCAATGCTGAAGAGGGATACATTTTAAACACTATAAATTTACTGATTTATGTAATTTTACTTACATTTCTACAGAAAAATAATCAATAAAACATTTACAGAAATTTTCTGTAAAAATAATTTTTTAATCTGTAAAAATGAACGGCAAATTTCTGTGGAAATTAACGGCAAATGTCTGAAAATTAACGGCAAATGTCTGTAAAAATTAACGGCAAATGTCTGTGGAAATTAACGGCAAATGTCTGTGGAAATTAACGGCAAATGTCTGGAAATTAACGGCAAATTTTTGTGAAAATTAACGGCAAATGTCTGTGGAAATTAACGGCAAATGTCTAAATATTAACGGCAAATGTCTGTAAAAATTAACGGCAAATGTCTGTGGAAATTAACGGCAAATTTCTGTTGAAATTAACGGCAAATGTCTGAAAATTAACGGCAAATGTCTGTGAAAATTAACGGCAAATGTTTGTGAAAATTAACGGCAAATGTCTGTGAAAATACATTTTTGATCTGTAAAAATAGTATGAATTGCCTTTAAAAAACATAATTTTGATGTGATTGTTAATTACAAGGAAATACTGTCATTTTAATGGTAAATCTTTAAATAACAGAAAATATCTGTAAAACAAAAGCATTTTACTGTTTAATGAAAAAATTGGAAAATTCTGTAAAAATATACAGAATATTACCTGTAAAAAAACGTTTTTTTTTTACAGTGTAGGAGATATTTGTGACACTATTCTGTGAAATGTCCGTTCCTGTGAGTGAAATTTGGCTAGCAACAACTTGTTTTCTAGGCAATAAAATTTGGCCATGTTTAAAAAATGTGCTTTTAAGATTTTATTTGACACATTACATAATGTTCATTTTTTACATTGTAATGTTAATCCTGCACATTGCTCTGGCCTTATTCTTATTCTCCTTTGTTTTTTAGATGTGATAGGATTTCTAAAATTGTTTTACTTTAATGGACAATCTCCTCAGGAAAGTGTAAACGTGTTGAAATTATTTTCTTAGCTCGTCCTATATGATCTCAAAGGTTCAGGGTTATAATTTTTCCAAACTTTAAAAAAATAGGCCATATAATTTTTAAAACACACACTTGTGTACCTGTGACTTCAAAATTTCAATAGTTGCTGCACATTAACTAGTGAAGTAATTTTCAGAAAGGCAAGACAGGCCTTCATCTGGTTCTTTCAGGATTCTGTAAACAAGTTGTACACCTTAGACACAAATTCAGACACACAACGCATCTAATACTATGTATTGAGATTGCTAAACCTAGATATACCACCAAGCAAAATAATAATAATAATAATAAGGGAAAAAGCTAAAAAAGGTGAAAGTTTAAAAATATGTTTGATTAACAACTAGTTTGTATTGTTATGACCTGATATTATAAAAAAAATCGTAATGGACAATAAAACCTGTGAGTGTCCTGTAGGCTGTCATTTATTTATGTACTAATACAACACTGATTCATTAGAAACCACATTTATTTTCACAAGAAGATAAATATTTAGGGATACATGTATCCAAAGCAACTGTTATTATGGGAAAATCTCACAGGAAATGGTCATTGAAAGTGGTCTTTTAAGTATACAAATGCTGAAAATGGATAGATCGGCATTCCTGGAGCTCTCGTCTTCCAAAAATATTCCTTCTGTGTCTAATGACATCATGAGCTCCTGGTTTAGAGCTTTAATCAAATTTCATGGTGAATTTCTTACATTTTAAACACAGTTTTTTCCTAACATGGCCATGCAATGAATTTCAGGTGAAATGTCATCACAGATTCCAAGCATGACACATATTTGTCTCCCAGAAATATTTCCATGTTAAGTCAATTCTGTCATCATTTACTTGCTTTCATGTTGTTACAAACCTGTATACAGTTCTGTTTGTTCTGATAAACACAAAGAAAGATATTTTGAGCAGTGTTTGTAACCAAACCGTTTGTGAGCCCCATTCACTTCCATAGTAGGAAAAAAGGATACTATGGAAGTGAATGGGGGTCACAAACAGTTTGGTTACAATAATTCATAAAAAATTTCAGAACAAAGATATTTATGCAGTTTTGTAACAACATGAGAGTAAGTAAATGATGACAACATTATCGTTATTTCATTAAATACCACAACCAGTGTAATCTCAGAATATCACAATCTCAGATTATCACAACCACGGTAATCTCAGGATATCACAACCACTATAATCTCAAAATATCACAATCTCAGACTATCACAACCACTGTAATCTCAGAATATCACAATCTCAGAGTATCACAACCAATGTAATATCAGAATATCACAATCTTAGAGTATCACAACCACTGTAATCTTGGACTATCACAACCGCTGTAATCTCAGAGTATCAAAACCACTGTAATCACAGAATATCACAATCTCAGAGTATCACAACCACTGTAATCTTGGACTATCACAACCGCTGTAATCTCAGAGTATCAAAACCACTGTAATCACAGAATATCACAATCTCAGAGTATCCCAACCAATGTAATATCAGAATATCACAATCCTAGAGTATCACAACCACTGTAATCTCAGAATATCACAATCTCAGAGTATCACAACCAATGTAATCACAGAATATCACAATCTCAGAGTATCACAACCACTGTAATCTTGGACTATCACAACCGCTGTAATCTCAGAGTATCAAAACCACTGTAATCACAGAAAATCACAATCTCAGAGTATCCCAACCAATGTAATATCAGAATATCACAATCTTAGAGTATCACAACCACTGTAATCTCAGAATATCACAATATCAGAGTATCACAACCAATGTATTTACAGAATATCACAATCTCCGATTATCACAACCACGGTAATCTCAGAATATCACAATGTCAGATTATCACAACCAATGTATTCACAGAATATCACAATCTCAGATTATCACAACCAATGTAATATCAGAATATCACAATCTCAGACTATCACAACCACTGTAATCTCAGAATATCACAACCGCTGTAATCTCGGACTATCACAACCGCTGTAATCTCGGACTATCACAACCGCTGTAATCTCGGACTATCACAACTGCTGTAATCTCGGACTATCACAACCGCTGTAATCTCGGACTATCACAACCGCTGTAATCTCGGACTATCACAACCGCTGTAATCTCGGACTATCACAACCGCTGTAATCTCGGACTATCACAACCGCTGTAATCTCGGACTATCACAACCGTTGTAATCTCTGAGTATCACAACCACTGTAATCTCGGACTATCACAATCAGAATAATCTCATAGGGCCCCATTTTAACGATCTAAGAGCATTGTCTAAAGCGCACAGCCTAAATGGGTGTGTCCGATGCCACTTTTGCTAATTTAAAGATGGGAAAAATGGTTTGTGCGCCGAGCGCGCAGTCGAAAAGGGTTGTACCCATTCTAGTAATGAGTAATGGGTGTGTTTTGGGCGTAACGTGTAATAAACCAATGAGAGTCTTATCTCTCATCCCCTTTAAAAGCCAGTTGCGCTGGCGCTATGTCTAATCGCTGTTTAGATAACGGACTCTGTAAACTGAAAAACTAAGCGTATGAAGAAAACCCCCAGTTTAAGAATAATGTTAAAAAAATATTGTGTTTTTTTTCATTTTTATTGAACATTTTTTGGATTAAAACTTTTAAGAGCCATTTTCTTTCAGTCATAGAAGTAAAAATAGCAGGCTTTTAATTGCTGTAAATGTAGGCTATTGATATCCTATTTAATCATTGTAATCTTTAAATAACAAAAAACATATTGCACGTTGACTTTAGACTTTACACCGGTTTTAGTTGGTCAATGGCGTAGTCTATTTTAGTTGCCTCAAAATTGCAACGCCAACAATGCGCCTAAACACACCTTGTTTTTAGATCAGAACGCCCATTGGCTTAAATGCATTTGCTATTTAAACAACGTGGCGCTAAACGTGAAAATTATAATTGCGCCGGGTTGAAACTAGCAAAATACACTTGCGTCACTTGCTTTGCGCTGCATTGCGCCAGGTGTATGATAGAGCCCTATGTATTACAACCACTGTAATTTCGGAGTATCACAACCACTGTAATCTACAAGTATCGCAACCACTGTAACCCCCGAGTATCCCAACCACTGTAACCTTCGAGTATAGCAATCACTGCAATCTCAGAGTATTACAGACACTATAATCTCTGTAATCTGTCATCAATAAAAATGGAGAACATAAATTATTGACAAACAATGAATACCGTGTTCCTATGTTGATTTTCAGGCAATTTACAATATCACAAGCACACGTCAGCCTGCAGGAGTTTCATCAGGATAGAAACGGTGCTAAACAACAATACTTATCTTCTAGTTTCCATAATCTTGTTGTCTCAAAATTAATTGGAAACGTAATTTTCTCCTGCCTCGACATAAAGGTCACAAGACATTGCGTATTAACAAAAAAAAAAATGCTACAGTAATCTGTCCCCAGTGTGGGGATTTGTGCTATCCAGAGGCTGTTAACCCTGCTGGGTTTTGGGAATAGGAACAGCATGCAGGCACATTCCAATAGTATGAGACAAGCTCAGAGGTGATACCGCTTTCTAATTGGTTAATCACATGCCATGTAGCTCACTTCTTACAAGTGGGTGCAAATAGAGCTGACGTCATTGAATGTTTACAACAAGCATTCATTTGTTTGCTAATCAAAACCAAACCTTTGTAAAACAATTTTGCATCCTAAAAGACAGAATTTAGGGTTGAAGAATCGAATACAACCATATTTGGCTTGACGGAGTCTACTCTAAGAAAACAAGAGAGCATGTCAGGTTAAGAGCCTGCTCATATTCACTATCACATCCTTAAGTTTTGATGGAAAACATTCACTTTTTTGGTTCTTAATTGAAAGCATGGGTCTGGCAGAGGTGCTACTAAAGATGAATTTATTAAGAAAATTCTATTGTTTTATATATATCATGGACTTTATACTGTATAATACAGTAATCTGCCCAATGGTTTAAACTCAAAAACTTTTAACTTTGTCTGGTTGCACTCAAGTCAAGTCACATTTATTTATATAGAGTTTTTTTTACAATGTTTCATTGCTTAAAAGCAGCTTTATGAGAAAGAACAAGGAATTAAACACACAAAATGGGAAAATTACTAAAATATATATTTTTACGTGGTCGATTAAAAATCGATTTTTTTTAAATGAACTGATCCTGTTTGATCAAGGAATGTGACTGTTTTGACTTTTTTCATCATACATTTTTTATCTTGCATCAAAATTGGAGTGTATTTAACCTAATTTTATGCATTTGAAAATTAGAGATGGGTTCTGTTTTAATGTACCCAAGTGTACCTAAAATAAAAAAAGTGTAATATACAGGTTGGTGGCTCTTAATTTCGTTTTATTAATTACCCACTTGTAAACTTATGTTCACTTTTTTTTTATAAATAAAGTGTTTGTATTAAATCTATATTCATTGAGTTGAATCGAGAAACAAGTATAAAAATTGGTCAGAGAATCGGAATCGAAATCTAATTGATCCGGCAGTTTATGAATCGATATCGAATCGATCCGGAACATCTGAATCGATACCCAGCCCTAATAACTAACTTAATGTTTTGTTCTTGCTTTAAGTAATGTCAAATTGCTTTGATTTCTAAGCCGCCGACCAGTTTTTTCACCCCTACTTGCTCTCTCCGACCTTGTTAATCCGATAAATGTATTAGTATTCTCTCGTTATGCTCTCTTTTAAAGGCATTCTAGCAAAGCTGCTAGCTTTTTTGTACATTTTACACAGAAATGGCCCTTAAACAAAGGAAAAAATTATATAAGAGCTAGGAGTTTGACATTGCGTGACTGTGCAGGTGGTTTATTGCATATTTTATTACAAACATCTTATTGCGGCTTTAACGCCTCTTATGCATTATAGCTCACTTAATTTAACATTACTGCTGCTTTATTCTAAACATTGTTATCCAAAACACCTTGTTGGTACTAACACAGAAGTAGTCCATTACTGAATGCAAATGACTTTGAAATTTTTTCGCCTGTGCAGTTGCCAACTGCTTAAGGCAAGGAAATAATTTGGATTCTTCCCCCCAGACTTATTAAAAATCTGAAAAATTCCCATGACATCAATTTCATCATTTTTTCCAGTCTTATTAGAATGCCCAGTATTTGTCTTTTTTTTGATGGTCATCTAAAATAGGTATGTTTATAGTCTGAGATTTAATATAAGCAAATATAAAGTATTTGTTTTTATGTCCAGATATAAAATCTGTTTTAATATAGCGATCTGCAGACATTCAATAAACAGACTAAATTCTTTATTTTTATTTTTTTAATCTGTTTAAAATACGTGACAGTCAGTCATAGATCATATACAGTCCATTTGCCGCTTTAGTAATGTGTTTTATTTTACTAATGTTAAAATATGCTATTTATTCTCCATCCTAAATGTGTTGAAGAAAATGACGTGACTCGATCTGCCCTCTAATGGCCGAACATACAAACACAAGGCAAAATCCAGGCACATTCCTGTGGTGCTGATGTAATCATAACTGTTTTCCATGAGAACAGAAGATCCTTTTTGTGTTCCCATCAAGCGCAATGTCAACATCTAGGATATAAGATGACATTCTCATGGCCTGGATGATTGCAAACATACCCATGCAAACAAATATGTAATCAGAAAAAAATTGTGTACCCTTTGAAAAGGTCCAGATATGTGCCATTTAGGTGCAAATGTGTATTTTGTTAAAAGTGTCAGCTTTGGAACATTTTTTTGTCATTTTTTTCTGTCAGTGTGTGGTAGACAA
This sequence comes from Misgurnus mizolepis, assembly GCA_025389145.1. NCBI lineage: Eukaryota > Metazoa > Chordata > Actinopteri > Cypriniformes > Cobitidae > Misgurnus > Misgurnus mizolepis. The sequence continues at coordinate 37,471,107 of JAIFKI010000012.1, read as the reverse complement.
GACTGCATTATGGCAACATTTGGAAAATCTCCATTATGAATATATGTTAGCAGCAAAAACATTACCAGCAGATCTGCATGACGAATGTATGTACCTGACAAATGTTGTTGACAGAACAGAACTTTAAAAACACGCAATATCTTACATTTCATGATCTGATGTCTATATAAATGGCCAGATGGGGGTAGAGTTGACCAGCTTAGTGATCTCCAGGGACTCAATATAACACCGGCTGCACTCCAGGAGGACCTGTCATTAAAGCCATGAGCCAAAACCAACATCACACCTCTTTTGAAACGCTATAACTTTAGAAATTAATAATAAACTTCAGTGGATACTGAAAACATAGTGCAAGTAAGGAATAAATGATAGAGAATAAATCCCAGTGATAGGGGCAAGGTATTCAAAAAGTTGATATAGATATGGAAATCTAATGTTTTGCTATAGTATCAGGTAAACCGTCTCAGTAAATCTGGATTACTAGTGTTGTAAATGGGATCACATGTCAATGTTGACTATTAGCTATGTAAAAAACAGCAGGTAGTTTGGCAGTATGGGGTCACAGATGGTACATTCACATGGGGCGAAAGGGTTAACACTTTACGGAAGGCTTGTCTTAAGCGTGGCCAACAGCCAATCACAGTGGCCGAACACATGCTCCGGTCTTGCATAAACGTAATTGGCAGGCTGGCACTAGGTTATTTGCATAAGGTGATCTGATTGGCTGACTGACGCGTTGGCGCTTGAAAAGTTGAACAATTCTCAACTGCTGCGAGCAATGGCAGTGATGTGACGTTGATGGATCCACAATTCAGTTTGGCAACACATGACATCACCCATTAAAAGTAAATGAGAAACGTTAACGCTTTCACCTTAACACATTCAGTCTGTTTTTCTAGCCCACAAAAAATAACATATATATTATACACAAACACATGCATTTTAAGTCATTAAAACAGTTGAAATGTCCAGTAGTTTACATTTGTAGAGATGCTGGTTGTTTAAACTACTTTTGACTGTTTGGTCTCTGATGATTGTGATTGTAATCAATACACTGTACAGATAAAGTTAAAGATTACTTTTGTTAAATTAAATCTTAAATATTTTTGTTGTTTTGCAATATGGACTTTTTTCTTTCTTTATTGACTGGAAGTTTGAAATGGTAGTTATTCTTTGTATACTTTATCATTATGGGTCATTCCCGGACAGGGTTTAGATTAATCCAGGACTAGGCCATAGTTTTATTAGGACATTTAAGTAGTTTTTATTAACAAACCTTTTAAAAAAAAACAATACTGGTGTGCATCTTGAGACAGAACAAAGGCACTGATATATGTTCAGATATGTCAGTGCAAGATGTTTTTAAATTAAGGCATCTTAAACATGCATTTATTCTGGGACTAGGATAAGACCTGTCCCTATATGGATTGAACTAGTCAAGAGCAAAATTTCAACAAAACAATTATACAATTATAAATATTACATGATAGAAATGTTGTATTGTAGACTTACTGTGGGTTTATAAGTTTTAGTAAAAATTATTAGATATTTTGTGTTCCTGAAATAAACCCTTTTGCTGGGATCAGAATAATCGTACTTTCTGGGAACAAACAAATCCCAATCGTACTAAAAAGTTTGCGTGATGATTTGATCTAGATCAAAACCTAGATTGAATTTTGCGATCAAATTCAACATTTTTTTTTTTATTTGAACAACCAGTTCTGAAACTTTAATAATCCGATGGCCGAATCCAAATGGATTACTTTTGAAAAACTTACCCCAGGACCTCGACATGAAGCCAATATCCCACACCAACTTGCCACGTAAATACATGTGCACAAAATATTGATTTAATACTTGCTATTAGCTTATTTGTAAGAAATATGCAAGGAAACTTTACACTGTCAGAAAATATGATAAAAAAATCAGTACACTTACAATATAAAAAATCCTAAATTTTTAAGTTTAATCAACTTGAATTTACAATTAACTATTATGTGTATTTAGGTGCAAATGTGTACTTTTTGAAAGGGTTCTAAGAGTATTTTTAAGTTTAATCAACTTGAATTTATACAATTAATGACTAGTTAGAAGTTTCTGTAAATTATAAAATAAATCTGTTGAATTAGCTTGTTATTTCAATTTTATTTTTTATAATTTGCATACAGTATTAGTACCATAAATGTACACATTGGAACCTTTTTTTAAAGGATACTGCCCCTATGAAAGCTATAGGAACCATTTTTGACTATTTTATCCTGACAGTGTATAGCGGCTTTAGGTCAAGACGCGTTCAAGCTATTTTAAAGTTTAAACAAGATGAACATGTACTAGGTTTAATAGTTTGTATATAAAATCACATATGTGTTATTAATTATGCATTATGCATATTTATATAGATTTATTTGCTAATGTTCAACTGCACCTGTTAAGATGAATTACAATTATTTACTATAAAACAAGTTGCTAGAACTTATTAAAAAATATATATTTTATTTGACAACTCATCTACAACATTAAGATAAATAAAAGTAAGTTAAGATGACTTGTAAATCTGAGTTGATTCAACTAAAGAGAGAATTTTTGGGGATATCAAACTTTTTAATGTCACCACTGACCAATAAAAGTCAAGCTTTCTGGAGTGCTCTTTAAAATGCTTGATATTAACTTAAAAAAAGTTTGTTGTAAAAAAATGCAATAAAACTGTTTGAATCATGGCATGGTTATAGTATATAAAAATTATACACTACAATTTAAACAAACCAGCATGCGTATTGCGTTGTTGTTTAATGTAGTTGCCAAATTGTTGTACATATTGGCTGTGTATCTGTATGTGCTGTGTTTGGTTCATGACAGCTGTTTCTCAGTGTTCAGTTCATGTGACTAAAAAAGCACAGACTGCAGATGGGTCGTGACATGAGTGACATAATGTGAAAATTCATGGCCGTGCCCGAAAACGAAACTCAGTCGCCACCACACATACCTACAGATATACACATATACCTGATTTGATTCTACTCATTAAAAACAACTAATTGTCATTCATCAAAATGGCATCTTGTTATAACACTTGTTTTAGGTTTCAGGGTGGAAATTATATGCTCTCCACATAGTTCGGCGTCGTCTTGCGTTCAGTGCAGCGGGGTCAGATATACTTAGCAAGTCGAGGGATTCCAGTTTAACATCTGAGCTCCTTAAGAAACCCAAGAAGGACCACACAGGCTATTAAATTCAAACCCTGACCTTACATGGGGGTGTTGATGAGTACCATGGAACCAGGAAAAGGCAACTGGGTGTGAAAGTGCGAGCCTGAAATGGTTTTGACCTCCTAGTGAGAGTGATCCGGGTCCCTGAAGAAAAATTTGTGAGGTGTGTTTAAGAAAATGCACTGAAGTTAAAACAACTTGGTTTTGCGAGTCAATTCAACCAACTATTTTAAATTTAGTGTGATAAGTTGACATAATAAGATTAAGTCAAAACACTATGGGGCGGTTTCCCGGACAGTGTTTAGATTAATCCTGGACTACGCATTAGTACAAACAAACCTTACAAAAAACTATACTGGTGTGCATCTTGAGACTGATATATTTTAAAACAGTGGCAGCCGGTGACTTCTTTTTTCGAGGGTGCTCGATGCGAAGTTCGTCACAACATGTATGTAGCTGGTCATGTGTGTGGTTCGTAATTTCAAAATATGTGCTTGGCGCGTCGAGTGAACCTATGTGAATCACGTGTCTTGTTAAAATAAGTGCCTGCTGCAGATGCGTCTAAAGGGTTTATGCTAAAAGTGTTTGCCAGATACACGCATAATCTTATGTGTCTTGTGTGTATTTTGTGAACGTGAGCGTCTCTTTTATCATAAACGGTTTTGACGCGTGTGCAGCAGGCACTTATTTTGACAAAACACGTGATGCACATGGTTCACATGACGCAACAAACACATATTTTGAAAACACGAACAACCCACATGACACTCTGAGCACATATTTTGTATTTGTCAGTCACGAGCTGTCACTGTGTTAAAATATGTGCAAGGTATTTTGATATTAAAGCAGCTCAAACGTGCATTTTATTCTGGGACTAGGATAAGCCATGTCCGGGAAACCGATTTTGTACGAAAAATTTAAGTAAAAATGCTTTGGGTTCAGCGGAGTCAGATTGAATGTCTAAATCTCAGACCTTTAATCCTGTTACAGTTTAATCCTCCTGTGGCCTGTACTGTATGTTAATGAAGTTAAGATAAAATGCCCTTAGACAATGGGGTATCTTTACCCGAAAAGGTGAAGACACAACATAACTGTTGACTTTCTTCTTCTTTATGATGTCATTTGGGGAATGAGCTCATTCTAATATACTTTGGAGTGTAATCAGACTACAATTTCTTACTAAACAAGTATTTAAATCACAAGTAATACATTTCTTAAAGAGCTGCCCGGTCCTATATTAGATTTCCACCTCGGCTTGTGTGTCCATCTGATGCATACTGTGAAATCCCACTGGAAGCAGTAGACCATCTAGATATTTCTCGCCTACTGCTTTGCATACTAAGGTTTCTGACATACTATTTGTTATGCACGCTTTCCGTCTAGTATAGAAGTAGGCAATGTAGGGCATGTAAATATTTTACAGTAAAGCTTGCAAAAGTGTGCTATAAAACAACTATGTTTGAAGTAACAGTGGTAAACAGTACATCAAAACGAAAAGTCTTAATATGGGTTTTTATGTATAATAGTGAAATGTAAACCTCTTTCCCCGTTGAGTTACATTGTGTTCGTATTTTCAATAGTTTGCGTAAACTCTTATTTGGAAACACCAATGAGCGGTTTCCCATGGGCGTCGGAACCATTATACGTGGGTGGGACAGGACCCACCCACTTTTTAAGACCAATGATAATGGACCCACCCACTTTTTCTCTAATTAAGCGCATTTGTCTGTTCACTTATCAAAGCGCTGTTAGTCCAAATCAATTCCACTAAAGCAGGGATCCCTAACCTTTGCTTTTTTACACCGCAGACCCGTTTCAGCTTTTAAACATAATTCGCGGGGGTGAGTGGATGCTGAGTTGCTGTTCGAACATAGTGCTGAAAAACCTAATTTGCCAAATGTATAACGTTTTAAACAGAAGTAAATGTCAAACAACCATGCATTAGGAAAATTAATAACTGCTTTATTTATAGTATATTTTCTATAGACGTGTAAAACCATATTATAGCGGATTATTTTATTTTCATTGTTTCACGAGTTTGCCTGCCCATTTAGTCTTAATAATTAACGGTAAACGAACTTAGCTTGGTGTTCTTAAAGGCAGCTCAAACCTTCGGACTCGAGCCCCAAGTTCAAGACACAGAAGAAAAAAAGAGGAGATGATGAGGAGAGATGCCAGAAGAATTGCGTCTGTCGCGGAGGCACAGAGACTCCCGTTTTGCTTTTAATGATAATTAACACAGCACTAAATGTGGTTCCTTTCAAACGTTAAAAGTGTAGGCTACTCGTTAAAATATTATTACTGCTGTAAAATAGATTATTTTGATTATGGCACGATCGCTGGATAATTTTCAAGTTTTTTTTACATTTGCAAATAATTCATAAAGTCATACCTCTGTTTAATCGATTGTGTTTTAGAAGTACACATGCTCAAACTCTTATGACAGCATTGTTTCCCGACGGATACCATAAAATAAAGTGATCTCATTTCCAGAATCTCATATTTATATGAGATTGGGTATAACAAATAAAAAAGGTATACAAAAGTTGTATCAGTTTACCTTCATTCGTTTTTCTTACCTTTTATTTCCTCAAAATAAAAAATAAACATTGTAGCCTACTTTCAGCAGAGTAGAGAAAAAAAATGACACAGAGAAAGATAAATGAAACATGACATCTGTCATTATTTGCAAAATATTTAAAGGGCTATTACCAGAATTTCGACCGCAATAGGCTACTGTCTTTAATTTAATAATCGCAAATGTTCAGGCTAATTAAAAGGTAACATGAAAATGTCATCTATTGCAGTAAATGTATTTTTCAGGGGGGGGGGGGTTATGTGGGGACCCACCCACTTTTCATTTGCTTCCGACGCCCATGGGTTTCCCGGATAAAACTACTTCAGAGTTCCCATGGGTCCTTATATACATACATAGATACAGGTTATTGAAAGTGCTTGAATTTTATGCAAGAAGTTTTATGGAAAAAAATCCATATTATTCAATATGTTGTGTAGGATAATCATAAAATTTTTAGACTTTTTAAGCACACGTGCTAAACTGTTTGCTTTAAATGCTTATATCTTCTGTATGTGAATGTTGATTTATACCAAAATGCTTTTTTGCATCGTTGTGTTTGACACATGAAAACATCTCGGGTTATGTATGTAACAGTTGTTCCCTGAGAAGGGAACGAGGCGCTGCGTCTCCCTTGCCGTACTCCCTGGGTCCCTTTAACGCCGTCTTTGGCAATATTTCAGATAGCAATATACTTCCTGGCTCCCGCGTCACCCTGTCTTTGTCGTTAAGCCCCACCATTGGTTGAATTTGATATACACATTCAGACGGATTTACCCCTGGAGGTGTCCCAAAAGTGTCACTGCAGTGACGCAGCGTGAGTTCCCTCGAAAGGGAACTGTAACAATGTATCTGTATAGTCCTGGCTTAATCAAAACCTTGTCTGGGAAACTTCCCCAAAAGCTTTTTCTGTGTATATATAAAATGTTTAATTGATTCAAAGTATTTTTTGAAGTACCTTGGACTATTGTCATTGTATATTAGTATGATAATCATTCAGTATAACAGTACACTATACTGTATGAAAGTATCATTGAATCTTATACAGTACTTTTTGTTTTACATACCATATGTTTTGTCAGACATCAGTGTTACTAAAGCACTACATTTCTTAATTTTTTTTTTTCTTTAGTTACGAAATCTGAGTTGACTTTTACTAAATAACTCTCTTACTGTTTACGTTTACAATAACACTAGCTGAACTGGTTAAAAAGTACATACATTTACAAAAAAGTAGGCCTACAGCAGATATTGCCATGTTTTTGAAAATGGTACCATGGTATTATCATGGTAGTTTTGAAGGATTTGGAAATAAATACCATGGTACATGAATATGATACTCATACTTATTTAATACTCATTTATTTATCAATGTACCATAGTATTACACTATCAGTGTACCATGATACAGTTGTAAGGTTGTTTAAAAAGTACGTGAAAAAATGCTTGATTAATTCAGTAGTTGTTCAATGCATATTTCTTTATGCCTTTCCTACTCAAATTCAAACATGAAAAACTAAAAATCTAATATTAGTTACCTACATTTATCTTTAGTAAACCTTAATCATAAACAAAAACACAAATGCACATATACAATATAGACGTATACACTAAACTTTAATGCCAAACACTGCGATCATGTAAAATGTGCAAAAATTCCAGGGAAACTTTTATTCAGGTTCACGGGACAGAAAGATTTTAAGACATTGGAGAATAAACATGACACATCTTAAGCCTCGGACTCAAACATCTTCTTCCTGCCGCCCATACCGGCCTTATCTTCAATGTTCTTACGCCAGTCACCAACTTGTTCCACGTTCTGCGCAACGCAAAAATATCAGACGTCAATGTGATGGCGAGACCAAAGATGCATTAGTATTGGATTAGACAATTATTTGTGAAGCTCACCTCTTCTTTGACCTCCTTCTTGACTTGTTTCAGGTTGGCTCTCAGATCCAGTGAGACCTTGTGCTTGGATCCCAGAAGAGCCTGGAGCATCTGGTCAGCGGACATGCGTACTTTCTTCAACACGGGTTTCTTGAACTTGCCCTTCAGGTCGACCACCTTGATCTTCAGATCTTCAATCTGATTGGGAGAGCGAATGGTAAATGATCGACTGATGTACAAAACATCTTAAGTTCGAAAAGCAATGCACGTGTAACATTTGGGGATTTTTTTTTTAATTTCATAACTTTTTCTAGTTATGGACCTTGAGGCTCAAAAGTGAGTTTTAGTCATTTTTGAATATTTAGTTTCTATCAGAAACCAGATTAGGTTCAATAATGTCAACATGTTAACAACACAACTTAAAACATATATGTATGGTATGTCGTCACATGCATTAACGCATTAGGTTTGACATGCATGTTTGTTTTTGTTGCCCGCATTGCATTAACAGCGTAAAGGTCATGGGTTCGATTCCCAGGAAACACAAATACTGATAAAATGCATAGCTTGAATGTACTCTAAGTCACTTTTGACTTGCGTCTGCAAAATGTGTTCATGTAAATGTTGACAGATTGGTTATATTATGTAACTTAGTGTTGTAGATCGGTAATGACACTAATGGGTTCTGGTCTGTACCTCTTTGTTTGCCTTGGCAACCTTTGCCTCCATGTCATATCTCTCCTCATCAACCTTGTCGATTTGATGGTGCAACTTCTTGCACAGTTCCTAAAAGCAAAAAAACAATAAAGAAACTACATTATAGAAATGAAATTTGGAAAAAAATAATGCAAGCATATGCAGATATGCTTATGTGCTTATATGCGGATATGTGCAAGCATATGCATTTCTTCTATTACAAAATATTTTATGCATGCATACTGTAGGTTTATTATATCATCAGTATAGTTGTTAAGAATATATATCAGAGCATATTGTTGCATGTGTTATAAATAAGTGTATCATTTATAGATTACAATAATATGTGTCAATCCAAACAATGATTTGTATTGCATTTATACCTGCAGTTCTTGTGCGGATCCAGGCAGATCCAGAGAAGGGCAGTGCTCGCTCATGTAAGCTTCCTTATCTTCCTCAGCCTGCTTGGTTTCAGCTTCCAGCAGATTGAAGGCAATGGAAAGCACCAGGCTCTGAAAACACACAAAGATAGAGTTGATCAACTCCTGTTTTTTAACTGGAAAGTATAATGCTAGAAATCCAAAGGTTTTGGATTCGATTCCCAGGAGGCATGCAAACATATAAAACGAATAAGTTAAATGCAAGTTGCTTTGGATAAAAGCATCTGCCAAATGCATAAATAATAAAATAATAATGTAATTGTAAATGTAGTCATCAAAAGCTACTTTAATGTTTGGCTAATATTATTTTCTAGTTACCTTCAGATGATGCCTACGGCTGGAGGTCATTTTTTTTCTGTTTTTGAAAGGAAACATTTAACATTTTAAGGTCCTATGCATTACATCATAACACATAATTTTCATTTATTATACATATGACTAAATACACTACTAAGATGAGATTTGGTCTACGTGGTTTAATGTTAAACTTTATTATACATAGAGATGTAGTAATGCAATACTTACTCTGACATTGTTGCGGTTTAGGGTGTTCTTCTCGCCCTGTACAGGATAGAAATTACTCATTAGACTTCAGCATTGTGAAAAAATTAAACTCAATTAGCAACACCTTAGGAAAGGGTTTAAATTTAGCTTAACATTTCAATTTGTCCCCTTTGACACATGACATTACAACAAATTTTATTTCTAAAGGTCTTTATGGATCAAAACACCAGCTGTAGTAATAAGAGGTTTTTAAAAGATTATATTAGAATTAAACTTCATTAACAAGGCAAGAGTACAGTTTTAACTCAAAAATACATGTTTGCACATTTCTATACATCACGATTATATGTACTATATTTGTCATTGTACATTTAAAGACAATTTAAAAGATTAAAATAATTTTCTAGTTCCCTTTTCGTAATTTTGCACTGTTCGAAGCAACTTTACAGTAAGCATATATTAGTAAAGATATTAGAAACACAAGGAAACACTAAACTTATAAAATATGAAAATCCAGGACGAAGTATTATAATATAATTTTGATATAATAGGAGCATCAAAGGCTTATAAAAGATTGATTTCAATCTTTGACATGAGCTTACTTAGTCAATATTAAAGATATCAAAATTATATTTATATTAAATATAAAAAACATTTTAGCTGGGTTTTCACATAATAAATGCATTGTAGTATTGCAAATTTGTTTTCAAAATAATTAAATTACAAAACAATTCAGTATAGGATTGTAATGTACTGTATGTATCCAAATTTTCATAAGATATATATTAGCAATGCTAACTGTGAAAATATGCTAACTGTACATTTATATATGTAATTTTTTTTTTTTAATCGTAAAATTTTCTTGAGAGCAAAAGTACATTCGAACAACTAAAACGAAACATCAAAAATATTCAATCAAACAATATGTTTAATTGAATTAAATTACAAATGTTTCCTTTAGTCATTAAAACTAAAAAGATGGAAAGCCTAAAGACCATAAAACATGCAATTGAACAGTTAATACGAAAGGCTAAAATAGCATCAACACATAAATGTTTTTGTAAATTGGTAACTATGATTGAAAACAACAATTTTATCACCATTTCAATATCAATCAAACCTAGCAGCATGTAAATAGTATATGAATCACACCACCAGTGTTGTCTGTTAATATCCTCTCTCAACCATGAAACAAATTTTTCTTTTTGTTTTTCACATAAGCATTGCATTTGAATCTTTTTAACCCATGCACTCATATTTACAGTACAGTTATACATGTGCCTTTGTCTTTTACATACAGATTGTGGATTAAAGCTCACCTATGAAGAAGAAGAGGGTTTCACAAACTTAGAAGAAGAGGTGGAAGACCAGTAAGAGAAAATTTAAAGAGGATATATATGTTGTGCCCTGATGGCTCAGCACATTTTGGAGGTCCTGTTTATGGAAGTGGATTCCACCCCAGACCAATAGGCCGGCGAGATCCTGAAATATCTTCACCCCTCATAAATTTGCCTTCCTTGAAGACGTCTTCCCATTCTGTGTGCTGTAAACAGAAGCAGTGCTTAATGTTACAAATAAATAATCAGACCTGGACGAATCATTCAAGCATCTGTCTGAGAAACAACGGTGAGGGTTATATTGATACTCATGACATAACATGAGAGATATTTTAACAGGAAGATTTTGTGAATCTATAGGTACTCACCAATTCACAAAAGTAGGGTCGTTTATAAATTAAAGCTGTTTATACTTAATGTCGTGTGACAATTCACAAGTTGTGTACTTTTTTTAGTGACATTAAAATAAAAATTTTAACTGAAAGGAACTAAAGGGGAGTTATAAAAGTAAAATAGAAGCAATTGCTGTTGTGTGGATACCCTAGCGCCTCCAGGTGGTCATACAGCATGACAGCATCTTCTCAATCAACCCATAAGAAACATAACAGTAGTTTATTCTAACTATAGTAGCTGTTTATTTAAACTAGAATAATCATAGACTTTAAAAATAAATCAAACATGAAGTTTTTCCTCAAAAGCATTCATTTAATGGTAGTGGCTCTGCAATGGTACATTCGATTACAGGACATAGACATAGTTACAATGTGAGAAACAAATGCTTGTTTGAGGCAGTAAAACAAAAAACTTTTGCAAAAGGATGAAAGTCTGCGTAGCTCCGACGAATTCCTAAGATAATCCAGCAAAGAAATGTCCGGAAATTTAGGCCTCGCCCTCAAACATCTTCTTTCTGCCGTCCATGCCGGCTTTGTCTTCAATGTTCTTACGCCAGTCACCAACATCTGCAGGCTGGATTAGAAAAGAAAAGGATTGAGCATGAAAAACGACAAGATTTTTATCTGGTCTCAAAATCTGGTTTTGGGAACTTTGAGCAGGCCAAGTTGGAGGACCGTTTGGAAAACCATATATGAATTCATAGTGAATCCTACTGAACCATATGATTGTTAGGAAAAAGCAGGAATGAAGCCTAACCCCAACCTGGGGCGAACGCAATTTGTATTAAAACCAAAGATATGGTGTAACAAGATGTGGCACTGCTATTACTATAAATAGGGGACAATGCATTGCTCAATATAGCTGTAAGTCCTGCCTTCCAGTTAAAAGAACCAACCATCAATCAATGACGACTGATTTTCCTCTGGGGGAGGGGCCCTGTACAGTCACATCAGGGTGCATGGGCAGTAGCTAAAACCATAGACATTATATACATAGATGCCTTATAGACTGACGCTGCCTATTGGAGCTGACATATCAGCGCGGCCGCCATCTTGGATGGGTGCGCCCCTTGCTTTTGTTTCTATTGAGGAAGGTGTATCCCCAACTACAATAATCACAACTCCCTGAATTTTTACCAAATTTTTACACGGTTTGGTTACGATGACATAATATTATAAATGGTAAAATAACCAAAGTTACTTGTGAAAGGTAATCCTGCGATCTGGTATCAATACGGTGCTGGTTATTGCAAATGTACGGCATAGTTGCTCGCGCTCTGTTGACTCCGACCAACCAATATGGCGGCAATGCTGGATTAGGTTGCAGCACGTCATGAGGCATCTAAGTATATAATGTCTATGGCTAAAACGACTTTGAATAGAGGTGTTTTAGCTAAAACCATAGACATTATATATATAGACGCCTCATAGGCTGACGCTGCCTATAGGAGCTGAAGTATCAGCGCGGCCGCCATCTTGGATGGGTGCGCCCCTTGCTTATATTTCTATTGAGGAAGGTGTATCCCCAACTTTAATAATCATAACTGCCTGAATTTTTACCAGATTTTTACACGGTTTGGTTACACGTTAGTAACGTTAGTTACGATGACATAACATTATAAATGGTAAAATAACCAAAGTTACTTGTGAAGGTAATCCCATGTGTTCTGGTATCAATACGGTGCTGGTTATTGCAAACGTACAGCATAGTTGCTCGCTCTCTGTTGACACAGACTGACTCTGGTGCTAGCGTAAAGTGAGCAGACCCAACCGATATGGGGCGATGCTGAAATACGTTCCAGCACGTCATGGGGCATCTACATAAATGTCTATGGCTAAAACGACTTTGAATAGAGGTGTTTTAGCTAAAACCATAGACATTATATACATAGACGCCTCATAGGCTGACGCTGCCTCTTGGAGCTGAAGTATCAGCACGGCCGCCATCTTGGATGGGTGCGCCCCTTGCTTACATTTCTATGGAAGAAGGTGTATCCCCAAATACAATAATCATAACTCCCCAAATTTTTACCAGATTTTCAAATGGTTTGGTTACACATAAGTAACGTTAGTTACGATGACATAATATTATAAATGGTAAAATAACATAAGTTACTTGTGAAAGGTAATCCCATGCGATCTGGTATCAATATGGTGCTGGTTATTGCAAACGTACTTGCTCTCTGTTGACTCAGACTGACTCTGGTGCTAGCGTTCAGTGAGAAGACCCAACCAATATGGCGGCGATGCTGAAATACGTTCCAGCACGTCATGAGGCATCTATGTATATAATGTCTATGGCTAAAACGACTTCGAATAGATGTGTTTTAGCTAAAAGCATAGACATTATATAGATAGACGCCTCATAGACTGATGCTGCCTATTGGAGGTGACATATCAGCGCGGCCGCCATCTTGGATGGGTGCGCCCCCTGCTTTTATTTCTATTGAGGAAGGTGTATCCCCAACTTCAATAATCACAACTCCTCAAATTGTTACCATATTTTCACACGGTTTGGTTACACGTAAGTAACGGTAGTTACAATGACATAATATTATAAATGGTAAAATAACAGAAGTTACTTGTGAAAGGTAATCCCATGCGATCTGGTATCAATACGGTGCTGGTTATTGCAAACGTACTCGCTCTCTGTTGACTCAGAGTGACTCTGGTGCTAGCGTTCAGTGAGAAGACCCAACCAATATGGCGGCGATGCTGAAATACGTTCCAGCACGTCATGAGGCATCTATGTATATAATGTCTATGGCTAAAACGACTTCGAATAGATGTGTTTTAGCTAAAAGCATAGACATTATATAGATAGACGCCTCATAGACTGACGCTGCCTATTGGAGGTGACATATCAGCGCGGCCGCCATCTTGGATGGGTGCGCCCCCTGCTTTTATTTCTATTGAGGAAGGTGTATCCCGAACTACAATAATCACAACTCCTCAAATTGTTACCATATTTCCACACGGTTTGGTTACACGTAAGTAACGGTAGTTACAATGACATAATATTATAAATGGTAAAATAACCAAAATTAACGTTCAATCTTACTTGTGAAAGTTAGTCCCATGCGACCTACAGTAGTATCAATACAGCGCTGGTTATTGCAAACGTACGGCATAGTTGATCGCTCTCCGTTGACTCAGACTGACTCTGGTGCTAGCGTAAAGTGAGGAGACCCAACCAATATGGCGGTGATGCTGAAATATGTTCCAACACGTCATGGGGCATCTAAGTATATAATGTCTATGGCTAAAACAACTTTGAATAGAGGTGTTTTAGCTAAAACCATAGACATTATATACATAGATGCCTCCTAGACTGACGCTGCCTACTGAAGGTGACGTATCAGTGCGGCCGCCATCTTGGATGGGTGTGCCCCTTGCTTTTATTTCTATTGAGGAAGGTGTATCCCCAACTACAATAATCATAACTCCCCAAATTTATACCGGATTTCACACGATTTGGTTACACAAAGTAACGTTAGTTACAATGACATAATATGATAATGGTAAAATAACCAAAGTTATTGTTTAATCTTACTTGTGAAAGTTAATTCCATGTGGTCTAGGATCAATATGGCGCTGGTTATTGCAACCGTACAGCATAGTTGCTCACTGATTCTGGTGCTAGCGTAAAGTGAAGAGACCCAAACAATATGGTAGCGATGCTGAAATACGTTCCAGCACGTCATGGGGCATCTATGTATATAATGTCTAGGGCTAAAACGACTTCTAGTAGAGGTGATTTCGCGCAATTAGAGCTAAAAAAAACAGTTGATGTGAGGTTTAATTGTTGATCAGAATGTTTTTAACACAATTTTAAGAAAATTCAGATTCAAGTAGATGGGGCTTTAGTCTTGCATGACTGAAAACATGGCCGCCTAGTGGCGTGACTTCCCTTAAGGACTTTTCTAAAACATACAGATGATATGTACAAATTCACTAACTGCCATGAGATGTGTTGAATTTAACACATATTTTGTCAAATGTATGCATATTTAGACTCTTTTTTTTATCATTTCAATGGTTATCCATCATACTTTAGGGCCAGAAACATCAAGGTGTTCTGTTCCTGGCTATATTAAAAGTACAAAGTCCCAAAATGATATTGAACTCACCTCTTCTTTGACCTCCTTCTTGACTTGTTTCAGGTTGGCTCTCAGATCCAGCGAGACTTTGTGCTTGGAGCCGAGCAGAGCCTGGAGCATCTGGTCAGCGGACATACGCACTTTCCTCAGGGTGGGTTTCTTGAACTTGCCCTTCAGGTCGATCACCTTAATCTTCAGATCCTCAATCTACACCCACGTTAAACAGGACATACGATAAAAATCCTAACTTAACACATACATGCATAAATGATCTTTTTTGTGTGTATTTTCTACGGTTATAATACCTCTTTGTCAGCCTTATTCACTTTGACCTGCAAGTCATATCTCTCCTCATCAATCCTGTCGATGTCCTGGTGCAGTTTCTTGCACAGATCCTGAATGGAGATATGTTAAGAGTCAGCATTTCCTGTTTGATGCAATGCAGTGTCCCACAAATGTTCAACTTTCTAAGCAGTCTAAACAACCCATGTACACCACCATGAAATATGGACAACATCAGGTAAGTGGCATATTTGTGGTAACCATCAAAACTGATGTGAAATACAGTTTTTTCAAAATCATAAGATAATATAATAAATGCATTGCCTAAAAAATTTTCAACAAGAAACTAGCAACCATGGTGCCATGCATTAAAGGGATAGTTCAACCAAAAATTCTGTCATTATTTACTCAACCTCGTGTTGTTTCAAACCTGTATACATTTCTTTGTTCTGCTGAACACAAAGGAAGATAGTTGGAGTGAAGCAGGAAACAGAAGCACCATTGACTTCCATAGTAGGAAAAAAACACTTCTATGGAGGAGTCAATGGTGCTCAAAAACGTATTGGTAACAAACGTTGTTCAAAATATCTTCCTTTGAGTTCAAAGAAATGTATACAGGTTTGTAACAATGAGGGTGAGTAAATGCTAATTTTCATTTTTGAAAAATGAAAATAAGCACATAATTTTCTCACATGTCGTGCTGGCTTTGTAATGGAAATGAATAGTAACCATTGTTTAAGCCCATGGTACTAAAAAAAAAATGCGATATGTTATAACTTGTTAAAAAAAATTACATGGGATATGATAATGAGGAAAAGAACAATCTTGCTCTACGCCAGTTTCTTTGTTTTCTGTATCAATTTAAGACTATACATAACTTTTTGAAGAATTAAAATCATTAATTTATTGCACACCATTGCGATATGCACATTTGCGAAATTTCGTGTCTTGCAGCCCTACCATCCATCATTTAAAAATGATGTCTCTGGAAAACAATTCGTATTTTTATGCTACATTTCGGATATTCTCGACCTCAAACATGGAAGTAAACGTCTGAAATGTCATTCAAAGTCGAGTCGGACACTTGACGTCTGAACACGGGGCACATTAATCAACTCGGGGAGACGGATCATTTAACGTCACGCCCAAAATGCCTCGTAGTGAGATAACAATGAGGTACGTGTGATAATGTAAAAACAAATTTTAAGTATTTTTACATCACAAAATAACACGAATACTGTCCCTTATGTAAGTTTTATTCAAATGGTATTTATTTAAATAATGTGCATTTTGGCCTTCTTTAATGTGATGTGAGGCGTAACACATTGACGTCGGAGGTAGGACATAATATCCCATAACCGAGTTGTCTGGAATGCAGCATTAGCATAGCAAACAACACATCATGTTTTAATAGACGCAAGACGTTCATGGGTTCTTGCATGTCTCATGACTGCTGGTCACAAGACTTAAGAGAACCAGTGATCATCTGAAAAAACTGATATGGAGACTGAATGTCGGTTGTTAAAGGAACACGCCAACTTTTTGGGACTTTAGCTTATTCACCGTATCCCCCAGAGTTAGATAATTCCGAACTTACCTTTATCATCTCCATGCATGCATTAACTCTGTCTTACGCACCTACCGCTAGCCTAGCTTAGCACAAACACTGTAAGAAAATGGCTCCCGCTAGCATACTGCTCCCAGTAAATGACAAAATATCGCCAACATTTTCCTATTTATATGTTGTGATTTGTATAGTCACAGCGTGTACATATAACAAGGTCTTATAAGACACAGCAATCTTTTATTAGGAATATAAATAGGAAAATGTTGTCATTATTTTGTCACTTATCGGGAGCAGTATGCTAGCTGGAGCCATTTACTTCCAGTCTTTGTGCTAAGCTAGGCTAGTGGGGTGCGTCAGACAGAGTTACAGAGATAAAAAAAGGTATGTATGGATTTATCTAACTCTGGGGGATACGGCGAATAAGCTAAAATCCCCAAAATTCGGCGTGTTCCTTTAAATACACATATTAACCTACCAGAGTCTTAAAAAAATCGGTACCTATTCAAAGCCATTGCAACGCCTTGAAGAGCCAACATATTATTTACTATATCTCTAAATGTGTTTGGCTGAGGAAAGGAAGTCATATACATCTAGGGTGGCATTAAGGCGAGTAAATTATGTGATATTTTTTCATTTAATAGACAAAAACATAGTACCATTCAGGTAGTAGGCCTACTATCATTAAGTGCCATGTAAATATCTTGGGACCGTGGTCATTTCTCGGTACGATGATTAATTTCAAAGGATCGTGTTATTCCTATTTGACACCATCGCTGCTGTTGTTCTACTTCTATGTGTTGTAAATACAATTTGCTTGGTGATGTACATGTGCTATTTTAATTTAGCACTATGAACAACATTATAGTTAGGTGTTTGACCTGCAGTTCCTGTGCAGATCCGGGCAAGGATAGTGGATGGCAGTGCTCGGCCATGTAAGCCTCTTTATCTGTAATGACTTTAGCGGCTTCTTTCTCAAGGAGATCCTTTGCGATGCCCAGCAGCACACTCTGTATGAGAGACAAAATATTTTACTTAATAGGATTTAGATACACCGTTGTGCACACATATCTACACAAATATAAGACACTCATTCGAAAAATCCCGTGAAATGTAAAATCGATGCATTAAATTGATGTATATATTCTAATAAATAGGACGTTTAAGGCGAGACTCGTGCCTCGTATATTATTCGGGAAGAGACGTTTGTATTGTCAATCTGATTGGACAAAAATCTGTATAGGGTATAGTCAGAATTACTTTTGCTCAGTTTGTCCAGAAGTATAAAGTGAGTTTTAATTTTATTCAGGATTACTTTAGCATAAAGATGGCCTTAAAACGAATACCCTAATATACACACTGGACTGTTTTTTTTAAAACCACACCCAGACAGCAGACAACTCCGGGTTGTATCCGGCACTGGAAGTCAGAAGCTCCGGTGCCGATCTGACCCGCGGTCGTCTGCTGCCTAGGCATAAAACCTTCACAAACTGGTATACTGTATGTGCATATATATATATATATATATATATATATATATATATATATATATATATATATATATATATATATATATATATATATATATATATATATATATATATATATATATATATATATATATATATATATATATATATATATATATATATATATTATGGTAACTAAAGATTACGTATTTAATCCAGAACATATTATTTCTTTATTTTACCTTGAGGTGGTGCCGGCGACTCGATGTTATCTTTTTTCTGTAATGAGTTAACATAGATATTAATTACAAATCAATGTAAATATAGTTTAATAAAGTTTTATATTAAATATAAGCAATGGAGAATATGATCATATACTGACTCGGACATGTTGGCCACCCGTTCTTGTTCTCACCACCTGTAAGAGAGTTAAAAAAGACAAAACTTTACTTTAAAAACTTTAAAAGCATAAATTAAAATAATGGCCAAGCTTCCTATAAATAAATGACAGTTGTCATATAATACCTAGGATAGATTCGCTATAATATTATATGGGCTATATTTTCTGCAATCTTAATTCAAGATGTTTACTTGGAATTAAATTGGATGCCTGTCCCACTGCAAGCCAACAGGTGGGGTTTGAATTACACCCTTTGATATCCAATGTCATATCCTCCAAACATTAAAGGCCATCTTGAGGCAGGTTTACAGACAGCGGTATCAAACATTGCATATATTATTTTTCAAATGCCTTTGGATTTCTATCCTGCAATATCTTTTTATCAAAAATGGCCCCTGGCTGTGATTGGGGCAGTACCCCCTTTTTAAGGTACACATAAAAAGTTAATATCAGTACCTTAGAGGTACATAATTGGTACCAAGGTTATACATAGTATCTATTCCTAAATGGTAAATAATAAATGCTGGCAGTGAACGTATTGATGCTATACAATTTAAATATAATGAGAGATATCTAATACTGTCACAATGCAGGAGGACATTTTAGCAAACATGCCAGTCACCTAAAATATTTACTTTTGTGCCAAGTTCACATTTCATGCCTTACATGCATTGGAAGGTTCACTGTTCTGGTATCATATAATAAAATAGCAGGAATATCAAAACTGTGTAAGCTATGGCGAATGCATGTGCAATGCATTTTTTGTGAACAATATACAGTATACAAATTTTTTTTTGCATGTAAATATTCATGAAAAAAAAATATTTTGGTCAATTAAAATAATAAATTAAAATGCTTACTGAAATACATTTAGCAAAAACAGCTCTATAAAAAAATATAATAATAATCCAAAATAGGAGTTGTGAAAAGTGAATTCAAGCAACAAAATTGCATTAAAAAAAAGAGACCTAATCCAGAAAAAAATTATGTTCTTCTCACCTGTATGGGAATATACGGCAGTGATGTGCACCAGAAAGAAGAATGTCTGTGGAAAGCAGACCACTAGCAGTGGGACGGCGCTCATATGGGGTATATAAGCCTGGCATCATCCTACTTCTCCACTCTTTATGGTAAGGCACTAAACACAGGTGGCATGTCAGTCTCAATCTAGAAATATCCACTTTCAATGTCTGCCAATTACATTGCTTTAAATAGACTAATGAGAAAGACCAAATCTCCAGATGTCTGTAAAATAATACTAACTGGAAAAATTAGTGCGAGCGGATGAGCAAGGCGTTCATATACAAACCGCCAGGAGTTGTTTATTTACCAGACAAATAGTTTGATATCATTGTTGGAGAATATCACTTTGTTGTTGTGAGTTCGCTTGTTGGGGTGTTTAATAAAAAAACTTGAAATATCTTAGGATAAAACTGAACTTATCTCTTTTAACAATTTGTATTCATTTTGCTTTGTCTCCAGCAATATGTGCAAAGTCAGCAGTGGTGACTATAAACATAAGATCATTTACAAATACACAGTTGTTAATTAAGTGCTGCACTATTTTCAGGTCGTTGGAGAGTCCATCTTGTGTTATTTATAGAGGGATAATTTGATTTCCACCTCTGGGAACAGAATATTCTGGACATCAAAGAAACTATTTGGGCACTTAAGACATGTAAGTCATGAATTTTTCTCATGCACATACTGATACAAAATGTATACATTGTAATGCACTGTAAGTCACTTTGGATAAAAGTACATTGGGAAATATTTAAATGAAGAAAAAATGCAGGGCGGGATTTAATGTTGGATCAAAAAGTGGGCTGTTCTTATGGTGTGGGAGCGCACCTAAATGTGAGTTTTTAGGCTGCGTCCAAATAATCACACTGGCGGTCTTGGCCACTTGAGGGCACGTGCCTGTGACAGGAAGTAAGTGCGCAAGACTCTCCCATGTCTTAAAACTGGCAAAGTGCAGTGCCCTTAACGCACACTAAACCCACACTTTCTCAAATATCGCTTCGAAAAGGTATTCAAGGCTAAGAGTATCCTGTCATGCATCATGTTCAGTATTTAAATCATGAGACTTTTGGCCAAATCTCGCAAGATGTCGTGGAAACTTTAAATTGTAAGTTAATAAATGGATTTGACATATTTTGGTAGTTGCACATTTAAAAGAACAGTATGTAGGATTGTGGCCAAAACTGGTATTGCAATCACAAAACTTGTGGCTAAAACTGGTACTTCAATCACACAACTGGTGGCCAATACACAACATGACAACATAAACATCAGTTGAGGGCTGCAACTCCGCTTTTTAAATGACAATATTCTGGCCAGACCACTGTTGTGAGTGATATAAGTATTTGAAATGAAAATGATTTCTTAATGTCTCGTGACATATCAGGGGCATTTAATGATACATTTATATACATTTTTTACATACTGTTCCTTTAATTGGTGCAAACATTGTTATGTATTTTGTAAAACATCTGTAACTGCTTTTATAACATTAAAACAACATTAATGGTGTCGTTTATTCAGGGACTTCTACATAAACAATAAACTTTAATTAAGCTACATGCACAAAATTAAGAGTTTTTTACATGTGCAAAAAATTTTGCATCTGGAAGTTTCAGATAAGTGTAGATAATATTCTTTAAATGTTCATTTATTTATTCATTTGTTTATGTGTTCATTTTATTTAAAGCAAACCTTAAAAATATATATTTTAAGTAGCCTAAATAAAAAGTGAATACGTTTTGGTGCAAATTGCTGCCACTACCTGGATAGACATTTTAACAATCGGGTTAATCATTTTTACATGCACGCTTGGGATCTTCACACCCACTAGAACACTTGGGCAAAATACAGGAAATATGTCATGTAAGTGGTCAAGTGCAAAGACTGCAAGTGTGGTTATTTGGATGCAGCCTAAGGCCCTGTCCCAAATGGCGCACTCCATGTGGACTTTCTGTCTCGTGGCCTTAAATTGCACGTGCTCGCTTAGTCTACGAGTCTGTAGGGTCTGTAATTTTAACACTTTGAAGTGTGCTCATCAGCGCCCCCTTTGCACCCTTGATGCGGTCTTCAGCGAAGCAGGCGTTGCGCACTTTACCAACCCAGAAGTCCTTGCGAAAGAGCAATCAGACCAATCAGATGACGGAAAGGAGGAGTTCACACTGACAGGCAACTTCTCTACCTATGTCCGGTGTGAGGCTCGAGTCTGTCCCCAAATATGACGTGGGGTCGCATCAAGGGTCCCTAAAGTCTGCACTACATGATGTCATCAAAGTGTGGACTCTGAGGAGGACCACAAGTCCAAAGTGTGCCATTTGGGACAGGGCCTTAGTTGTTTTTAGACATAAACCACTGTTGAGTGATTAGTACGGTGGCCGACAGGGGTCACTGCACTGCAACGAAAAAAAAACCCCACATGCAAATAGAAAAAACGCCAGCAAATTAAGAAAACATCTTCATCAGTTTGACAACACATGCGCTGCATATACTCGCAGCACAAACTAATACAGAAACACACTGCAAACTCTCACAACACGAACGAATACAGAAATGCGCTGCAAGCAGAAAAATAAACGCAATGGAAATGTTTCAGGGGGGTCGCAAAAAGTGATGCACGAGTCTGGGAAATGTTTCTCAAACGAAATAGCGCCCTCCTGAGGTCTCATTTGTAGGTTGCATATGTATTAAAGGGATAGTTCACCTTAAAATGAAAATTCTGTCAACATTTACTCATCCTCATGTTGTTCTAAACCTGTATGAATTTCTTTTTTCTGATGAACACAAAAGAAGATATTTTGAAAAAATGATGGTAAACACACATCAGTTAATGACCATAGACTTCCATAGTAGGAAAAAATATTTTGGAAGTATTGTGATAAATGATGAGGAAAATATTTTGATAAATGATGGTAAGCACACAGTTGACGGTACCCATTAAATTTCATCATATTTTTTATTCCTACTATGGAAGTCAATGGTCACTATCTGCTATGATTTTTGTGTTTTTTGTTATTAGAATAACATGAGGATGAGTAAATGATGACAGAATTTTCATTTTAATGTGAACTATCTCTTTAAACACTGTCAAGTTTAAGAATATTAACAAAGTTGGCTGTTATTCTTGCGTAAATTATTGTAATACGCTTATGGCTTGCGAATGTTATGCTCAGTTTTTATTTATTGAAATGATTGACAGTAATATAGGTTATACAGCAGTGTAACTGTCCAAAAATTAGATAACTCAAAAAAGAAAAAAACATTGTTGCTGGGGGGAGTAATTTTATACAAAATATTAAAATAGTTACATGCCTGTAGAATCTGACCAGCTTTCTGGAATGTAATGATCAGTTAAAGGCGGGGTGCATGATCTCTGAAAGCCAATGTGGAGAATCATCTAAACAAACACGCCCCTACCCCAACACATACGCAACCCAGGCAACAATATCGGTTAGTACAGTGCTTCCCAATCCTGGTCCTCGAGGCCCCCCTCCCAGAAAGTTTTAGATGTCTCCGTATTTAACTCATCAGCTTGTTAGGGAAACATGTTTATCATTTTTGAAGTAGGCTGATAAGTTGAATCAGGTGTTTTAAATAAGGAGACATCTAAAACTTTCTGTCAGGGGGGCCTCGAGGACCAGGATTGGGAAGCACTGGGTTAGTAGACACGCCTCTCACTGCTGATTGGCTACAAGTGTGTTTTGGTACACTTCCGTTGTCGTTTCTTCTGCTTGCAGCACGTTTCTGTTTTTGTTTGTGAGTATATGCAGCACACTGATGAAGATGTGTTCTTAATTTGCTGTTTTTTTCTATTTGCATTTGTTTTCTTTCATTGCAGTGCAGTGACCCCTGTCGGCCACTGTAGAGATTAGACATCAGATGCATCTACAACACCCAACTATCACCAGATTAAGCCGTGCTGGCAAATGTACATTTACATTTGACAAAAACTTTTATCCAAAGTGACTTAGTGCATTACAAGTATTTTTGTGTTCCCTGGATTTGAAACCATGACCTTTTGCTTTGCTAAAGCAATCTCAACCATTGATACAGGAGCAACTTTGTCCACTGTCAACATCACTGTAAACAACACACTTAATTACTTTCAAATGATGACAGAATTTTCATTTTTGCGTTAACTATCCTTTTAATATTGATCGCTGAAATTATTGACTCTTCCATGTCACGTGACAAACACACATAAGACAACTATGGCGAGTAATGTATGAAAGAATTATCATATTTCTAAAAATAGTGCCTACTAAGATGACATCTAGTTTTTTAAATACTTTTTTTTCTAGTTTAAGTAATATGGTACATTATAACTTGGGTGACCAGCCATACATTTCTTTATATATAACAGCCGATGTTAAATGTTAGACAAAATGTTGTCTGCTGTGTTAACTTTCATGCACAACATGGCTGACAACAGGATGTATGATATACACAGCACAAAGAATGCACTCGACTTTTCAGTAATAGCTTATTTTGTTACATGATCATCATGCATTGACATTATATGCATAAAAGCTATTTTGGAAACTTGTTAAATTAAACATGCAAGTGCATAAATTAAAACATCGTGTTTGTGGCTAACTGCAGTGTGAGGTTAAATTATGATCTGATCCAAGTCCAAGCACTATTACCTGCAGTACAACACGTGACCAATAGATGTCGCTAAAGACTCCATCCATTCTGGTTACTTTCATTATAAATCCTTGAAAAGAAGCATCAAACGAGAACATTAGATAATTTCTCAAACCAATTGACCCCAGATTAACCTTACTTGACCCTAAATAAATTGATAATATAATTTCCCCTAGCATCCACATTTGAACAGGTTTGAGCAAAAAGGATTTAGCTGACAAAACAGTTCACTTTATCACCATATCATAATGTGCATAATACTCATAATGTTATTACAGCTGCTATAAGCTGTTAAATAAAAAATAAATACAATTTTACAGTAGCTTTAGATGACATGCATATTTTCTTTCAACATTTATGACTCTGTGCAATGTGTTATTAAAACATTATGTCCTTAATGTACCCAAATGTGGTAATAGAAAAGTGGCAGTACCATGTTGGTACAGTGATAAGAGGTACATAATATGGTGTTTTGATACATGCGTAGCATTAAGCATTGTATATTGACATCTAGAGGTTAAACTTGGTACTGCAATCTAAATAATGGAGACAATATTTCCCTACAACATGTTCTCAGACTGAACTCTCATATGGGTTGTCTGACCCCTATAGAAGTGAAAAGCATTAGGGATACACCGATAGGATTTTTTGGGGAGGGCGATATTGATATTAAACACTTGTATACAATACTACCTCCCCTTGATATTTCTGCAGAACACTCGTTGCAAATGGCGATTTTTTTTGGTCTTTACTTGAGATTTTGAAGAAAGCCTAGACCGCAGACATTTTCCCGAAATACTCTAGGCCACATGGATCACGTGAATGAGTAATCTCGCGTGATTAACTATGTGATTTATAATTTTTTCCCTCATCGCACGTCTGACAAACTATAATTTATACAACTTATTTTGTTTTGGGAAGTATTTAATTCTTTTGATAATTATTGTTAAAAATGCTTGATTATGCAACAGACATGCAACTCATTGCCTTTATGCGGTTAATTAATAAACAATCGGTATCGGCCTTTCTCGTGCTGTTGCCGATATGCCGATGGTTTCAAATTCATAAAAAAAAGCACAATAAATATTGGCGGCCGATACATCGGTGCATCACTAAAAAGCATTATAAACATTTATCAAGCTAGCCATACATTAGTGTACCTTCTGTACCTAATACTGTATCTTTGTAGACCCTGTGATGTGTTTGTCTATGGGGAGTCATGTTAACCTTATCAAGTTTCAATCAAATCAGCAGCCTTCAATATTGACAAGTATAGCTTTGACATCATCTCTAAAGAGCTTTGAATAGACCTCGCAGAAAACTAACAAGCTATCCACATAGATGGTGCTTATACACCAATACACAAATAAACACTACTGATTCTTATTCAGTCATGCAAAATGTATGCAAGTTCCCATAAATTATAAGCAAATCTAAATCTTGCCCTGAGATTCGGTTTCAAAATGTCAAATCATCAGTTCATAAATCACGGAGCTACGCGCAAACTACAACTTTACTTATTCAAAACTAATTATGACGATGACATGCCCATGAGCTTCACAATAATCCATAAACATACATTCTTAACACTTTTATGCATGAAAAAAATCATTAAAGTTGCAATAATAAAGTGTCTTTATTATTGCAGAATTAGTATTTATATCAAGACATTTATCTGAGATGTTAATAGCAAAATGACAGGTTTAAATCCAAATTGCAGATGAGGTCCAGAACAGAAAAAGCATTAAATCCTTAAGATCCAAGTAAAGGTTGAGGAAGAGAGATGCTCACCCAAAGCAAGCGGCGAGCAGGATAAACAAGCCGCTGAAAAGCAGTGATGGGTTTTAATTGCATTCTCTGATGGCTCAGCAAACCTCAGATTTCTCTGTAAGGAACTGCTGTGTTGCTAAGACCCATGGATCAGAGCACACATCTGAAATTCAAGCCACAAATACCCTGCATGAGCCCTTCTTATAAATAACTTAACCTTTAAGGCGTTACTCTTATCATTTGCTCATTTATCTTGTTCGATATGATTTGTATGTGACAAATAAACAAATCGAATTGGAGACACTGTCGGACAAAAATGTTGAAAAGCTGTGCTAGTGCTGAATCCTTTCAAAAAGTACACCTAAGAGGTACATAATGGTACCAAAGATAGCATATTAGTATATCATAAGTACATATTGGTACCAGATGTATACATTCTGTACCTAATGATACATATTACACTGCAAAAAATATTTTTTTACGAAAAAAATTCTTAGTTTTTTTTTGTCTTGTTTTCAGTAAAAATATCTAAAAATTATTGAACTTAGTTGCTTTTCTTGATGAGTAAAACAACCCAAGTCTTGTATTTAGACTAAAAATATCAAATTTAAATATTTAAAAAAATATATTTGTGATTTTGTGCATAAAACAAGCAAATAAATCTGCCATTGGGGTAAGCTAATTTTTTTTTTAAATTTTCTTGAATTAGTTGTTTAAGAAAAATATTAAATATTTTTGGTTTACCCCATTGGCAGATTTTATTATTTATTTATTATTTTATTACTTATTTTATGCACAAAATCACTTAAATTAGATATTTTTGGTCTAAAAACTAGACTTATTTTCTTGGGTTGTTTTGCTCATCAAGAAAAAGCATCTTAATTTAAGAATTTTTTGATATTTTTACTGAAAACAAGACAAAAATACTAAGATTTTTTTTTCTTGAAAATAATTTTTTGCAGTGTGGGGTAGATATTTTAACCATTTCTTCTAACGGTGTAGTTAGGGGGACTATTAGACAATTAACTATCTTATCTTATTGCTGCTGCATAGTGTCGACTCTCAAAAAGTCATATTATTAATGCCGATGATTAATATGATTAAATAAATAATGAGATCTGAAGTAAAATATAAAAACAATCCTACCGATATCAGACGTTAGTGGACACATCCTGGGGAGATGTATTGAATCTTGGCTTTATTCACACAATGATCCATGAAGACATACAGGACATCATTCTGCAAAAAATATAAAATATTGCATTAATATTTTGGATACTGTACTGTTATAGGTACTTAAAGGTTGTTTTGCAGCGATACAAGAACCTTTTTTGGTTCCATAAAGAACCATTTAGTCAAATTTCTTTTGTGAAACAGAAAGGATCTTTAACTGTTAAAGGTGCTTTAAAGAACCATTTAGACAGAAAAGGTTCTTCTATGGCATCATGAAACGCCTTTATTTTTTAAGGTGTAGGTCAACAGGAGAATCTTACCTTTATGATAAAGAAATTGGTTATATAGCTGGGGACTTTAAATTAATTTAAAGTTTTAAAGAAATGATGGGGTGGCACAGTGGTTTCCACACAGAAAGAAGGCTTCTGGTCTGATAGGTCAGGTGGCCTTTCTGTGTGAGTTTGCATGTTCTCCCTGTGTCAGCATGGGTTTACTTCGGGTACTCCAGTCTCCTCCCACAGGCCAAAAACATGCAGGTTAGGGGAATTTGAGATGTCAAATTGACCCTCCCCAATGTGTGTTTGGATTAACTTGTGTATGGATTAGTTCTTGCCATGAAGCTAGCCATAGATGCTCACTGCAATAAATAACTTTCTTACTTAGTATTTTTGTCTTGTTTTAGTAGAAATATCTACAAATTCTTAAATTCGGATGTTTTGTCTTGATGAGCAAAATGACCTAAGAAAATAAGTCTAATTTTTAGAAAAAAAATCTTGAAATAAGACTTTTTTTAAACACTTAATTCAAGCTAAATTTTCAGTCGTTCATCCACTCGAAACTTTCACATTCGCTTTGCAGCCCTCTATCGGCCAAAACCGCACTAAAGAAGTTTCCAAAAGTCGGGTCGCGGTCCTGTAGTTCAAGTGAAAACTACAAAAACTTGCTTTATGGCAGACTTACAATCCAATCAAAGCCAGCTTTGCTTCAGTACGCTAAAATTATTTACGATAGTGGAAAAAGGACATTTCCGCTTCCAACCTGTTGGGGGCGCAAAGAGCAAAAACTCTTTAGTGTTGCTTTAAGAATAAACAAAACAAAGAAATGGGCATTTCGGTTAGTTTTATTTAATTTATATAATAATAATAATTGAAGTAGACGTGCGTCAATTTTTCTTTTTGTTTAATTTGAAAGGATTAAATACTTTTACTTCACACTAATACTGTAAGTGACCAATAATTGAAAATATTTATAGATTACGTATGATTTTTTAAAAAAAACAACTAACGATACCACACCCCTAACATCACTCGAAAGCAAATCGCACAAAAACAGCATAATCTCACGGAAAGTCTTGTTATAGTCATGAAAAAATGTATTAATTTATTAGTATCCATGGCATGAAATTCAGCTTTTTTAGTGCCTTTTGCAGAAATTTCTATAAACAATTTTTTGTGTCCGTGGCACAACTTTCTTTTTTATTTTATTTTATTTATTGTTTTCTCATTCCCCCCCCCCTATTTTTAAATCATTGTTGCTTGGGGTTGGGGTTAGATTTGGGGTTTCGGTTAGGATGTATTTTTAAGTATTGGTTTCTACATGTTTTTCTTCCGTTTTTAAAACTATTCTCGCCTGAAATTACGGTTAGAGTTTGGGTAAGGAATCGGATGTCTAAATATGTAACAGAAAGTGATTCTAACCCCAACCCAAGCGACAATGATAAGAAAAAAGAGAAAACAATACATAAAATAACACGAAAAAGAAAGTCGTGCCACTGACACGAAAACTTTACAGAAATTTGTGCAATTGACACGAAAAAGACATTCGTGCTCAAGGCACAAAAAAAGCTGAATTTCATGCCATGGACACGAATAAATGAATCAAATTTTTTGTGACTATAACACAACTTTCCGTGAGATCATTCTGGTACAAAAGCATTGTACGAATTAATACGAATTAGATTTACGAATTAATGTGAATTAACCCGCTCGTAAAAAAATTTGTGCCGCTGTTAGCCCTAAAATCAAACTTTATTTTTAAATAATGCTTAAAAATTGCAAGTAAAAAAATTAAATACAACAACGATCTGTGTTGAGGTATTTATTTAGAAAAAGCATAGTTTATTACTTAAAGAAGCTTGGAAAACAATGTTTGGTTTGGTTTCTTTTGACAACTGATGAGTTGCAATCTCTATGGACTAAAAGTAAAACTGTCCATAGATCAGTTCCAGCAAAGCCTGTGAGTAACAGAAGACTCATCGTCGGCTGCCAATCCTACAAACTGTCTTTAAGATTCAGTTTCAAACATCTTCTTCCTGCCACCCATGCCAGCCTTGTCTTCAATGTTCTTACGCCAGTCAACAACATCACGTAGTTCCTTATCCTGCAAAGAGCACAGAAAAAGTTCAGAAGAATAAATACAAATATAACCATCATGTCCATCAAAAACCTGAAGTTTGTGTGTGAACATCCTCGCAAGTACTCACCTCCTCTTTCACCTCCTTCTTGACTTGTTTCAGATTGGCTCTCAGGTCCATGGACACCTTGTGTTTGGAGCCAAGCAGAGCTTGAAGCATAGCGTCGGCAGACATGCGTACTTTCTTTAAAGGAGGTTTCTTAAACTTGCCCTTTAGATCGACGATTTTGATGTTTAAGTCTTTGACCTAAAACACACAAGCAAGAATCTAAAGATGACCATGTCACGACCAAATACAACTAATAGGCCAGGAACGATCTTACCTCATTGACAACCATAATTGCTTTTTGCTCCAGGACATACCTCTCTTCGTCAATAACTTCGATTTTTCCATGTAACTCTCTGCAAAGTGCCTGGGGTTCAAGTTTTTTGGATCAAGCTATGTTTTCAAGCAAAATAAACTACTAATAGTGGAAGTTACTGAATGGTACCTCGAGTTCGGCTTTGGAGCTTGGGTAAGAAAGTGGTGGACAGTGTTCTTCCATGTATGTCTGCCTCTCAATCTGCTTCTCTTTCTCCTCCGCTTCCAACAAGTCTTTTGCAACCTGGAGCATCATGCTCTATATAGGCAAATAGGATTTTTAGATTATATTTTAGCTCTATTTAACTTTATTATTTTATATGTTCAACATAAATAAACTTTATTTAAAGAAACACCCGAGCTTATACCTTCAGGCTGTGTTTTTTACTGCTAGACAACCGTTTCCTAAGGAATAGAAATAAGGACATGTTTTAATTTATTATATATGAAGAGATCAGATGCAAAAGTCGCTAAAGCCACCTCCATCAAAAATTAGATAATGATATTAACAAATACAACAAATAATATCAGCAAATACTTTCACTTCGAATCCTCTTAATCCCGACATCAGGCTATTTAGAAATACCAGTAGATTACATTAATTTTTTATTTATTTACACAAATATTTTTAGCAAAGTGCATGTAAGAAGAATTGGATGAACAATGGTGCACTTATGTCAATAAATAAAAAAATTAAATAAATTAAACTTATTTTATCTTTTTTTATAAAGGACAGTGATGATTTTTTTTAGAAGTTGAGATTTTTCATGCACTTTTTTGTAGCGAAAGACAAGGTCAATGACGTGACGTTATTTTGTGTCCGTATGGTTCAATTAAATGTAAAAGGGTAAAAATTTCAAAATAAATTTCCAGATTACTTGCATATTTTTTTTATTTAGAATTTCTGGTTTTATTTCATTTTGAAAGAATATTTGGGGGATAATTGCAAAAATGTCTGTGTCAATTGGTGTAACTTGTATTTTTTACATGAAAATATAAATATATTGATAAAAAATGTGGAATAAAATATAATCATCTAGTTAAGTGTAATATGATTTTTAACATACATTTTAAAATAATTTGTCAAAGATTATTTAGAAAACAGAGCTGTTTTCAGCATATGTCATGACAAATATTACAAAAACTCATTAAAATTTACATTTAGAAATAACTAATAAAATGATATTTTTAAATTATTATTATTATTGATGATTATGCTTACATGCCATCAAGGTGGATAAAATATTGAATATTTCTCATTCTTTGGCACAACTGGCTAAAAAAATGGTTCAAGGTAATTGCATAAAATTAACATAAATAAACTATGTGCATTAAAATAAACCTGATGTGTGCTTTTAAAACAAGTTTTTTAAAAAGATTTTTGAATTTCTCATATTGCCAAATAGTTTTTGTCACCGACCCAACAATGAAATGACTAAAGTGATATTTGTAAAAATAAGGCATTTCAATCACTGACGAACAACATTTTTATTGCCATTAAGGTGAAAAACCTACACATAAGAGCTTGATAAAAAAATTTCATAGCGGCTTTTCATTTAATACTGAAGCCAATAGAGGCCACACTGTAAAAAAAACTTTGCTTCCTTAAAGTGTTTTGTTAAATCAACTCAGATTTACAAGTCATGTCAACAGAGATGAATTGTCACAACTTATAAAATACAGTTGAGAAAAGTCAACTTAATTTTGTAAGTTATAACAACTCACCTGTAGTTATAACAACTCTTCTCTAGTCAAGATAAATAATAGTAAGTTGAAATGACTTGTAAATCCGAGTTGATTCAACAAAAAATTTTAACGCAGCAAAGTATTTTTACAGTGCATGTAAAACTGTTATTTTTGCTTGCTTTTTTTCTCGTGATCATAACTACTTTCTTGTGATCTCAACATAAAAAAAATTATTGTAAGCGCGACTAAATTTTCATATGATCTTGAGATAACAACAGTTGTTTTCTGATTTCCACTCCATATTATTTTGTGTATTTTATAGTGGACTGCTGACACATATTAACAAATACAACAAATAATATCAGCAAATACTTTCGCTTCAAATCCTCTTAATCCCAGCCTCAGGCCATTTAGAAATACCAGTTTCTTGGTAGATTAGGTAAAAAAAATGTAATCTACACAACAATTTTTTACCAAAGTGCACGTCAGAAGAATTGGATGAACAATGGTGCACGTATGTCAATAAATAATATAGCTGACAAAAACATGAACACTGTACAATTTGGTTTTGCAACTGTTTGTTTACTGTAAGTCATAAGGTGTAACTTTAGAGACGGTCCCTAAATTCAATTAGTGACAAATCTATTTTAGCTTGAGTGAATTCCTGATCCAAGTAAAATCTAATTTGGTACATATTAGGATCATTTTAAAAGGTACCGCCCCAGTGACAAAAAGGTACAATTGTCGGATTTGTTTTTATTTTTATTTCTCCTAAATTCTAGAATATAAATGGCATACTTACTCAGTCATGATGGAAAGTTCTCTTGACACCTTTAAAATAAAATAAAAAATTATAATTAATCAGTCGATTTTTTTATAGACAAGAAGACCATAGCTTAGTTCCTAAACATACCTGAAAGCAAATTACTTATGCAAACTCATTATAATCCCAGAAGAATATGTCAATTTATGTAGAAATGCAATTCTCGCTGTCACCACAAGGGGCACTGTAGCACAAACTGTATTTGCAGCTGTCTTTTTTGCAATTTGAAAAGATAATCTTGCACGGTTCGAACCTACCAGATCTTTAACCATTATATCACATCACTCTCTTTAATCTGAATCCAAAGAGTTACTATTAATCCACAGGCATTCATGTGACCTTTAAGCATCGCTCTCAGTGTCTGGAGGCTTTTTAAGAAGGCTACGCACTCCCCAAACCCTCTTTGACTCATCCGAGAGGCTTTTCTCCAAGAGGTCACTGCAATATGATCTCAAGGCCAGAACATCAGCTGCAGATACGGCTTCATCCTCAAGAACATCTCTGAGATGTCAAAGACATGACTGCAGAGCTCGGATATAACTCCACTTTATTCCTCTCTAAACAACTGTCTCAAATGTCGTCTTAATATACCCGGCTCTGAGAGACAAAATGGAAAAGCTGGCTTACTGATGATAGACTAACTGATTTAGTACTATCAGATGGACTCAATGGCATACTTAGAAAGCTGTGAAGACAACAGTCAGGTCACGTAAGGCTATTTGGAGGAGGACTATACTCAGGGGCGATGGAAGGAGAAATCGAAGACATGTTTTGCCCGAAATGGATTAAGTGCTACACAGAAGTGTGTGTCCCACTTTGGTGGTCCGATAGGATTTCAGACTTTGAAAGAAAGCTAAATAATGAGTTATTTAAATAATCGCTAAGATTTTTGTCGTTAGATGACAATGGCGTAGCTTGATGACGCTGTGAAGCAAAGTGGAATGATGTGAGTTGTAGTCTTCATCTTAACACCAGATGGAATCAATCCGACAGGACTCAAATTATGTTTATGGATGACGTAATGAGTAAAGTTTTACTCACTGCGCAGAATGTTCAGCGTATGACATCATAGCTTTGCGACTCAACAGTAATTTTGTAATCGCTCTCGTGATAGTTTGATGTCATAAGCTGATTGGTCTGCGCAGTGCCACATAAAATCAAACACAGCAATGATGTCAAAAGCAGCAAAAGCGGAAACCGTTAATAACGCGGAAATGACACTACTGAGAGGCAACGGAGCGGAGACGTTTTTTTACAAAATATGCAACACCCTGCTATTAATTTTTGGATATTTTAATGCCAACTTAGCCCTTTAGGACATTATGAACCATCACACAATATGTTTAAGACTAACTGTAAAGTCCATAGACATTATTTGGTTTTAAAGGAAGGAGCGCTCTTTCCTCCAAATAAAAGTCATTTCAATATTACACTTCAATAAGTTGCATTAAGAGTAAATTACGAGTAAATCAGTAGTTATTATGGGTTGGTGTTGACAAGTCGAGAAATACTTGAGGATCAGTATCACATTCATTACCCATGTTGGTGTTAACTTTCAAACAACCACATCAACAGTTAGTATATCAGTCTTCACCTCCGTCTTCAGGTTGTCATTTAAAACAGTTTCACCGATTCAAGCATGCTGTCATTTAACACTTTTCAGAACTTCTATAAACACCTACTTTATCAAATGAATATACTAGCTCAAGATCTTAATCACATTACTCACAAAACATATTCAAATCCATCTATGGCAGATCAAAAACGTTGAATCGTAAACACATAGCAGATGCAAAACGATATGAGAGTCGGTCCCCATGACTACTGGCTCCATCACCTCCTGCATCTAGTTTTTAATACTTAACAAATGTGGCATTTCCGATATCTCCGAACAACAGAAAATGATCTCACCTGCTTTCAGAAGAAAAGATGAACCTCTTCCAGGCTGTCTGCTGAAGACAGACGTGTTAAGTAGGTATATATTGCATTCTCTGGTCTCTCGGCAAATCCTTGGTTTCTCTTTATGGAAGTGGATTAACGGTCACACCAATGGGCTGACAAGGTCATGAAATACAGCACGATCCCTCCTTCGCTATTCCTTCAGTATAAATAACTCGGCCTTTAACATAGCCATTCTTCACTGTCTTTTATTCTGAGTCTATCTATCTATCTATCTGTATAATAAATTGTGGCATCTCCTTTACTGACAATAATCTCAAAAGAAACAATTTTTCTAAGCACAATACAATGGAGTATAAAATCTTATTTCGACTGGAATTGGATAAAGATCTGTTTTTAATTGTTTCCAATTTTCACGCTCACTGTACTTTGTCCGTGCGCCAAGAGTTAAACAATTCTCAACATGGGGAAGAATGCTCAGCTTGAAAATATCACTTGAATTAGTAAAATACATATGAATTCCTGTTAGATAAGGTTGGATAAGCATATAAAAATGACACTTTGGTGTACCCACCTTCTTAGGCCCTGTGTCCACCGAAGCGTTTCGATTGAAAGGGTTGCGCTTTTATAAATGGCAGCAGCTGATGGTGTTTGTTGATGCTCAGTGCCAGCGCTCTGCATTTTTGATTGTGCACCAAAAGATGAACATTTTTAACTTGGGGAGAAATGCTCAATGTCACTTTTCACTTAGCCATCCAATCACAGTGGAGGAGGGGCGGGACAAATCACACCAATCAACCAGTGAATCACACAACTACAGAAAGTTTCTGTATCAACAAAGCGCTCAGGCGGGCAGTGGCGGATTTAGAAAATTGGGGGCCCCAGGCGAAGGTATGTATGGGGCCCCCTATCCGATTTTTAAAAGAGAACGAAAAAAATAGTTTACTCCAAAATAAAGATGGAAAGCAGAGAACACACAAAGTGTTGCACATTACAACAATAAATGAGGGAGAATTTTTTTTTAACTGATGCTGCACAAAAACTAACATGCATCAAAGCCAATTTTGTTACTAATCTTTCACATGCCCAAGACTGTGATAAAAGATAAAAAAAAATCCAGTCCACAATCACTTTCACAATCACTTTTTTACAAAAACATCCCCAACATAACATAAGATTTAAATTAGTTTTTTCTGTAGTAACGTTATTTACTTCACCTCAAAATCCTTTTTACAGTGTAGGGCTATGGCTATTACTAGCAGAACTAGGCGGTTGCCGAATTTTCGGGTTTATATTTGTCTTGATTCATCTCTGTTTGTGTACTTTCCCAGTCCTCCTGTCACTCTGTGTTTGTCTGTCGCTGCGCGCACCGTTATGGGCTAGTCCATTTCATTGTGAAAGAAGGTGGTGTATGTGTGTAGTGACAGATTAACATGAACTGGACATTTTAACGACTACTTCAAAGTTTCAACGTATGTCTTAATAATATTAATACAATTTACAATGCTTTTGAAGTGTTCATGATGATAAGGGTTTTATTTATTTATTTATTTATTATGGTGGTTGGGGCCCCCCTAATACAACCGCTGGTAGGGGGCCCCAAGCAGCCCCTACCTATGCCTCTATGTTAAGACCACCTCTGCAGTCGGAAAATACTGTTACTAAGCCATCCAATCACAGTAGAGGGGTGGCGGGACAGATACCACACCTACCAACAAATCCGTGCATTGTACAACGACTGACAAAACAGGGGTCCTGTGTCCACCGAAG
The DNA here is from genome assembly GCA_025389145.1 of Misgurnus mizolepis. Taxonomy (NCBI): domain Eukaryota; kingdom Metazoa; phylum Chordata; class Actinopteri; order Cypriniformes; family Cobitidae; genus Misgurnus; species Misgurnus mizolepis. The sequence continues at coordinate 37,434,697 of JAIFKI010000012.1, read as the reverse complement.
CGTATAAACTTGGCTAAAAACGCCAGTCGCAAAACGTTTGTGGGCACTTGCCAGCGTTTCTTCAGCTGAACGCTTTGGTTGCTATGATACAGATACTTTCTGTAGTTGTGCAATGCACTGGTTGGTTGTTGTGATTTGTCCCATCCCTCCTCCACTGTGATTGGATGGCTGAGTGAAAAGTGACATGGATGAGCTGAGCGTTTGTCCCAAAGTTAAAAATGTTCATTTTTTGGCGCACAGACAAAAACGCAGAGCGCCGGCACTAAGGCCCAACAAACACCGCCAGCTGCTGCCGTTTTTAAAAGCGCAACGCTTTCAGTTGAAACGCTCCATTGGGCACAAAGCCTAAGAATGTGTGTTTACCAAAAAGTCGGATTTATATATGTTTATCCGGCCTGATCTTACAGGACTTTTACCAATTTATATCAAATTATACAAAGTGAATCGTACAAAAACGTAAAACATTATGTTGGTTTATCAATTATTAAGCTTTCAAACTAGATTATATGTTATCAGAACAAGTGTGAAGTTGTTACCTGAGGACTGTCTCACGAGATGGAGGACTCAGTGTTACCTGTTTTGAATAAACACATTTTATTTTATGTTATTTAATGTTTTATTCATATAATATAACCAAATGGCTAATGCAAACTGAAAATAAATACTCACTTGTTCTAGAAATATGCACAGAAATGCTGGTGTTGGTTTATATTGTATTTTCTTCATGTGTCAAGATTAATAAAAGACTTTCTCGGCTTAAATGTTTATTAATGTTTATTTGTGTAAGACAGCGGTACATTGGTAGAGATTGCTCATACTGACAGATCAGATTTACCTTTCATCACATTTATTCTTAGACTTTTTTCAGGAACAGACACATCTACGTTTTGTAACTACACTAAGCAGAAAAAATTACTTAAGAACCAAAAAGATTTAAGCCTCGGATTCAAACATCTTCTTCCTGCCGTCCATGCCAGACTTATCCTCGATGTTCTTACGCCAGTCACCAACATCACGCAGTTCCTTATCCTATAAAGAATAAACAAAAGGTTTAAGATCGCATTTATTTAGGTTATCAAAAAGCTTCTGAAATCCTGGGTAAAAACAACTTGCAGGACAAAGATTTGCACAGACATTGTGTTAAAGATGTGATGCTCACCTCCTCTTTGACCTCCTTCTTGACTTGTTTCAGGTTGGCTCTCAGATCCAGCGAGACTTTGTGCTTAGAGCCGAGAAGAGCCTGGAGCATCTGGTCAGCAGACATTCGCACTTTCCTCAGCACGGGTTTCTTGAACTTGCCCTTCAGGTCGATCACCTTGATGTTCAAGTCCTCGATCTATAGCAGGTAAAGGAAGACCATGCCATTGGTACAGAAGCAGAATGATCACACGATCTGGAGCGTAATAAATGCAGACGGCATCATACCTCTTTCGCACATTTGTTCACTTTTGTTTCCAGATCGTATCGTTCCTCATCTATGACATCGATCTTGTGGTGAAGTTCCTTGCATAGTTCCTATCAACAATGATGGCAAACATGCTAAATGATATGTTGCTCACTGTAAAAATTCCGTGTTGCACTTACATTTTTAAGTTTAATCAACTTGAAATTTTTAAATAAGTGAGAAGTTGCTATAAATTATAAAAATAAAGTTAAATAACTTAAGCAAATTCAACTTAATTTTTGTAATTTATAGCAACTCCTTAGTCAGTGCAAGAAAGTGGTTTATTAAACTTAAAACATTTATGCTATTCTCGGTTGATTTTGTGTTGTGCATCTCAGTTTGTTATCTTACCTGTAATGCCTGCATAGATCCAGGTAAAGACAGAGGTGGGCAGGTCTCCGCCATGTATCTCTTTCTCTCTTCTTCTCTATCTTTTACTTCCTGTTCTAATATATCTTTAGCGATAGAGAGCATCAAGCTCTAGAAGGCAGAGAAGCTGGGCTTTATTATTGTACTTAGTATTATTATTCAAATACAATATAGTTTTAAATATTATACCTTTAGATGATGCTTCCGACTCGATGACATCTTCTTTCTGAGGTGTTTAGAAAAGTTGAGAATGATCATTAAAATTCATTGAGTTAAAGAATGTATGTAACTAACAAAAGAAAGAAGGGAGGAAGGAAGGAAGGAAGGAAAGAAAGAAGGGAAGGAGGAAGGAAGGAAGGAAAGAAAGAATGAAAGGAAGGAAAGAATCAAAGAAGAGAGGGGTGGAGGGAGGGAGGAAGAAAGGAAGGAAGGAAAGAAAGAAGGGAAGAAGAGAGGGGTGGAGGGAGGGAGGAAGGAAGGAAGGAAAGAAGAAAAGAAAGAAGAAAAGATAGGAACAAGGAAGGAAGGAAGGAAAGAAAGAAGGGAGGGGTGGAGGGAGGGAGGAAGAAAGGAAGGAAAGAAGAAAAGAAAGAAGAAAAGATAGGAACAAGGAAGGAAGGAAGGAAAGAAAGAAGGGAAGGAGGAAGGAAGGAAAGAATGAAAGGAAGGAAAGAAAGAATCAAAGAAGAGAGGGGTGGAGGGAGGGAGGAAGAAAGGAAAAAAATAAGGGAAGGAGGAAGGAAGGAAGGAAGGAAAGAATTAAAGAAAGAAGGGAAGGACGGAGGAAAGAAAGAAAGAATGAATGAAAGAAAGGAACAAGGAAGGAAGGAAGGAAGGAAAGAAAGAAAGAAAGAAAGAAAAGAGGGGTGGAGGGAGGGAGGAAGGAAGGAAGGAAAAGAGAAAGAAAGAAAGAAGAAAAGATAGGAACAAGGAAGGAAGGAAGGAAAGAAAGAAGGAAGGAAGGAAGGAAAGAAAGAATGAAAGAAAGGAACAAGGAAGGAAAGAAAGAAAGGAGGGAGGGAGGAAAGAAAGAAGGGAAGGAGGAAGGAAAGAAAGAAAGAAGAAAGAAAAAAAAGAATGAAAGAAAGAAAGGAGGGAGGGAGGGAGGAAAGAAAGCAAGAAAGGAGGGAGGGAGGAAGGAAAGAATGAAAGAAAAAGGAAGGAAGGAAAGAAACAAGAGGAGGGGGTGGGAGGAAGAATAGAAAGAAAGAAGGAAGGAATAAAGAAAAGAAAGAAGGGAGGGAGGGAGGAAGGAAGGAAAGAAAGAAGGAAGGAATGAAGAAAAGAAAGAAGGAAAGAGAGAAGAAAGAATAAAGGAAAGAAAGAAAGAAGGAATGAAGGAAAGAAAGAAAAAAGGGAGGAAGGAAAGAAAGGAACAAGGAAGGAAGAAAGGAAAGAAAGAAAAAAAAAGAAGGCAGTAATGAAGGAAAGAAAGAAAGAAGGACAGAAAGAAAGAAAGAAGAGAGGGAGGGAGGGAGGGAGGGAGGGAGGAAGGAAGGAAGGAAGGAAGGAAGGAAGGAAAGAAAGAAAGAAAGAAAGAAAGAAAGAAAGAAAGAAAGAAAGAAAGAAAGAAAGAAAGAAAGAAAGAAAGAAAGAAAGAAAGAAAGAAAGAAGGAAGGAAGGAAAAAAAGAAAGAAAGAAAGAAAGAAAGAAAGAAAGAATGAAGAAAAGAAAGGAACAAGGAAGGAAGAAAGGAAAGAAAGAAAAAGAAAGAAGGCAGGAATGAAGGAAAGAAGGGAAAAGGGAGGAAGGAAGGAAGGAAAAAAAGAAAGAATGAATGAAAGAAGAGAGGGAGGAAGGAAGGAAAGAAAGAAAGAAAGAAGGAATGAAGAAAAGAAAGAAGGAATGAAGAAAAGAAAGAAGGAAAGAAAGAAAGAAAGGAGGCAGGGAGGACAGAATGAATGAAAAGCTATGAAGGAAAGAAAGAAGAGAGGGGGGAGGGAGGGAGGAAGGAAGAAAGAAGAAAGAAAGAAAGGTTTACTCACTCCGACATCTTGGCAGAATTTTATTGAGACCCCCTTGAAAAAAATGCACACAATTCACAGTGAACGAAATACCAAATGAAATGCAGTATATATTCTATAAAAGTCATTTGGTGATTGATTATTGGTCACTTACAGGCGTTTATATCTAATATTCCTTTATTGGTACACTGTCAGAAAAATATGATCAAAAATGGCCCCAAACATCAGAGCAGTCCCTTTATAAAAGTTCATAATAGGTACCATTTAAATACAGATGCCAATATGGACCTCCAAGGGAATAAAATGAACTTCCAGCCCAGCCCAGTGACAGCTAGGGAACATTTCTTCTCAGTGTATACATTTCTATAATAAATCCTAAAGGTGTTTATTTTATAATCATAATCAGCTCCCTTGTATGTTATCACACGTATTACACAGCTACGTGCCAAATAAATAAACACATGTAACACTTACTGAGTTAAAATGATTTATTAACAGACAGAACACAAGCACCGCTAAATAAAGTATTAATATTCTGATTTATTTCACACTGAATGTTCTGATTGACCAATCAGAATAAAGTATTTCAAAATATATAATTACTTATTATTATTAACTAATATAAAAAAGCACTTATTTAAAGAATGTCAAAATTTAAACTGATAAATTTTTGGTTCATCTGTTCACAATATCATTAATTCATTAACATCAAATTGTTGAATTGTCATTATGTTAAAAATAGGCATTGTTGGTGTGTTCTGGTCTAAAGTGAAGCTGTTTTTAGAAGAAATTCTCAAGCATTGAAAGTGATCTGTGCTAAGCCTGTTTCTGGATGACAATCAAAACTTCACCCGTCTCCAGTCGTACCCTCTCAGATATCAAGCATAGAAAAGTCATCACTCGAGAAACACATAACTTCATGATGTCTTTCCAATTATTTTATTCACCCCAAAATGAATATTTTGTCATAATGGTCTCTCTCTTATGTTGTTACAAACCTGTATACATTTCTTTGTTCTGATAAACATGAAGGAAGATATTTTAAGGAATGTCTGTAACCAAACCGATCAGAGACCCTATTCATTTCCATAGTAGGATAAAAAATACTATGGAAGTGAATGGGGCTCATGAATGGTTTGGGTGCACACATTCCTCAAAATATCTTAGAAAAAAGAAATTTATACAAAATGATGACAAAATATTCATTTTTAGGTGAACTATCCCTTTAAAGTTTTAGACTATGAAAATAATTCCACTAGTGATGAGTGTTTAATCTGAACAATGCTTTTGGCAGAAATCCCAAATTGAAACCATAGCAGCGTTATGTCCAAAGCAGAGATCTCTGCGTCATTCTAGTCATGCCAGCCTAAGCCTAATATTTGTGTTAAATTTTGACTCGACACTAAAGTAAACATTGTCATATCACACTACGGATGTAAAAGCCCAAACAGATCAAGTTCCCATAACTTAGCTCAACACGTTACTTATAAGCTACCAAATGGGTATCCCAAAATAAACTCCGGAATAGTGATTTTTCCAATAGCAGTTTTGTATTTTCCCAGTGTGAAATAAAATTTGAGTTTGCAAAGTGTATATATAATTATTTTTTTTACAAAAGCTTTGAAATTTGATACACAAATTATGCTTAAATACTGCATGAAAACATTAAGCTGCAAAACATCATTCACAAAAAGCGAAAGTATGCTAGAACTCCATACGGCATTCAGCTATCAAGATCAACCATTTCATGTATTTACCAACCACAGTGCAGCTGGTCAAATATCCAAGTGCTAATCCGAAAGGATAAAAATATGAAGAGCATGGATATGCAGAAGACAGGGGTCTCACCTAAGAACTGAAGCAGACAGCAAGATGAATGGAGAAAGAATGAGATCTGTGCACTTTTCTGGAATCCGAAGTATATATATTGCATTCCCCTATGACCAAGGAAAACCCATCTCTCTGTTTATGGCAATAGATCCATTTGGAGAACCAATGGGCTCTCACACCTGAAACACAATATCAAATCCTTCATCCCTCCCACATCATATAAATAACCTCTTTAAAATTGTCTGAGGGGTTTCCTAACAAACATCCACCCACAAAGAAAACACAGAAGTCTTGAAGAAACATAACAACGGATTTCTGCTTAGTAAAAAAATTCATTTTCAGATACAAAGGTTAACTGGCACCGTCCCGTGAGCGGGACATCCGAGTTTACTTCAATATTATTCATGTAAATGTAAATCTATCATAACAAACTATATTGTTTGAGAGGTATAAGAACGTATTTTCATATTTCAAAATAATTAAGATTTACCATAAGATTGTGTTGGTTTGTCCAAACAAAGGAAGACAAATGGAGCGCTTGCTTTTTAGAAATCGCTGCTTTAAAGTCACAAAGAAATTAAACTTTTTTGAAATTAAACAGATCAAGTTCCCATAACTTAGCTCAACACGTTACTTATCAACTAGCAAGTTGATAAGCAGTAATAATAATGCAGTGACTGTAATTTATTCATTCGTGACAAGAGTATGTAGCAAACCTTACAGCAAATACTGAAAAAATAAAGGCTGGATTTACTCAAAAATATGGTGCATCATTTTTGCATCCATTTTTTTTATTTTTTTTTTTATGTAATTTTAAGCAATTTATGCAACTGCTTAAATTTTTAAGTAAAACTGACTTAAAAAAGTGGATGCAAAAATTAAACACTACATTATTAAAAAATACAGTTATTATTATGATTACTTTTTTAATTATGTATAAAATAATATTAGATTGCATTATTTTTATTTATTACAATACATTTAAACTGCTATAACAAATTTTTTCTTATTTAATATTTTCACCTCCAGACATTTCCACAAAAAACCTTAAAGTGTCTTGTTTAAAACTAAACCAAAATATGCCAGAGTTATATTAATTTAAAGGTGTAAATCACCATTTCACCCCCCATTTAAAAAGGGTTGTGGCAGGTAAAGGGTTAATGAGGGACATAAGTACAACACTTATTTTCAATACAGCATTTATAATATGTTTATATTTGATCCAACAATGGGTTTAAACAAACCAGCCTAGGTTAAATTACAACCAACGGGTTGGTTCATTTTATTAATGAAATGGCACGCATAAGTATAAAAGGTTTGGTTACATTTTTTTATTAACTTGTATTTAAAAATGTTTTTATACATTTTCCTTCACATTGATGTGACAACTCTATGCCTATTTTGCAGAAAGGCATTTTGGGAGTGTGACATAAAGGGCTCTACACAATTCCCAAAAAACGGTAATGACTTTTCAGTATGCTCATAAATTAATAATAAACATGTAGCGTTTTAAAGTTAGTGACAAACATTTTACCTTGCACAGCGCCCTTTGTTAACATGCTTGCTGCGTCCCAATTCGCCTACTTACACTATGCACTGAAAGTATGTACTTTATTGTTAAAAAAATATTATATAATAATAGGGGTGCACCGATAAATGCCGATATATATTAATACGTGGGCGATAACTATTCTGAATACACAGCCGATATTATTCACAGCTATTTCATGTACTACGGCTTTTGATCAGTAAGTCCTTATCGATCTGAAATCACTGTTGGTTTAAGTCGTTTATAACATGCATTTGAAAAAGCAACACTCATCAAACATAATCATTATACTTATTCTTTATTATCATGAAAATACCTGAAAAGCTTTGAAGAACAGCAATATAAATACATCCGTAAAGCCATTTCCTGGAGCTGCGTGTGTACGGTTCTTCGTCTGCAGCACATATTGAGTTTCTGCACGAGAGCGCCCTCTGGCGTTTGGATGTAGTGACATTTCACCGTAATTCATTGAGAAGCATAGCAAGCATATAATTTTTATTTATTTATTTATTTATAATAATATACATTTAATATAAATATATACATTTGAGTTTGTAGCAAAAGTTTATAGTGGACATACCAAGACATAACCGAAGTGACCGTTGTTTCATAGACACACATGTGACCAATACTCATCAAAATACAATCTTTTTGCATTTTAGCTTTTCTTTTTCATTTATTAATTCAGTAAGCTTCACCCAATTCCTCCCTCTTACGAGTTGCAAGTATTTTCAGCCGTTGAAGTGTGCATCTTTGAATTAAGTAGACAAACTAGTAGACCATCTGCATACTTTAAGGACATTTTAACCTACCATTTTTTGAATGCCATTTGAGACAGATAGGCTGAATACAAACAAGTATTTTATAAAGTAGACTGCATATATTTCAAAAAAATGCATCGAAGCAAGAAATGAGGCATCTAGTAATTTCTTACTCGGCCACTCTGTCCTAAAATAGAGCGATGAGAGAGGAAACACTTTCTCATTCAGTAGTATCCTGTAGGGAGACATCGGTAGCTTTCTAAATATTCTATTTTGGTTTCTAAACATCTGGTGTTGGTGCTGATGGCTATCTGGGACACCCCAGGCACTTAAATGTAGAGGTGTAATTGGTTTGAGATGTCAAGCAGAGAGCAGGAAGAACCGGGGAGAGCCTGAAAACTTGGCATGCAAAGAACAAGAATAGAGCAACTGGAGGATTAAAGCAACAGGTGGAAATAATGGAAACGGTCCTGTGGGGATGAAACTGAGTCAGTTCAAAACCCGTAAACGATAGATCACCTGAACCCATTAAATCGATAGCTCAGCTAAAAAAAATAGTAGCTACAGTACTGTGCAAGTCTTAGGCCAACACCACCAGCTTTGTTGTTTTAGCGCAGTTTTAAGAAATACAAGAAATGTGTACACAAACTTAAAAAACAAAACAATTTTCAGAACTAAATGTTTTTTTCAGACATCAGTCAGTATTTAGTGCGAACTCTCTTGGCATTAAACACATCTTGAGGTTTAATAAGAAGACTAAAGTCATTCGATTAGTAATAGAAATTAGGATTTAATTTAATTTAGGTTTAAGAGATCCTGCAGTTGCCTGCTATTGCGCAAGTGGAAGGGAAGTTTACCCTAAACACTTCAGCTTATACTTTTATACTGTTTACTACATACACATTTCCTGTATTTTTGGTTGTATTCTAATAAAGAGACTGAGATATAATTATATATCACTATACAATTGTAAAAACAACAAATCTTATAGTGGCAGACTTTGCACTGCAAAAAATGTCTTAGTATTTTTGTCTCTTTTTCAGTAAAAATATCTAAAAATTCTTAAATTAAGATGCTTTTTCTTGATCAGCAAAACGACCCTAGAAAATAAGTCGATTTTTAGACCAAAAATATCAAATTTAAGTGATTTTGTGCATAAAACAAACAAAAAATCTGCCAATACGGTAAGCACATTTTTTTTTTATTTAGTGTTTAAGAAAAATTTTCAAGATTTTTTTGCTTACTCCACTGGCAGATTTTTTTGCTTGTCTTATGCACAAAATCACTTAAATTTGATATTTATGGTCTAGAAACTAGACTTATTTTCTAGGGTCGTTTTGCTCATTAAGAAAATACATCTTAATTTAAGAATTTTGAGATGTTTTTACTGAAAACAAAACCAAAAATACTACGTTACAAAGTCATTTTTTGCAGTGTGTATATGTAAGGGAAGATGTAGAGGCAGCCGGTAGTTATTGGGAAATAAGCCCCGACAGTGTGATCATGACCCGACACGAAGCGGAGAGTCTTGTATCACACTGAAGGGGCTTATTTCGCGATAACTACCGGCTGCCTCTACATTATCCCGCTTATTACACGGCTACTTGCCACATAAGAAAAAAAACTGGACATGAATATGAATTCGAAACATTTTATTGTCAGATTTGTTTTAAATTAACATTTTTATCCTTCCGCGAAACTTTGCACAGATGCATAAAATGATCGTAATACCCTATTAAGTTCCTCTTCCTCTCGTCTTTGAGAAGTTTTAATGCCCATTTTGTATTTTTTTTGTGTGTTGGCTTCGTAGCTGTCATGCTCTATTTTGTCAAGTTCAGCCTCAGTAAGCTCTCTGTGTCTTGTCGTTGTTCGTTCTTCTATCCACTGTTTAAATGTTTTGTTTTTTTCCATACATGTTAAAATTAATGTCAAAATTCTTAATTTTGGTTGTCCAGTGTTTGTCACAAGATGGCGCCAAACAGCTAGTAATCTTTATTGGCGCGGAGCGATTTTACTCGTACAAGTAGTACCGGCTATGCGTTATTACTTTGGAGCGGTTATTATTTGAAAAGAACGAACCTGCAAATGTCTCAACTGACCAATCAGAATCAAGCATTCCAGAGAGCCGTGTAATAAATAGCAATAATGAAGCCCGCCCTCAAACTCAAAGACATATTGCGAAAGCAAATTATTTTAAACATTGAATAAGATTGTACAAAATCATACAAATTAGGCACCTGGCAAAATAATTAAGATTTACCATAAGATTGTGTTGGTTTTTCCAAACTAAGGAAGACAAATGGAGCGCTTGCGAAGCCATTTTGAGCTTTCTAGAAATCGCTGCTTTAAAGTCGCAATGAAATTAAACCTTTTTTGAATAATTGCGGCATTTTTTACAAATGACTTATCTGTGAGCTTTATAATATTTAAAACATATGTGCCCTCATAATCTTGAATCGCAAATCTCCTCCCCTTACTTGAAACGATTTCTCTTTACTTCCGGTCACGAGTTATGGTGGATCCCAAGAAAAGATCACAGCGATTGCAAATAGTAACTTAGCTCAACTTCCAACGATCCAATCAATTCTCGATGGACAAATTCAAGTACCGCCCTACCTTTTATTCTCATTTCAGAAGCCGTTAAACTCGAATATACGCCACCATGGGGAAAATAAGACAATCGTTTCACTGTAACTTTAAAGGGGACAACTGATGTCAAATAAATCTTTGGTGTCCGCAGAGTACGTATAAGTTTTAGCTCAAAATACCCCATAGTTAGTTTATTATAGCATGTTAAAATTGCCACTTTGTAGGTGTGCACAAAAATTTGCAGTTTTTGCATGTGTCCTTTTAAATGCAAATGAGTTGATCTCCGCACTAAATGACAGTGCTGTGGTTGGATAGTGCAGATTAAGGGTCGGTATTATCCCCTTCTGACATCACAGGGGGAGCCAAATTTGAATGACCGATATTTTCACATGCTTGCAGAGAATGGTTTACCAAAACGATTTCACATTTTCTAGGTTGATAGAAGCACTGGGGAGCCAATTATAGCACTTAGAAAAGGTCAGATTTTCATGTGTAAATTTCAGTGGCATCTAGTGGCGAGATTGCGAATTGCAACCAAAAGCTCACCCCTCAATTTCAAAACTCATATGGTAGCCGCCACAGGACAAACATGTCGTCGTCTGAAACAACATAGGGATGAAATCACTTTGTAGGGCAGTTTTTGTCCATTTAGGGCTACTGTAGAAAAATAGTGGCGACCTCCATGTAAGCGGACCCGCGGTGTATGGAGATAAGGTAATAAAAACAATACAGTTCATTATGTAAGGTCTTTATACACCACTGATAATATAGTTATGTACATTATATTGCATTTCTGTCAAGAGATCCTTCTACAAGTTACACACTGCACCTTTAAAGGATATTTTAACATTATCACTTGTTTTCGAATATAAAATGAATTCAACAAGACATCAAAGTTAACAGTGCATCAACTTCTCTTTAATATCAACACATACAAATTCATTGTACTTCAAAAACGTGATACGCGAAAATACATCGCCTCACATTATTCTGGTTTCTAACGATTCGAGAATGTTTTCTATCTAGGCCAATAAAGTTAACCTGAGAGTTCATGTTGTTAGACCTTTATGGGGAGAGACCAACCATCCAAAAATATATGCAAATAGGCTAATGGATATAATAAAGCAACGGTAAATGTTTCATTTGAATCGAATAAATGTTTTAAGCTAATAGCAGGCCTGTAAAAGAGAGGTCACATCGACTGACATCACCATCACACTGCTTAAAATACAGCCACTGTGAGCACAACATTACACCGACATGGAGCATTTCCTGAACATGTCAAAGCATAAAGACAACATTTCGTTAATACCTGATGTGTGCATACAGTGTGCGTGTGTGAATGTCACAATAATCACACTGGACAATTTCAAACAAAAGGCACCAAAACTCAGGAGGTTCTTTCGTCACCAAACCGCGTACGAAATATGAAAATATAATGATCACAGAAGCCGCGTCAAAAGAGCCAAATCCCAGTGAGCACACGCACATCACATAGATGCCAATGAAAATGATCGGTATTATCTGAATTTTTTTATTTGTGTAGCTTTATAATAGCAAATTCATCATTAACATTGTCCTGTGAATATTAACATAATGCGCAATTTGAAATAAAGCAACAAAAATACTTTATAGTTGTGTATCAGTTGCATAGCGAAACGCCACTAACTTTCATTTTTTTATAGGGTACAACACTCAACAGATAATGTTGCAATTTGGGCCGCATAACGATTAATCGTGATTAATCGTTTGCAGAATAAAAGTTTTTGTTTACATCATATATGTGTGTGTACTGTGTATAATAATTATGTATAAATAAATATACACACATGCATGTATAATTTTAAGAAAAAAATATTTATTGATTAAATATGTATATATAATATAAATTATTTATATATATAAAAATTTATATACACATGTAAATATGCCTTAAATATCTACATGTATGTGTATTTATTTATGCACAATTATTATACACAGTACACACACATATGATGTAAACAAACACTTTTATTCTGCAAACGATTAATCACGATTAATCGTTATGCAGCCTTAGTTGCAATGGCATATGTAAGACTAGCTAACACACCAAATTTTGTTTTTCATATGAAAATTCGCACATGTGCGTGACGTGCGTGTGCCATCTGGGGTTGATGCGTTTTTTTTCAAAAATGGTTAAATGAAATTACAATAGAAACCATGAACAACAATCAATATAGCCAAGCATAAACATTATCGTCATCAAAAATATTTTTCATCTAGGTTCACTGCGCAACATTTAATCAAACTAAGCCACATGTGAGGAAACAAACTCTTTACTTGTGCATTTTCTTGTGGTTAGTGCAATATTAAGCCTGCAACTCCACAACTCATAATCCAAACACTCCATAAAAAGTGGGGTGTTTCAATGCTTACACAATCACAAAATTCACATTTGAAATCCATATTTGAATATTATATTGGAAAAGACACTCGATAAATGAAATGACTCCTCATAGAGGACTACTCTTATTTTGTATCTTTTGAACCCTGGTTAAACACAGAAAAATATTTTATCACCAGTATATGACTATAGTTTCTAATCAAAGTTGTGCTTTGCCATCTGTACCTGCTGTTATGAAATATTTTTGTTTATTTGAGTTTAGTTTCGGTTACCATCTTGATGTTTCAACATCAGTAGTGGTGTTTCGCAGTCAAATGTGACATCATTTGGTCTCCTGAGAGCTCTCGCCAAATTCTCTCTCACCATAACCCTGCACTACATTATAAAAAAAATTATATTTCCAGACACATCCCATTCTTTAGCAGCTGCACAAAGCTTCTGTACGTTTATTTGATTTATTTGTTTAACTAGAAGCAAAGCAAATTACTTGAATTTCCAGCTTTGTTTTCAATTTATTGTCACAATTAGTACTCGCGCACTTTAAAATCAAGATCCGTTTTAAAGGAACAGTTCCATATATATGAAAACCAAGTCATTATTACTAGCTTGTATAACTTTTGACACATGTACTGGTCTTTTTTTGTAATTTGCAATTACGTATATTAAAACACAATGACAAGTATCATAAAACTTTGTATGACCAAGTGTTACCTATAAGCACACTGCAAAAAAATTATTTTCAAGAAGAAAACAAATCTTAGTATTTTTGTCTTGTTTTCAGTAAAAATATCTAAAATTTCTTAAATTAAGATGCTTTTTCTTGATGAGCAAAACGACCCAAGAAAATAAGTCTAGTTTTAGACCAAAAATATTAAAATTTAAGTGATTTTGTGCATAATACAAGCAAAAAAATCTGCCAATGGGATAAGCAAAAAAATCTTGAACATTTTTCTTAAACAATGAATTCAAGAAAATTTCACAAAAAATTAGCTTACTCCATTGGCAGATTTGTTTGCTTGTTTTATGCACAAAATCAGTTAAATTTGATATTTTTGGTCTAAAACTAGACTTATTTTCTTGGGTCGTTTTGCTCATCAAGAAAAAGCATCTTAATTTAAGAATTTTAGAAAGTTTTACTAAAAACAAGACAAAATACTAAGAAATGTTTTTCTTGAAAATAGACTTTCTTACTTTAGTTTTTTGTCTTATTTTCAGTACAAATATACAGAGCCCCTAAGGTGACATTGGAGTAAAAAAATCTATAGTTTAGTTTTATGTGCTCACGTGAAACTTTCATGTGCAGAATTTTTTTTTAAGTTTAGTTTCGAGTGCTCGCGTGAAACCATCGCTTTTTCGATAGTTTCAGGTGAGCACGCGAAACTAAACTTTAAAAAAAATTCTGCACATGAAGGTTTTGTGTGAGCACATGAAAGTTTTACGTGAGCACATGAAACTAAACTTTATTTAATTTTTGCTCCATGTCCCCTTAGGGGCTCCGTACAAATATCTAAAAATTCTTAAATAAAAAAATCTTGAAATAAGTTTACTTTTTCTTAAACACTTAAACAGAAAAATTGGCCTTTTTGCTTGTTTAAAGAACAAATTTACTTAGATGTGATATTTTTTGTCTAAAAACTAGAATTACTTTCTTATCTTGATTTAAGAATTTTAAGATATTGGTAAGTACACTGCAAAAAATGATTTTCAAGAAAAAAAAATAGTATTTTTATCTTGTTTTAACTAAAAATATCTAAAAATTAAGATGCATTTTCTTGATAAGCAAAATGACAGAAAAATAAATCTAGTTTTTAGACAAAAAATGTCAAATTTAAGTGATTTTGTGCATAAAACAAGCAAAAAATATTTTACATTTTCCTTAAACACTTAATTAAAAAAAAATTCAAGAAAAAATATTTTTTTGCTTGTTTTATGCACAAAATCACTTACATTTGTTATTTTTGGTCTAAAAACTAGACTTATTTTCTTGGGTTGTTTTGCTCATCAAGAAAAAGCATCTTAATTTAAGAATTTTTAGATATTTTTACTGAAAACAAGACAAAAATACTACTATTTTTTTTTTGCAGTGTGTACTATTAATTTAAAACCTTGATATCTGCGCTACAATTTTTGCCTTGTTTTCTGTAAAAATATTTACAAAAATTGTAAATTAAGATGCTTTTTTATTGATGAGACAAATAACCCAAGTAAACAAGTCTAATTTTTAGCCAAAAATATCAAATTTAAGTGATTTTGTGCATAAAACAAGCAAAAAATATCTGCCAATGGGGTAAGCTAATTTTTCTTGAATTTGGTGTTTAAGAAAAATGTCACTTAAATTTGATATTTTTTGGTCTAAAAACTAGACTTATTTTCTTGGGTCATTTTGCTCATCAAGAAAAAGCCTCTTAATTTAAGAATGTTTAGATATTTTTAATGAAAAAAAAGACAAAAAAACTAAGAAAGTAAGTAATTTTTGCAGTTTAGCTTGGTTTGGCGCATTTATGTAGCGAAGCAGCAAAGTAGCAAAAGGAGCAAGTATTACTTTTATGATGCTTTTGCATACTTTATAAAGTTCAAAAGTCCAACTTTTTATCCTTTGAAAACCGTACAAAAAAACCTTAATTTTCCAAAATTTCTCCTTTGTCCAAATTGATTAATCGAAAAACAAGTGAAATGACCTAAATGTAACTGAAAATAATGATATAACTTTCATTTTTCGTATACCATTCCTTTAAAAACACAAACAAAAGCTGCCTTCACTGTTAAAAGAAGATAATACAAAAATAAATACACAAAGTACAAAACGTGCCTGCACATCAGGTCCAGGCAATTTTGCGAGAGATGGCCTGTTTAAAGCACTCTGGGTCCGTGTTGCCACCCGGTCTGAGGGCTCTTTCGAGACTCACCAGAATGTTCTGATGGGACTCACGAATGTTGACAGGGTGTTTGGCTCTGAGCAGCTCATATGCGGCAATGAGCTTCATGTTTTGTTTCACCATGAGGTACTGAATAATGCAGGTCGGTGCGAGAGAGAACCCATCACGACAATGCACCAACACGCGCTTCCTCTTTTCCGTGGACGCGTCGATGCATTCGTTGATGTCCTCAAAGCAGCGATGTTTAAGGGCCAGCCCTTCCTGGAAAGCGTCCGGGAGATCGCTAAGGTCCACTTTAAGCCGAGACCAGCTGTGCTTGACACCCCTCGAACAAGTACAGGGAATAAGTCTCAGACAAGTCTCCCCAGGAAGACTGCTCATGTCGATGATGCTGTCGATGTTGTTACGGCACAACGTGCGTCCGCTGTAAGCGGCGTTCAGGTTGCCGACGTAAATGTAGTCCGTGACCTTGGAAATGACCGGCTCAGAGTACTGGAAGTGCTCAGAGATGCTCTGCTTGGGCTCCGGGGCCTCGGGGCCTGTTTTGGCACCGCCTGGAACCGCCCTGCGGCTGTAGTTGCGCATTTTCTTGGATCCGGAGCGGGACGGAGGGTTGGAGTCGGACTCGGAGCTGCTGTTCCATGGAGGGGAGAAGAGAGAGAAGCGACTCGAGGACTTGCTCTTGGTGAGATGCTCCACAGGACTGGAGAGGCCGGAGCCGGAGGTGGTCGTGGAGCCCGATGCACAAAACAGCGACGCTCTCTCCAGGGAACCTGTGCTGCTGGCGGCCCCGGCACTATGCGCCTGTTCCATCTGTCAGGAAAAACAATTTCTTGTCTATATATTACCCACAATTCCACATCTTTGACACACCACAGTCTTATTTTAAATAACTACATATGACAGTGACCAGGCAGCAATAAATCACTAAAATAATGGTTCTGTACTGTACGTGTCCCCACCTGAGCTTTAAGGTTGTTCTTCCACTCCTGGGTCTCCAGAGCTTTGAAGCGTCCATTGCTGTCAGAGGACACGGAGAGACACAGGGGCCGATGGGTTCTGGGGGGCAGCTGGGGTGTCAGGGCCACGGCCAGCGGCCGAGGATCTGGCTGCTCGTTCCTACTCATCAGATCCGGACAGGAGCCTTATGTATAAATCCAACAGAGGACCAGTCACATATTTTGCACCAATTATTCCACATGCTTTGTGGGTGCAAATAGCCATCAGCTGACATAAAATTACTTTATAATTTACCCTCACTTGTGTAATTTTTTAATCCTGTATGACTTTCTTTCTTATGCAGAACACAAAAGAAAATATGTTGAAGACACTGGTAAGCAAACAGAGCATTGGTATGTCCCATTGTATTAACACAAAACCTCATTTCTCAAAAGATCATCTTTTGTGTTTCACAGAAGAAAAAAACTTAATGCAGAATTTTTGGTTGAACTATCCATTTGATGAAAGCCAAATAAACTTTGTTACTTTTTTCATAAATTCAGCCAACCTTTACAAAATATCTAAATAATCCAAATGCAATCTTTCATTTACTTGCAACTATGCACACTTGAACGTTATAAAATCATATTATAACTTAATAAAAATGTATTTTCATTTTAACTCATTCACCGCCACTCCGCCAGCCATTTTTTTAAAAGTTGCCCATCAGCATTTTTTGTGATTTTCACAAAAGTTTCACCAAATGCCTTCCAGGAAAATTTTCTTCTAAAAATATATAAACATACAAATATATCAAATGAAAGAACAGACCCTCTGCTTTCAAACAAATAATCAAACAAAACAGGAAAAAAACATTTAATCTATATTTTTCCTTCTCTTAAATATGGGTATTTTTCTTTAAAAATAAAATTTTTTTAGCAAAAAGCTGAAATAATTGCATTTTTGTGAAGGGATTTTGTTAGAGATCAGATTCAGAATGATTATCAAAACATACACAGA
The DNA here is from genome assembly GCA_025389145.1 of Misgurnus mizolepis. NCBI lineage: Eukaryota > Metazoa > Chordata > Actinopteri > Cypriniformes > Cobitidae > Misgurnus > Misgurnus mizolepis. The sequence continues at coordinate 37,416,970 of JAIFKI010000012.1, read as the reverse complement.
ATTTAAAATTATTAAATAACATTCGTTTTGGCTTCAGTTTTTTCATGAATTGAGTAAGTGCGCCATCTAGTGGATAATCGCGTATTGCAGATTAACACAAATTTATCAGGAACACTTTTTTTGTGCAAATATTTTCTCTTAATTTATGAGATAACTCATCAATGGCGGGGAAAGTGTTAACATTTATGCATAAATGTATGTGACCCTGGACCACAAAAAATAGCAATAGCTAACAATACATAGCCAACAATACATTGTATTGTTTTTTGTCAAAAATCATTAGCATATTAAAGATCATGTTCCATGAAGATATTTGTGAATTTCCTACCGCAAATATATTAAAAAATATATTTCTTTAGTAATATGCATTGCTAAGGACTTCATTTGGACAACTTAAAGAAGATTTTATAAATATTTAGATTTTTTTATACCCTTTGATTACAGCTTTTTAAATAATTGTGTCTTGGCCAAATATCGTACACTGCAAAAAAATTATTTTCAAGAAAAAACAAATCTTAGTATTTTTGTCTTGTTTTCAGTAAAAATATCAAAACAATTCTTCAATTAAGATGCTTTTTCTTAATGAGCACAACAACCCAAGAAAATAAGTCTAGTTTTTAGACCAAAAATATCAAATTGAAGTGATTTTGTGCATAAAACAAGCAACAAAAATCTTGCTAATGGGGTAAGCACATTAAGATATTTTTACTGAAAACAAGACAAAAATACTAAGATTTTTTTCTTACTTAGTATTTTTGTCTTGTTTTTAGTACAAATATCTAAAAATGTACTTAATGAGCAAAATGACAGAAGAAAATAAGTCTAGTTTTTAGACAAAAAAATTATACAATTTAAGTGAATTTGTGCTTAAAACAAAAAAAAATATCTGCCAATGGGGTAAGAAAAAAGATCTTGAAATAAGTTTACTTTTTTGTTAAACACTTGCTTCAAGAAAATGTTTATTTATTCAGCTTTTAGATAATATATACACACTGCAAAAAATGATTTAAGAAAAAAAATTCTTAGTATTTTTGTTTTGTATAAAATTCTTAAATAAGATGCTTTTTCTTGATTAGCAAAACGACCCAAGAAAATAAGTCTAGTTTTTAAACCAAAAATATCAAATGTAAGTGATTTTGTGCATAAAACAAGCAAAAAAATCTGCCAATGGGGTAAGCAAAAAAATCTTGAACATTTTTCTTAAACACTAAATTGCTTGTTCTATGCACAATTCACTTAAATTTGATATTTTTGGTTTAAAAACTAGACACATTTCCTTGGGTCGTTTTGCTCATCAAGAAAAGCATATTAATTCAAGAATATTTAGATATTTTACTGAAAAAAAGACAAAAATACTAAAAAAACATATTTCTGGAAAATCATTTTTTGCAGTGTAATTCTCAGTTTTAAAAAAATTGACCAACATTTTTTTGTGGTCCAGTGTCATTATATTATAATAGTCTACAAAACATTAAGCATGTATGCCTATAAACCCAAAGTGTTTTCCTAAATACAATGAGCAATGGGTCTTGCAACAGTAAAATATGCTATAGAGACCATAGAGAAACTTATAAAAATACTTTATGAGATTCATTCATTTTTTAAATCTTGATAACTTAATCTCTTTTAGAGACATTCTTACAAGTAATGAACCCAATCTATAAATAAACTCATTTATGTACCAAAAAATATGGACTTTTGTACATGCTGGTAAGAAGTTGTCCTTCAGTTTTTGTAAGGCACCTGTCTGTCTGTCAGTGAGGATGTGATTCAGTAAGGACCCTCATAAACAGAGCGTTTGAGAGTTTGTTTGATCCACAGCAGCACGACTCGAGCATTAATACTCCCACATATCTCACTTCAGACAGTCATTCTGCTGGTACACTGATTGACTAGATGTAGGTTTGTTAACACGACAAAACCAAACAGCTGTCATGATAACGTCTGCCTGGATTTTCCCCCAGCTGAAGTGTTTGCACATCAGCTGGTGATGTACTGTCTTTTACAATATAACAAAGATCACAGGAAACGTTTAGCATAAAAAACGCGGAAAAATTCTTTACTAAGAGCTCAAAGACATTGATACTTGTGAAATATTGTTCATTAAATGGCATTTATCTTTATGTTCTTGCATCTCATGACAAAACACACGTATGACACACAAGAGAGCAATTTCAGCATTATGGAGGTCAAAGAAGAATATATTTATTACCAATAGTTCATTCAACAACATCAGTTTTCCAAATGGCTGGTTTTCATAGCGGCTGTTGCGAAAACGTCAGTAAAACTGACTATTATTAGCTTAAATTGAATGTAGTTGGCTTAACAGTGACCCTAACAACTTGCCAAACAACCTGTAGTCTGTGGACATTGGCATATGGCCAGACATTGCTTTTCCTGCCATATATGTTTGTCTTACCTAACACTATTAAACCATCCCACCTTTGTAGAGCACAAGGCTCATCATAATGGATGTTTTATTCATAAAGTCTCACTGACATAACTTTGCAATTACACAGAATAAGAGTATAATTTTTATCCAAAAATTTGACATATCTGACATATGCAGGATTCCCACACCTTAGTTAACTTCAAGGAACTTTCAAGGACTTTCCAGGTCCGATACGCTCAAATTTTAAATAATGGGACACATTTCAAGTGAGAGCAAGGTTACATTCTGTGACCTTTTAAGATACATTGTTACAGTTCCCTTTCGAGGGAACTCGCGCTGCGTCACTGCGGTGACACTTTGGGGACGCCTCCAGGGGTAAGTGCGTCTGAATGTGTATATCAAATTCAACCAATGGTGAGGCTTGACGACAAAGACAGGGTGACGCTGGAGTCAGGAATTATATCGCTATCTGAAATATTGCCATAGACTGCGTTACATGGACGCATGAAGTATGGCAAGGGAGACGAAGCGTCTCGTTCCCTTCTCATGGAACAACAGCTACATACGTAACCAGAGACGTTTTCAACTATGCAAAAAGCATTTTGGTATGAATCAACATTCGCATACAGAAGATATAAGCATTTAAAGCGAAACGTAAATTTTCAATGAAGGGTCAACAACCTCTTGGACTAAATCTAAAACATCTTAAACTGTCTTACGAGTTTTGAACAACATGTGGTTGAGTCATTAATGACAATATTTTCATTTTTAGGTGAACAATCCCTTTAAGCTTCCTTTTCGAAATATGACGTTTAATGCACTGCATGTTACCATGATCTGCATTTTACCATAGATGAGTGATATATTGATCGCTAAATAAGCTCAAAATATGAATCATTGTTATTTACAAAAGTATCGCTATGCTTCAGAAGACAATTAAAGATAACATGCCATTATTTTAATTTTAAATATTTGTGTTCAACTGATAAAAGTCAATCATTTACATTTGGGACAGCATGAAGTAATATAAATTACCAGATAATTTGGTTAAACTACTTCTTTATCTTTATTTTACTGCAATAATACTTTATATAAATGTATTGCAAGACGTAAATGTAGGCAGAGATATACGGTACATGAATGCAAGCACAGAACACATTATACGATTAAATAATCCAATGCACATGGGAGCGCAGTCCTTACCAGTAGCACATGCTGAACGAGAAATGGGATGCAGCTGCAAACGATTGCGAATCTTGAGGGAGTTGAGCAGATTTTTGGCAATCATGCCTGGATTAAGTGAATAAACACAAGTTTGAAGACAACTTATAGAATAATTAACCCAAAAATTTTATTTCTGTCATCATTTACTCACTCTCATGTTGTTACAAACCTGTATAAATTAATTTTTTCGGATGAACCCGAAGATTTTTTGAGCAATGTTTGTAAAAAAAAACCATTCATGAGCCCCATTTACTTCCATAGTACTCTTTTTTCCTACTATGGAAGTGAATGGGGGTCACGAATGGTTTAAACATTCCTTAACATATCTTCCTTCTTGTTTATCAGAACAAAGACATTTTTACAGGTTTGTAACAACATGCGAGGGAGTAAATGATGAAAGAAATTACATTTTCAACCTTTAAAGTATAGCTCACCCAAAAATTTAATTTCTGATATCATGTATTCCCACTTAACCAAATGGTTTTAGAGTATTTTTCTCAATAATATCCATCACTTCCAGGCCTAACAATCAGTTAATAAATTATTCTTTATCATTTTTTGAGGATAAAATTAAAATTGAGCTTGTTTTTAACTTCACACAGAATCAAAAAGATAAAAACATATGTATGGGAAGACATAAAAGCAGATTTGAAGCCAGTCTCACCATTTTGTTTGGAATAATCTTTCCTATCCGGCTGATGAGATGCCTTGAAGTCTTTGCCCCATTTTTCCAAGGTTTCCATCTTCCACCCCCTGTAAACAATTGAATATCATGACTGACCATATGTTTATCTGATAACAGTCATACATCATATTTTGGTAAGACAGCAGTGAGAGGGGACAGACAGACAGACAGACACCTCCGCACTGGTGCATTCCCACACTTCACTTCTGTAAAGAGACACTGTTATACAAACGCATGGTGTTATATCACGATTAAATGTTATTCATTACACACACACACACGCTTATATAAACGCACAAACGATGCGAATGCAAAAACATCACTGCGTTAAATGAGCGTCTATGTCTCATCATAAGTGCTCATCCTCCACCGGTGGCTTTTCTGCATAGATTTACTCCACTCGCGCATGCGTGCTTTTAACATCGCCAAAGAGTATCGACCATACAATACATATGCAAGAAAACTGTGCCATCTGTAGCTAGAAAAGACATAAAATATAAGAATGTTTGAAACAAACCCCAGCCATTCATCTTTGCAGCGCTCAGCTGAATGAAGCTCACGTGGACGAATGTCGTCACGGAAGCGACGAGCAATGCATTGTGGGAAATGTAGTGAACGCGTGCAAACCAGTGATTGCAGCCAAAAAATGTGAGGTGTGCAATAAATCTTTTTCGATTTTTGATCTAAACAATTACAAAAAACAGATAATTAAGGTAAAACAATAATTATAAACTGCTTGGTGCTTCCCATTGCAACACTTACTTAAGAAAAAGGTTAAATAAATGCATGTTTTTAACTTCACTGAGTAATCTTGTTAAATAATCGTGATTATGATTTTCACCAAAATAACCGTAATAATAATTTTAGCCCTACTATATAGCTAGAAATTTGGAAAAAATATGATGTCTTTATAATATCATTAGGCTACAGATAATTTCATTCTGTCTAACAGAACTGAAATGTTTTTTTTTTAATAAAAAATGTTTTAGCATAGGGGTCCCTCGCATAAATTTCATTATATTTAGGGGACCCTGCCATCATAAGGTTAAAAATCCTTTGTTATATTAAATTAAACAGTAGTACTTTAGTAAACTGTATATTATAATATGGTATAGTGTAGTAAAATAATCTAGTATATGGTAGTGTACTGTAGTAAACTAGTATTATTTGGGTGATTCTTGCTAAATTAGACTTATGAGGTGTCATGAAACAATTTGATAAAAAAGTAAATGCAAAGTAAGTGTATCAAAATAAGAAGCATACCGTTACAAACATCTCTTCATGTACTATTTTGCACATGATTTCAAATGACATCATACAAACCAATTTTGTTGTTTTTTCCACATTTAAGGCGAACATTTTCATTACCGCAACGTGTCCATGACTGGATTTTGGTTCTTTGACATGGAAATATTTATAGTTAAAAAATGTAAAAAATAAAAAGCTTCAGTGCATGTTATACTATAAACATTTACAGTAACGAAACATGTGGTATTTGGTGATCATTGGTAAATGTAGAGACAATAATAAGGAATATAAATGTGTCCAAGACCAATTTTCTCATCCCCACAACAATTTTCAATCATTGTTTAAGCCCTCAAGGAACTAACATTTTCAGACACAAAATGTTGGAAGGGACATAATTGACTGTGACACTCAAGATGGCTACCAGGTAAGCAGTTCTTATTTTTCTCTCCAGATAAAAGCTGAAATTTTTTTGTCATAGCACCTAGACAACTTTTTAGTTCTCATTACCGAAACATGAGTTTGTAAATGCCTATATTTAAAGGTGACATAGAATGATTAAACGGGGTATTTATCATTGTTCTGTGATGTGACATGTAGAAAAAATTTTTATTTGTTTAGGGTCTGTAATGCACTTAGTAAGCTTCATAAAAACCTCTCTCAGATAGCTCTATTAGGGTGGGGGATTTTAAACAAGTGGTTTTTTACCTATTTGGCTCCCCCTACTGGCTTTACCTGCAATCTCATTACTGATTGGCTGACTTTGCTGCCACTCAAAAAATGTAGCCAATTATTTTAAAGTGGAGGGGCAGGGAGATGCCTGTGATGTCATAAGCATCAGTTTTTCAGATTGTACTGTTTTCTGGCTGACATTTCTAAAAGAGGAATTTCTATGAGACGATGTTTAGCATGTCTAGCACTTTTTGTATGTTCGTGAATGCGGGTAGACTACCATTATTCAACAAAGACAAGGTAAAAATGGTTTTTCGTTCTCTGTCCCCTTTAATTGTAATATCATGTTGCGGTAATGATCATTTTTGATAATGATAATCTAAAAAAATGTAAATAATTCTATAGGAAATATTTTTTAAATCCTCTAAAAATAATGGTTATGTAAGTTCAGACCTTAATCTTATATGTGCAAAAAAATTGGCTTCAAGGGCTTTTTTTTTTAGAAAAATCTGATGCTGGACAGCTTCTAAGTCTGGATTTTGTGAGAATCACCCATTTACCATATAGTAAGCTTCAATAACACAATAATTTTTTAGGAATTTTACTACAGATTACTATAGTAAATACTATTGTTTATACCATAGTATTTTAACATGTGAGTGGGTTAAACAGCACAGCATTTTAGGAGTGCGTGTTTAAAGTAACATGTGCTCTATAGACATCGTAGAGCAAGCTTACACAATTTAATTGCTATTGCAATTTATTGCAAAACCATATTTTTTTTACCAATCTCTGAATCATTGTGTGTTTAAGGTTTCCCTTGGATCATGAAACTGAATAATTTCCATATATCGTAGCTATTAAATGCTACTCAAATGTACTTCAAAAATACCATGGTTTTTACCAGAAAAATATCATGGCACTTTAGAGAACTATTGTTCTTTTAAAATGTTTTATTTTTTATTAAATCTATTCAAACATACATTTAAATTTCTATTTATTCAAATCTCTTACCTTTATATATCTTGTGCTGTTGTAGATGCTAGAAGAAGCGTATTGTGTTCGGCCAGGACAGTCAGAGAACACAATTAGCGATGTCTCTTTCCTCAATGTTCACAGCTTCAGGTGGCTGTCAGTATCCAGGAAACCCCTCCGGAGAATGATGTCACAGTACTCATCATTACCATCACCATAAACTCCACTTAACAGTTGTAATGCACCAGACTTCCTCCTTTAAAGTCACTCTCTTTCAAATGCAGATTATTTTTTAAAACCAAAAATGATGGGTCCAAATATTATATATTGAAATGTTATTATTATTTAATATTTAGGTCATAGGAACTTACATGTTACAATACATCTATGTATATGTTTTCTACAAGTCCCAGCTGAATTATTGATTAATTTATGATTTGATCATCACCGTTCTCTGTTTAGACTGAGCAATGAGACAGAGACACTTATTAATGCAGGATGGAGGATATGTAACACTTTATTTGCATAACAAAGCTCTGCTCCATCATTCAATTGCAGATAAGATCTGAATTACTTATGACCTGATTTCCTCATCGGCTTAAGTCCTACACACACAGGCTGAACACAAAGAGCAAGATTTCAATTAGAGACGTGAGACATGTAAATGTGATGATTATGCATCGGACTGAATCTCTAATGAGAGTCTTCACATCTATCCATTTATGGTTGTGTAGCTGATATCATATGCAGAAGTTAGTAAGTCTACTGATGAAAAATGTATAAACACAAATGCACAAATGTAAACAAGGGTCAAATTTATTTTATTTTATTTGCAATCAACAGATCGAGGTTAACCTGAGTATTTATTCCCATGGCAAGTGCATGCATCACAGGCCTTGTATAGTGCACAGCATGGTGCAGGAGTAGGAATATTCCCTTGATGGAAGATCAAAGCCTCACCATGGGCCTCAGTAGTAAAGGAGATTACAAAGGTCACCTCTGAACTGATCACAGACCTGTTCTGTGGTTTCACTCGTGATAGATAATGGAGATAACTTTCGTAAATGGGCTGTAAGTGGTATAAATAGTTTTTTGGTCCTGGGGTAACTTTTCTTGGAGTAGCTAAGAGTGGCACTGCTGCGACAAACATTTATAGCACCTTTATTTTTTAAAAGCCTGTCATTTTTTACAGTACTTGTTGAATAACAAAAACGCATTTAAAAGCAGGTACTGTAATGACTTTTCCATCAATTGAAGCATTCTGTATGTTTGCAAGAAGAGAGAACTCATTAGAGCGATGTAATTGGACCACATGTGTGCTGACATCGCCATTCACATCATGCTTACTGTAAATCACAAGAGAAATCAGCATGTGTGTGTCGAGATAGCAAAGATGATACAACCGTCTCGCGTTTGCATTTTTTATACGTCTGAACATATAATCAATCGTTCACCTCTTGGTTGAAAACCACAACTCTGCAGCTGATTGGCTGAACTGTTTACAATGTGATTTTTCTTACAAAGTACACAAGTAATAAAACTGTATTTTTAGAAATTCTCTTTATAGATGCGACCCAGTCTGCATAAAACCCAGCAAAATAACACTTTACATGAAATAACATGAAGGGATGTTCATAAGAGTGACATGACAGGTGTCATACATGAAGGCGATTTTATGCACATTTATGACAATTCTCATTAAGTGTCATTTGTTGAATTATGTCATTTTCAATGCAAAGGTGACATTGTCTGAATTGTCTTTGTTATGAAAACTTGACATAAACCAATACGACTTTCTGTTTTTACCATTGAATCCAGGCGAGAATAGTTTTAAAAGCGGACGAAAAACATATAGAAACCAATGCATAAAATTACATCATAACGCAAACCCTGAAACTAACCCCGAGCGACAATGATTTAAAAATAGGAAAAACAATGAAAAAATAAAATGACACGATACAGAAAGTCGTTAACCTAACGTTGCCATACTCAATTCTAGTCAGAATTTGAGTCTGAAACGGCTCCATTGGGCTGTGATTATGGGGCGTGTTTTAACCGAACCAGGACAAAAAAATGCCTCTGCACTCAATTGGATAGACCTACAACCAATCAGAGCAACCGAGTGTGCGATGTATGTTGAAATGGCGTCTTTTGCAGCCTGACCGAACTGCTAGTTATTTCGCTATAACATTATGATTATAATAAGTCTGAGTTAGCGAACGTACATCGACACCTACTAATTTTACAACATTTAATTCATATCACAACATTGTGAGTTATTTACTAAGTCATACAGTCAGACTTTCTCTTACCATTCGTAAGTTAGATGAACTTCATCCACGGGCTTTCGAAAAAGAGCTGGCAATGGCCGCTAGTTATATCCAAGTTGTTGTGCACGCTGAGTAACCCATTTTAATTGTGTCCCATCTTCTTAGTGACCATCGGAGCCAAATTAAACTTTTGCCGAATCCCGTTGGAGGGACGGCAAAAACATCTTTCCGATCAACAAATTTATTGATCGCATTTCTCTGTTCCTTTTTTAAAGGAGACATATCATGCTAAATCCACTTTCTTAGCTCTTAAATGCATTTTGTTGTATATTTGTAGTGTTTAGAAGTACATAAAAGTTGAAATTAGTCTCTTCAGGTGCTTTGTTGATATCTTTATATTCTATTTTGGTCATATTTTCCAACCGGTTCTGATTTTTCTATTATCTATTAAGTTTTTTGAACAATTACTTCACAGTATTTGCAGCGGAACTGCTAAATAAGGACATCGACTTCCAGCCCAACACTTCGAGCAATCCGCCATTTTCAATTTCTCGCTGCGATATTGTAGTCCAAGCTCAAGGATGCAGAAGTTACGAGAGAGTAAATCAAAATGTTTGGTTGTTGAACCTGTGCCTGGTTGAGTTTTATTTTTCACAGAAATGTCATTTTTTAGTGCGCAAAGCACTTTAAGGATAACTATTTCACCAACCTCCACCAGTATAAAGTAGGATTTGCCGATAGACTTCGTCTGATTGAGGGGTCAATTACTTCTATCTTTGGAGACGACGAGCAGAGCACTTCGGTAAGCTGTAAATAACTTTAAAAACAGTAAAGTACACGGTTGTCATGGTTTAGCAGTGCTGTTTCTCAATCTGAAGGCTGCAGCCAGCGGATGTCGCATGTGGTCATCAACCCGGGATTAAGTTATAGCATATTACAACAACTTACAATTAACTAAGAGTAATAGTCAACTTTATAATTGTTAATATTCTGAAATAAGACAGCCGGTATTAACACACCATTGCGATACCTCCATATGAAGACGTTGTTCTGCAGGTTCGTCGTCTTCATTTTCATCTCGCTCCATTTCCGACTCTGGCGCGAACATATAAGGCTGGATGGACAAGTCTTCTGTTGTTGACATTTTGTGAATAACGAGTAAATAAAAAGTTTCTGTGCAGCTAGATAATCGTATCTCTGCTATAAAACTACAAAAATGGCCGAACGGGGTGGAGTTTAACCGAGTGTCACCTCTGCAACCTGGAGAGGGGGCAAGGTATGATGTGCATTTAAAAAGACAGTACCAAAACGAGTTGCTCTCAAATGCACATCAGAAAAGGGGTAGAAAGGGGGCCTGTGGGGCTATAATAATGAGGAATTCAGACCCAAGCATTGCAGTTTCGCTTTATATAGACCTCAAATAGATGATTTATATGTAAAAAGGACAGATTTAAAAGCATGATATGTCTGCTTTAAAATCACTGCGCTGTCCATATCTTTAATAACAGACTCGATGGCAGAATATTCATTTCTCAATTTTCCAGCGGCAGCCGTCTTTGTTGTAAACGGATTCAACACAAGCGCTCTTTGGTCACGTGGTTGACTACGTTACTGTTGATCATCTGTCCATCATTGTATAAAGCCCTCCCTGACAATTTGATTGGTCCAACAGTTTTTGTTCGAGCATAGTAAGTAGCATCACAACGGAGCGACTCCAGACCGAATTTCCCCAAGCCTACAAGCCTGTTGTGGGAGGGGCTAAATTTGCCTGGCACCCAGGCTAGAAAATCGTGCCGCAGGCACAAAAACTGTTTCTTGAAATTCGTGCTGTGTCAAAATATCAAAATATTTGATCATAATAAGGTTTCAATTATTAACAGTAGTAAATGCATTAGCTAACATAAAAGGTTCTTTATTAATCTTTATTAATGTTATTTAAAACCAATACAATGGTTCATTGTTTGTTCATTTTAGTTGATTCAAAAATATTACTTGTGATGCATGTTATCACCACAATTTGTGCAAATATTCTCAATTCACTGATATAATACAAGAAGAAATAAAGCATTAGAAGGAAAAATATTTTCTTATTGGTCCCACAGTCTGGTCACTTGTAAATGTTGCAGTAATAAGATGGAATGATTGACAGATCTGGTCGGATCAGGTTGCCTGTGTTTCTCAGAAGATTTTATTCCTTAAAGGTAACTTTAAAGGGTGTTTCAGGGCCAGCGTTGTGTCCACCTGTTCAGAAGACAGCAGCGTGTGCCACTGCGCAACAGGCTTGCGTGGATTAGACAACATATCCGCCCAATGTCTCAGCTGGTTTCCTGTAGCACTGCAGCCCAGGTAGATCTTACCAATCGCATCGTTTCTGCTAATTTTGTCATGGTCCCACACAGAGATGACCAGCTGAACTTTCTGCATGAGACAAGAAACCAAAACATTTAAATACAGAGTAAACAACTAGCTATCCAGCAGATTTCTGAACATCACTCACCTGAATCTGTTCAAAAGACACATCAAATGTGAAGGATTCGTTGAAGTAGGGATTGACGGTATGCTTCTTCACTGACGTCCTTTTCTTCTTCCACTTTTTCCGGTCCAAAATCAACTGAACTTTTACATATGGATCTACAAAAATAATCATATTTACGTTTATGCATTTTATTCAAAGTATGGAGTCAAACCCATGACTTTAGTGTTCCTAGCACCATGGAAAGATATCCAAGACTGTGAAGTGCTAATTAAAATTCCCTGTTTTTCCACACTTCCCATGACAATTCAGAATAGAAATAAACCATTTATTCCTAACCTGAAGAACCTCCCTGATCCATCTGCTTCAAGTTCTTGGCTTCGAGTATGATCACCGTGAGTTTACCGTTAGTCGGGACATAGCGAAGAGAGAAACAGATATCTCCCAGATGTTCTTGCTGTAATAAAGCAAAAATTATATCAGATGTTGGTATAAATAAATGAAAGGATTTTTTTTGCAGTTTTCAATACGTTTAAGTCTTTATTTAAGTTTCGCTATCTTATGAGCACGTCATGAGCTCTCTATACCCCATGTTTGGACGCTTCACTCAGATCGCGCCATTCCTCGATCACATGATTCCAATCCACAGTGGACAGATCCAGTCTGATCTCACCGATGATGTCATGCTTGGAGAATCTGTTAAAGTCATACACCTGCATCACCAGTGTGGACTCAACTAACTCTTTCTGGGGGATCTACAAAGAATGAAAACAACGCTTCAGTGCACTTTACAAACAAATATTGGGTTGGTTAGCCCATGGTTGGGTAAATATTACCAACTGTTGAGTTACGAATAAATCTTAGTATGGTTATAGGGCCCCCCCCCCCAAAAAAAATGCTTGGTTATTTTCAACCCATAATTTGGTCAAAATTGAACAAACCCAACTGTTGGGTCATAAATAACCCCATGATGGGTTGTTGTTACCCAATTATCAGTTGAAACAACCCAATTGTTGGGTTTGTCCATTTGGCCCAATTTTGGGTTAAATCAACCCAACATTTTTAGAGTGTTGTTGGGTTTAAACCACCCAGCTAGCTTAAGTTTATTTATAACGCAATAATTGGTTCTGCCCAATATTTACCCAACTATGAGTTAAACCAACCCGATATTTTTGTTAAGTCGTAACAGACTACATTAAAAAAATGCTGGGTTATTTTCAACCCATAATTTGGTCAAATATGAACAAAACCAACTGTTGGGTCATAAATAAACCTATGATGGGTTGTTGTTACCCAATTATGAGTTGAAACAACCCAAATTTTCGATTGAAACAACCCAACGGTTGGGTTTGTCCATTTGGCCCAATTCGGGGTTAAATCAACCCAACATTTTTAGAGTGTTGTTGGGTTTAAACCACCCAGCTTAAGTTTATTTATAACACAATAATTGGTTCTGCCCAATATTTACCCAACTATGAGTTAAACCAACCCAATATTTTTGTTTAGTCATAACAGGCTACATTAAAAAAAATGCTAGGTTATTTTCAACCCATAATTTGGTCAAAATTGAACAAACCCAACGGTTGGGTCATAAATAATCCCATGATGGGTTGTTGTTACCCAATTATGAGTTGAAACAACCCAAATTTTGGATTGAAACAACCCAACGGTTGGTTTGTCCATTTGGCCAATTTTGGGTTAAATCAACCCAACATTTTTAGAGTGTTGTTGGGTTTAAACCACCCAGCTTAAGTTTATTTATAACACAATAATTGGTTCTGCCCAATATTTACCCAACTATGAGTTAAACCAACCTGATATTTTTGTTTAGTTATAACAGGCTACACAAAAAAAAATGCTGGGTTATTTTCAACCCATAATTTGGTAAAATATGAACAAAACCAACTGTTGGGTCATAAGTAAACCTATGATGGGTTGTTTTTACCCAATTATGAGTTGAAACAACCCAAATTTTCGATTGAAACAACCCAACGGTTGGGTTTGTCCATTTGGCCCAATTTGGGGTTAAATCAACCCAACATTTTTAGAGTGTTGTTAGATTTAAACCACCCAGCCTAAGTTTATTTACAATGCAATAATTGGTTCTGTCCAATATTTACCCAACTATGCACTGTAAAATATTTCTGTAGAAATTACAGTATTACTGGGTATTACTGGCAACTAGCTGCCAGTAACTTACTGTAGATTTTACATTTATGTTATTTACTGGCAACAATTTGTTCAAAGTTAAATGAACATGAAACATTTTCAACCAACCCAATATTGTTGTTTAGTCATAACAGGCTACACTCAAAAAATTCTGGGTTCTTTTCAACCCAGCGTTGGGTCAAGAAGGGACAAGCCCATCGTCCTGGGTTGTATTTTAAACTATCCTGGGTTGTTTTAACCCACAATGCTTGGTTGTTTAACCCATTGTCTGGTAAAATATAAACATTTTTAGGGTAAATTTAACCCAACAACTGGACTCGTCCATTTTTGACCCAATGCTGGAAAAATAAAATAAAATACAATATTTATTTATTTACCTGATATTTGAAATGTTCATTGAACACAGGGTTAAGCGTTTTCCTGAAGACTTTGGTCTCGAATGTTTTGGACTTGCGGGGGAGGATATAGACTTTCACATAAGGATCAGAGGTTCCTCCTAAATCCATTGCTTTCAAATCAGCTGCTTCTTTTATTCCTACTGTCAGCTAAAATAAATGTAATACTCGTCAGTAATTTAAAATTATATTTAAAAATGGAAAACTGTGTTGTTAGTATTAAAACAGCTCTCAGATGAGCCGGGTGCACCTCTGATTTGGGTGCATTAAACTCCAGTGAGTACTCCAGTTTTCCTCTCTGCTGATTGGCTGATCTTCCTTCAACGTCTTCTGCACCAGGTTGCACCTGCAAACACAGACAGTGAAAACATTTAATTACTTCAATATTTTGTATCAACTTGCTATTTTTTGCCATTTTTTACAGTTCCTGTCAATCGCTTTTAAGCATTTCTAGAATCTGGCAAGTCCTTGTGTCATTGTTAATGAACAAGTCAATCAAAATGTTTAGCCATGTTGTCATTCAATGCAAAAAATTATTTTCAAGAAAAAAAATCTTATTATTTTTGTCTTGTTTTCAGTAAAAATATAAAGAAATTCTTAAATTAAGATGCTTTTTCTTGATGAGCAAAAAAACCCAAGAAAATAAGTCTCGTTTTTAGACCAAAAATATCAAATTTAAGTGATTTTGTGCATAAAACAAGCAAAAAAGCATGTTTTTCTTGAACTTAGTGTTCAAGAAAAATGTTCAAGATTTTTTTGCTTACCCCATTGGCAGATATTTTTGCTTGTTTATGCACAAAATCACTTAAATTTAATATTTTTGGTCTAAAAACTAGACTTATTTTCTTGGGTTGTTTTGCTTATCAAAAAAGCATCTTAATTTAAGAATTTTTTTTTATATTTTTACTGAAAACAAGACAAAAATACTAATAATTTTTTTCTTGAAAATCATTTTTTGCTGTGCATTTCTTTGGTGTAAAGTGAACCTTTCTAATTTAGCATTTTTTTATTTGTACTGTAAAATATGATGTTTTTTTAATCACAATGTCTGTAATTTGTTTTTACAAAAAAGGGTGAAAATGTGGATTACATCAGAAAATATTGACATCTATAATTGTGTACACTTGGTATATTGACAACATGGCTTAACATTTTGACTGTCTTGTTCATGAACAATAACACAAGAATGTACTATTTTTATAGGACTGGCATGTTCACTGATGTAAACATTTTATTTTGAGAGATAAACTAAGGATTTTGGACAAGTAATCGTTTTTTGCAGGACATCCATGATGTTGTGAAGTTTGTATAAATTGTTCTAAGAAATGCATGCATTAATTTTAAGAAAGATTTGAGAAATGACCCAAAGCGACTGTAAAAAATACAAGATTAGAGTTCACTTTTTTGTAACTCAAAATTTCAAGATTCACTTGAAACAGCAATTTATCGGTTCACATTTACAAAAGACTAAAAAAATATGATATACATGTTTTAGCATACTGACACACCAATTTCTCCCAACCAATGGCATGAGTTTGGACAAAATTGTTCAAAAGTTCAAGTCATTTTTTGTGATTTTTCTACATAAAATTATCCTACATAATGTAAAGAACTGTCTGTGAAAATATAATCTTGATATCTTTAATACTGACTAAGTAAAGTCATGTCAAAGATTGAAATCAATGAGTTAAGCGAAGACTTCTGCAAACATCTCCATTTGTTGTCCTCTTAATCTCATTGAAACCGAACCCACAAATCTCCAAGCAGTGTTCTCTCACCAGCGCTGTGGTCGTGGACCCTGTCATCCCATCCATATTGATCGTCTGGTCCACCTTCTTCTTCTTCTTTTTCCCTTTGCAGCAACATTTTACACAGCAGCACATCACGCAGATCAGCATCAAGAGGATGATGGCAGCGAATATAGTATAGATGGCCCATCTTGGCACTGTTGAAAAACACAATCATTTTCAGTCCCACATCAAAGCAGAAGAGCAGAGGTCCAGTATAGTACCATGACACACATCCAAAAGATGAAGGCAGTGCCCAGCCAGGAAAATTAGGGGAAGTTAAACTTGTAACAAGTGTAAATTAAGAAGAGAGAAATTTGCGCAAGGGGTGAAATTAGATATGGACCACATGAAACAGGTGCTGGACAAGGATTCAAATGATATACTTACAAGGAATCTTGTCCAGTATGGAGGACAGGAACCCAGGAGCAGCTGTTGTGGTTGTGTTGTTGCGGTGGGGTGTGTTAGTCGGTTTTAATCGTGGGGGTTTTGGTGTCATGGTGAAATGGATAAGAGGGCCAGTGGGTTACTGTAAATAATACACAGAGAAAAGAAAGTGAGTGGTTTGGTTAGTTGACAGCATTGTTGTTGTGTGTCGCCCTCTACTGGTTAGGATAGTATTGCAACATCTTTAAAAACAACTAAAGGTAAATATCAGCATTGTTAGCCTTGTGTGTGGAACACAGACCAATATTTATGATCAAAGAAATGGATAATAGTGCTATAAGTGATTTGTTTTGGGGTAAATGTCTACAAATGAATTATTTAAAATTGTATGCTTAAAGGGACATTCTACTTTTTGAAAATATGCTCATTTTACAGCTCCCATAGAGTTAAACATTTGATTTTTATCATTTTGGAAACCATTCAGCCGATCTCCGGGTCTAGCGGTAACGGTACCACTTTTAGCATAGTTTAGCATAATCCATTGAATCTGATACCATTAGCATCGTGCTAAAAAATAACCAAAGAGTTTTGATATTTTTCCTATTTAAAACTTGACTTTTCTGTAGTTACATCGTGTACTTAGACCGACGGAAAATTAAAAGTTGTGATTTTTTAGGCAGATATAAAGGAACTATACTCTCATTCTGGCGTAATAATCAAGGACTTTGCTGCAGTAACGATATTACGCAGCGGCTGAAAATAGTCCCCTGCTATTGAAAGTAACCAAGGGGACTATTTTCGGGCAGTGCGTAATATCACTACGCCTGCTGCAGCCATGTTACAGCAGCAAAGTCTTTGATTATTACGCCAGAATGAGAGTATAGTCCCTAGCCATATCGGCCTAGAAAATCGCAAATTTTAATTTTCCGTCGGTCTTAGTACACGATGTAACTACAGAAAAGTCAAGTTTTAAATAGGAAAAATATCAAAACTCTTTGGTTATTTTTAGCGCGATGCTAATGGTCTAATCAGATTCAATAGATTATGCTAAGCTATGCTAAAAAGTTACTGCCAGACCCAGAGGTCAGCTAAATGGATTCCAAAATGGTAAAAATCAAATGTATAACTCTATGGGAGCGTATATTGTGTATTTTGGTTTTTATATTGCTTGCATAGAAGATCTAGCCTGGGTGCCAGCCGATCTTAGCCCCGCCCACAACATTTAAGAAACGGGAAGATCTAGAACTAGAATTGAGTTTGACAACGTCAGGCTATAGACCCTTTTACAGCTCACGTGATCAAATAGCCTGCGCGCGCATTTGGGCAACAGAAGTGGTGTTATTCCCCATTGGTTCTAACGTGGTAGAAACTCAGAAAGTTTATTAAAACGGTTTCTCAACATCAAAATGTCCCGTTGTTGCGTTTGGTTGCACTAATATAATATACTAATATACGTATATATGTATCTGGCAACTTTATTTTTGGCCATCTGCTAACGTCTTTTATCCACTCCACTATAGTACACGGATCTGGTAGCTGTGTTGAAAATGTTGATAAAGTCAATTTTTTAAAAATAACTTACTGTTTGTGTTGCTTCACTGTTGATTCTTACGATACTTCCGTTGCCTAAATGCGCGCGCATACGCTGCCACGTCATCATTGTGTACAAACAGTAAAAGGGTCTATAGAGGGGTTGCAAGTTTACAAACATTGCAGGGTGCGCGCGCAACCAAGGGGCAGAAAGACCGATTGGTGAGCTGATCTGCTACTGCAACAACCTTAATTATTGAAGCGTTCTTTAATGTTTGTACATAAATAAGACTTGATTTTAGTTGTATCTGTTTTTCTGTCTTTATTTTTGCAGTGTTACTGTGATACATGTATGAATTATAATTTTATAATTATAATGCTAGTAACGTAATAGTCGCATCTACTGGTATGTTAACATCAGGCACCCAGCACTGACTCTGTTGGTACTATTTTCCACGCAAAAATTCCTTGGCATTTTGACTTACAGACACCGCTACTAGCATACAACACAATGCACGTCTCTTCTTTCTGCCCCTCGGTTGCGCGCGCAACCAGTTAGTGACGTCGCCGTGCAACCCGTCTATAGAAGATCCCCAGTCAACACAAAATGTTTTGGTTGCAGTGTTGCGTTTTAAAAACATTTGAGAAATCACACCCTAAATTAAAAAAATTAGATGCACCAAAATAAAATGTTTCTGCAAATTTGTGTCATCAACATAAGTATGTCAGGTGGAAAGTAGGGCTGTCAAAAGATTAATCGTGATTAATCACATCTAAAATAAAAGTTTGTATTTACATAACATATGTGTGTGTAATGTGTATAATTATTATGTATATATAAATACACACACATTCATGTGTATATTTAAGAAATATTTGCATTTATATACTGTATAAACATTTATATAATTTATATTATATAGAAATATAAATATTTTATATATAAATATAACCAATTTTTCTTAAATATATACATGACTGTGTGTGTTTTTATATATAAATATTAATTATACACACTACACACACATATGTTATGTAAACACAAACTTTTATTTTAGATGTGATTAATCACGATTAATCTTTTGACAGCCCTAGTGGAAAGTTATCCTTCTCACAGCAAACATAAGTTTTAACAACATGTATTTAACATGCTTGTGTTAACTTAACTCAAACCATTTAAGTAAACCGGTTGCATTAGACCATGTAAGTTTTAAAACACATAAATTTAAGTGCTGTGAACTTGAGTCATGTGCAATTATGCACTTATATTAGTAGTGTGAACTTAAATATAAGTGCATAACTGCATATGACTCAATGTGTCAGTTTACAGTACTCAAATGTATGTGTTTTAAAATTAATGCAACCGGTTTACTTAAATGGTTTGAGTTGAGTTTACTTTTAGGTTTAACAGTGAGGAAGTCATATGAGAGTCATTTTAGAGTGAATTTTATCTTTTGTAAAGAAAAGTAAGTCACAAG
Organism: Misgurnus mizolepis; assembly: GCA_025389145.1. NCBI lineage: Eukaryota > Metazoa > Chordata > Actinopteri > Cypriniformes > Cobitidae > Misgurnus > Misgurnus mizolepis. Next base: position 37,397,288 of record JAIFKI010000012.1, on the reverse strand, counting down.
ATTAAAACATGACGAGAATCTAACCACAACAGAAACAAACAAATAACTGGTGTTAAATGTTTTCCTGGTGTTTGCACCTGGTTGCTTGGAAATCGAGGATGTTTCATCACCACCAAAGTTAAACATCTAAGATGTGTTGACAACCTTCTGCAGCCCATTAAAACTGGGTGTGCTTAAAATCCACAGATAACATTCTTTTCCTGTGAAACAACTCACTTATATGGAGCAATTTTGCCTTATTAATACAATGAATTCAAGACCTATGCATCATTTTCAAAACTGAAAAAAATTTAAGTGAATAAAGTAGTCTGGCACCAAGCTTACTGTATGGTGAAAAGTTCATGCCATACCTCAAATAGTTCAGTAATAATCCACAAATAAAATGAATCAACAATAATAAACATTACAAAAAAATTAAATTACTGTACATAATAACAAAAATAAAATGGAACCAAGAACCAACAACAAGCTACATACTGTGTATACAGTATATAGTTTTGAAACCTACATTAACTGCTATACTTTTACACATTTGGCAGAAGCTTTTATCAAAAAGTGCATCAGTGCATCTGGAATATCATGTGTGTTCACAATCAAACCTATGCCATTTACCCTGATAACTTAGTGCTAGTTAAACTGCAGAATGTTACAAAAAAAACTAAATATTACAAAGCAACAGAATATCAAAGGAAAACTCACTGTTGTAGATATAGTTTGATCTTGATTCCTTGGTTAAAGTATAAAAAAAAATTATGTTCATAGTATGAGCAGATTCCTGACTGATGCGAATGAAGACCTCACTGTTAAAGTGCTAAAGAGGGAAGGAAGTTACTGCCCACAGCAGAAGTTCAATCAGCTCAGGAAAGAGCCATTATGACCCATTGGCCGGTCAAGAGTAAATATTAAAGATTTAATAGCAGTCTTAGTCGTCTGCTTTTACTATTTTTGTATTTATTTGAATTAACATCTTAAGCTGGTGTCACCAGCTATTCCAAGATGATCTGTATTGTATAGAAGCTTATAAACCAACTAATACCAGTTATTATTTCCAAAACACAACTTACAGTAAGCTAAATTTTCCAGTGGGAAACTATCAGAAAAAATTGGTCCCTAGCTCTCACTATGGCGCTACCCTTTCAAAACACCTTTGTATAGTGAGTTCATATCAGTACCTCAATATTGGTACTATTTGTACTTAAAAGGGTACTGTCCCATTGACAGCTTGGGCCCATATTTTGACCATTTTCTTAACAGTGTAAATAATACTGAAATACACACTAAATTAAACGTATACTATAAACTTACCTTTTTGGTAGGTCTGGTAGGTCTTTTACTCAATAGCTCCTTTTAGGTTCTCTTGTCCAGTTTTAGGTGATGAAAAGAGTCATTGTTTTTGTTGCAGTCTTCATCAATGACTATAGGTCATCTAGACAGTTTTCCTTAAAGAGTTCCTTCAGTATGGAACAAAAGTTTGGCACCTGCCACACCTCAATAATACACAAAACTGACACGGCATATGCCCTTATTACACAGCTTAGCTGTGTGAAGTAAAACAGAGGTGTAGTGTGGTTTATAAACGACAAAAGTCAAACAAAACATTTCCACATACATCTTAAATAAATAGAAAAATGTCCGATTTGAACTCTGTAATATTGACAGGCTATATTTCTGCTCTGGTAATATAAGCTTAACCGGGATGAGTAGTGAGTACCCTATACAAATAAGACAGAAACCTGTTGTACAGCAGCACTGTGTAAACATCTTTGAAAACTTGTTTAGGTATCATTGTACAATCAATGCCAAAAGTCTATATTTAAATGTGTGATCATAATAGCAGGTGCATTTGGTGTCAATACACTCTAAAAACTCCTGGGTTATTTCTTCAACCCATATTCTGGGTTATTTGTGTTGGGTTAAAATTATGGGTTATTTTTTCAGAGAGTAACCATTTTCTGGGTTATAGGGCTAATATTTTGACCCAATTCCTGGGTTGTTTGGGTTTCTGGGTTATTTTTCAAAGATTAACCCATGTTCTGGGTTAACGCCCCGCCCCCCGTTGTTGTTCTGGAATTTTCTCACAACAGGCGATTGAAATAACTGTCACTTCACGGAGTTCGCGCTCGATCCGTTTTGGCCTTGGCTTCTTCATTGCAACTTCGTTGTGTCTTCAAGGTAAGCAAGTATTTTAAGTGTCAATGTAATGTAAACTTTCTGTGTCCATGTCTCCGTTGCTTATCTCATTGTTATAATACCGGTAAAAATACGATAAGTACAAGGGGGTCGAACACCGGACGAGAAGCGTCGCGCTGTGCCGCATATTAGGACAACTCGAGGTATCCCGCACTTTTTCAGTTATGGCCAGCAATATTGTTATGTTTAAGGACATTATGGAATTAAGATAGGCTATATCAATACCATGTTATGATTGTACTGTATAATTAAATCCAATCGTTGCTGAGTCTGCAGTCTGAACACTTTACCTCAGAGCGTCCGTAAACTGAATTAATTTAGAATATCACCTGAATATCCAATATCAAAAAATTTTCATTAAAGTAGCTGATTCTGAAAATGAATGTAAAATTTAATGTACATTACAGCACATGGTGAAGTCCGTATATACATTAACGACGATTTGAGACAAATAAGTGTAAATTTAAAACTATGTACATGGCGCTCGGCGCCGCAGACAGACGCAAAATGACGCCGCCGGTACACACACATACACACACGTACCCTGTGTCTCTTCGTTCCATAACTCCCGAGGTCGTGAATCAGTTTATCATGTACACAGGTTCGGGCACTGGTAAGGACTTTAGTTCACTTGACATTGGGACACTGTTCACTTATTATCCTGTGATGTGGCTGCTTAAGCGTGTTGTGATCACTCACAGCTGTTACTAGTCAACAACCGGCAAAACCAACAGCTCTCTGACTTATTTTTTAAACAATACATTGTGAAAAACGCTATCATTATCCTCTTATCCGTGCATAAAATTGGAGGAATATGATTACATTTTAAATATATATTTTTTTAACAATTTAAAATATTGAGTAGATTGTGGTCCCTTACTGTGTGTTTATATTTAAAACCAAAAGTAGTGAGATTTAAAGAAGCAGGTCAAGTCTTCAAATTGTTGCTAACCTCTATATGTTTTCTCCAGGTCTTTTTAAATGGACAGCTAACTGAGTGGCGGCTGTTTGAGCTGACAGAGACATTTTTGAGGTGAGCTTTTTACTCTTATTGCCCTCATATCATCTCTCTATACCTAAACATTTTTCTTTAAAGGAAAACTACACCGTTTTCAATATTTTACTATGTTTTTACCTCAACTTGACGAAAAAATACATCCCTGTCTTTTTCAATGTGTGTAATACATTGTGTACAGCGTGTCGTGAATGTGTTAGCCTTTAGTCTAGCCCCATTCATTTCTTAGGATCCAAACAGGGATGAATTTAGAAGCAACAAAACACTTCCATGTTTTCTCTATTTAAAGATTGTTACATGAGTATTTACGAGTAAGTATGGTGGCACAAAATAAGAGGTGACGATATTTTAAGCGAATTAAAAAATGAGAACTATGTTGTATGGCGGAAGAGCACTTAGTTTGCAGCACTTTGACCTCTGGTGCAGTAACATCTCTCCTGTGAACTCTCCCATCTCTTTCAAGATCAGTGTGATGAGTGATGATGTTACTGCACCAGAGGTCTAAGTGCTGCAAACTAAGTGCTCTTCCGCCATACAATATAGTTCTCATTTTTATCCGCTTAAAAAATTATTTAGTGCCACTATATTTACTCGTGTAACTACTCATGTAACAGTCTTTAAATAGGGAACACATGGATTTGTTTGGTGGCTTCTAAATTCACCCCTGTTTGGATCCTAAGGAATGAATGGGGCTAGGCTAAATGCTAACACATTCATAACGCGCTGTACACAATGTATTGCATGCATAAAAAAAGACAGGGATGTATTATTTCATCTAGTTAAGGTAAGAACATAGTAAAATATTGAAAAACTTTTTCTTTAATAGGGCTTAAAGGGATAGTTCACCCAAAAATGAAAATTCTATCATCATTTACAGGCCATCCACAGGGTTGAGAAGAAGACTATCCGGCACTCCACTGAAGAGTCCTGGACAGCGTTCATACACCAAATGTCTGTAAGTACAATGGACCAGTTTCTCAGCACCACTCTGAGAGAGAATATTCTTAATTCTATAACTATACTGTTCATGTGAAAGAAGGCTATAAAAGGGACACGTTTCATGTGAAAGCTAAAGGGTGAATCCTGGTTTAAAAAAAACAACAACTTCAAGGTTCCTCGCAGTTGTATTTCAGTTTTGGGCGATGCCATCTAAGGTAGCAATCTGACTAGAAAGTGAAGTTGAAGATGTTAAGTTTTATTACTCAGTGGTTCTAAATCCACATTTTCTTGTACACATTCATGACCCACTCAAATTGAACACACCAATTAAGAACCACAGCTCATTTGGCTTCCTTGTACAGTTAGTATCAGCATTATAACACAAACTGGTAGTCTATTATCTTGCTTACAATTCACTTTCTACACAATATTCACTTTATATCTTTCTGTCTCTGTCTGTTTTAGGTTGGAACAAATATGGTGGAATACAGTGGCGGCTCGTAACTGCTCATCCGAGGATGCGCTAATTCAAAATAAGTGTTCGGATTGTCACGTGTGTGGTTCCCTTTTCCAAAATATGTGTCCTGCATGTCGAGAGATCCGGTGTGCATCACGTGTTTTGTCAAAATAAGTGCCTGCTGCCCACGCGTCAAAACCGTTTATGATACAATAGACGCTTATGTTCCTTAAATACACGCCAGACACTTCCTTAACAGTAAACTCTTATTACGCATGAGATTATGCGAGTATCTGGCAAACGCGAGCATCTCTTTTATCATAAACCCTTTAGAAGCGTCTGCAGCAGGCACTTATTTTGGCATGACACGTGATGCACACACGATCTCTCAAAGCGCAGAACACATATTTTGTAATTACAAACCACACACATGACAAGCTACATATATGTTGTGACGAACTTCGCATCGAGCGTCCTCGAATAAAGAGGTCACCGGGCGCCACTGGTGAAATACCTTCAGCAATCGAAGCCATTCCCCTCTGGGAGAGTTTAAGCTGCACACAACCAATGTTTGAAGACTTAAAGTCTCAAGTTCAATCCAGTTATTGAATGTTGTCAAATGTTTTTGAGAGAATGTTCAAGAGTTGTTTATTTTTCTATTTTTCCTTTTTAATGTTATTACAGTGTGACCTAAAATAAATAGGTCCAAGTGTGTGTTTTTTATATATAATTTAATTGAATGCAATAAAATTTTAAAACTGCTTGAAGTGTGTAAGTGTCTGGATTTTTCTTTTCTGAAATAAGGCATAGTGGCATAGTTACACAATTTAGGTTATCTTTGACCATTGGTTAAAAAGGATCTACTAATTTCTGGGTTTTTCCACCCAGATATTGGGGTTGTTCTTTTGACCCAGAAGTTGGGTTATATTAACTACAATGTTGGGTTATTTTAACCCAGAAGTTGGGTGAGGTATTTAACCCAGAAGTTGGGTCAAAAAGAATAACCCATTTTTCTGGGTTGAAATAACCCAGAAATTAGTTGGTCCCTTTTTAACCCAGGAGTTGGGTCAAAAATAACCCATTATGGGTTGTTTTTGACCCAGGAGTTTTTAGTGTGTAGTCTTCTTTTTTATTTGCTTTTAAAATGTTTATGTTTTTAATTATTTTAATTATTTGGTAATGGATCACAGGCCATAACAATAAAATATTTTCTCTATTAATGTCCTATAGGGCTGAAAATCATGATTTCCAGTTACCAAGGTTCAGTACAGAATTTCCCCTTCCAAAAGTGCCCTTCAAGAGACCAAAAATGCCTTCCTTCCATATCAGCGTTTCACGCTCCTGCCCACTAGGTGGCGGTAAATGCAACTTAAGTTGGTTTGCCAACCGCCATAACCCCCCGCCCCAAGGAGAAGAAGAAAGAAAAAAGGCTGTTCGAATTTTTAAAGCGTAACTAAACCCCTGGTCAGAGCCTGACTCCACCCACTGCAATATTTGAAAAATGCAAGAAAAGTGGGCAGAGATAGAGGGGACGAACTAAGTGTGTGGTGAGATCGTAACAAGGGCGTGGTGAGCTTGAACCTGCTTACGTCACGAGTTATTTCTTGGACCCAACATCCAATAGGAAAATTCAACTGCAGTAGCCACCGTTCAACCTGAAGAGGGCAGCACTCAGACGTTTTTACACCATATATTGTAGTATTGAAACACTTTATATTCAAATGTCAAAAAACTTACTAAAATCAATGAACAGCACTAATAAAGCATCATTCTTACAGATCATTAACTAAAAAAAGTTGGTTTAGGGTTTAGTTACTCTTTAACATTAGCCAAGAGATGAAAGAAAAAAGAGAAATAAATAAAAACATTGAAATGCTTACATACATTAATGCATTTAACAGCTTCCTTGTTTATCAGATTATAAATAGATTTTAGGTTTTGCTTAATTTCTAATAGCAAAATTTGGATTAATGGTCACCATATTTAAATTTATGTATACTAAACTTTGCCAATAAAAGTAACAAATTAATCAAATAATATTCCTTATGTAATAACATCGTAGGAGAAAAAACAAACAAAATATTTTCAAAACAAGTTGAATGCTGGGCGAAATATGATCTCTAACAAAAGAGCACAAATATAACCTTTTTTTCCCAAAACAAATGAAAAAAAAAAGTTTTTGTATGTTGACCACAAAAAGTACAAAACATGTAATGTCACAGTTACATCTGTTTACAAAGAAATATTTACTGCGATAATATTTATAAATGAGTTTTAAAATATATATTTTTTACTTTATTTGTTAATAAATATTTAATTTACAAATTCTATGCCGTATCAAACCATCAACACGGCTATTCCAAAAAGTTATAATAGTAGGTCTAGATACTACATCCCTTTGAAAAAGAGCCAGAACCTGTCGATTATCGTGTTTAACAGAGGAAGAAGGAAAGCAAATTCGACCAATAGCAGTGTCAACAGGATTGAAATATTGCAAAGATGGTTGTTGGTTCGACTTCATATGGTGCCGCAAAAACCGAAAGGCGAGATGACATCAAAATACCGCGAGAGCGATTCGAGAAGTGATACGGAGGAGTCTGCTGTCGAATCACTCTCGCGGTACTGTGATGTCATCCGCTTGTCAGTTCTTCAAGTTGAACAAGCCTACTACTTGCGATTTTGGCTAGAGAGAATACAGTTACGACCAAATCTTGCAAACTGTTGGGTTTTAGGTATGGAGGTAGGATTAGGATGAAAAAAACAGCGGTTCTGGCTAGATATGATACAGCTATGGCCTAAATTCCGTAAAATATTGGGTTTAGTGTTAAATTTGGGAGTAGGATCAATCGACGAGATTCTGTCCGTAGCTGTATCCCTTCTAGCCACAATCAAGCTTTGCGCACGCATGTTGTACCGCTCCGCAGCGCCGGGTGGCAGCGCGTTTCATGAAACGCAATATTTACAGACAACATTTGGTTTGCAGTAGTGTTTGCATTTGGTTTGTAGTGTACAATACAGCACTCAGACGTGTTGGGGAATTATTAAACATATTTTGCTTTTTGGGCGTGCCCTTGTCGTGCTAGACCACGCGCGGGATTGTTTTGTTGTTTATAGTCAACTGTCTCAGTCACTTCCGTGTTTGTTCATTCATGTAGGTAACTTAAAGGACAACTCGTGTAAGAGTATGGAAGAGACAAAGGTAAACTCATGAATAACAACTAGCTAAGCAACAAACTAGATCACTAGATCAAATATTAATTTACTGTACACTCTTGTATGCATGTGTTTGTACAGGATCACATCGGTCCTCTTATTACCGCTCTGCAATATAATGATATATTTGACCTGGACTCCACACAAACTGATACAGAATTGCTACCCGAAGGGATTGCTTTCAGCTTTATTAAGGTAAGAAAGATCATATTTGAGCAGGGTTTCATTCATGGTTATATATTTCTATGAGATATATTCTGATTGTAAAGTGATTTCAGGCTGTACAGTCAGTGAATCAAAGACTCGTGAATCAGATCAGCACCGAGTCATTGGGTTTTGAAGTGATTCTCATTGCAAGAGAGGGTTCAGAAGTAACCAAAGAGAAGATGGTTGAGAGTGTGAATCATTATGGTAAGATCATGTTTGATAGAGTTCTCTTTTATATGCATTTCAATGTATTTTTAATGTGATAATATTAAAATCTTTTTTCATCAGGTCTAGGAATCAGCAAATTTTATTTTTGCAAAAATGAAGAACTCATAAAGACTCTTCAATCACACAAGGTTAAGCTGTTCCTCTCCACCAACAGAGATGATATCGATAAAGCCCTACAGGCAGGTAGAAAACCTAATGATGTCCTTAAATGTATGAAATTTAATGTATGCTTATTCTGATGTATATTTGGACTTTTAGCACACTTGGGCCTGGTTTTACCTACCCAGTCTTATCTAGCCAAATTACAATTTTGTGTATATATGATACTACAGTCCTTCCTGTTCACTTAATACAGCCAATCTGGTTTTATATATTGGTTTCTCCATTTTTTTCTGTTTTTTAAACCATTTTTGCTTGGGTTTGGGGTTAGATTTGGGATATGCTTAGGATGTTATTTCATATATAGGTTTCTTCATGTTTTGTCTTATTTTTAAGCCATGGTCGCTTGGAGTTGGGGTTAAAGTTGGGGTTTGGGATAGGATGTCATTTTATGTATCAAAAAGTTGGTCTAACCCCAAACTCATGTGACAATGGTAAAAAAATGGACGTAAAACGACACAAAAAGATGCACTGGATTAAGTGAACAGAAAGGACAGGCTTATCATGCACACAAAATTGGAATTTGGAACCTTGGTATGTATTGCTTGAGTTTTCACACTTTGTGCTATTTATACGCATCTCCATGAGACTGGGCTGGGTTTTACAGACAAGACTTATCTAAAGCCAAAACACTAGGCCTTAGTTACAGTTTTTTTAAAGACGCTAGGACACATTTCTCAATACTTAGGTCACTTTTGCAAAACTCTTCACACAGTTCTCCTAACCAACTTTCAGCTTGGCAAAGCAGTTCATTTTACATTCAAAATGCACTACAACTACCAAAACACTTTATTCGGGTCTCAAATCAACTCATTCTTTCAGAACACTAGCAAAGGTTGACAGCCAACAAACACACTTTGTCACCCACAAAACAATGACCTAAAAACCCTAACAACATGTAGCATTATACAATGTTTTCTTGTGTAAACGTTTATAATTCTGTTTATATTTTAGGGCTCCAGACTGCCCCCAAATGGTGGCATTTTGCCCCTAAAATTTGAGAGTGTGCCACTGAATTTTACATCCAGTCGCACATGTGCAACCAGTAAATTTGACCTTTTTTCCAAAAGTGCACAATAAAATGTGTCACTGAATTTGAAACAGCACATTGTACTTTCTGCATCTATCATTAAAGTAGTTATTAGTAATACAGTGGAAATTAGTAGAAATGTGAATTTTTGGTAAGCATGTTGATTTACGATGTGTGCCCCTAAATTTTCTGGTTGCGCCCCTAAAATGTTCAGTTGGGGGCCACTGTGCTCCTAGTGAAAAAAGTTAGTCTGGAGCCCTGTATTTCACTGCAGTATATGTTATTGGAATGAATCGGACATGATGCAGAATTCGTCAATATTTTATGTTGTTTATTTATTTTTTATTTTTTGCACAGAGTAATTCCAACATACAAGAATTTGTATACACCACATCCACTGATACAGATACAATAGTAATGCTAATATACTCGGTCTTCTCCATTTGGCCAATTTGTTTTTATAGCATTTAATTTTGAGATTTAAAATATTTCTGTGTAGAAATGAAGCAAATTGCTGTCTTATTCAGTTTAGCAGTTTTGTATTATGTTATTGTTTTTAACATAATTTTAACAGTTTTAAAACAGTATGTAAGCATGTGCAAATTGGCCTATACGTACAAAAAGTTTTGGCAGTTGTGTCTGAGCAAGAAAAGAATTAATGAAATTTGATAGATGTAGTCATTGAATGCATTTTGTGCAAAATCAATGATAATTGATCCCCAGTTTATCTCACATAGACTTCTGTTGTGCTCACAGTGTGAAGAGTTTTGGAAAAGTGACCCAAGTATTGAGAAATGTGTCCTAGCGTCTGTAAAAAACAACAACTGTAAATTAAGATGTTTTATAAACATGCCTCAGAAAAAGACTCTGTACAAAATGATTTGTTGGTTCAATTTCCATAGTAGGAAAAACAAATACGATGGAATTCAATGGGTACCATCAACTGTGTGCTTACCACTTATCAAAATATCATCTTGTGGGTTCATAAGAAAACAACATGATGATGATAAAATTATTATTTTTTAAGTCAAACTAATATTTCTAAGTTGAATTAACTAAAAATTTTAAGCCAACCAAGTAACTTTATATATATTTTTTTAAGTTAAACCAACATTTTTTTACAGTGTCTGCAGACAAATAAATGGTTTTATTGTGTTTGTTTAAGCTAAATGTTGACACTGTACATACATCACTTATTTTATTTATCTTCATTGTCTCACCCTGTTCCTTTAATCTCTTTTCATTTGTTGTTGAGTTTAGGACTTGCAGCTGCTTTGCTGTATGATCAGCTAGGTCAACATGGTTTTGATAAGCTGAAGGTCATTTTCTCAGGAGATGTTATTGGCTTCTCAGAGGATTCACGTGATAGTCGTACAGATTTTGGATTCAGTGAAACTCAGCTAAAAACTTTTAAAACAGCAAAGGTAACTAAATAATATTCAATTCAAAATGAACCTGATATAAAATGCTACAGTATACAACTTTTTGTTAGTTATAGTAATCTTAAACCTCAGCAGTAGGGTTTAAAAAATTATGCATTTTTATTCAAAGCAATTCTTAGTGCATTCAGTCTATAGGCCTACTTATTTTTTATCAGTATGTGTGTTTAGTACTGGGATTCAAACCTATGACCTTTGTGTTGCTAACACAATACGCTTCAGTTAAAGGTGCAGTGTGTAAATTTTAGCGGCATCTAGTGGTGAGGTTGCGAATTGCAACCAATGGCTCAGTCCACTGCTCTTCCCTCGCTTTTGAAATGCATAGAGAAGCTACAGTAGCCACCACAAAAAAAAATGTAATCGACGCAGACAACTTAATAAAAAAGTATGTCCGTTAAGGGTTTCTGTAGAAACATGGCGGCACAAAATGGTGACTTCCATGTAAGGGGACCCTCGGTGTATGTAGATAAAAACGTCTCATTCTTAGGTTATAAAAACATAATGGTTCATTATAAAAAGGTCTTTATACACCCCTGATAATATAGTTTTGTATATTATTTAGCATTTCTGTCAAGATATCCTTTTAAAAATTACACACTGCACCTTTAAGCTAAAGAAACATGTAATGCATAGGTAAATTTTATCTTTAACTGAAGTGTTCGAATATTGCTATAACTAGTTCCCAACAACATAAATTCAACAATAGAATAAAAGTGTATACAGTATAGCTTCTAATGAAAGCGTAAAATGTAAATAGTTTGTGGGAATCAATTCTTAAAATTCTGAATTTTGCACACGCCTGATTAATTTATCCATTCGTTTTCAGATGTGCATGAAAGAGTTTGTTTCTCTGATCGGTGAGATGAGGAGAAGGTTTGGTCGTGAGGACAGTCCTCTTTGCACGTGTCTCATAACAGCGTGGGGCTCTAGAGATGTCTGTACCTCTGCAATGAAAACTCTTCGGGAATGGGGTCTGGATGTGGACGAGGCATTTTGTTTGGCAGGAGCTCCTTGCAGTCCCATATTGGCCGTGGTGAAACCACACATACTGTGGGACGGTGGCCTTCACAATGTAGGGGACACCCCTGCCCAGTCCTGAACTAAAAGTGCCATTTGGACAAAGAACTGTTGTTTATTTGACTTTTATTGAGTGCCAATGTTTTCATACTGTTACGGTTTGCATTTATTATTATTATTTGAAAAGATGAAGGAGAATGTGTAAAGGTTATTCTGGTTTAATAAAAGACTATGCGGTAAAACAAAGCTATACATATAACTTCAGTTTTATTCGGGTTTAAAAGTAGAATAATGATACAGAGTTGACAATAACTACGCCATTAGCAAATAAAGTAAAACATGTTTAAAAACCTCTAAACTACTGAAATAAAATCCAACCACAAGTACAAAACAATGGCATCTGTGCAATGACTAGAAGATAATAGTATTTATATGTACAATGAAGATAAAATTATTAAACTTGATCCTAACATGGCTTCATGTGAACTTCAGTAAGGCACTGCTTATACAATACGACTTTTAAAGTCATTTCTGACTAAAACATATACAACAAACGTATAGAAATGCTAACAATAAAATATTAAAAAATACAATACTAAGGCCCAATCCCATTTCGTGGAAAACTAAGGGGTAGGGGTAAGACAGAGAAATGAGATTGGCCTAAATCTGGATTTGTCAATGCCAGTAACGTTTTCTGCATAATTCTCATCAAACATTCATAAAGCAAAAAGTAAATATTCTGCATTTATGCAGTAACATAACACTATGGTAACTAACTAACTAAAATAAAAGTTCATCTTTGGCTCAACATAGTAAAACACTGATTGATAAACGCTTTACAAAATCGACCACAGCATAAAATATCAAATGAAATCTTATGATAATACAGATCAATCTGCACCTAGAGTAAACAAACATAAAAAAAAAATGCACGTTCATACAAACGGCTAAAATAAGAATGGAATAAGATTAAAAAAATATATTTATGTTTCCATGCATTTCATCCTTCATCCCGCTGTTATTATTTATGTGACAAGGGTACAGGTCCATTTTCTTACAGTATTCTATATGTAAATTTGCATATTTTCTGTTTGTATGTGAAATAATAGTCAGCTTGTTGTAGTCCAATAGCAAAACTCTAAACAACCAGCTTACCCAATGCAAACCTGACTTCTGTGGATAGGTTTAAAAAAAAGCTTAATTTCTATTTAAGTTAAGGTTCTCAAACGTAGATGCCGTCAGGATTTAACGTTGAGGAAATGGGACTCGGCAGTCTGTGAATGCTGCCAACCATAGGGTGAGACAAACCCGAACGTTTCAATGAGCCAGTTAATGCAGCGATATCTGTGAAAAGATAAGGATGTATTTTTATTATCAGGTTGGTTTCGAAAAATACAGCACTTGCAGTTGAACTATGATATAAATGTATATATAAACACACAACAGACACAGGCCCGGTTTCACAGACAAGGCTTAGCTAAGCCAGGATTAGGCCTTTGTTAAAGGTGCAGTGTGTAATTTTTAGAAGGATCTCTTGACAGAAATGCAAAATGATATACAAAACTATATTATCAGGGGTGTATAAAGACCTTTCATAATGAACCGGTATGTGTTTATTACCTTAGAACGAGACCTTTTTATCCACATACACCGAGGGTCCCCTTACATGGAAGTCACCATTTTGTGCCGCCATTTTTCTACAGAAGCCCTTAATGGACAAATTTTTTTACTAAGTTGTCTCCGAAGATGACGTTTGTCTGGTGTCGGCTACCGTAGCTTCTCTATGTGTTTCAAAAGCGAGGGGTGAGCAGTGGACTAAGCCATTGGTTGCATTTCGTGAACCTCACCACTAGATGCCGCTAAAATTTACACACTGCACCTTTAAATTAAGACGTTACAGCATTTTTTTATAAACACATTACTGTTGTGTAACTTAAGACAAATCAATGGCACTGGCATATTTTAGGATATGTACGTGCAAGTTATTTTTAGTTGAGACAGCTCAAACTTGTATTTTAGCCTTAAGCCTGTCTGTGAAACCGAGGGAAAAAGCTTTGCAAACAGCTTTGGTTTGTTATAAGTAAAGAGAACAGCTTTATGTTTGGAATGGTATGTTGTAGTATTTATACTAATCTTTTTAAGTATACAGTACGCACAATGCACAAAAAGCATACTGTGTGAAGCATGTTATCCCACAATGCATTGTGTTCAAGTTGACATTCAAGTTCTAGTTTATATCAACTGTAAATAATAACAGACATAATTGTGTCTCTTTGTTTATCATTATTTTTATACAAATTCAATCAAAAATACAAAAAAAAAAAAATATTTCCAAGATCAGTGAATATCACTTACTGAATTAAAGGGATAGCTTGCCCAAAAAATTGAAAATATGTCAATGTTTTAAACCTGTATGAGTTTCTTTATTCTGTTGAACAACAAAAGAAGATATTTTGATACATGATGGTAACCACACAGTTAATGGTACCCATTGATTCTCATAGGGACAACATATACCATGGAAGTCAATGGGTACTATCAAATGTGTGCTTACCATCTATAATCAAAAAATCTTCTTTTGTGTTCAACAGAATAACTTATACGGGTTTAAAACAACATTAGGGTGAATAAATAATGACACAATTTTCATTTTTGGGTGAACTATCCCTTTAAAATAAGCACATGGGGGTCAATGTTGTGTGAAATGCATGCGGTTTCACACTAATTTTAATAGTCAATGGTATTAACTGCAAAAGTATACTAGTATTGCATATAATACTAGCCATAATTGCACACATAATACGTGCCAACTTCAACCACAAGGTGGCACTTTAGGTTTAATACAACAGGGCGCCACACAAAGTTGAATTTAGTAACATCTTCTATAAACAGAATTCTCACACACGCAACCTTATTTCTTACTTGTCTGGGATTGACGTCAGAAATAAAAGACAGATTGCTCGAGTCAAAGGTAAATAACAGTGGTAAGAACGTTAAGCGTCAATCATCCTGTCACCGATGGAGCAGAACCACAGGAACCCAGCAGTGCTACTGAATCATTCACTCTCGGCACCCATATGACTTAAAGTTATATACGGTAACTCCATAATGTTAGTTGTTTTACAGCTCTCAATTAGACATTTTTATGTAAAATTGCTTTACCATTTCGTAAAGAAAGACATCATAAGATAATTTAGGTTGTATTGTTATTTTAATACATGCATTCAAGTAAATTTAGTGCAGGCACTGCTTAATTGAAACCAAATGTGGTTTTACAGCTATGTATGTAGTAAAACGCTCATTATTTATTACAGTTGAGGTTTCGTCTCTCCCGAGTATGTGAAAGATTTAGTTACATGATATCGCCTAGAGCGAGTAGCATTTTTCCCATCACAACACATGCTAACAGCCCAATATGCAATTTCATGTTGCCACAAGTTCACTTTAGTATTTATGTACGATTATATGTAGCCTCAGAATTTGTGAAATACTATAAGACAGCAAAAATTGCCTTAATGGGAAAACGTGATTTTTTTTTCATTTAAATATGGACATAAAATCTGAAAGTAGATCTATGAGGTCTGTTTAAAGCTAAAAACAGAAAACTTGTATGCCATTTGTATGCCGTTTTTGCCATTCATTTACAAAACAGTAACTTCTGAAAATAGTTTTTTTATTTTCTCAGTGGTAAGTAACTAGAACAAAGCAATAGTAATCTGCATGTGACTAATGCTGTGTATACATCAGAAGTTAATTTAATTATTTGTGCGAGAAGGTCAATGCAAAAACCTGAACAGACGTGAATTTGCGAGGAGCGATTGCCGTAAACACTCTATTGAAAATATTCAACTCAAGCAGAAAATTCACATAACGTGATGTTTAATCCTAAAAACTAATCTAGAGCGATTTCACTTAGGGTATCTTGGGCCAAACATAAATGCTATTAACAAAATATTGCAAAAAACTGGAAAGTGCCATGACCTTTAAGTTAGGAGCGGGAAACAAATGGAAAACCTGGAGCGGGACTGGAGCAGAGAGACTGCAGTAGCTGTATGGAGGTTACACAAATGTGATTTCACTTCGGGCATTTTGCGTCCAAACGTAAATGCAATTAACAAAATATAGCGAAAAACTGCAGAGTGCCATGACCTTTAAGTTAGGAGCGGGAAACAAATGAAAAACCTGGAGCGGAACTTAAGCAGAGAGACTGCAGTAGCTGTATGGAGGTTGTGCATATGTGATATCACATATCACTTAGGGTATCTTGGGCCAAACATAAATGCTATTAACAAAATATTGCAAAAAACTGGAAAGTGCCATGACCTTTAAGTTAGGAGTGGGAAACAAATGGAAAACCTGGAGCAGAGAGACTGCAGTAGCTGTATGGAGGTTACACAAATGTGATTTCACTTCGGGCATTTTGCGTCCAAACGTAAATGCAATTAACAAAATATAGCGAAAAACTGCAAAGTGCCACGACCTTTAAGGTAGGAGCAGGAAACAAATGGAAAACCTGGAGCGGAACTGGAGCAGAGAGACTGCAGTAGCTGTATGGAGATCGTACAAATGTGATTTCACTTCGGGCATTTTGCGTCCAAACGTAAATGCAATTAACAAAATATAGCGAAAAACTGCAAAGTGCCACAACCTTTAAGTTAGGAGCAGGAAACAAATTGAAAACCTGGAGCGGAACTAAAGCAGAGAGACTGCAGTAGCTGTATGGAGGTTGTGCATATGTGATATCACTTAGGGAATCTTGCGTTTAAACGTAAATACAATTAACATAATATAGCGAAAAACTGCAGAGTGCCATGACCTTTAAGTTAGGAGCGGGAAACAAATGAAACACCTGGAGCGGAACTGGAGCATAGAGACTGCAGTAGCTGTATGGAGGTTACACAAATGTGATTTCACTTAGGGTATCTTGGGCCAAACGTAAATGCAATTAACAAAATATAGCAAAACACTGCAAAGTGCCACGACCTTTAAGTTAGGAGCAGGAAACAAATTGAAAACCTGGAGCGGAACTAAAGCAGAGAGACTGCAGTAGCTGTATGGAGGTTGTGCATATGTGATATCACTTAGGTAATCTTGCGTTTAAACGTAAATACAATTAACATAATATAGCGAAAAACTGCAGAGTGCCATGACCTTTAAGTAAGGAGTGGGAAACAAATGAAACACCTGGAGCGGAACTGGAGCAGAGAGACTGCAGTAGCTGTATGGAGGTCACACAAATGTGATTTCACTTAGGGTATCTTGGGCCAAACATTAGTGCTATTAACAAAATATAGCAAAAAACTATATAGCGAAGTGTCAAGTCCTTTAAGTTAGGAGCGGGAAACAAATGAAAAACCTGGAGCAGAACTGGAGCAGAGAGACTGCAGTAGCTGTATCGAGGTCGTACAAATGTGATTTCACTTAGGGTATCTTGGGCCAAACGTAAATGCAATTAACAAAATATAGCAAAAAACTGCAAAGTGCCATGACCTTGAAGTTAGGAGCGGGAAACAAATAAAAAAAAACCTGTAGCGGAACTGGAGCAGACAGACTGCAGTAGCTGTATGGAGGTCACACAAATGTGATTTCACTTAGGGTATCTTGGGCCAAACGTAAATACAATTAACAAAATAACGCGAAAAACTGCAGAGTGCCATGACCTTAAAGTTAGGAGCAGGAAACAAATAAAAAACCTGGAGCTGAACGGGAGCAGAGAGACTTCAGAATGGAAATTTCTCTGTTCCACTTACATACTTTGGAGCTGTATCATACTTTATCAACCAATAAAATCAGTACCTCTGTCCTCTGTTATGTTGCACGATTCCTCATCATTGGGCTCCACAGGGAGAACCGTGACTTTGGTGCCCGTCTGTTGAATGAACTGCTGTAGGTTCACCTGCCTCAATTCTTTGGTCAGCTGTTCCAGCTCATGCTGGCTCTCCTGGGGAAGAGGGTGGAGAAGTGCTAATGAAATGCTTGTCCAAGACTGCATCTGGCAAACCGCCTACCATTGTGCAATAACAAATACCTATACAAAGTAACAGTGCTGAATTACCTCAAGAGTTTCCAAACACATACGTCATTTTAAGGGGCGATTACAGTAAGTGAGAAATGTAACAACAGTTTTGACAGAACTATGCTGAAAATACCAGCTTCATGCTGGCTTGGTGAATTAATGCTTAATGGGTAACCTTAACCTTAACTGGGTGACCAAGTTTCAGTTATGCTAAGAGGGCATGTTAAGAGGCCTTGGGGGACTAGCATCTAAAACAGAACATACATTGTATCCATGACACACCTGCAATCTCTTGCACGACTCCACCATTGATCGGTCCACCGCTCTACAGCTATTCTCAAGCTGGGCCGTATGCTGAGCTTGAGCCTTTAGTTCGGCTTTTACCCTCTGAAGTCTTGCCTTCACTTCCCCTTCACTAGCCTGCTGAGTCTTCCTGGTCTCCTTATGCTGCCTTTGAGCCTCTAGACCTGCCTCTACACTTTGCAGGGACTTAAGCCGATGTTCCAGATCCGCATCGCAGCTGCGCAGCAGACCGTGCAACTCCTGCAACCGCTCCTGCAGCTGCCTCTCGCTCTCCTCCTCGATCTGGAGCTCAGTTGCCCAGAATTCCTCTTCCTCGATCTCTACTCCGTTCCTCCGCACCTGCTTCTCCAACCTCGACACATCATCCTTCACCTTCGTATACACATCTTCATCCCCTGCTCCGGCTCTCTTCTCGCTCAACGTCCGAAGTTCCACGTCATACTCGTCCATTTTGTGATCTAGAACCATGAGAGTCTCCCTTTGCAGCTTCACCAGTTGGGTAAGATCCTCCACGCGGTTCCCCGACAACCGAGGAGACATGGATGGTGGGGCGTGGCTGCCGTTTACTAAAACCGTCCGGTGTTTGCCACTGCTGTCACTGAGCCTGCCCCCGCTGAGAATGTCCTTGAGACTACGGGGAGCACCGGTGAAAGTCAGAGATTTGCGCCGTGGCTCGCGTCTACGTAGGGAGCGGTCACCTGGAGCTCGGAGCTTGGCCATCAACGGAAGGCTCTGGCGATGCAAGCCACGTTCCGGGGCCCGAGGGGCAAGACCGTCATTCGAGGGGTATTCATTGAGGGAGGGGCCTGTGCGATGCAGGATGAACTGTACATCGCCAGCATACTGCCCCCAAGTGTTGAGGGAGGCAACGGGACTCTCATGCGGAACAAGATGGCGTTCACTGTCCCTCCATTTTTCGATTAGTGTGTAGCGCCCCGTGCGACCTATGAAAAGAAAATAAGATTACACAGCTGAACTGCAGCCCTAAACTAGTCCATGGCACATTTGGACTAGTGTTAATGGGGTTTTTTTGGCGATTAATCTATTGATTATTTTTTCGATTAGTCGACTAAAATACCGATTATTGTTTGAAGAGAGATAAAAATTATCAGGTTTGAAAAGAAATCGCAAAATAAACAAAAAAAACATACTGTACATTTTTAGGTTAACTATTTATTTATGCTACAAGTTAACTAAAAGTACAAAAAATAAGGTTTGTACTTTTCTTACCATGTATAGACAGACAGATCACTACTAAAAGAGTTAAAGAGGAGTGCAGGAGTGGTTTTTTTCCTGAATGACTCAGATTTTCCATGTCAGCGGGTGCTTGATAGAGCCAATAACTTTCTCACTAGTTCAAGAGTGGCTCTAAGAGTATACCAGTCTCAGCGCTGACTGAAAATAGATTCAAATGATGAAGTCACTTAAGACAGGTCTAAAAACAAATAGCTTTTGGTGATTTCATTAACCCAAAGCTGCTTTTTATTTGTGCATCTCCGTAAAAGTATGCCTGATGTCTCTTGATGTCTCAAGCTGTTTGAAAGCCACTCTTAATCTCTTTTCAGAGATAAACAGGTAAGGATTATTCAATCGGCCTTGATGCCAGATGGTTTCTGCATTACACTCGAACTTCAAGTGAGTTATAGCTTTGTGATTTAAGTCTGACATACTGATGCTTTTCGGTTACCATGCGGTTTTCTTTTTTGCTTATTTTTATTATTATTTTAAAATCTTGTAGCTTTTCCACTAACTTAAGGTACTTTTCCCAACAAGCAGTGATGTAATGTCATAAAATGCTAAAAATTAGCACACTGGTTTGTTCAGTTTACAAAAACAAGAACACAATGGTGCATCATTTAATTTTTACATATTTTTACATAAGTATAAAAATTTGATTCACAGGGTTGTTTAATAACCCTATAAATCTATTTTTTTAAAGATTTTTTAGCATTTGTTATTCCTATTTCATCCTCTTTATGCACGTGCGCAGCTTGGTTGTAACATTCTGTGAGTTTTAAATTTTTACCAAAAAATGCTTGTGATTAAACTGACGCGGACCTCCAGTTGAAGACCCATGACCTACAGTATATTTTAAAGATTAGTCAATTTTCTTAAAAAAAAAAAAATCCAGATCATTTACTCACCACCATGTCATCCAAAATGTCGATGTCTTTCTTTGTTAGTCGAGAACAAATTATGTTTTTTGAGGAAAACATTACAGGATTTTTCTCATTTTAATGGACTTTAATGGACCCCAACACTTAACAGTTTTAATGCAGTTTAAAATTTCAGTTTCGAAGGACTCTAAATGATCTCAAACGAGGCATAAGGGTCTTATCTAGTGAAACGATTGTCATTTTTTGCTAGAAAAATTTAAAATATGCACTTTTAAACCACAACTTCTCGTCTTCCTCCGGTCCTGTGATGCGCCAGCGCGACCTCACGTAATTGCGTAATGACGTCGAAAGGTCACGTGTTACATATATGAAACGCACATTTGCGGACAATTTTAAACAAACGGTCCTCTTTCCCCACACTTGTAAACACTGGGGCGTAGTTTTGCATACGTCATCCGTGACCTCTTGACGTGATGACGTATTACGTGAGGTCGCGCTGGCACATCACAGAGCCGGAGGAAGACGAGAAGTTGTGGTTTAAAAGTGCATATTTGTTATTTTTCTTGCCAAAAATGACAATCGTTTCACTAGGTAAGACCCTTATGCCTCGTTTGGGATAGTTTAGAGTCCTTTGAAACTGCAATTTTAAACTGCATTAAAACTGTTAAGTGTTGGGGTCCATTAAAGTCCATTAAAATGAGAAAAATCCTGGAATGTTTTCCTCAAAAAACATAATTTCTTCTTGACTGAACAAAGAAAGACATCAACATTTTGGATGACATGGTGGTTGGTAAAATATCTGGATTTTGTTTTAAAGAAAATTGACTAATCCTTTAAGGAACATACTGAAACTTCCTACCAATAGCTTGTGCCAGAGCGATGACCACTTCTTGGCAGGTGGTGGCCTCTGTGACGCCACAGACCACGCGCTGAACTCCATCGACCCACACTTTCAGCTCCATCCCAGGTCAAACACTGCAGGGTCCGGGACTTTTGGCCTTCTTCATCATTCTTCTGTGTTTCAGGGGTCTGGGGCTACAGCTGTCATCCCCCTTATGGCAATTCTGCACAGTAAGAGTATGATGGGTTAGAAAACTCTTCAGGGTGATACATACATTGCACGCTTTTACTAAAGTGTGAAGACAAAGAATAGCTGTTTTAAAACAGATTTATTTGTCCTCTTAATGACAATATTTAACTAAAAGTTTTTACTCTCTTTTAAGCTTAGTGTCCCATGAACGTTTTGCAAAATTGTAAGATTAAAGTCTCTAACCCTAAATTGTCTTTACTGTATGTTTGCTATTCAAAATGTAAACAATGCACTGTAGAAAAATTTCTTGTTGCACTTTAATGTTTAATGTTATTTTGGTCTTGTTTTAAAGGTGCCATTTGTAATAATTGAGGTAAAAGATTTTAAAAAATTAGCTACACGCATCAAAAGAATGAGAAGAAATAAGGGCAAAGATGTCATTAAAAAAATGACAAGGTATAGTGCTGCAGAACTATCAATCTGAATTAGCATGCTAAATTACTAGCTACAGCCCGACTGGTGTTGTAATACCAGTTTCGACCATGGGAGGCGGTATGCGGGCCACGCACTTAACCGCCAGCCAAACTGCAATACACGAATAAGTCGCATGTGTGGGAGTACAGCCCTCTACTACTACCGCTGCATCCGAAAACTAAAGCAGCTGACTTGTTGGCTTAAGATTCATGAAGGCAGCTCAGAGAAATGCAATTCGGACAGCCATGGATTCGGACATGTCTTGATGCCTTCCTGCCTTGCAATAGGGGTTTCGGACGTATTTCAGTTCAGGGAAGAGAGCGGAAGAATGGCTAAAGCAAGAGACATTTACCACTACCACAAACATTTGCTGCAGGTAACAACGCGCTCGGAATCACAAATAAAATATGATAAATAAAGTAACCGAACCAGAGTAAATACTGGCACTGCTTTTCATCGCTGGAGACAACTAATGGACATGAAAGAAATGAGGTTCGACTCCGAAATGACAACTTTTCTTTTCGATTGGTAAGTAAGATGCTGTTAGTATTTTGCTAGAAGTTCACTTATAATAGGCATTGCCATAACCTATGCTCAGCTTGTACATGAACTACGGCTTTGTGCAGTAAATGTGGCTCCATCTGAAAGCAGCTGATGGCGATTCACTTTTAATCAAGAAACCGGCTTCACTGACGAGAAGCGCCATGACTATCGCATGCAAATTATTGCGCATCCTTAGCTGTAAGCGTTTAATAGTTAGCTCTACCCACGGATCCGATCCGGTTTTCACCCGTTATCTACCAAGCTGATGCTAAAATGTAACATTAGCTAAGAAGCTTGAAATGTCTTCAATTATAATGAACACCAAATGGACGCACGAAACGTAGCGGAAAACATTGCAATTTTAATGAGACCGAATGTTTTTTTTGTGACTAATGATAACTTAGTTGCTAATGTAAATCAAACTTGATATATGCTGCTAAATTTGCAGCTGCTAAATTAAAATAGACCAACTCACTTTTCTGGAGGTATACTGCCCCCGTCTGTTTGGCGTGTGGAGTATGAATTGATTTTTTTTGGGCGGACATGTTAAATGGTCCCTTTAAAGAAGACACTTTAAAGTTTTTTACTGAAGTGTCTGGAGGTGAAAATATTACATAGGAAAATTATAATAGCAGTTTAAATTTATTGTACAGGGTTCCCACACCTTAGTTAACTTCAAATTCAAGGACCTTTCAAGGACTTTCCAGGTTCAATACCCTCAAATTCAAGGACTAAATGTGGGGACACATTTCAAGTGAGAGCAAGGTTACATTGTGTTATCTTTTAAGATACATTGTTACAGTTCCCTTTCGAGGGAACTGGCGCTGCGTCACTGCGGTGACACTTTGGGGACTGAATGTCTGAATGTGTATATCCAATTCAACCAATAGTGAGGCTTCACGACAAAGACAGGATGACGAGGGAGCCAGGAAGTATATCACTATCTGAAATATGGCCAAAGACGGCGTTACAGGGAAACAGGAAGTATCCCTTCTCAGGGAACAACAGTTACAGACGTAACCGGAGACGTTTTCATGTGTCAAACACAACTATGCAAAAAAGCATTTTGGTATGAATAAACATTTGATTTGATTTTATGATATTATCTTACACTACACAGGGAACAATATGGATTATTTTTCCAGAAAACTTCTTGCATAAAATAGATTCAAGCACTTTCAATGACCTGTATATATGTATGTATATTTTCAAAAACTTCCCAGGGTCTTGACTTTTTCCCCCAGATTCACAAACTTTCAAGGATTTCAAGACCCGTGGAAACTCTGATTGTAATAAATAAAACACTTATTAAAAAATGTATTAAAATTAAAATCAGGTGTCCCAGTAAAAGTAACAGGTTAAGTTTAATCAACTTGAATTTATTTAAACTTCTTAAATTCATTTAAACTTTCTTGCCTAAGCAGTTGGTATAAATTATTAAAAAAATAAGTAGAATTAGCTTAATTATTTAAACTTTATGTTTTATAATTTATAGCAACTTTGAAATGAATTGTACATTTAAGTTGATTAAAATAAAAATCTAAGTGCAACAAGGAATTTTTACAGTGTGGTTACAAATTTCTTTATACAGTATTTGCATACATAGTTGCTTTCTGTGTTCTTTATCACATTTATTTGCATAACATACTTTGATGAGTCATTTTACTGATTTCTAATTGATTTATTTAATGTGTTCCCTAGAAATGAAAAGCCTGACATGTATTGCAACACAAATGCTTTACCAACTAAGCTATATTAGGGACACCTATAGGAAAACAGAAAACGATCTATAGCTAGGCTTGCACTGCAAAAATGGTTTACGTAATGTGTTAAGACAAGCTGTGGCTTTTTTATTAAACAGAACCTAAACCCAAAACAATTTGAATAAAAAAAAATTATTTACTTTTTGTTCTCATTTAAATTTTTTATAAGTAGCAAAATTATTTGTTATAAAAAAATTAAGAGCATTTTATCAAAGCCTTTTCTTGAGGAAAAACAACAAACTATTAACTATACGATGCATCTGCGGAGAAACAATCGAGAGGTTTGGTAATCAGGAAATAACAGTTCTTCTAGCAGGAGACCTCTGTGTTTCCAGATGGACACGTTTCCTTCCTCGGATCGGACTCGGTGAACGATCGGCTTTCCCTTTGTTTTTAACAAAGACCAAGACTGCATTTACAAAGTGGTTCAGTCACTGTAAAAACAACAATTCGCGCGTTCTCCCAAAATAGCATATTTTCCAAGAAATAAATTGGCAGTGAATCTGTGCCTGTTGTGGAGGTGTGCTGAGGGTGCGAAAAGGAGGAGAAAAACAAGATAAACAGTTGGCTGCATTACGGATGTCCTGCTGGATTCAGTGAGACCAGCTGGACCTGACGTTATGGTCCTCCCACTTTTGTGAACAGGTACAATTTTATGACAGCGTGCATAAAGCAGATCTTCTGCTTTTCAGAGAAGATTCACAAAGACGACGGTTTATGTTTTTTTTTCACAGAAAATGTATAAATATAATATTTGCAGTTAATTAAGTGATTTAAACCATCTAAGGGTTAAAATAGTGTGGTTAGAGAAACAGAGGGATCTCCGAAGCAACTGATGAAAACATAATTTTAAGAAGGTTGTTGGGTTACATAATCTAAATACCAAAGTATTAAATATATTCGGATATTTATACTTTCAGATTACCAGATGGCCCTGTCCTAAATGGCACACTCCGGATTTGTGGACTTCCTCAGAGTCCACACTTTGATGACATCATGTAGTGCAGACTTTAGGGACCCTTGACAGGAGTCTACAAGGGTGCACCGGAGACGTATTTTGGGACTCGAGCGTTCACGCCAGAAATAGGAAGAGAAGTTGCCCGTCAGTGTGAACTCCTCCCATATGTTGCCTGATTGCATTTTCGCAAGGACTTCTGGGTTGGTAAAATACGTGGAGCCTTCGCTGTAGGCCGCATAATGGGTGCAAAGGGGGCGCTGATGAGCACACGTCAGAGCGTAAAAATGACAGATGGGACACCCTACGGACTCGTAGACTAAGCGAGCACGTGCAATTTAAGGCCACAAGACCAAAAGTCCACATGAAGTGTGCCATTTTGGACAGGGCCGATAAAGAAACTCTCCTGTAGCGCACTTGGAAGAGCATGATGTTAAAAATGCCAAAATCATGAATTTGACTTCCAGAAAACAAACATAAAAAATGAATGAAAGTCGCTCGCTTTGCGTAGAGGTTCAATGTTCTGATTTAAGGTGAACTTACGAGGGTGTGCTTCATGTTTTCCTCCTCCTTTTTATATCAGTTTATAAAGCTGTGAGTTTGGCTTCAGGGACGGTTTAGTGTTGTTATGCGGCATTGTGCTGGAAAAGTAAAGCTTTGCTTCAGCCAAACAGCACTGCATACAGAGTCAGACAAAGCCTCTACTCTGAATGAAACACTACACCCGTACTAATAAAATCTGCAAACGCACCACATTATGTGCTACTCGTAAAAAACGATGTGTAGCTCTCTAAGGACGATTCGGGACATGCTTGAAAACCAGGCTGTTAAAACAAAGAGCTTTCCAAGTTTTTCCAACTAAAAATTTCATTTGAAGATTCATTATAAATGAAAAATTAAACCTTAGGGCATAGAAAACGGCCAGTAAAAATTACACTATATAATGACTTTTTTATTTAAACACTATTTGTATATTATTTTTATCCAAAGCATTCAATCAATATTTTTTTAACCAGTTTATGGCACTAAAGCTCATGATCTTTGAGCTGCTAATGCAATGCTCCACTAATCAAGCTACAGTAACCTTTATTCTTTAAAGACATACAATCGTGCTAGTTTATTTAATTGTCGAACTAACATTAGATATTCTTGCACTTAACAGGACATGTCAACCATTTCCCCCTCCCAAACCATCATAAACAAAATGGAAAAATGAAAAGTTAAGCATGACTTTTTGTCATCTGACAATAATTACTGTATGAATTGCACAAATTTAACTTTTTATGGTCTAATATAAATTTAATACATCTCATGTCACCATGATGTTCCTGTGGCTCATTGGTAGAACATTGTGCTAGCTGCGCAAAGGTCATGGGTTTAATCTCAGGGATCACACACCACTCAGTTGCACTAATGCTGTGTACACACCAAATGCAAAACATTGCGTTCCTCACTCTAGATTATTCGCGGGATTTAACCAATTATTAATTATTATAATTATTATTATTGAAAGTAACCAAGGAGACTATTTCCGGGCAGTGCTTAATATCACTACGCCTGCTGCAGCCATGTTACAGCAGCAAAGTCCTTGATTATTATGCCAGAATGAGAGTATAGTCCCTAGCCATATCTGCCTAGAAAATCACAACTTTTAATTTTAATTTTCTGTCGGTCTTAGTACATGATGTAACTAAAGAAGAGTCAAGTATTAAATAGGAAAAATATCAAAACTCTTTGGTTATTTTTTTGCGCAGTGCTAATGGTCTAATCAGATTCAATGGATTATGCTAAGCTATGCTAAAAGTGGTACCACCAGACCCGGAGATCAGCTGAATGGATTCCAAAACGGTAAAAATCAAATGTTTAACCCAAGGGGAGCTGGAAATGACCATTTAAAAAAAAAATGGAGTGTCCCTTTCCCTGTCATGTTAATTTTTCGCTTGAGTTGAATAATTGAAACTTGCGCGAAGATGCGTTTGAAGCGAATAGCGCATGTTTTTGTGGCAATCGCACCCCGATTTACATCGTCCCACATGTTTGCATCTATTCATGTCTTTGCATTGACTTTACTTGTGCAAATTGTTGAATTCGCCTTAAGTCTCTTTGGATAAAGGCATCTGTCAAATGCATCAATGTAAATAAATGAACTATCTACAATGCTTCATTATGAAAAATTTCTTACTGCATGCACACTGTAAACCCCGAACTGTACAATCTACTGATTTTAAATTAGTAAACTGTACTCAAACCAGTGAAAAAAGTTTAAGATTTCTAAAATAAAAACTCAAATAACATGAGTCAAATAACTTCGCTAACTCAAATATTATATTTATAACTACCAAACTGAATCATTTCAATAAAACAGCCTCATTTTAACAAAAACTGCAAATAATTACAAACTTTGGGTAGTTGTGATGAGGTTTATGGCACTGCACAGCAAATTTACTTCAGTTTAATGTTAAATCAACACAGAGGACTTCCAGATCCCATGAGCCTGCATTACAAGAGCATTTAGGTGAAATTAATTGATACTTTATGTGGTTTTTAGTAAAGAAAAGACTCAAGTGTCTTAAATTAAGTTGGAGATTTAGAAAAATGTGCTATTATTGGTTCAGAAGTGTTGTGCGTGTGCTTAGGCTGTAGGTTGGATATGTGTTGCATTATCATATAAACAATATGAAGTCATTGCCAGCACTGAGGTCAGTTTCTACACACTTATATACACATGAGTCACATCGTCTGTTTCTGTGACTCGTGAACAAAAAACAAATGGTTAGCAATACTTATGGTAAAACAGTATAGTGTACTTAAAGTTTATATTTCAATTTTATTTAATAATTAAGTAAGGATTAACTGTAATTAATAAATATTATTTACTTAAAATTTTTGAGTTGGTTTACTTAAATCTTTTTAAGTAATCGGTTTCCACAAAAGTTTTGAGTACTTTGAACTTGTCAGTTTTACATTGCACTGCATAAACTTATAACTCTCTAATTTCGGAGAACTGCACATATACACATCTCATACCCAACAAGACACTGCCTTTACAACTCCATTTGAATCCTTACAAACGCCTGTAATAGGCATTACATTGACTTGACTGATAGTACACTGACATATGGTAGAGCTGAAGTTGAGCCAAAATAAAATATGATGGCTTTTACAACACAACCAAAAGAATTGGAGTCGGGTTTCATCCAGATTTCTAATTCTGATTTGATTTACGTAGGGTCAGGAGCGGTTCAGATTTAAGGCTGCCAATTCAGGGAGCGCATTTACATTCAAAATCATATTTCAAATTGGCTCACAAATGTATACCTAGAAGTCCAATAGGAGTTTGCAAAATTTTCCATGTTTTCTTTTTGAGCATATGAGCTTTTTGTCCTTCACGTCTACTGCCTTTAGCGTTCGTGACAGCAGATGGAGTCCGGTGGCTAAGCGTCAGATTGTGGGGCATAGACCGGGCCATTTTATGTTTCCTTCTACAAAAAAAACACAAAAGTGGCGTGCGGCCCGTTGTCGTTTTTCCACGATTGCTCACTGAAGCAAGGGAGTCCAGTTAACGGATGACTTCACTTCCTCTGCATCCTGTATGTTGGAGTAAATCAGCCAAGACCAAAGGCAGGGGTCTGTGGTAGATTTGAGATATTTTGACGCACCGATTAAATGTTTAATTGCAATATTTAATTCCAAATTAACTAATTGAAGTATTGCATGCATGTCTTTTAACATATTTACTTTACTTTATCCTAGTATGTTAGCCATTCAGAATAGGGGTCTATTTTGCCCACTTTAAGCTCTTTATTCATTTATTATCAAGCAAACGATTGTGTTAATAAAAAGGTTATGGTGAATTTTCAACATGATTTTTTTTATTTGCAATTTTAGTACTATGACTTATAGTAAAGTTAAACAAATATTTGTTGCATGTGCTGCCTGCAGGCTGTTTCTTTTTATTAGTCTTTCAGTCTTTTGAATTATTATTAACTTTGAATTATTGCTAATAAATGTGACGCTAAACATTTATCACTATGTTGTTATATAATAAAACAAAGAATAAAATTAATTGGTCTCATTTGTTCTTTTCAACCAATCATAGTGAGTGACAGCATTACATATCTTTTAAATGAAATGCAAAAAATATTTTTTTCTTTATTTACTTAAACTCGTTTGACTTTAGACTTGACAAACTTGTCAAACCTGAATTAATTTGATGTAGAACTTATGTCAAATATTGAAAATTGACAATGGCAATATTAATATACAGTAGATAACAAGTTTATTCTGCAAAATAAACAGCCTGCTGTACCTCATCATTTATACAAAATAAACGGATTGTATCATACATCTTAATATGTACAAATATTAAATACCCTTTTCATTTTTCTGTAAAGCAAGTTTTACTAATGAACAACACACACCTATTGTAGAACTGTAAGAAAAAAAAGCTTTTTATCAAGCTGACATTTAAGGTTGAGCATGCAAAAAAGTGTTGCGTCCTTCCTTCTCTTTCAGCAAGACTCTCTATTCAATATCCTGTTAATGCAGGTCCCACACCTGCTCTTTAGAGGGTTCAAAGACACCAAGGAGCTCACATCACTTGATCACTAATACCCTGTCTTCGTCTAGGGCTGGGTATCAAAAACAGATTCCATTTTGGAGCCATTTCCAAAAAGTCAAAGAACCGTAGACTGTTTAACTGTGGTATTTGTGGTAAAACCACAGTAATCACAAATTTCCATTGCTTCATTATAGTAACCAGGATTTTTGTAATAAAACTAGTGTGAAAGTGACGTTATGATCAACCCATCCAGTGCCGTAACCCCAAACTTTTTCATTCCACGACCCACTTAGACCGGTATAATCTATCAAAATATATCTTTTATAGAAATATGCAGAAAAAAATACAAAAATACAAAACGTTTCATCCTACCTCCATCAGTTCTCTTTTTATCACCTTTCAAATATGAGTAAGTTTATTGAAACACCAAATTTTAATATAAGATAATTACATTTCTGTGAAGGACTTTTGATAGAGATCAGATTCAAAGCGATCCTCAAAACATAGATAGACATACAGCTGTTTGCCCTAGGGCGATACTTCTCGGTTTTACAAGTTGCGGAAGAGCGGTATTATGGATTGCCGAAAATATTTGCAGGGAAATGTTTTCTCTAAAGCTGCGTTTACACCAGCCGCGGTTGAGGCGTCAAGCGCGAGTGATTTCAATGTTAAGTCAATGTGAAGATGCGTTGACACACGTCCGTGGTCTGGCGGCGCGAATGAGACGTTTAGCGCGATGCGGTAGATGCGATTACGCCTCATTCGTCCGTCTAGTTCACGCAAATGGCGCGAATTGAGCATTTCCGCGGCAAACGCTCAAGTTGAAAAATTTGAACTTTGGTGGAAAAACACTTCGCGTTAACCATTAAGGAGCTTGCTTTAGTAGTGACGTGATTACAGAAAGCGAGCGGAGTCGCAGAAGCCCCTCCCAAGACGCGAATTTCCGCATGAAGGAGACACACTCAACTGTTCAAGCGGCAAACTAGGCGAGGTAGACGCGATTTTGACGCCTCAAACTCGGCTGGTGTAAGCGCCGCATTAAAGGTATAACGGAGGATTTTCTTTTTCAGGGTGGATCATCAAGACTATTGGTCCTCCTAGTGAATCCCTTTAACAGAAATACAGCAGAAATGTTTAAAATTCACCCTTATTATGTTTACATCTTATAATGGATTCATTCATCCTTTCTTGATACATAGTTACACATCGTTTTCTTTCATGGACTATGGACCCCCTAAAGTAGCTTTGGCCACCCCCTGGCCTGAAATCACTGATACATCCTTTAAAGTATATAATTAAGAATGTTTTTGAAATTTATTTGAGATACATTATGGTTTTTATTAATCAAGCAAAAGAAACTAATCATTAGATTAATCGTCCAATTAGTCGTTAGATTAGTCGACTAATCGGAAAAATAGTCGACAGATTAATCGTTTAATAAATAGTCGTTTACCCCAGCTCTAAACAAGACCAGATTATTTTTGGGAGAATGTTTCACACGCTGGTCTGCGCTAAAAGCACAGGTTGGGCTTCCTACTGATACAAAGTTTCTACTCGACAGGTAAATTTTGGCATGCTATTTGGAGAAATCCTTTTAAAAACACTGCTAGTACTAGTAAAAGTTGATGTAAGCTTGTGCACACGTTTAATAGCCGTTCCCTCACGGGAGCAGGTAGAGTGTTGCGCATGTGCATTTTTTAAAACAGTGGAGAGGGCGGTTCTTTTCAAAAATTTGGGAAAAACTTTCAGCTATACCTTTAATTGACGAGTTAAATCGTCAATGGCGGGGAAAGAGTTAAATGTAAGTTTAATTGCAATCCCAAAATACCTGATATCAAAACCATTACCATTAACTCTCATAAATAGGACAACAACCAAGTGACTTTGCGCGACCCACCTGATCCCACTGTGTGACCCACTTGTGGGTCCCGACCCACAGTTTGAAAACCCCTGTAATCCATCCATTGAGTTGTGAACACACACACTGTTATGAATCAGAATCAATTAGAGTTGATCAATTCAAAAGATACCCAAACCTATCTCTGTAAAAATGATGCTGGTGCACAATTTGGACCCGTTTCAACTGCTTCTGGGCAACAAAAACAGGCTTAGCATGAGCTCCATAAGTCTTCAGGGCTCCAACCACAAACATCTAACGTTTGTGACCCGAGGGTGGGATAATAATCTCAGTAACTTTTTCAAAACAACAACAACTCAATCTCGAAAACAACACTGTGCCAAACTGCTCCCAACAAAGTCATTTACAGTGGAAGTGCCATTGAGCTTGACAATCACATCATCCTTGGCACGATGCAAACTACTACGGCCACTTCAATCCATGTCCATCTGAAACAAAATTACTAACTTTTGACTTTTACAATTGCATAAATAAACACATTTACTTGAGATGCTAAAATATATTTTTAACATCCAGTAAAACCTATACTGATGCACCCCAATCATGTAACATGTTTGTTGGAAGGATATAGTCTTTTCCCAAATGCCACCGTAAAGAAAGATCACAGCCGGCATCATTTCATTGGCCAGTTAATAAAGCTATTCTGAGCCCTTTCTTTTATACCATACTTTACAGTATCTAGAGAGAGTAACAGCGTTCAACCATGTGCTCTCCATCATTTGCAAAGTAGCCACTTAGTAAAAGAGCAGATTATCAGTAAAGCACCACTAAATGTGAGAACAGAGCACTTGGAAAAGTGACAAGAAAACGTTTGACTTTGGACTGAACTGCTAGATGTAACTTTTTGAATATGTTTTGATGTCATAATGCCACAGGAGAACATTACTGATACATATGCTAAAAATAACTTACGGGCAACCACGGGGGAATGTTGGATGACGTTCTGATTGGTTTATTTAACGTTACGCCCAAACCACACCTATGAATAATGAACCTACTTCAGACCAACCCCTTATTGATTTGCGCCTGGCGCAAGAGTTATTTATCCTGCCGGGAAAATAGCAACAGCGCCAAAGATCCGCCCACAAAGTCACTTGCGCTTTGCGCTTCGCACTCGCGTTTCAGATCGTTAAAATAGGGCCCTTAATTAATTAATAATCTAGTATGTGTTAATTTTCTGTCATAGTTTCTTCAAAATTAAGTTTTATTTGAGTTTTTTAAATAACAATTTTAATTTTCATCATGATGAGTATGCCCCGCCCATTTAATTGCCACACCCCCTCGGCCCAACCCACCCGCCCAACCCTACCACCTTAACTAACAACTTTTCTGCAGGAAACCCTGAAACCTGTATGAATTTCTTTGTTCTGAAGAACACGAAGAAAGATATTTTGAGGAATGTTGTTCATAAGCCCCATTCACTTCAAAAGTAGGATAAAAGAATACTATAGAAGTGAATGGGGCTCATTGATGGTTTGGTTGCAAACATTCTTCAAAATATTTTTCTTCAGGTTCATCAGAACAAAGAAATTTATACAGGTTTGTAACAACATAAAAGTGAGTAAATGATGACAGAACTATCACTTTAATGTATGATTTTACAGATCTTGTTTCCGATCATGGCACAATGATCTGTAAGTCACACATACTAACCCATATAACCCAAGTGGATATTTATTAAATCATCTCGATCTGTGTTTCACAGAAGAAAATTTTTCAGACAACAGGAGATGACAGAATGGGTGACAAATGTTCATTTTTTAGAGAGGTTTTTAGATAATATAACTGGTAACCAACCACCAATAACACACTGTGTTGACAGAGAACAGGAAGCAGCAGTCAAGTATCTTCCTAAGTTAATGGTGTTTATTGCATTTTTAAGCAGATTCCCCGTGATCTTTCCAGATTTTCTCCGACAGGAAGCTAATATGGGACCGCTGACTGTGTCTGAGTCAGAGAATTCACATCATGCAAGTTTATCCCACTGGGCTCAGTGCAAAACTGACTCATTCGACACCGGCCAACTTCAAATTTCTGAAATTAACCCAGGTGGGTGCAGAAATGTGCACAAAACGTTAAAATTATGTATCTTACAGATTTCTAAGTGATATGACCTAAAATTTTATGAAGAGGGTAAAATTATTAGAAAGATTTCCAAAGGAATTGAAGGAGGGACCTCAGCCATATCTAAACAACAGAAGATCTGAATATTAAAGAGAATTGGGAATAGTTGCATTGACAAGGGCCATTAAACAACCATCCAGAACACCCTAGCAACCAAGTACCATTGTGGTGGGGAGTATTGCATGGCCAAAACCCCTCAAAATGTTGAAATCTAAAAAACTTAAGATATATGTCTAAAACAAAACCTGCATAAAGGTTCATACAGTATATGAAACAACCTGCACTCACAATATTTCTTGTATCTCTCAGGATGTCCAACTAACATTTTGCCTTGTTCAACTTGTTTGTCAATCATCTTGTGAGTTCTTGACAGATGCTTAACCCTGTCGTCTGTGTGGATCGAATTAAAAACTAATAATACAAGATTCCAGGCCCAGTACAAGCATCTATCCAAAAGCAGAAAGATAAACTCATTTTATATGAAATCATGATGTGGTGTTGCTATTGCCGAGCAATTCTGGATTGAACTTTCATTCTACTTGCGCTCACGCTAGCTGTCATGCTACATGTAATTACTAGCAATTTATGCACTCTCCAGTAATTGGTTGCAGGCCTTTAGTGAAACTTTTCCAAGAGTGAAAACACTTGATAAAACACAGACAAATATAGCTTAATAACTATTTTCGAAACCTAGATTAATACAATATACGTACAGCTCAAAGTTTTGAAAACTTCCTAGTTGAGAAGTTTGTATCTTAAGGTAAATGTCCATAATTTTTATGATTTTCATGAAAAGAAAATCAGAAAGTGACTTAATATTTGAATATTGACTATTCACTAAAATGACTATTAAAGGATAACTCCACTTTCTTAAAAAAAATCCTGATAATTTTTGACGTGATGACGCATTACTGGCGTGTCACACGGCTGGTCAAAACGAAAAGTTTTAAAGTAAAAAAAACATTCTTGATGGAAATGACAATCATTTTGCTAGACAAGAACCTTATGCCTCGATTGTGATCGTTTAGAACCCTTTGAAGCTGTATTGAAACTGCAATTTTTAACTGCATTGAAAGTGTTGAGGTCCAATAAAATCTATCAAATTGAGAAAAATCCTGGAATGTTTTCCTTAAAAAAACTTAAAGGATTATTCAATTTCTTTAAAAAAAAATCCAGAAAATTTACTCACCACCATGTCATCCAAAATGTTGATATCTTTCTTTGTTCAGTCGAGAAGAAAACATTCCAGGATTTTTCTCATTTTAATGGACTTTTATGGACCCCAACACTTAACAGTTTTAATGCAGTTTAAAATTGCAGTTTCAAAGGACTCTAAACGATCTAAAACGAGGCATAAGGGTCTTATCTAGCGAAACAATTGTCATCTTTTGCAATAAAAATTAAAAAAATGCACTTTTAAACCACAATTTCTCTTCTTCCTCCGGCTGTGTGACGACTGACGAGCCAGCGTGACCTCACGTAATTGCGTGTGGACGTCGAAAGGTCACGCGTTACATATATGAAACGCACATTTGCGGACCATTTTAAACAATAAACTGACACAAAAACATTAATTAGTATCATACAACAACGTCGGAACGGTCCCCTTTCTCCACAGTTATAAACACTGGGCCGTAGTTTACGTCATCCGTGACCTCTCGACGAGATGACGTATTATGTGAGGTCGCGCTTTTTCTTGCCAAAAATGACAGTCTTTTCGCTAGATAGTAATAAATCGTTTAGATTTTCCTTTGAAGCTGCAATTTTAAACTGCATTAAAACTGTAAAGTGTTGGGGTCCATTAAAATTCGAAAAATCCTGGAATGCTTTCCTTAAAAAACTATTTTATTTTAAGAAAATTGACTAATCCTTTCATTTCTTCTCGACTAAACAAAGAAAGATATCATCATTTTGGATAATATAATCCTTTTATATTCAATGCTATATTTGTTCTAAAATCTATGTGGTGATAAATGATATCTGCGGTTACTCCACTAGGCCACCTATGCTTACTAGAACACTAGCAGCTTTCTACAATTATTAGGCGATTTCTCCTCAGCTCTTGTTTTTGAGGCAACGATCATGATACGTTTTCACAGACGCATTATTTTAGGCAGTCATGTTGTTTCCAAAGGTCTGTTATTTACCTCGCTCTGTCAGTGGTAAGCTTGTGAGCACATCGGGATGTGTACGATTTGATCTGTAAACATCACACATTACGTGATAATCTGAGCTGAACATCGTAACCGATCGATGTCCAGGACCAGATTTTGTCTCAGATTCTCAGGATGGGAAAATCTGTGTAAATTCGGGTTTATAATCCCGTAGCGTAACCCCAGTTTAAAGGGGACATATGATGAAAATCTGGCTTTTTCCATGTTTAAGTGCTATAATTGGGTCGCCAGTGCTTCTGTCAACCTAGAAAATGTGTTCAAGATCAACCCAATAACTTAGTTTTAGTAAACCATTCTCTGCAAGCATGTGACATTTTTTTGAAATTTGGCTCCCCTTGTGATGTCAGAAGGGGATAATACCACCCCTAAATCTGCAATATCCAACCACGGCACTCCCATTTAGTGCAGAGATCGCCTCATTTGCATTTAAAAATAAAAAATGATCTGCCGGGTATTTTGAGCTAGAACTTCACATACTTTGGAGACACCAAAGATTTATTTGACATCTAAAAAAAAGTCTTGCGAAATGTCCCCTTTAAGGGTTCAAATTCAGAGATCACTGTTAAACTAACTAGTGATTGAGCCATTGTTGAGCCTTACAAACATGCAGAAGGTTATCTGAAGACACGGGCCTTGATTTTACAGGGTGGAAACTGATAACATTGAGGTTACACATTCCACACAGCTGAGCAGTCACTAAGCCCTGAATGAGATAAGACATTTCCAGCCTTCTCTGATCAGCAGACCAACAATGACTCTCAGACTCATTTACTGTCATCATGTGTGGTTTATATCACTGGTGGGTTTATGTTGTTTTGCATTCTTGGCTCGATACTAACACTAAAATAGGTGTTTTGTGAATCAGAGGAACAGTGGGGTGTGTTGTTTTTCTCATATTCTGGGATAAACTCTGCTTTCTAATTTAAGACCATATGTTCATTCTGTTGAAAGATCTAGGAATTTGTTATCCCAAGCAGCTCCATTGTGAATCTTGACTAAACATACAAGTACTACAACAATAAACTGGTATTTTAGTTTGAGAAAAATATGACAAACCAAAATAATGACATAGTATTTTGGCTATTGTTTCGTAAATACATCTGAAGGAATTTCATTTAAAGACTCACTAAATTGACGCTTTGATCAACACGTTGACGTAACTTCCATTGAGACAGGAAATTATGGTGTGGCCATATTAACAACAACAACATTAAGTGTCTCCTCCCACTTTTAAAACACCCAATAGCGTTTAGTTTAAATCATAGCCTGGAATCTGATGAGAAGCTGAAGTGCAGAATGAATCGTTGATCCATCTTAGCGACTATGTATCGTCCAAATAGTAAATTTTGTCAATGTTTTGAAGCGCACTCGTTTTTAGATATCCTTAAAGGGATAGTTCACCCAAAAATGAAAATAATGTCATTAATGACTTACCCTCATGTCCTTCCAAACTCGTAAGACCTCCATTCATCTGCTGAACACAGTTTAAGATTTTCCATGTCCAGAAATGTAATAAAAACATCATCAAAGTAGCCCATGTGACATCAGTGGGTCAGGTAGAATGTGTTGAAGCATCAAAAATACATTTGTCTAAAAAATAACAAAAATTCTGATTTTATTCAGCACTGTTTTCTCTTCTGTGTCTGTTGTAAAGCACATGCGCGAGATGACCTATGACGGGACTGACGTGTTATCTGGTGCGCCCCGGCTGTTTTTTTTTTTTTGTGAACCTGTGCTTCGTTTACAGTCTGAGGGAGACGCACCCTGTCAGTTTGAAAAAAAACCTTTGCAAACATGTCTTAGGATAACACGTCATCCGTGTCACTGCAGTCACTTGACTTTAGTCTCATGCATGCGCTTCACAACAGACGCAGAAGAGAAATCAATGCTGAATAAAGTCGTAATTTTGGTTATTTTTGGACCAAAATTTATTTTCGATGCTTCAACACATTCTAACTGACCGACTAATGTCACATGATGATGTTTTTATTACCTTTCTGGACATGGACAGTATACCGTAGGTAGATTTTCAATGAAGGGTCAACAAGCTCTCGTACTAAATCTAAAACACCTTAAACTGTGTTCCGAGATGAACGGAGGTCTTATGAGTTTGGAAAAACATGATGGTGACATTATTTTCAGTTTTGGGTGAACTATCCCTTTAAGGCTAACATACTCACACTAAAGGCCAAACAACATAAATTTTGATTTCATGGAGACTTTAAACACAAAACTGGGCAAAAAATACAATACACGTACGTGCATGTAGAGCATTTTGAACTTTGTTGATTCCTGAAGGAAAATGCAGGTGCGAATCAAACCCAAAGTTGGCCAACAACACCACTGCACAAGCACGATCACACTGGACCTCCCATCAGCTAAACATAGAGGAGATCCATGTCCTTACCAAACCTCCCAGCTGGCGGGACAAAGGAAGAAAAACAAACCTTCTTTCCCCACCCCAGAAAAACACAAACCTTAGGTACAGAACATTTGGAGGAAAGTGAGGTCCATTTGGTCTCCTCAGTGTACTTTGCTATGCTTGATTCTTTCACAAAGACTGGCACATTTGGCTTCAAAGAGCACAATGCGAAGCTTTCATGGAAGGTAACAGGCGAACAAAAAGTTTGAGGAACTATACAAAGCCATGCCAAGTTTTAAACAAAGTTCCCTCTAAGGAAGTCCAAAAACAAGATGGCAAGAACAGACTACCTACTGTGGTTTTTAACGTCAGGACCAGCAAGGGCTGTATTGTTAAAACTTTCTCTAAGCTGAGGTGCTTAAATAAACTTCAGAATAGCTACACCCCCCAAAACCCACCTCCACACCCCGAGTTAGGACACTGAGAATAGCAGGATTGCTGCTAACATCTGGATGGCACGTTTAGCTGGATATATAATGCTGTCTTTGTTCTTTTGCCACGGTTGTGATCACCAAGCTAGCTTTGAAGAAACGGCCAAAAACTGAGTTAGGGAGGTATTGGATGAAGTGTCGACGTGAACAAGTTGTTTATTAATAATCCATCTTCTCAGTACTTTCAATAAAGCACTTATGCATAACCACTACGTGGATACTTATTGAGCATTAATGAAAGTCACTATAGAAATGCATTTTGCTCTTTGAAATGTTTAAGTAAACTATAAACAATAAACATTCATCTGAAAACGTGTACTGTATACAATATGGCATAATAAGATAACCAACTGAATACTAAAAAATATCAACAATATCTACTAATGTCAGTGAATTTCTCAAATAGCTTTCTATGCATGACAACTACTTGCTGTTTCTACTTGCAGAATAAAAAATTTGTTTTTGCATTAACAACTATTGTAGATGTACCACATAAGAATATTTAAATGCTTTCCTTCATACAAAATGTAAACCTAATTACATGACGATGAAAGAATAAAGTAAAAGACTAAATACATAATCTATAGCCTTAAATTACAACACCTATTTAGGTATAATGCATAACATTGGGTATCAACGCCATCACATGCACTGTATTTCTCAAAGATCAAATGAAAATTGTGATGCAAGTAAAGAACATATTTGAACTATTTCCAAGTATATAAAACTCAAAGGTTACGACACCCCTATTCATCTAGTAAAATAAATAATCACGATACATTGCATCAATGCTTTTTATTTAGTTAATCCATTATTTCTTCTGCTTAAAGGTTTTAAAGGTTAATCATTCAAATGTGAATATTTTAACGTGTGATGTTAAAACCGAATTGGTGTTATTTTTGATAACTTTTAGGTGGCAAATCGTGTCTTACCTGTCTTTATAAAAGCAGAAGAAAGAATCCAATTTTGCCCAGATTTGTCCGAGCCGATGCCACAATGACCAAAGTTTGTGCAATACGGTAACACGAGAGCTCCTCAAAAAAGTTAAAGTATGAGTTCTTAAAATTCTTTCTTTTCTACACAGAATGAGCGAAATTCATCTGTTCACTGCCCCACAGAAAAACTTTTCACGTTGAGCTGTCGATCCGATGTGGAAAATACAACCATATGATCTCCCTCACAATCACAGACCCCGCTTTTACCCACCCGACACGGCCCGCCCCCAACCCTATCACTCTCTGCATTCATTGGTACAGCTAAGTGAATGACTTTTAAACTGTCCAATCACATTTGCGTTGTGCTGTAAGCCCACCCTCTAGCTGCAGGCGGGTCTTGTTTGGACGGCAAAAGTTTTTTTTTTTAAACAAAAGTTGTCTTCCTGCAAGGGAAGTAGCTTGAGGCTCAGAAAGCCAAGCCTGTATATTTAAAGTAATAATTTTTCAATCAAAAAAATCTTATGCAATAAGATTTATTGTATGATAACTATTGCAGGAACTTACGTAAATAAATTCCAAAGATTCGTATCTATAACATGAATCAGTCACGGAGTTATAAATCGTTCTAAAGGAATCCGTACACAGTAATCTACCGATTAGTACGATTTGAACAGCGTTGAGAAAAACAGCATCAAGCACGTGCCAGCGGCTGGGATAATATTTCACAGTTATAATGATTTTAACAGTCATTGAATTGAAAATACACAGTGAAGAGTTAAAATATGAAACGTCGTATCTGTCCATCCTGGGACAACAAGTTTTTACCTGCTAACCTATTTGTAGGATTTCCCCATGTGGTACCCTAAAATCACACATACTTTTTATATGTTGAAAATGGAACAAGTAATAGCATTGAACAGGTCCAGCGAAATTTTGTTTATTTAACATTTAATAATGACTGTGTTAGAAATAGAAAAAAATATATAAGTATAAATGTAAGTTCTACAAGAAATTAAAAAAAAAAAAAATCGACGTGGATGTTATATAACACAGTTTACAGCCTGAAACAAACGCTTGAAAATACTGTACTGCCCCCTAGTGTTATGTTTCAATTTTAATGCATGCATTTCGTTGTTTTTAGGTTTTACCTTATTATATAAATATATTTTCATTTATGTAAATGTATTTTGGATAAAAAAATATATGTTTGTATAATAAATCAATATATAATACAATACTAAACAGTAGAGTCTCGCATATTCTACCGTTTTTAAGATAATTATTATTTCAATATGAAGTCATAATATCTACGCTTTACTAAACCTGTTTTTATGTTAATTGTGTCATTATGTAGTATATTTATAATCATTTGTCAAATGATATTGGTCAAATCAGAGACCTTGTGATTTATGTGCAATTAATTTTAAACACGCAAAGAGACGTAACGTTAGTTATTCATAGTAAGATATTTATAGCTACACATAAACGTAATCCGCCCCAGTCTTTTTATTACACTGTCAACAGAGTGATGTACAATCGAGTCAAACAATATTTAGGGCGAGTGATTTGTGTAGTGTTTTGATAATCGCAGGTGATTGGCTACTCGTGGCCGTATGCAAAGTTGGCTAGTTTGATTGACAAGAAAAACACCCAATGAGAATCCAAATACGCGATGACGTACGCACGTACACGTTCCGGTTATATTTAGGGCCTATTTAAGCACCAAGACAGTCTCAACCAAACTGCCTGTAGCGCTTGTCAAAAGCCGGTCCCTTTTGAGCGTCGAATATGTCCTAACCAGAATATGTCACACAGTAGTTACGCTATATTTGTTTCGTTTTATAACCATATTTAGCTTGGATTTATTGGTGTTGATAGTTTATCAGTTATTGATCAAGCCCTCCGCCCTGCACATCTCATTGTTAAGCCACCGATCTGGATTACTCGCCTCCACAGATGTTTCAACTCTAATAATGCAAGATGCATGCTGATGCTCAAGAGATGGTGCTTGACTCCGCGTTACTCATCATTTTAAACTCATCCACCTACTAAAACAACCGCAAACAGTCGACAATCGTTTGTATTTTGGGGTAAGTAATCATTTAGCAGCACGGTGTATCCGCCCAAATTTATGTAAAGCACAGCCTCCGACCGCAGGCCATGTAGCATAGGAAGGGCAGAGGAACCGATCCTTACGCCTTGTTGTCGTTTTATTCAGATCGGATTAATCAATGTAACTAGTACTTTGTTGCGATTGTCAACGCTTATGAGGATTTCTGCGTTTGTATTTAAATGTATGCAGCATGGCAAGGTCATGATAAAGGCTCGAGGCACTAGGGGCTTTTCAGACGCGGAACTTAAAGCAACCATAGAGGTAAAAACAATAGAAAATGTTTTTTAACAGAACGGTTGACCACCATAAACACTTGCATAT
The DNA here is from genome assembly GCA_025389145.1 of Misgurnus mizolepis. Classification (NCBI taxonomy): domain Eukaryota; kingdom Metazoa; phylum Chordata; class Actinopteri; order Cypriniformes; family Cobitidae; genus Misgurnus; species Misgurnus mizolepis. The sequence goes on along the minus strand of JAIFKI010000012.1, from coordinate 37,355,194 downwards.
AAACCGAAAATGAATTAAATTGAAATGTTGTTTGTTTGAATGCATGTGTTTTTGTAGTGTGATCATTGTAATTTCACGCCCAAATAAACTCAGGCCCTGCTATGGAAAGGCGCTTCAGTGTATTTAACACCTAGCCTTACCTTAGTAGTCCTTTATTTTGATCCTGTACGTAACCGCTGTTGATGTTAAATTGAAGGTTATTTTTTATTATGATATGTATATAAATAAGCATTTTACTTTTGAGTATTTGAGGGGTGTCATGCTATGATATAACTTATTGTCGATCTGTTAAATCGTGATTGTAAGTTAACCGATCTCGTCAAAACCACTTTTGTATCGGTTTCGTTTAAATCTATTTGTTTATATAAAAATATACATTGTTATGCATAGTTTTAAAAAAATATGCTGAAAAAAATAATGTTGTATTACTATATACTATATTAGGTTCTAGTAAAATTTGGAGATACTGTGTTTAAAAAAAAAAAAAAAAATAATAAATAATAATTAACAGTAGATATGCACCGATATATAAAAAAATCTGCCGATTATTCAGACTCCTATGGGTCGATACCGAAAGTTTGGTGGTTATATTAACTTGCATTAACGAAATTTAAAAAATTTAATTTTTCGCTGTATTTATTCATAAAATGTCCATTTTATATTTAACATTAAACTAGTGAGATTTCTTTAACGTTTTCTATACACAGAGCTCAAAATCATTGCATTGTCCTGTTGCTTTTGATTGACAGGATATCGGCCACGCTTTTCCTTTATTAGCGACAAATACCAGGTTTTTGCCGATATATCGGTGCATCTCTAATCAGCAGCAAATGAAATACTATTGTGTTCATTATAACTTGTATTAATCACTAAACTGTACTACAGCATACTACAATTGATTACCGTTTACTAGAATTAATAAAGTATACTACAAAATTATACTACACTTCTTTTGTCAAAGCTCTTTTGATTAACTTTTGTTTACATTAATTGGTTATAATCGCTTGAAAAATAAAAATATATGTATGAGGACATGCTATAGCGCAGTAGGTTAAATGATATATTTAGGCAAAATGATCGACCATCAATGAAGAATTATAGGTTTGGACACCATAAGGGTTTATATACTACATTATGTTCCTTAATACAAGACTTTTGTCCCAATACTCTTTTGAAACTTTGCCCGTAACTTATTTAACAGTGTAAATAAGTTTGAACTTATGAGATTGCATTAAACCCCTCCTTTAAGCAAGCTGAACTGTCTACAAAATAAACAATAAATATTTGGAGAGCTACAAAATTGACATTTACAATTCATGCATTTGGCAGGTACTTCTATCCAAAGTTTCTTACAGTGCATACAAGCTATACATTTTATCAGTATGTGTGTTCCCTGGGATCAAATCCATGACTTTTGCACTGCTAGTGAAATGCTCTACCAGTTCACCAGCAAAATTTAGACAGGATAAGCGAAAAGCTGGGATTGTGTTGTCTTAAAGTGCTTGCGCTGTTTGACAGCTATAAGGTTTAAACATTCATCAATGCTGTGTTATTGCCCTAATGGTTTACTGTTTTTACCCAACAGGTAAAGAATGACAGAATATAAGCTTGTGGTTGTGGGGGCTGGTGGCGTTGGGAAGAGCGCACTTACCATCCAACTCATCCAGAACCACTTTGTGGATGAATACGACCCAACCATCGAGGTGAGACATGTGTCTGAAATGGTGCTGCTTTATACCGGATTCTTACAGGCATGCAAAGCTGTGAAACTCACCGACATGTGACTATGCAAAAAATTTAGAGTTAAAGATACAACAGTGTAAGCCAGTTTTACTGGTTTAAAAAGAGGCGGATTTTACACTGTATACCCCTTTGTCTTCGAGCTTGACTTTCTCTTGCTGACATGGCTTCTGCACGTGAACTAGTTAGGCATGGTGCCATTACTTTTAAGTGTACTGTACACTACTGTAGTAAAATTACAAGATACAAAAGTGGTTTTAAACCTTGTCATAGTAAATATTAAAGGATACTATAGTATTTGCTACAGTAGGTTTGTGCCGATAGATGATAGTATCAGGTTTCGATGATCGTCAGACATCTCGCCATGGGCTTCACTTTACATGTGTTATGATTTTAGAAAAATAAATCTTGTATCATATTATTTAGCATGTTATCGCATATTGTATTAGATATTGTACATTGATTTTATTGCTCCAAATACCGAATATACTGTTGCACCTGTGCAGGACTCCTATAGGAAACAGGTGGTGATCGATGGAGAGACGTGTCTACTTGACATCTTGGACACTGCAGGTCAAGAGGAGTACAGTGCCATGAGAGATCAGTACATGAGGACGGGAGAGGGATTCCTTTGTGTATTTGCCATCAATAATACCAAGTCCTTTGAGGACATTCATCACTACAGGTTAGGGTTTGTTATAAACAAAATTGAGTTTCGGCAATCAAATAACATCCAGCACCAGGTCTGTAAAAAGAAAACCACTCCGATCGTATCTTCTATTTAATTGAAACCTTTTGTTTTTACAGAGAGCAGATAAAAAGAGTCAAGGATTCTGAGGACGTCCCCATGGTCCTTGTTGGGAATAAGTGCGATCTTCCGTCCCGCACTGTGGACACCAAGCAGGCTCAGGATTTAGCACGTAGCTACGGCATACCATTTATAGAGACCTCAGCAAAGACAAGACAGGTATGGAAAAAGCAGCAGATCTCATGTAATAAATTATTTTAAGGGTATTAAGGTAGAGATGCATTTGTAATTTAAGTCGTAAGATAGGGTGACCATACTTGCCATTTTTCTCGGACACGTCCTCCTGGCCAGGATTCGGATGCGCCCTCCGGTCATCGAGGATTATTATTCCAGGTTTTATTTTAGAATAGCAACTGTTATATTTCATGGTAAGAATGAAGTTTGTATGTTTTTAAGAGAAAGATTTTATAATGTTTTTAACTGAAATGTGAGAACCTCGATGACGTATGCGGTCGACAAATGCGACTTCCAGAGGACGAACCCGAAATTGTGTCCGGGAGACATGGCACGTATGGGCACCCTCTCATAAGACTTTTTGATTTAAAACTTGATTTAATGATTATATAAAATTAATTTTATATAAGTTTGCTCTCTAATCAATGAAAATTTTATTTATTTTTATTTATTATTAATGATTTTGAGGGGTTTTTTTTGCGCTAATGCAACCAAGATAGTGTAAGATGTATGTCAAATATGTATAATCGTGGATGTGGCCCTAATTTATTTCCTACTTAATATTTAGTTTTGCAAATATTTTACTTAAAGATTTTATTGTTATGGCCTGTAACATCTTGTGATCCAAGACACGGGGTACCCAAATTATTAAAGGTGCAATGTGGGATATAAAGACCTTACATAATAAACTGTAATGTTTTATTACCTCAGAATGAGCCATTTTATCTACATACACCACGGGTCTCCTTACATGGAAGACGCTGTCATGTTTCTACAGTAGCCCTAAACGGACAAACTCGACTGCATTTTTGTCCTGTGTCAGCTACCGTAGCTTCTCATTGTGTTTTGAAATTGAGTTTGGTTGCAATTTGACCAACAGATGCCGCAAAAACCCACATTACTCCTTTATTTTTTAAATATAACCATTTAAAAAACGCTTAGAAAATAAAGATGCTTGTAGTTTTAGTTTTTTTATTAAACTGACTAAGGGAAGTGTTACAGAAATGTTCTAGAACATGTTTAGGTCATATCTCATCCCAGAATATAATAAAGAAATTTGCGTCTATAGGGTTTATTTATAAAATCTTAAAGGGTTAGTTCACCTAAAAATGAAAATTCTGTCTAATGACTCACCCTCATGTCGTTCCAAACTTGGAAGACCTCCGTTCATCTTCGGAACACAGTTTAAGATGTTTTAAATTTAGGCAGAGAGCTTGCTGATCCTTCATTAAAAATCTATGTGCGGTTTACTGTCCATGTCCATAAAGGTAATAAAAACATCATCAAAGTGGTCCATGTGACATCAGTGGGTCAGTTAGAATGTGTTGAAGCATTGAAAATACATTTTGGTCCAAAAATGAAAAAAATTACGACTTTATTCAGCATTGTCTTCTCTTCCGCGTCTGTTGTTAAGCGCATGCACGAGATTAAAATCACGTGACTGCAGTGATGCAGCTGACGTGTTTTCCTAAGAAATCTTTTTTGCGAAGATTTTTTCAAACTTACAGCATGTGTCTCCCTCAAACTGTAAATGAACCTCGGGTGCACAAAAAAACAGCTGGGGCGCACCAGATAACACGTCAGCCGCGTCAATGCAGTCACGTGACGTCTTACAACAGTCCCGGAAGAGAAGACGATGCTGAATAAAGTTGTAATTTAATTTTTCATTTTTGGACCAAAATGTATTTTCGATGCTTCAACACATTTTTACTGACCCACTAATGTCACATGGACTACTTTTCTGGACATAGACCGTAAACCGTACATGGATTTTCAATGGAGGGTCGGAAAGCTATCTGACTAGATCTAAAACCTCTTAAACTGTGTTCCGACAAAGAACGGAGGTCTTAAGAGTTTGGAACGACATGAGGATGAGTCATTAATGAGATTATTTTCATTTTTGGATGAACTATCCCTTTAATCTTAATATTAAATTAAAGTAAAGTGTGTTGATTTTGTAACTCCGTAGCAAAAACTATTACAATAATTAGATTTTTATATCATCATGTACCCCCAAATGAGAATGTCAGTGTAACACATTGATTCATTTCTTCTTATGAGGCGTTCTTGGGGTGAAATATATGAGCTGCCCTATAGCAAAAGATGATTCAAATGTGCAGAATTGCATCAAAACCAGACGTTGCTGGGTTTATGCATGAGCTCATTTTTGGTTTCTAATGGACTTCACAAATCAAATAAGGTGCACACTGCAGTAAACCGATCTGACTCTGGTTTATGCCTGGTCTCTCTTGTCCATTCATTATAATACGCTTCTGTGTTTGATTTCACCTTGCCATAAATTAATCTTTCACGAGCAAAGAATCCAACTTGAACTTGATTTATCAAGGGTTTGAATCACTATAAATCTAATGGAGGAATTGAAACTCTTTATCTGGCAGATCTTTCTCTGCAGTGCTGAAATCACAACTCCTTTTGGTGCTGGGATGTAATGAAGATTACTGATTTAACTTCTTTATCTGCTCCGAAACCTGACATGTACCCATCACCATCTCCATACCTGCCACATTTTAATTCCCATAATTCTTTCTCTGGCTGATATTAATCGCATTACAGTGACCTCAAATGAATTCCTATTCGCAGTTTAATTTTAAGCATGCTTTATATTTTTTCTATGGTGTGGTATGCAGGAAAAATACTAATTGACAAACTTAATTGTGCCAGCGCTACTTACAAATCTTTTATGGTTGCGCTGAATTCCCAAGATCCAATTCGGGCCGGTTTATTATTTCTGTGCGTTGAGTAAAACTGAAGGGAGTTGTGTTTTGCACTGCAGAGAGTGGAAGATGCCTTTTATACTCTGGTACGGGAGATCAGGCAATACCGGCTGAGAAAACTCAGTAAAGAAGAAAAGACGCCACGATGCATCAAGCTAAAAAAATGTGCATTGATGTAAGAAAAAAGGGTAAGTTTGAGCAGCACTGCCCAAGTGGGGTATGAATTGTCCTGTGCTAAATATTTGGCTTTTTCTATGGGGAATTGTCTTTTGAAACCTTGTTTAATGTCACATTTCACCACCACTAAATATCATCATTTACTTGAAGACAGTGGAGGATTTCCTGAAAATTAATGGAATAGTTCATCCAAAAAGTTATCTCTAATTTATTTGCCGTCATGCCATCCCAGATGTATGACGCATACAATTTTTTTTTTTTAAATGCTATTATACGCTGTAAAAAGTGAAAGTTGTATCTACTTAAAAAAAATAACTTAAATTGGTAACAACACTTAACTCTTTCACTGCCAGCGTTTTTAAAAAAAGTTGCCAGCCAGCGCCAGCGTTTTTCATGATTTTCACAAAAGTTTAATGTCTTCCAGAAAATGTTCTTCTTCAAATATAGAAACATACAATATACCAAATGAAAGAACAGACCCTCTGCTTTCAACAAAAAAAAAACGTTTCATCCTACCTTCAGTAGTTCTTTTGTAATCAGATTTTGAATATGGGTAGGTTTCTGCAAAAACACCACATTTTGAGCAAAAAGCAGAGATAATTCCATTTTTGTAACGGACTTTTCATAGAGATCCCATTCAGAACGATCTTTAAAACAGACACGGACATGCAGCAGCTTGCCATAGGGCAATACTTCCGGGTTTAAAAAGTTGCGGAAGGGCGCCACCGCGGTATTGCGGAAAGACGGAAAAACTCGTCAATGGCGGGGAAAGAGTTAAAATATTTTCTTTCTAATTGAAAAATGTAAGAAACATTTTCTTTTTTAAATTACTTCATTGGGTAACACTGCTTTTTCCATTAAAATTTTTCACCTAAAGTGAGAAAATTTAAGTTGAGAGAATTTAGATTTTTAGGTGTTACTAACTAAAGTAATTGAAGTTTTATCCAACTTTCACTTTTTACGGTGTATTATCTTCTTGTTGGGTACCAGCTCCTAATCAAAATGATTTCAGTTGGTGTCTTCTGCAGTAAAACAATATGTTTGTAAGGAAAATGAGAAATAATATGAGCATATTTAACAATCGATATGTTGCGATTCACAGAAACAAAGTCGGCAATGTAATTTCATTTGGCTATACCGCGGGGCAACCTTAAGATCTCTCTGATGAAGCCAATATGGAAGTGATTAAAACTGCAATTCATCGACTGGCCACTAGAGGCAGGCTGGGACAAAAATTGTTTTTGGTCTGTATAGCTAGCTAAGTTTGCCCTTCATGACCACCATGAGGAGGGTAACATTTTTTTTGTAAATCATTCGTTTAAATAATCTTAAGCCTTAAAGTTCTGCATAATTAAGGGCGTGGCCACTTGAGTGACTGTTGAACAGCCACTGCTGCCACTAGAGTCAAGCTAGGCGGGTGTGGTTTCAGCAACCAGTCACCTCAGCTTCACCCACATCCCGCCTTTTTATTCATTTTTGGCTATCCGCGAGGGACGCGCGGTGACGCACAGCCAAAATGGTGACAGCAGGCACCGCCTACTTTAAGCTTCAAAAACCTATGGGTGACGTCACGGACACTACGGCCATCCTTTTTTTACAGTATAAGCGGTATGCTGACGAGGTCGAATCCATAGACCGTAAAAAAAAGACGGACGACATGGCATCCGCTTCCTTCCATTGTAATGAATTAAAGCCAGAAATGTTCGAACATGGGCGCTGCCATGTTACGTAAAAATTTTGGAGCCAGGGCATGCGCAGAAGAAATGGCCAAACACGAGCATGGGACGGAACACTCATACTAGTGAAACTAATAAGTCTTTGGGGGTCAAACGTGCTCGCGCACAGCTCCCTAAGATTCACCCTTTAATCCAAAATGGTGCCCCAGAACTTCTAGGTAGGGTTGTATTAAAGCAACACCAAAGAAAATAACGTTTCCAAAGAAGTTTCAATCGTTCATCCACTCGAAACACTTTCACATTCGCTTTGAAGCACTCTAACGGCCAAAACCACACTAAAGAAGTTTCCAACATCGGGTCGCGGTCCTGTAGTTCGAGTGAAAACTACAAAATCTTGCTTTACGGCAGACCTACAATCCAGGCTAAATTATTTACGACAGTGGTAATGGATAAATCCGCTTCCAACCTGTAGGGGGAGCAAAGAGCAAAACTCTTTAGTGTTGCTTTAAAATGGTCTTTGTAGCACTGATCCAAAACCAGATGTGATGTTTTTATGTCTATGCATGCAAATGGTTTGAATTCAGTGGTGACCGTTGGTGGTAAACATAGTAAGTCTTTGATGATTGAAGTCTGTCATCCTTGTGATCTTTTAATGTTGTCTGCTTACCTAAAACCTAAAGCTGTTTTTCTTTTGTATCCTTAAGGGCGTCGACGATGCGTTTTACACGTTAGTCCGAGAAATCCGGAAACACAAGGAGAAGATGAGCAAGGAGGGCAAGAAAAAGAAAAAGAAGTCCAAGACAAAATGTGTACTAATGTGAATGAGCCTTTTCCTGTCATTATAGACTCAAACGTTTCACAGCTGCATTTTGTACATTACACTAAATTATTATTAGCCTTCTCAAAGTACAGAATCGATCCATATTTTACATGCTTTCTTAAAAGAAGTAAGCTTTTATTTCTTATTTGGTGCCAGTTGCCTCAGAAGTGTTGGTTCCTTGACAACTTTTCTGGCTTATTTTAGTGTTTGGGATATCAAAACAGGATTTGCTTTTGTATTTAGTTGATCTAAAATAGTTTTTCAGTATGAAATACAAATCAAAGCCTGTTAAGATACAAAATGTCACACGACTTTACAGGGAAGTGAAACCTGAAACTTTATTTCGGACCAACACTTCAGGGTTAATTATGATATACTTACCGGTGTGTATGACCCTCCGATCGGAGTTACAGAATTCCAAAAGCGACCTGCATGTGAACTTCCATTGTAGTAAGCGTAATACACCCCCTAAAGCCATGGTAATGTATATATGGTGATATTTTAACCTTGTTAACCTTTGTTTCCCTGTTTGCATGCTGTGTTCTGTTTTTTAAACTTCCAGAGAATGGTTAACCAATGTTTATTACTGTTTAAAAAGCGCTGTTGTAAGTGTCGAGTGGGTTTTCACAGCTAATCCGGACAGATGCCAGACAGGCAATGTGATGAATGTCATGTTGTGTTTTTTTTTACTGAATGCTCTTAGGATTAGCAAATAATTCCTCTTTGAGGTTCACTTGTACAATATTTTTCATTCTGGTTTAAGGGGTATTGTACGATCACAAACATAAACACTGACAGGGTGATCGGGACACAGCTATTTAGTTATTCGAGGGAAAGACGCTATATTTTTATCTATTATACAGTTTCCACCAATCAGAATAGAGTATTCCGCTCCTCTTTGATGATCCACATTAGTGAAAAATTTCAAGGACTTGCGTTTGCATTCAGAGGTGGATTTTAAAACGCGATTTGTGGGCCTTCATTGTCTGATTATGTAAAATTTCTTTAGAAGACTATAACCTACCACTTGTTATTAGTTATTGCAAATGTATGTAAAAAAGGAAAGCAAAAAACAAATTATGCCTTGTTTGCTAATGCTGCCATGAAAATGTTAAGCTGTTTTTAAAGGCCCAATTAATTTTCAGCCATCACTCATACCAAAGAGAGTGATTTAAAGATTTGTTCTTGTGATGTCATAAAATGATGTCATATAAAGCAGAATGTTGCTTTCAAACTGTTTTACCATGTGTCCTTAACCATTACTAGTTTTACTTTTTGATAAATGTTCATTTAACACAGTTTGACTGTATTACTAATACTGAATATAAATGAATGAATTCTGCAAGGATATTGAATCGGGTTGGTCTACTCTTATGCAAAGTTTAACACAATTTCAGTTCCCTTTAAATCAAGTTATTCCCAGTCTGTGATGCAAGGTTATTAGATATGTTTTAATGGTTCCTGCATTGTTCTCTCTGTGTGCCAATTGCAAATGTTGATAAAATGGTTCACGTATATATGGACCTTGTTTTAACAACCTTTCTATGGTTGTGATGATAAAGATGAATATTTTGTAAATTGTGCTTTTTTCATTTAATGAATGAATGACAATTGTGTTAACATCTCTCAGAGAAAGTGCTGATCATAGATTAACTTTTGCCTTGTTTTCTTGTGAATATTATAAGAAAAGCTGGTCTCAGATCAGCACGGTTTTATAAATGCAATTTGAACCTGTTTTTCCCATTAATCTCACCACTTTTATTTAATGTTTAATTAAAAGTACATAATATCCACAGGTGTCTCCTTGTTTGTTAACCTCAAAAAATTACTGTATTGCAAAATAATGCAAACATTAGTTTTGCACACATATTAGTAATTGTTACATTTGTTTTTTTTTTTATGCTTGCCATAGGTGAATCTCATAGTTGTATCAAAAACATGTCTTTATTTAATTTATTTTTTATTACACCATGCTTATAGATGAGTTCTATTTTGGGAGTGTAATGATTATTCATGGCATTTCAACCATATATAGCAATGCAGTACAGTTAAATGAGACGATCCTTACGGACCATAGTACTACATAAAAACACAGGGTTCCCACGGGTCCTGAAAGTTTGTGAATCTGGGGGAAAAATTCAAGGCCCTGGGACGTTTTTGAAAATATACATGCATAGATACAGGTAAAATAATCCATATTATTTCCTATAGGATAGTGTAGGATAATATCATAAAAAATCTAGACTTTTTAAGCACACATGCTAAACTGTTTGCTTTAAATGCTTATATCTTCTGAATGCGAATGTTGATTCATACTAAAAGGTTTTTTTGCATAGTTGTGTTTGACACATGAAAACGTATTGGGTTACGTATGTAACTGTTGTTCTCTGAAAAGGGAACGAGACACTGCGTCTCCCTTGCCATACTTACTGGATCCCTGTAATGCCGTCTTTGGCAATATTTCAGATAGCGATATACTTCCCCGCTCCCGCGTCACCCTGTCTTTGTCGTTAAGCCTCACCATTGGTTGAATTTGATATACACATTCAGACGCACTTACCCCTGTAGCCGTCCCCAAAGTGTCACCGCAGTGACGCAGCACAAGTTCCCTCGAAAGGGAACTGTAACAATGTATCTTAAAAGGTAACACGAAGTAACCTTGCTCTCACTTGAAATGTGTCCCCACATTTAGTCCTTGAATTTGAGGGTAGGACCTGGAACGTTCTTGAAAGGTCCTTGAATTTGAAGTTAACTAAGGTGTGGGAACCCTGAACAACAACACGGAGCTAAGGACTAAAAAAAGGACAAAACCCTCCTATAACCACATAAAGTACATGTGTGCACTGTGCAACCTAAAGAAGACAGTACAGTAGACACGACAAGAGAAATATTTTTCTATGCATCTTTAGCCATTTTCAGGCCAAGGACGCCTAAATGGATAGAGAGGAGGAGCAAATCCCCCCTTGCATCAAATTAAAAGTGGATTTACATACTTTGTTAAGATGGCTTATGTTACCAAGATATTAAAATAATAATTTTGGTATGCACAGTCACATACTGTAAACATACCACATAACTAAATAGATTACTAAAAAGATTTTAAACTGGAAATGTTATGCTCTTCATTTTAATCATTTTAGTTTGAAAACTAATTTTGTTAAATTTTGAATTATATTTGGAAAACCCTTGTAATACAACCAATAAATAATATATAAAATAATAATAAAATAATACACTATAAAAAATGCTGGGATGTTGTGTCAAAAAGGGACGAACCCAGATGTTGGGTTAAATTAACCTAGAAAATGTTTTTGTTTTACCCAACAATGGGTTAAAACAGAACACCATAGGTTTGCCCATTTTTGACCAATGCTGGTTTGAAAATAACAGCATTTTTAGTGTGTACCTATAAATAAATAATATAATACATGAATTTAATAAAAACAGCTTTGAAAATAGAAATAACAATAACTAAAATAAATACATAAGAGTAATGAGTATTAAGTGATGTAATATATATATATATATAAATAATTATACATAAAGTAAATGGAGGGTTTTTTAAGACAACTATATACAGTACTGTGCAAAACCAGCTTTGTTGTTTTAGCAAAGATTTAATGTCCATCCATATTTACTTTTCACTATTTTTATTAAGATACATACAGGAAATATGTACACAAAATTAAAAACAAAACAATTTTCAGAACTAAATGTCTTCTTCGGGCATTTTTTGAGGAGACTGAAATCCTGAAGTCATTCGATTAGAATTAGAAATTAGGATTTAATTTTATTTAGGTTTAAGAGATCCTGCAGCTGCCTGCTGTTGCTCAAGTGGAAGGAGAGTTTACCCTAAATACATGACACTTCAGCTTATACTTTTATACTTTTTTCAATACTACATACACTTTCCTGTATTTTCTGGTTGTATTCTAATAAAGAGACTGAGAAATAATTATATATGATCACTACACAATTGCAAAAACAACACATCTACACTGCAAAAAATTATTATAGTATTTTTCTTTTTTTTTTAAGCAAAAAAAATCTTGAACATTTTTCTTAAACACTAAATTTAAAAAAATTCAAGAAAAATTAGCTTACCCCACTGGCAGATTTTTTTGCTTGTTTTATGCACAAAATCACTTAAATTTGATATTTTTGGTCTAAAAACTAGACTTATTTTCTTTGGTCGTTTTGCTCATCAAGAAAAAGCATCTTAATTCAAGAATTTTTTTTAGATATTTTTACTGAAAACAAGACAAAAATACTAAGAATTTTTTTTCTTGAAAATCATTTTTTTTTGCAGTGTAATGGTAGCATGCTGGCTTAAGACTTTTGCACAGTACTGTATATAGTACTATAAACCATGTTAAATATTGATTAAAGACGTTTTGGGTAGTATCACTCGTGTACTTCTGCCTGCATGTCTCCTGTGTGCCACGAGGGGTCAGTATTCTCTCATTGACTAATATTGTTTCTCAGAGGGTCTTCTGTAATGTCATCCTAACACAATTAAAATTACAGGCACTCTCAATAACTCCCTGATTTAATCCAGGGCACAGTATCATTTCTTAGACATAATTACATTCACCACGCGAAATTAAATATCGAGCTTGCTGCGGATTTGAAACCTACCTTTGTCTCTGGTGCCAAGATGAATAGGTTGTTCCAGATTAGTTTACAGCCAGGCGAAAAGGACACGTTTCGTTGGATAAGCTATTCGCCATTATTAATGCATTTTTTATTTTAAGCCGCCAGCAGGCTCTGATATCTCATCCAGTGTCTTTGATGTCATCCGACATAGAATACCAAAACATACATCTGTGATATAATTGTGTGCTATGATGAAACTCAACCTGCCTCTAATATTTTATTGTGTCCTGAGTCCGTTGGCTGCACATCTGAGATGTTCCCTTAAAATCTGAACCAGTTGTGTCTTAACGCTTGAAAAATGTGTCATGTGTTCATCATTTCACATCCCTGTCATAAAGAAGTTTGTGCTTCAGAACCTATGGCTTTGTTGAGGAGAGCTGTGCCATTACTGCGATTGAACGATTTTCACCAGGAGGACAATAAAACTGCTGAAAAATCCCACGAGCTTACCATGAAGGATAGAACCGAGACTTGGGGGTTGAGGTCCTTCGACATCTTCCGAGCACAAATAGTGAGGGGAAATGGGTGATGTAGTTATGTATTCACAGGTCTATGGACCTGAATCCTGACAGGGGAGAATGGTGTAGAAAATAAGCCAGAATAGTCAATGTAAGTCCTCCTTGTGAATCTCTTGGGTCCACCTTAGGCCAGACTCTGTCAATCAAACCTCCTCCACAGCTGTAATCTGTGGACAGCAGTGACTGATAAAACTGCTGAAACTGAACAATTCATACTCGCAGTACATCTGGTGGGCAGAGAGAGAGAAAGAGGTCCAGAACCGGCAGACTCCCAGTTTCAAAGATTCACGGCTGTCTCCAACACATCTGTGAGTCTCCCGAAACCAGGACAGAGATATTTGTCAATGTTGCAAAATCTGTCTGGATGCAAAGTGAATTTTGAAGGGGGTCTTTAGGAGTCTTGACCTTCTTGTATTGTTGAGCAGACAGTATGTGGGCATAATGGAGACTGGGTGAAAGGTACTCGCAATGCAAAAACGTGTAAATCTACAAGACATTTATATTATACCAAAAATGACGATCTGAAGATCTGCTTTATATGCAAATTTTTGGTAAAATCAATTTGTATTGCTGTTCAAACCCATGACTTCTGTTTCTTAATAGTAAAAAAAAATTAATTTATCATTATAGAATTGAGAAATAATTTACTTGAACCAATAAACGTAGCCAAATATTTATCAATACTAGGGATGCATAATCGCGATTAATCTATAGCAGAATAAAAGTTTTTGTTTACATCATATATGTGTGTGAACTGTGTATAATAATTATTTATTTATAAATATGCACACATGCATGTATAATTTTAAGAAAAAAATAAATATTTGAATATTAAATATTTATATATAATATCAATTATACATAAATATACAAATGTATATAAACATGTAAACATTTCTCAAATATATACATGAATGTGTGTGCATTTATCTATACAAAGGTATTAAACACAGTTCACACACACATATACTGTAAGATGTAAACAAAATTTTTTGTTCTGCTATAGATTAATCGTGATTAATCGTTATGCATCCCTAATCAATACCAAACTAACTGACTAAATATCTATTTGGTTATCGGTTATCCAATGTTCCACAGCCTTTGTGACCCCAAAGAAAATTTCACCATCTGAAAAAAATCCCCGGTTGCACATGATTGAATTAAGTTTTCTTAAAATGAATTTAATTTTAATTAATGTTCATTTGATTTTAAGAAAACCTAATTTAATTATGTGCAACCAATGTCAGAAGTTTTTTTTTCAGTGTAGGTTAACTTAACACCCAATATAGTCTGGCTATTGTAACCCACTTCTAGCCAAAATAAACTTGAATTTCGTTGCATGTCGTTTTTGCCAAAATAACCTGCGAGATGATATTTCATGCATAAGCAAAGTCAAGAGTGATTACAAGGTGTTTTGTGTCATTTATTTATTTCATTTCATTTATTTTTGGGCTATATAAATCATCACTGATAGCCTTGTTTTAACCTAGACGTCTAGACCTGTGTTTGGATGGCTATTAGACGTCTTTTAAACGCAAAATTGCTTGTTGGGTCATATCAGTGGTCTAGGTGGTCTTTAAAGCTATTTTTAAGTGCCGGGCTTAGATTAATTGCGATTAATCGCATACAAAATAAAATTAAATTTTTGTATAATATATGTGTGTGTGCTGAGTGTAATTTTTATGCATATTTTTAGAATTTTTTTATATATATTTAAAAACAAATGTATATATAATATAGAATATATAAAAATATAAATATATTGGATGGCTATTAGACATATTTTTAATGCAAAATTGCTTGTTGGGTCATATCAGTGGTCTAGGTGGTCTTTAAAGTTATTTTTTAGTGCCTGGCTTAGATTAATTGCATACAAAATGAAAAAGGAAATTTTTTTTACAATATATGTGTGTGTGCAATTATTATGTATATTTCAGATTTTTTTTATTTATATATATTTTTTTAAAATGTATATATAATATAGAATATATAAAATATAAATAAATATATATTTATATATATTTTAAAAAAATGTATATATAATATAGAATATATAAAATATAAATAAATATATATACACACATGTAAATGTTTCTTAAATACATACATGAATGTGTGTGTATTTATATAAACATAATTATTACACACAGAACACACTTAATGGTTTTAATGGGTATATTAAGTTACAAAATCACTTTATTTTGTATGCGATTAATCGTGATTAATCTTTGCCCAGCACTACAATTTTTACATTTATATTTATTCATTTAGCAAATGCTTTAATCCAAGACAACCTTAAAATGAGAGACCATTTATGCAAAGCTGTAAACCAAATTTTTCTTTTTCGAATAACATGCACCAATGAATCATTCACACTTACATCAGGAACGTCTGTCGAATGTAAATTTGACATTAGGAAAACACAAAGCGTGATTTTAGGATTAAAATTTGATATGATTAGAATAATTGTGTTGACAGCTTTGTTTGCTTGTTCACTAAATGCTGAATATCTCCTTCACCCTAAAAGCTCTCGAGACAACTATTACAAATCTCCTGTTCAACAAATTCATTTAGCTTTATCACAAAAAGTATTCGGCTTTCATAAACTGAATAAAACATCACACAAGGCAACGACATTAGAATATTTAAGGTTGTTGAATGTTAGGCGCAAACATTATTGATAACACGTTACAATAACATTGTATTTGTTAACATTAGTAAATGCATTAGCAAACAATACACAATAATTAGTATTAATCTTTGTTAATTTTTGTTAAAGCCAAATTGTCCATGTTAGTTCATTCTGCAATAAATAATGTTAACAGTTAGAACTTGCTGAAATGAACATGAATTACATTGAATAAATGCTGTATAAGTATTGTTCATTGTAAATTAATATGTTAGCAAATGCATTGACTAATTACAAATAGGCTAACCTTAATAAATCACAACCTTATACAACCTTATTACAAATATTACCATTAAAGTAAAACAATAAGCTCTAAACAAAAATAACAAAGCAGCGACTGCTAATATAACCAATAGAGTCCCTACACCTAAATATTTCAAATTATAGTACCTCTGGGGTATACTGGTACCAAATGTATACATATATGTACATTTATCTGACAGTGCTTTTATTAATGGTATGAATAGCAATGAATGCTGGGAATTCGTAAACAGTTAAATCAGCAATAGCTTATTTTCCCATTGTTTATTCAGAGACCTCCGTTGAGACAGTCACATTTTGGGGAATATTATTCCTCTAATGTGTATTTTTATGAAAATTTACATTTCACAAAAAAAGGTACACAGTTTCTGAAACTTCGCTCTTTACTTGTTTTACAGTGTTGCTATTTTCAGGAAAAGTAAATGAGACTAACAAAACTTAAGATACGGTTGCAGAGATTTACACGACCGACCTAAAAAAACCTCTTGGATTATGCTGAATAAATGTGTTAAGAGTACATGGAAAGAACCTATATGTGGGTATATGCGCATATATGAAACATGCAGCTTATATGCACATATATGCTGCATATATACAGCATATGCACATATATGATAATATATATATGCACATATTTAAAACCTATATGCTGCTTATATGCACATATATGCTACAGGATATATGCCCATATATGATAACATATATGCTGCATATATGCGTATATAATCCACATATAGGTAAAATTAAGGTGCATATACTGTATGTGCATATACAGGCCATATAGGTCTCCTGTATTGCTTCTTTATATCCACATATAAGCCCTATACATACAAGATATATCCCCTTTGGCAATTGTCATACATATAGCTCATATTTTCTATTATCAAGGCAATAACTAAACTAACAAAAACAAATCTGCAGGAACTTATGTACACACTAAAAACTCCTGGGTCAAAAACAACCCATAATGGGTTATTTTTGACCCAACTCCTGGGTTAAAAAGGGACCAACTAATTTCTGGGTTATTTCAACCCAGAAAAATGGGTTATTCTTTTTGACCCAACTTCTGGGTTAAATACCTGACCCAACTTCTGGGTTAAAATAACCCAAAATTGTAGTTAATATAACCCAACTTCTGGGTCAAAAGAACAACCCGAATATCTGGGTGGAAAAACCCAGAAATTAGTAGATCCTTTTTAACCAAAGGTCAAAGATAACCTAAATTGTGTAACTATGCCTTATTTCAGAAAAGAAAAATTCAGACACTTACACACTTCAAGCAGTTTTAAATTTTTATTGGATTCAATTAAATTCTATATAAAAATGCACACTTGGACCTATTTATTTTAGGTCACACTGTAATAACATTAGAAAGGAAAAATAGAATAATAAACAACTCTCAAACATTTGACAACATTCAATAATTGGATTGAACTTGAGGCTTTAAGTCTTCAAACATTGGTTGTGTGCAGCTTGAGATCTCCCAGAGGGGAACGGCTGGGATTGCTGAAGGTATTCCACCAGTGCTGGCCGGTGACTTCTTTATTCGAGGATGCTTGATGCAAAGTTCGTCACAACATGTATGTAGCTTGTCATGTGTGTGGTTTGTAATTTTAAAATATGTGTTCTGCCCATCGAGAGATCCTGTGTGCATCACGTGTCATGTCAAAATAAGTTCCTGCTGCAGACGCGTTTAAAGGGTTTATGATAAAACGGATGCTCGCGTTTGCCAGATACTCGCATAATCTCATGCGTAGTAAGAGTTTACTGTTAAGGAAGTGTCTGGCGTGTATTTTAGAAACATGAGCGTCTCTTTTATCATAAACGGTTTTGACGCGTGTGCAGCAGGCACTTATTTTGACAAAACACGTGATGCACACAGGATCTCTCGACACGCAGGACACATATTTTGGAAAAGGGAACCACACACGTGACAATCTGAACACTTATTTTGAATTAGCGCATCCTCTGATGAGCAGTCACGAGCCGCCACTGTATTCCACCATATTTGTTCCGACCTAAAACAGACAGAGACAGAAAGATATAAAGTGAATATTGTGTAGAACGTAAATTGTAAGCTAATAGACTACCAGTTTGTGTTATAATGCTGATACTAACTGTACAAGGAAGCCAAATGAGCTGTGGTTCTTAATTGGTGTCTTCATTTTGAGTGGGTACAAGAAAATGTGGGTTGAGAACCACTGAGTAATAAAACTTAACATCTTTAACTTAACTTTTTAGTCAGATTGCTACCCTAGATGGCATCGCCCAAAACTGAAATACAACTGCGAGGAACCTTGAAGTTGTTTTTTAAACCAGGATTCACCCTTTAGCTTCCACATGAAACATGTCCCTTGTATAGCCTTCTTTCACATGAACAGTATAGTTATAGAATTAAGAATATTCTCTCTCAGAGTAGTGCTGAGAAACTGGTCCATTGTACTTACAGACATTTGGTGTATGAACGCTGTCAGGGACTCTTCAGTGGAATGCCGGATAGTCTTCTTCTCAACCCTGTAGATGGCCTGTAAATGATGACAGAATTTTCATTTTTGGGTGAACTATCCCTTTAAGCCCTATTAAATAAAAAGTATTTCAATATTTTACTATGTTCTTACCTTAACTTAGACGAAATAATACATCCTTTTTTTCTATGCATGCAGTTCATCTTTGTACAGCGCGTTATTAATGCATTTAGTCTAGCCCCATTCATTCCTTAGGATCCAAACAGGGGTGAATTTAGAAGCCACCAAGCACTTCCATGTGTTCCCTATTTAAAGACTGTTACATGAGTAGTTACACCAGTAAATCTAGTGGCACTAAATAATTTTTTAAGCTGATAAAAATGAGAACTATATTGTATGGCGGAAGATCACTTAGTTTGCAGCACTTTGACCTCTGGTGCAGTAACATCATCACTCATCACACTGATTTTGAAAAAGATGAGAGAGTTCACAGGAGTGATGTTACTGCACCAGAGGTCAAAGTGCTGCAAACTAAGTGCTCTTCTGCCATACAATATAGTTCTCAATTTTTTATCCGCTTAAAATATCGTCACCTCTTATTTTGTGCCACCATACTCGTGTAAATACTCATGTAACAGTCTTTAAATAGGGAAAACATGGAAGTGTTTTGTTGCTTCTAAATTCATTCCTGTTTGGATCCTAAGGAATGAATGGGGCTAGACTAAATGCTAACACATTCACGACATGCTGTACACGATGTACTGCACGCATTCAAAAGACAGGGATGTATTATTTTGTCTAAGTTGATGTAAAAACATAGTAAAATATTGAAAAACGGTGTAGTTTTCCTTTAAAGAAAAATGTTTAAAATGTTTAGGTATAGAGAGATGATATGAGGGCAATAAGAGTAAAAAGCTCACCTCAAAAATGTCTCTGTCAGCTCAAACAGCCGCCACTCAGTTAGCTTATCAGTGACAAAGCTGTCCATTTAAACAGACCTGGAGAAAACATATAGAGGTTAGCAACAATTTGAAGACTTGACCTGCTTCTTTAAATCTCACTACTTCAGCCAGTAGAGCACTGTATAATATTATAAGCATGGTGCAGCTGGTAAACATAACTCAAAGCAACGCAACGGTTGGTTTTGCCGGTTGTTGATGTGTAACAGCTGTGAGTGATCACAACACGCTTAAGCAGCCACATCACAGGATAATAAGTGAACAGTGTCCCAATGTCAAGTGAGCTAAAGTCCTTACCAGTGCCCGAACCTGTGTACATGATAAACTGATTCACGACCTCGGGAGCTAGGGAACGAAGAGACAGGGTACAGTAGTACCGGCGGCGCCATTTTGCGTCTGTCTGCGGCGCCGAGCGCCATGTACATAGTTTTAAATTTACACTTATTTGTCTCAAATTCGTCGTTAATGTATATACAGACTTCACCATGTGCTGTAATGTACATTAAATTTTACATTCATTTACAGAAATGAGCTACTTTCATGAAAATTGGTTGATATTGGATTTTCAGGTGATATCCTAAATTCATTACGGACGCTCTGAGGTAAAGTGTTCAGACTGCAGACTCAGCAACGATTGTATTTAATTATACAGTACAATCATAACATAGTACTGATATATCTTAATTCCATAATGTCCTTAAACATAACAATATTGCTGGCCATAATCTGAGAAAGTGCGGGATACCTCGAGTGGTCTTATATACGGCACGGCGCGGCGCTTCTCGTCCGGTGTTCCCCGTCCGGTGTTCCCCCTTAACCCCCTTAACCCCCTTAACGTCGCACGAAGTCATAGCTGCCCTGTACTTATCGTATTTTTACCGGTATTATAACAATGAGATAAGCAACGGGGACATGGACACAGAAAGTTTACGTTACATTGACACTTAAAATACTTGCTTACCTTGAATACACAACGAAGAAGCCCAGGCCAAAACGGATCGAGCGCGCCGCGAACTCCGGTGGCAGTTATTTCAATCGACTGTTGTGAGAAAATTCCAGAACAGCGGGGGGCGGGGCGTTAACCCAGAACATGGGTTAACCTTTGAAAAATAACCCAGAAACCCAAACAACCCAGGAATTGGGTCAAAATATTAGCCCTATAACCCAGAAAATGGTTACTCTCTGAAAAAATAACCCATAATTTTAACCCAACACAAATAACCCAGAATATGGGTTGAAGAAATAACCCAGGAGTTTTTAGAGTGTATATGCAAACACGTGAAATTGGTATTACATGTAATTGGCATGTTATGGAATTTAACTATGGCAATTAGAGGAAATGAAAAGCGATGTTGTTTATATGTTTTCCAATAACATTTACAAGGCCAATTCTTTCTTGTATGAAGATAGTGGAAAAGAAGGACATGGTTTATAGTTTTTTTTATTTTGTTAATCAATTATTTTTCCAATTTAACAGCTACTGTTTAACAGCAATTTAATGGCGAAAATGCCGCAGATGGGAGAGTGGGTCATCTCATGATCGGAAGGTAGGGTGTTTGAATCCCGACAGTGGCGCAGATAGGAGAGCGGGTTGTTTCTTGGTTGGAAGGTTGGGGGTTTGAATCCTGGCAGGTGCAGACTGTCATTGTTTGGACTATTATTTATGTTGGCTAGCAGCTATGGATTTTAATATTTTTACTAATATAGGTGAACATATATGTACATATAATGTAGAAAAACAATATGTCACATATATTTAAAACCTATATTAAAACATGTTTATATAGGTTCTTTCCATGTTGTGCTTACTTTTGCATTGACATCAGACACAACAAAAACTTTTCTTAACTTAAGGCTTGGGTATACATGCAAGATTGAAGTCATTGAGGCAGCAGGGAGCCAAACCATTGACAGCAGTTTAGACCAAAGCCTAATGTAGGTCTGGAATTCAATTTACAGCAGTCACCGGCGGTCTCTTTAGAGGCCTGAGCCGATAGGTATTTTGACAGTATTTTCAGAGGTTATTAAATAAAAAGGGGGCCTATTGG
Source organism: Misgurnus mizolepis (assembly GCA_025389145.1). Classification (NCBI taxonomy): domain Eukaryota; kingdom Metazoa; phylum Chordata; class Actinopteri; order Cypriniformes; family Cobitidae; genus Misgurnus; species Misgurnus mizolepis. The sequence continues at coordinate 37,333,468 of JAIFKI010000012.1, read as the reverse complement.
ATACTCTGGAGGGGGCGTATGTACTTACAGTATTTCACCTATGAAATAACTAAAGCTTGGTAGAGTTGTGGATGTGGAAATTATTTTTTTTTATTGTACAGCATAAAGCTGTAGGACAGTTATCATAATGTCCACATCAAAAACACCATGCATTTTTAAACACCTACAGGCAATGGCTATGTGACCAACTTAAAGACAGATAAAGAGAGATTTAATGAGGGCCACGGCAGAGAGGATAAGAAGCCCAGTCTTGTCAAGATAAAGCTTGTGGTGATGAGTATATTTGATATGTCAGAGGACAATAGAGAGATCTATTCTGAGATTATGGATGTCGAGACAGGAGATATTAACATTTGAGTGTCATCGGCACAGCTGTGATAAGAGAATCATGCAATTTCATTTCATTTCTAAAGTTTAATGTTGAATAAAGCTAGTTCAACTAAAATTTCTGTCATGATTAATTTAACATGCAAAACATCATCTACTGGTAAGTACAACACTAAGTCTGTTTATAAGTGCTTATCTCATAAATAGTTTACATTATTTAATGCATTAGCAGATGCTGTTATCCGAAACAACATTTTATCAGTAGCCTAGGTGTGTTTCATGAAAATCAAACCCACAACCTATGTGCTTCCTTACGAAAATTAACCATGGTTTTACTACAGTTAAGACCAAAAAACCATGGTTAATACACTTTTACCACAGTTTATTGGGCTGCTAGATTGAATGTAGCCTACTGTTTATTTGGTCTTGTTTAAACTTCTATTTATTTTGCTTACAAAAATGTTTTTTTTTTCCATTAAAAATTAATAAATAAAAGTTTTATTTTTAACCGCACATAACGTGCGTTTTTATGACGTTTGCCGACTAGCCCCGCCTTCTAAATAAACCCGCCTTCCGCCGAACGTTTACGTTCACAGCCTGCACGAGGCAGTAGTGGATTGAATGAGACAAGTACTGAGGTAAATTTTAACAGTTTATAATATCATAAAAGATGTAATTTACTAAATATATTTTACATATCACGCTGTTCAAGTATACTATGATTATATATGTCTCTTTAGAGATAAAAAAAATCGTGTCTTAGTTAATTTATATAATTAAGTGCAGATTATGCTAATTATCCTGTCAGTATATTTACCAGGTGTTATCCTGAGCTTCAATAGTTGTTAACTTTTCAAGGCACTGTATATGGTTGACTACTTACTGTTTTTCACATTAAGTTTGTTTTGTACTTTTGGTGAAAAATCCCGTTCTTCCTGTGTTTTTAAAGCTTTGGTTGTGTACAGTGCGCAATAGAACGTGTTCATGTTTCACGTGTAAAAAACGCGGTATTTTCCTTACAATTTACTTATCTCTATACTGCTGCTTTCACTGTCCTAAAAACAGGCTGATGTCTTCCTTATTCTATGAAGTCCCTCCCTTCAGAAATACATAAGAAGTTCTGATTGTGTAGTTTGTTTAGTGTGTTGTGATTTGGGCGGAGTTTAGTCAAAATCTCTTATATTGTTGTCATTCAACCAGGAAGTATAGGGCTGTAGTCCAAACCGGTTCGCTGTAGGCTTTGAAAGGGGACTTATGTTAAAGAAAATATATTGCCTCGCAGTGAACTTTGAGCTTTAGCATTTTGCAGGTATTATTTATGCTCTTACAGCAACATTACACACTAACTAAAGTTTGAAAAACGGGATAAGGAAGAACGTGACCTTTAAAGAAAAGCAGAAATTGTCTATTTATAGAAAATGGCTGACCATCCACATGAAAAATACTGTAATATACTTTAATATAGTAAACTGTACTAAAATGTCTAGATGCTGTAGTGTTTTTTTTTACCTTTACCATAGTAAATTTAATAGAGCTTATCAAAAGTATACTACAGTATTTTTATGTGAGCAGTGCGTTTGCTAGTCTCCAACAGTCATTAATGTTTGTTGAATACATTGATTTTTGGCTCAGGCTGTGAATTAAGTAGTTTGGATTTGCTGTTTTCCTTTCATACTGAAAACTAATATGTTTGATTTGTGCCTGTTTATACATGCAGTAGTGTTAAAATGATGTTGAGATAAAAAATTAATATTGGTCACAAGCGTTTCTTTTAAATGATATTGTCTTGTAAGATATTGTTGTACAACAATATAGTGAACAGGTCCTGTCTTACAAACACAGATAACTGCTTATGAAGACGCCATCTATTTTGAGAAGATGATTTATTCATTTTATTGATGGCAGGCCAGCACATTAAACCTAGAGAGAGCTGTACACAAGCAGAGGAGGATTTATCTCTTTTGAATACCAATACCTGACCAAAACTGGACTTCAGAGAGCTGCGGTGTGGTAGGAGGACTGTATTATTCTTGCAAAAATAATCCCAACCGACACACGATGATAGATCGTCTTACATGCTGTATATGTATCATTTGTGTTCCTGTAGTATAGTTGACAGAGCATTGCATTATTAGCAGTGCAATAGGTCATGGGTTTGATCCCTAAAAAGTACTGGGGCCCTATGTTTTCTATAATGTTGAAAACATGGACGGATCACAGAATCCAAGCATAAAAATGTAATTTACTGTACAATGCGGGAATGTCACGGAATTTGAAAATTTAGATTCAGTCATTTTTAAAACCCATTATAACTCGGCAAGTAAAAGCTTTTTTTTTTGACGTTGTTTCATTATTCTGCAAATAAAATGACATAAACACGCTGAAACATTTTCTTTTTGTGTAATGTTGAAGGTAAAGAAAGGTACGTTGGTTTCTCGTCATGCATTGCAAACAATGACAAGCGTTGACTAATCAGAGTGCAAGGAGGTTTCGCCAAAGCCCGGGACACAGCAGACAAAAGGGGGTACAGTACTTTCTTTCCGTGTCTGCCTTGTGCGCACAAGTCCGCATGCCGCACAGCTTTGAAAGTATACTTAAAGGGTCATTCACAAATTCAGGATAGATGAAGAAAAGTTGCGGATCCACCACTGAAAACAAAGCTTAGAACAAACAACAAGAAAACAAAGACCAGGAACGCAACGTTCTTCATATCTATTTACAAGCGTATATTGCTCGTATCAGTATGTTCCTCAGACATCAGTTCACATCCGAATGTTTTCAGTTAATAAGGTATGCTTTTAAATACTCAAATTTAATTTAACCTCTTCAACCCTGAGGACCCTGTCCCGGGTCCAAAATTTCGTATTTTGACTTAATATAAAATATTCTTTTAATCTTTAATTCTCCTTCATGGACCCCAGTAACACATATGAGATACTGTTTGAAAGCTTAGAGTCTCTACTTTCTGCAGATATGCATCACTTTGACACATCTTTTACTGTAAGAAAGTTATTTACACTTAATTTACACTATCACCCCCCCCCCAATATTTTATTATATCATTTAATATTTACATATTTCATATTTTTCAAAAATGACAAACATGGGCAAGTCTTATATCAAATGAAAGCTCTCACTCTCAGGAATAAGGCTACAGCATTATTTTTGTTCTATTATCAACACATATCCGACAATCATCGAATGAATAATAAGGTAAAAAATGGTCTTTTGTAAACATATGTGAAACTTGAGTGTGAACTGCCTCAGATAGCACATATAGCCACAAATGATACACCATCTTTTATTTTAGGTCCTACTCTAAACAATGAGTCCATTCACAGCATTTTCTTTGGTTGTTTGCATAATTAATCCCTAGCTTTTTATTATATGTGCAAAACAAAAAATTAATATTTTTATGAAAAATGTATTTCCGCACCCTTCAGTAAAATAAGAATATCTTTTGAATGCGACATGATAAAGAGTTCATTCTTTTTTTGGGTGTTTACTGTCTGCTGCTGCTAACAACCAGAACTGTCTGCAGTCTGCTAGAGCATCCAGAACCAGAGTTATACACTATCAAAGACAGTGTTTACAACATAAAAAATAAAATTTGGTGTTTCATCATATGAAAAACAACATAAATAACAATATTTGTCACAAACAGCAGCTTTTTATGTAACTTCAAAGGGTTTTCTTTAAAATGATATAAAGAAATTGCATTTATTCCACTGTATGTGGTTATGGTAGCACTTCAAATGTTTTTTGGCAGAAATTGTACACCATAAGCGTATTATTCCTCCCATCAGTTGGAGTAAAATAACTTTTGCATATATTATGATAGAGAAAAAATTCCTTTTTCCTCTGTAAGCTGACAATAGCTGGAATTAAACAAAACTGTCTGCAGGGACCTGAGATACCCAGGACCAGAGTTATATACTTTCAAATAAAAACTTTAGAAAAAAAAACATAAAAAGCGCCTATTTATTTTTGTGTTTATTAGAGGCCTGACATCACATACAACCATGTTTAGCACTTTAAACAGTGTTTTATGTAATTTCAAAGGGTTTCCTGTAAAATGATACCAAACTTTTGTATGTAAACCTCTGCATGTGGGTATGGGAAGCTTTTGAAATTAGGTAGGCCAAATCCAGGCGAAAATCCCCAAAATAGCTTCAGGGTGGAAGAATTAACAAAAAAAAAATTTAAAACGAAATTTGAGAATCAACGGAATTTGGGAAAAAATAAAACTGATTTCTATAGGGCCCTAAAATACACATGTTGAAGACAAATGAGTACTTTGAATGAACTTTAATTCACTTTGGATTAAAGTGTTTGCTAAGTGCATAAACATAAATAGTTTCAAGGCCTGTGACACAACCAGATTTTAGAGGCTTGAGTTGTTTTAAAGTCCCACTGGGGTGAAAATCACTTTTTTATTGTTTTAAATGTCTATGTGGTGTTTTAATATGCTTCAAGGATCAGTAGTCTGAGCCATAGAAATGTATTTATATATATATTTATATATGTAGTGTGATTAAGTGTAGGCAGGGACTAATTTGCATATTTATATCTATGGTTCAAACTGATGTGATTGATTAAAGGTGGGGACTAGGGCTGTTGTGGTGAAGGAATTACCCTTGCGGTGATTTTGTGTGACTCACTACCGTGTTATGAGGTTTTACCGCCATTTATCTTGATTGTAGTGTCAAGTAAATACGCTCTATTGCTATTATTATGTAGCATAAATTAAATAGCAAATCCCCATTCCTCAACCACACACTTCCGGTGCTTCTCAGTTGGGAGTAGGGTTGTCACAAAGTTCCGGTCTTCGGTACCAAGTCAGTGCTAAAAAAATTAGGTACCAAGTTTTTTTAAGTACCGGAACCACCGCGGAACCGGTTCCATCTGGAACTGTTGAAACTTTTTCAGTCTGAAACTTTTCATTGACACAACACGAAGACGCGAGTAGTAACAAGGGCTAATGCAGGGTCACTGAACTCCACAAAATCATTTAAAGATGTGCAGAGTCGCGTTACTCGCCTACAGAAATACTTCAGATTTAAAGCAGGTCACCAAGAGAACGAGTGAAGTGTCAGGATGAAACGAGGAAACACATTAAAGTTCAAGCAGGTGAGCTTCAGTTTTAATTGCATTTGCATGAGCATTTTAATGTTGGATTGAAATAAACCCCAGTTTGTAAACTTAATAGTAAGTACAGTACCAGCGAGGCTAATGCTCATTCTGTCATGTGTTCTTATTAACCTTTTAATGCTTTAAAAACTTTTAAATTATGAGAAAACACAGAGGTTTATTTTGTTATAAAGTCCTCCTTAGCATTAAACACTAGGATGATATGGTCTTGTACAGGGGTGGGGAATCCTGGTCCTGGAGCGCCACTGTCCTGCAAAGTTAAGTTCCAACCCTACACACCAGCTTGTTTTTAGAACGTATGCAATGGATTGTGGGTAATTGGAGGGAAACACTTCAAACTTTCTTTTCAAGGACACTTAAAATTGAGATGTCCTTCGACAACGATTGATGATGTGACAGCCAAGATATGCAGCCTTCCTTTTGCGAAACACCCCAATCTCTCCAACGAAATGTCAACAAATCTGAATATTTAAAATGATTCACAGAAATGATGATAAATAGCTTCAATGCACATCGAGTCTGCCCAATGCTTAAATGTAAATGTTGTTGGTGTTTACAGAATCTAGGGCTGTCAGAGTGAATTATTTCTTAGTAAATCTATTTCAATAACACCATGTCAGAAAGTAGGAACATTGTATGCACGGTATTATCCATTATGTGCTTTCAAAAGAGATTTCATTCAACAGCTAATTTGTAAATGTTGCTCATTTAACTGTTAGCTTGCTAATATGACATATGTCTTCTGAAAGCAAGGAATTGAACAACACTGTAATCCCCTAAAGTACAGACCTCAGCTGTGTCAATACTGTATGCGGTTTTACTCTAAGATCCTGCTGTAAATTCTTCACATGATGTTTACTGTCTGTTCACAATGATCGGTCATGAGTAATGTCAAAACATTTCCAAACAGCTTGTCACACAAACACAACTCTATCAGTCCCATTACCACCACATCACTCAGACCGGCATAAATAATGGCATCTTGTTGTCGGTGTCTCTTTTGAACCATGTCGTTCCCTACGATGGTTTTTCTCTGATGTTTTGAAGAAATCATAACTGCCGTGGATTAGTTTGCTCGGGTGTGCGTTTCGTTGTATGCGTGTGCCTGGGAGGCAGATTTGGCCTCTGCCTCTTGCTCCGTACCGCCTCCGATGGGTGATTCATACTGGTTGCTCCCTGGTAACAGGAGGGGCATCCAGCTCTTTATTACCCTCATCCGTCACCATCAGTTCATCAATCCAAAAACCGGGGGCTCTGACCAGTGGCCGTACCTTCCGAGTCCCTTGTTGCCTCTTTCTGCGATGAATGGGAAATTTACGGTGCCTTGGATGCACACAAACATGGAGGCTGAAAAGCTTCTAGACAGAATCAGCGATGGGGTCCCTTAAGATTTGAACGTGAAGCTACTGGCTTTATTCTTGCATTGAATTTTTCATTTTTATTTAATATTCAGTTAGTTCTTTACAGTTTAACTTAAACAGTTTTTGAAGAATTTGCAAGTAATGACGCCAGTGGTGCATGCAGAAGTCGCTGCCACAGTGTTACAGTGGTTAATTGCTACAGATGGCTCCGGTCCCTCGATTAATGCAAGTTCATGGGATTTTTGCACCCGTTTAATCATTCACCAGGGAAAATGTATTTGAGGTGTTATTCATGCACTCAGCCGATTTCTCCCAAATCTAATCCTCGGAATGAGTAATTGTAACAGTGGTGCTTGGTACAGTAATGATATTATTTTTAAAGTCATCAATCAATTCAGCTCCAGTTTTGAGATTTAAATATCTCCCTACAGTACGTCTCAATTGAACAGCACCCTATTGACTTCATGTAAGAGGATTTTAAAACCATGATGCAGGATTCCCTGTTGATGCTGATGTAAAAGCAATGTGAAATAAGCATTTTACAGTTTTTAAATGTATTTTAATTCGCCTGTTTCAGCAACCACTGATGCAACTAATTATGCATTTGGCAAGACAAGAGCTAATAAGATGAATCAGGTGCAGTCACTGAGATAAATACCTGAAGGACACCTAATCCTTGAGGACAAATTAGTTCTTTACAAACATTTCCATCATCTTGTGACATTCATGTGACCTGAGCCACAGTGACTGGAATAATAATGCAAATATTGTTTTAATAAAATATGTTCTGCGTTCTTAAACTAGACATATTGTTTTGACGACTTAAGGTCATGTTTTAAAAGTGTTGGAGGTTGAGGTTTTCTTAAAACTATATGCGCATTATTATAAACTGCGAATTCATTACGTTGTGATTTTGCAATGCAAACTTTTCTCGGGGCTGGATATGGTAATGGGGTATCCACTATATTTTTAGACTCGGGATAGGAGGTTATTATGTAAGCATTCATCTTAATGTGTGAATTTAATGTGTGCTACTAGAAGGGCACAAGTTCACATTAAATTGTCCTCTAAAATGTAGCCGAAGTTTGAAAACAAGTCTACATTAAGCAATTAACCAATCTTACATTTTTGACGCATGCAAAACCAGAAAAAACATAATTGCATTGTAGACAATCATTTCTGACAATGGAACTGACTCCGGTCCTTTAAATTATTTGAAAATAATGCACACCCACGGCGTCGTGCCGCATTGGACCTTGGGTGTGCATTATTTTCTTATAATTCAATGGCTCGTCGTCAATAATTCCTTACGTAAAAATCAGATGAAACCGCAAGTTCTTTCTGTTCTGTTTTCTCTTGTTTTAAAAGTTTTCATAACAGATTTTTTTTGGGTGAACTATCCTTTTAAAGAGCATCTATTTCATTGCTAAAAACAACGTTATTTTGTGTATTTTGTATAATACAACGTGTTTGCGTGGTTTATGGTAAAAACACATTATTTTCCACATACCGTACATTTTTGTAGCTCCAGATTTCACTCTCTTCCTGAAATGCACAGATTTGAAAAACTCTGTGTCCCTGATTGGCCAGCTGATCTGTACATTGTGATTGGTCTGAATACCTCTGACGTCAGCCGGAAATGTGACGCCCCTTACCATGATTGAAAAATTTGCACACAATGCAATAGGGATGGGCACGAGTACTCGATTGCTCGAGTACTCGAACGTGGCATCGATAATCGATCACGAAAACGATGATAATGTGGTTTTGTTTATTTATTTATTGTGGATATGGCGGCATTTGGATGTCTGGTTAGTGTTACAAGCGCAGTTAGGTAGTGAAGACTGGGTCAGGAGATGCGTGTTTGACGTCGTATCGAGCTACGCAGAACGACGTATGACATCAGTACTATTACCATGCGTGATTCAAAAACAAACAGATAATTCCGCGCGACCGTGCCGCAGTAACCCGCCGATCCGCATAATGCACGCCGATGCCGTGAAGCTGGCCACACCTCACATCACTGAGGCACTATGGTTTAAAAGGATGTCGTGATTTTTGGAAATACAGTCAGTTAGGTGCAAAATGTACAGCTTATCGCTAAAATGATAGCAAAAGACTTAAAGCTGCTTAATGTTATGAAGCTTGAGCTTTGACTGGATGTGTTTAAAAGTGCGCTGTTTATGATGCACATCCACAAAGGGAGTTAAAGATAACTTGAAAACTTAGTTGAGGTCTTGCATTTTATGCAGATAGATGCATGTTGTACATTTATGTTGTATAAAGGCTTAATATTATGTAGAGTGCGTCATATAGAAAGCGCTTCGGTTTGTGTTTATTAACCCTTTAGTTTCACTTCATCACGCAGCTATTCCTGTAGGAGGTTTCTGTTAAAAAACATTTAATTCATTAAAGATGTAGTACGTGTTCATTGTTCAAGTTTTATTTGAGTGTTTTCAATAAAAATATTTTTATTTTCACTATGATGTGTACGCCCTTCCCATTTTATTGCCCCGCCCCCAGTTAATCGAGTACTCGTTCTTCAGACCTATGGATTAATCGAAATGAAAAAATGACATAAATGCACATCCCTACAATGCAATGCTTACAGGAGTTAACTTACAGGCTAAATGTCCAAAGTGGGGGGCATTATGATAATGTCGGTATCCCTACAATCCGTGTGTTTGTTGTAGTGCAAGAAAACAGATTTACGTTGGAGACGAAAACTCGTTTAATCGTTTACTTTGGGGTTTGTCCCTTTTACATATCATTAATGTACTAATACACACTGAAACACCAAAGGAAATGTAAAATCGTAATTTGGACCATTGGTGCTCTTTAAATGACAACTATGTTTCTAAGTTGAATTCCTATATTTATTCCTATGGCTCATTAATTTGAACCCATTAAATCAAGTGAACACCAATTAAAGTGGCAAAATAAGGATCTAAAACATGGAACCTAACATTTTAATCAACAGCTCCTTCATTTGCAATTCATAAGCTTGTGTAAATGGATAGTTCTCACTTTTTGGCAACGCTTTTGTCACTAATGGTTCATAAGGGCATTGATCCACGGAGACCACAGTGTAGCAGTGCAGTAGACTGAATGTATAAATTAGGAGCTGCATCATGTTTACTCAACTGAAAGGCTAGTGGGGGCAGAGCCAGTGTGTGTATCCGCCAGTGTCCTCTCATGGGGAAAAATTATGCTTTTAATGCAAGTGACAGCCAGTGGAGGGTGAGTTTGCGGATACTGGTGGTTATCTTGGCGACAATGCAGACTGAATACACATATGTATAGACCATTGCTCAACAATGTCTAAAACATCAAAATCTTGCATGCTTTGTAAGCAATTTTAAACTATCATAGAGAGATCAAGCTGAGAAAATTCAGTATGTGTTTGTTCATTCTTTAAAGCAGTTGTTCCCAAACTTTTTCAGTGTGTGGCCCCCCTTGTGTACGGTGCATTCCTTTGTGGCTCCCCAAAGAAAATTTGTGACAAAAAACTGTTCTAAAACTCAACATTTTAATAAAAAAAATTAATTATACAAAAAAGTAGTGCTTTTGGTTAGTAGACTTATTTTTTTTAGGTTTAATTACACAGAATTCATGATAAATTAATGTATTTCATAAAATATCATAAAACTGGGGCCTCCCTGGCACCATCTCGCGGGCCCCCCTGGGGGCCCCGCCCCCATGTTTGAAAACCACTGCTTTAAAGCTCACGTAACACACGCTGTTTCTGCATTTCTGATATTAATCTGGAGTACCTATGGAGTAGTATGACATCCTTTATATCTCTGAAGAGTCTTTAGTTTAATCAGATTTATAAAAGAAAGATTAGCTTTACCGAATCTTTCCGATAAAGTACGAAAAAATGAAGAAGGAGGAGTTATAACACGGGAGGAGCATGCTACACTATACAACACTGTTTTAACTTATGATTCACTACATGTTCGTGTCATTTATATAATATACACGCGCCTATTTCCAACATAAGACAGAAGTCTTACTTACCAAGTGTAACTCGTCATGAAAATCCACCGCATCAAACACACACGCAAAACTCCGCTGCTAATCCGGATAATAAACTATATCCATTGTTTCCATAAGGCTGGATGTCTTCTCCTTACATCCAAAAACACACTTCTTGTTGTGCCATTGTTGACTTTTGAAATTAAACAAAGCTGAGTGGCGTGATAAGCTGTTTTCCGGGGGAAGTTTTCCGGCGGAAGCCCATATAAAGAAGTGATACGTATCGAAAACCCCTGAAACGTCAGTTAGAACCGTAATCGAAAAAAATTAGCCGAAACTTGTACGAACCCTGGCGAAGTGCATTCGACACAGAAATACTCTGAAACACGCCCAACTGCATTTTTGACACTTTGCCTACGTTTAGCATGAGGAAACAACTCTATAACTGTGTTAATAAGTCAGAATGCTTGAAATACCATTAAACTCCCCCTTTAAAGTTATATTTTTTGGCCATTTTGCCTATTTGAACAGTGAGTGAGGAGAGGACAGGAAAGTACAGGCAGGAGAAAGGGGTATGGGATCGGGGTATGGGATCGGCCAATGGCCATGAGCCAGGAATCGAACTCGGGTCGCTGAAAGTGCGAAAGCACCACATGTCGGAGCGATGGCCACTACACCATCGGCTCCATCAATGTTTGTTCATTCTAAGGTTGGCTTATGACGGTCAACTAGTCATCTAATAACTGACTACTTGATTTGCAAGGTTTTTATTTATTTTGGGATTCAAATGTCTCAATCGCCAATTTTTATAGATTTTTTCTTTACTTAATATATTATCAGCATAGCAATTCTTAGAAAATTTTACTTTAAAAATTATTTTTACAAAGTGCTTATTTTATTAGTTAAGTAATGTCAAAAATTGTCAAAGGGGACATTTCACAAGACTTTTTAAATATGTAAAATACATCTTTGGTGTACCCAGAGTACATATGTGAAGTTCTTGCTCAAAATACCATATAGATAATTTATTATAGCATTTTAAAATTGCCACTTTGTAGGTGTGAGAGAAATGTGCCGTTTGGGTGTTTCTTTTTAAATGCAAATGAGGTGATCTCTGCACTAAATGGCAGTGCCGTGGTTGGATAGTGCAGATTAAGAGGCGGTATTATTATCCCCTTTCTGACATCACAAGGGGAGCCAAATTTCAATGACCTATTTTTCACAAGCTTGCAGAGAATGGTTTACCAAAACTAAGTTACTGGGTTGATCTTTTAAAAATGTTCTTTGATAGAAGCACTGGGGACCCAATTATAGCACTTAAACATGGAAAAAGTCAGATTTTTATGATATGTTTCCTTTAAGTAGTCAAATATTTTTTGAAATATTAAATTACTTATCTGTCATCTTAATTTTTTATGTGCCCTCATAATCTTTAACTCATTCCCTGCCATTTTTGAAAAGTTGCCCGCCAGCATTTTTTGTGATTTTCACAAACGTTTCTCAAAATGCCTTCCAGAAAAAAATTATTCTAAAAATATGTAAACATACAAATATATCAAATGAAATAACAGACCCTCTGCTTTTAAACAAACAATTAACAAACAAATTAAATGGGAAAAAAACTTTTCATCCTATTCATATGTTTTTTCCTCTGCTTATAAACTCTTAAATATGGGTGTTTTTCTTTAAAAAATATTTTTTTTTTTTGCAAAAAGCTGAAATAATTGCATTTGTTTTTGTGAAACAATTTGTTAGAGATCAGATTCAGAACGATTATCAAAACATACACAGAGTTTAAAATGAGTAAATAATGTTTTGGCTTCAGATTTTTAATAAATTGGGTAAACGTATTATTGAAGATTAAATTCATCAGTTTTTTTATGCAAATGTTTTCTCTTAATTGGCGAGATAACTTGTCAATGGTGGGGAAATAGTTAATCAAAAACGCTTATCTCCTCCCCTCCTTGAAACGATAAATTGGCGGGAGGCAGGGCTTGGGAAAAAATCGCAGAGATTAGCATTTAGCAAACAGCAACATGATCCACTTCCAGCGATCCAGTCAATTCTTTCATTCTCATTTCAGAAGCCATTTCAACTCTGAAATATGTCAAAACTGGGAAAATAAGACTATCGCTATTTCCGTTTCATTGTGACTTTAACGTGTATGCTAGTTTGATAGTGTAGTGTAGATTTGCACATGCCTGTTTTCAGCCAACATATATTATAAATCTAGCTCAGACGTTATACCAAACTATTACTGTATGCAACAAAACCTAATTCGCAATGCAGAATATGATAATGGATTTCATCTTTATGTGTGCTCCCACAGATTATTTCTATAAAGATACTATGACCAATTTATTTCGTTTTACCTGGCTCTCGTGTGTTCATTCCCGTGCACATGCACACCGTCTCTTCCCTTATTCAAGTCATGTCACAGGCTAGACACTCCATTGTCAAAAGACGCTTTCATCTACTGGCTTCAAATATGGCTGTCATCCAGTCCAATTATACACAGAGAAATAGGTACCGTTACGCCTAAAGGATTGATTGAAGACAAAATAGAAAAGGGAAGAAAGGAATGCTGACTTTGATTCAAGGACACAAGGAAATCAAGAACTCTACGAAAGTCCTTGTAATGCGTTTTGAGATTTAGGGCATTCACATGGTCTCTTCATTTTAGATGGTAGCTTATATAAAAATCAACTGAAGGACATCGCTATGACTCACGATAATACAAGCCAAAAAGTGTTATGATCTCAGACCACAAATGTGCTACTGTAAAAGATGGACAACATACACTTATGTAATCTTAGGGTACGTTTGGAAAGACACAGTTACCTACAATCTTAATAAAGAACTATGTAGCATGCATACTGTTTACAGTATGTGAATTGTCAGTATGCGTGGAATACCTAGATGTTTTCAACTAGGGCTGCATAACGATTAATCGCGACTAATCGGTTGCACAATACAAGTTTTTGTTTACATCATATATGTGTGCGTACTGTGTATAATAATTATGTATAAATAAATATGTTTGCATGTGTGTGTGTGTTTATATATACATAATTATTATACACAGTACACACACACATATGATATAAACAAAAACTTTTATTTTGGAAACGATTAGTCACGATTAATCGCTATCCAGCCCTATTTCAACCCAACATTGGGTCAAAAAGGGACAAACCCAGCCTTTGGGTTAAAATAACCCAGAACATTTTTATATTTATAGGTTAAAACAAAACAACCCAGAATTTTAGGTTGAAACAATTACCCAGCAACTCTAAAAGTGTTGGGTGGGATGTTTTTCTACACATAAAAAAATGATTTTTTTCTGAAATAAAACAATTAATGCTAAAATTGGGACCCATTCACTTAGTCAATCACGTATGAGGTATACAATGTTAAAGTGTACTACAACTTTATTTTTACATACTACACACCCATTCTTGGTATAATGTAAGCGTTTGGCCTTTTCTAGTATTGTATTCTTAACATAGCCGTATGTATTAAGCACTAAAGATGTGGTTACAGATCATCTAGTGACACCACTTGATAATGCGTTCTACTCATCACTTTTGGTCATTTATAATCATCACAGGCATGCCGTTCGCTGGATTTAGCGTGTAATTGGCATAAAGCAAACCCATTTGAGTTGATTTACCGCCATGACATGAATGAACAGATCTATTCATAAAACCCTTAATCGAAAGCTAGTATTTTCTCTTGTGCTGATATCCATTTAATGATACACATCTCTGGTATCATTAGACCTTTTTGTTGGTGTTAATGTGAGCGAATACTTCCTTCTATCAATAGATAGCAGACACCTTTGGGTTAGTAATAGGGGTAATAGTATCCACTGAGATTCTGCATCTCTTTACAAGGCCACATTGATTTGTGGGTAGTGTAAGGGTGTTTACACAACACTGTTTTTCCACTATAAATGGAAAGCATTTGACCATTCAACATTTTAGTAGACGAAAATGCTAACTTTTAGAAATAGGTTTCAAGCTGTAATCTTTCAGAAACTATACTTTTATCGTCTACAAAAATGTGAATTTGTGGAAACTGTGACGTCGTACACATGCATATTATGCAATCAATTTATAGGCAAATTTTGATATACACCAAATTCTGAACACACACCAACACTCTAAAGGAAAATATGTGTGCAGGCTTGTAGTGTTTCTTTAAAATTTCACTTTGCCACTTGCACAATACTGATGCATAATACTGTTGCATAAAAATGCATAAAACATTTTTCTCCTTTTCACGGATCCATGTAAACATGTTGCCGTTGTCTGTATGAAAAACGTTTCAAACATGCTAAAGAAAACTTTTCAGTTTTTAGTAATGGTACTTTTCAGCTAAGGGTGTTTTCACACATGTTGGTGCGGCCTCGGAGCACACCAAATTACATTGTATCATTTTTCAGTTAGTGCGGTTCGTGTTCACATATGTTGTTTTTACCGTGGTCTCTGACAGCTCTTACCCCCATGACCACCCCCAACGTTTCCATGACAACCAGCCTGAAAGGAAGAGCGAGGCTAGCAAGATATGAAGATAAACGATGCAAAGTTTCTTTGCTTTAACGCAAAATTGCGCAACTGTTCTGTTAAAGGGGCCATGGCATGAAAATCTGACTTTTTCTATGTTTAAGTGCTATGACTGGGTTTCCAGTGCTTCTTTCAACCTAGAAAATATGAAAAAGATCAACCCAGTAGCTTAGTTTTGGTAAACCATTCTCTGCAAGCACGTGAAAAATTAGGTCATTGAAATTTGGCTCTCCTTATGATGTCATAAGGAGATCTTCTTATAATTATACCGCCCCTTAATCTAACGACGGCACAGCCATTTAGTGCCATTTAGGATCTGGCGTTTTGGGAGCCTGAAATTGCTATTTTTTAATAAATAAATCTAAACAAGACACCCTTGCGGTTTTCGTGTGTACAGCCAATCCATATATTTAGTTATACGAGGATGTCATCACCCAACGTCTCAACCCTAGTCCGCTATGTCACATAACGGCAACAACAACAATGGCGGACTACATGGTGGTGTTTGCGCTGCAAAAGGTAGTGAACCTTCTTTTAGAAATAGAAAAAAAGACTGAATAGGGAAAGCTCTGGCTTTGTGGCCTAAATGTACCCTAAATCTCTTGGCTTGCCGTGTTTTTCATTTGTAAGTTGCTTTGGATAAAATGTGATGAATGATTGACCTGCTTGGTCAATTCAGGTGTTCAGGATTTGACTGGCAAGCAGGTTGTGCAATTCTAGAGTTGCATGCAAGGAACTGCCATTGCAGATGAATGGGAATGCTAATTGATGACTTTTTATAGGTATTGTAGAGCTTGGGTGGATTAATGAGCCAGTACTTGGCCAATCTGGTATTACAGGCGTTAGCTGTTAGCCACACCCCTTGACTGAATAATAAAAGCATTATTCTATTTGGCCAAAATCTCAGTGCTGGCTGTTTAAATATACGAGTGAAATCTTTTGTAAAATAACTATCGTGTGCATGCCCACATTTTTCATCTTCCATTGAAAAACCCATAACAGCGCAAATGTTGTCGAGCGATTTAATTATACTTCAAGATGGAAAACAGTAACTGCCAACAAAAGAGGCTTTCACCATTTGTGAATTCATATCTTATAACTATAATTATCATAACTCTCTAAAATGGTTTCATTTTAATTAGATTTCAGATGAGCCAGATTGCTGGGAACATGAGCCCGTCTTTTTTTTACTCCGAGGTGTGTAGCATTCCCCTTTGAGGCAAATTGTCCTCAAATTTTTACTGCGCACGACATGAATAATTAATTGAATTCTACCCTCCGGCTTTTACCCTTTTTTCTATGAACAATTTAGGAGCTCATCATCAGATCTTTTTGTTTGTCTTGAAGTGATCGAATACCTCCATCGACCACCCACTGGTCTGGACAGCAGCATCACTTTTGGGTTGGTAATAGGTTTGCAGTTTCCTCTGTGATAGGAAGTTAAAGCTCTGTAAAGTAGTGTATGCCCCCTGTATTATCCAGCACGAAAACACTCAAGATACTCCTCATGATCTAAATTGATTGCTGCATGGAGTGAAAAGCATGTATTTTCTTTTTACGGTGCGGCTTTTATCACCAAGACCGTAATTATGCAGATTTTACAGCGTGATTTAATTACAAGATGGAAAATAATAGTAACAGGCTGTTAATGAACAACGTTTAATTGTACACACGGTAATTAACACCAGCGCGGACGCTCCTCGCTCCGAAATGTCTATCCACGGCAACGGATGCTTATACAAAGGAGGAAAAGTGTCACTATGGAAACAAGAGGAGGAAATCTAAATGCAAGTCTCCTGAGAAACCGATGATAAAAAAAACAGGCCGAGCTTAGTTGTGTCTGCCACACCGATGTCGTCTTCATCTGTGACATAAACAACTAAATACATCACACCTAACAGACATCCATCTTTTTCATATTTTGGAAAAGCCGTAACATTGTATCTATACCCAAATCCGAGCGTGTCTATACAATGCCGCCGCTACAGTTTGTGTATTTACTGTATACGCACGCAGGCAGGCGTGACGATGTATATGCGGCTCTCGACGCAGCCCACATTACGCCGCTTTAGCAGAGGCAATCTATTTTAATAACAGCTGCCACAGTCTTACCTTACTATGATAAATGAAAAGCTAAATGACTTGGGACAGGAAAATTCCAGCGGGAGGGTGAGGTGATAGAGATATGCGCGTGGGTCTGTGTGTTCGCGCATGTGGCACCCTTCACGAGGGTCTCCTGTTGCAAAACCCAGCGATCTTGAATAACCCTGTGCATGGACAGCACACCGTCCCAAGTGCATTTACACATTGATCTCCCAAACCTGTGGCTGCGGTGATCAAGCTAATGCTATACTTGATCCTGCAGGACGCAGCATGACTTCAAATGTAAAACAGGTTGCGACACAGACGACCGTGGCAGGTGAATTCGCCACTTATTTTCTGTAACCAGTCTATCTCTTTTACAACAGAACCGCCCGGTGATGACATAAGTGGGGGTTGTGGGGAATGGGGAGATACACGCACACCCACAGAGAAAGAGAGAGAGAGAGAGAGAGAGAGAGAGAGAGAGAGAGAGAGAGAGAGACTATGGGAGGGGTAAACCTGCTCTCCTGTACAGATGATGTCAGTTTCTGCAGCTGAGCCCCAACCGGTACCTCACTGAGCCAAAGACTCACTAACTCATTCCCCCGTCTCTGATGAAGAGAGAGAGAGAGAGAGAGGATGAAAGAGAGAGGAAAGACTCGGAAGAATGAGAGCAAGACAGGTGGTGGTGTTGGATGGCACAGGTGTGTATCAATGGTCCCTTTTTTACTTCTCTGCGAGTTATGAGTTAAATCATTTTCATTTCGTACTGTGTGTATTATAAATCTTTTTCAATAATGAATAGGTTATGTTGGTCTGTTAATGATATGCTAAGTTCGCAGATAAAGCTTATGTTGCTATATATACTTTCTTAATATTTGTTGTTTCATTGTCATCTTGTTGAGTAAATATTTGTGCATGTCCGATCGGTGTAAATTAATTTGTTTGGTAAATTGAATAGTCTAAAGTGATCACACATCTGAGTGGTTTAACATAAAGGCCTTCTGTAAATCTTATTTAAAAACTGTATGTACTGTTATCAGTGTACAGGGATGTAAGGGAATGTATTAAAAAATTAAGTTTAATTTCCAACTTGGAAAAAGAGATGAGATTCATAAGAATACTTGATAAATACATGTTTCATATGTAGATAAAGAATTAAATGCATAGTCTATAGTGAGTCAATGACTAGCCACTGCATGCTAACAGGTACCCACAGGTTTCAACATTACAACAAAATTTTAAAGTACGCTGTTTCATCACCATATACTGTTGGACCATTTTTTACAGATGCAAATCTTAATATACATTTTACAATATTAAAGGGATAGTTCACCCAAAAATTTAAATTCTGTCATCATTTTCTTACTCTTCAAACCTGTTCTTACTCTTTCTTTTTTTGGTGAATATGAAGGAAGATATTTTGAGGAATGTTTCGATCATGAGTCCCATTCACTTCCATAGTAGGAAAAAAGAGTACTATGAAAGTGAATAGGGCTCATGAACGGTTTGGTTACAAACATTCCTCAAAATATCTTTCTCCGTCTTCATCAAAACAAAGAAATTTATACATTTTTGTTTGTTACAACATAAGGCTGAGTAAATGATAACAGAATTATCCCTTTCATAAAAAATATAGTTTTTAAAAATATATAAAAAATACATCTTTTTTTCTGCTTAATGTATTTATTTTGTAATTATTTGGTATGTAAAAGAATTAAAATACCAATAATTTCATTTATCAGATAGTATAGTATAGAAAACAGGCAGATGCGTTTTCAGTCATATGTGGTTTATCAAGCATGCCAAATTTGTCGCCTCCGTTTGTTGACTGATTTTGTCAGTTTTTTAATTGATGTAATAAACACGAGCCTGTCTTAAGTGCTGTGACGTCTACCCTAAATCGAAAATATGCGTGAGTCACAACCAGCACTGGAATTTACCATCAGATATGTCACCACGTGTCATTCTGAGCTCCTTGACAGACGGATTCCCTGACATTTTCACTTATCTGTCAACAGGCTCGTCGGTCGCGATCTCTCGCACACACTTACAGATGCAATGCAAGTGCAAACTACTCGCACCGGGAGAAAAAAATGCCTTAGGGGTATGACAGTCGAGGAGAGGATGTACCGCTGGTGAAATATGAATGGTTGCGCTGTTCCAGGCCATGTCTATTAAGAATTAATGAAGTATTACATATTACCTCTGGGAAGAGAAAGTGCACCGCTAACAAGCCCAAAAATGTCTAAAGGTCCTAAACGGCCATTTCTCCAGTCGTGAATTAATCTCACGCAGTTATAACCTATTCGAAATAGACTTTTTAATTGAGAACCTGAGCCGGGGTATTACTTAAACTTTGAGGTATTCTGCATTTCCCTTCGAGACAAAGTCGTATCCGGTTCTTTACGATACGCCGCGTTAATAATTAATTGAGTTTTACCCCCAGGCTCTAGTCTTGTTTTTCGACTAAACTTTTTGCAGGAACAATTCGAGAGCTCATCAGCTCATACGCCGGCCAATCTAAATGCAGAACCGCTGCTAGATGATGGTGCCAGGGGTGGCAACTCATTACACCGATGATACTCTGCGTCTGCGTTGTAATCACCTCAATCTCAGAGGTCAGGTGGCCCGATATCCACTTGGTTTATTTCGGGGGGCAGCGGCAATCATTTTAAATTCTTCCTAGAACATTAAACGACGACCCTGAGTGACGTCTCTGCCACTACGTGGCCTCTTAAGCGGCATGTTTTCAGATGAATGACAAGCACTCCAGATCTCTTTCTAGGAGATCAAGGGCTGCAGCGAGTGCTGGCAGCAGGTGGCATCTAATGCAGACTGCGAGACTGTTCGAGATTTCAAAAGAATAGTGTTGTAGTTCAGATGTGCCTTTCAAAGCCTTGTGATGTCTACAGAGCCCCTCAAAGCTGTAAGTAAATAGCGAGGAAAGGTTTTACTGCGCAGGCTGTTTAGGGACCAACACTTTCTCCTAATGCAGACAGCGAATTTAAAACTCACAAAACAAGGATTAGATAGGTAGAGCTGTAAACACGAAAACACTTTTAGTGCATTTGTATTAATGCATTGTAAAAATTTACATTATAATCTATGCTTTAAAAAGACGTTGTTATCGCAGACATAAGTCCCGATAATGTGATCTTATATCTACACTGAAGGGGCTTATTTCACGATAACAACCGGCTGTCTGTACATAATCCCATTTATTACACGCTATTTACCACATACGTTAAATATTAAACAGCATTACATTTTGATTTGAACAAATGCAGACCTTCCGCGAGGAAAACCTATTTACTTTTGGTTTTAAGATAAGACAAGTGTATAGATGTCACAAACACACTATTTGGTGTAATCATTTGTAAATATAATGTCATATATGTTATTAATATACATATTTATATATAGTTTTCTGTAATATCACACTGTACCTGTCGAAATGACTTGCAACATCCAGGTTACCGTGTGTTATTATTTTTGAGCGTTTTTTATGTTATTGACTACGGGCCGTTGAATAATTCGAAAATAATGCACACCCCAAAGTGATAATGCACCGTGGGTGTGCATTATTTTCGAATAATTGATAGGACCGGAGTCAATTATTCCTCTTATACCACGGTTAACACAAAAATTGCTAAGACATTTCTCTGGTGGTTATTATAAGACAGGTAAGGTGTGCGTTTTACAGAAAAATTATCAACACCCATCAAACATTTCTCGACCAATCAGAATAAAGCATTCAACAGCCCTGTGATATAACTGGGAATAACAAACCTGCAAATGTCACGAGTGGCCAATCAGAATCAAGCATTTAACAGCCCCGTGGTATAACTGGGAATAACAAACCTGCAAATTTCACAACTGGCCAATCAGAATCAAGCATTTAATAGCACCGTGGTATAACTGGGAATAACAAACCTGCAAATTTCACAACTGGCCAATCAGAATCAAGCATTTAATAGCACCGTGGTATAACTGGGAATAACAAACCTGCAAATGTCACGACTGGCCAATCAGAAACAAGCATTTAACAGCCCCGTGGTATAACTGAGAATAACAAACCTGCAAATGTCACAATTGGCCAATCAGAAACAAGTATTGAACAGCCCGTGGTATAACTGGGAATAGCAAACCTGCAAATGTCACGACTGGCCAATCAGAATCATGCATTTAACAGCACCGTGGTATAACTGGGAATAACAAACCTGCAAATGTCACGACTGGCCAATCAGAATCAAGCATTTAATAGCACCGTGGTATAACTGGGAATAACAAACCTGCAAATGTCACACCTGGCCAATCAGAAACAAGCATTTAACAGCACCGTGGTATAACTGGGAATAACAAACCTGCAAATGTCACGACTGGCCAATCAGAAACAAGCATTTAACAGCCCCGTGGTATAACTGGGAATAACAAACCTGCATATGTCACGACTGGCCAATCAGAATCAAGCATTTAATAGCACCGTGGTATAACTGGGAATAACAAACCTGCAAAAGTTACGACTGGCCAATCAGAATCAAGCATTTAATAGCACCGTGGTATAACTGGGAATAACAAACCTGCAAAAGTTACGACTGGGCAATTAGAATCAAGCATTTAATAGCACCGGTATATAACTGGGAATAACAAACCTGCAAATGTCACGACTGGCCAATCAGAATCATGCATTTAACAGCACGGTGGTATAACTGGGAATAACAAACCTGCAAGTGTCACGACTGGCCAATCAGAAACAAGCATTTAACAGCCCTGTGGTATAACTGGGAATAACAAACCTGCAAATGTCACGACTGGCCAATCAGAATCATGCATTTAACAGCACCGTGGTATAACTGGGAATAACAAACCTGCATATGTCACGACTGGCCAATCAGAATCAAGCATTCCAACAAGCTGTGTAATAATAGTGTATAATAAGTACAGCGTTCTTAAAAAAAGTAAGTTGATGTTTTTGGTTTATAATTTATAAAAATTATAATTTGTCTAAGTATAAATGCAAAACCGCAAAATGCTCACATGATTTAGTTTTTTCTCTATGTGTCTTGTGTACAGGAATATGATAATTTGTTGCTCAGATGCTCACTGTGATTCTTTCTATCAATTCCTCAATTCCGACAAAACGCAGCAAGATCTCCCGCTGTTATTCCAGCACTGGGAAACCTTTTCTCTCACCTCATCTTTACTGGTTGCTCTCATAAACAGATGGCAGCCTGGTATTATCCCCTTAATGAATCCTAAATGAATAGCGAAAGGACGTTTTTCTATTAGATATTGTGCGGTGGAACACGTAGCCGACAGCTCTTGCTGATCCAAATAGAGTCGCATTTATCACTTTCTTTCCCCTGCTGTCTCTCTCCATCTCTGACATGGGGGCAACGTGATGGAATGCCCAGTAATTTTCCATCAGTGACAAAAGCTGTGAGTGGCACTATACGCTGCTGAATGAGAACTGGGGGATGCTGGGATTGAAAGGTGAGATTGGAGATGGCCTCTGTTCCCTTTAGACTCCATGTCATTACCGCTGACCGTTCGCCCATTTCTATCTGGCCCTGATCTTCAGCCCTCCGTGAGTGGCAGTACGGCGAAACTGATGCTATTTTCAGGGCCAGCCACAGTGATAATGTCACTCCACTTCAAAGAGCAAAGCTGTCCTGTCTCCCAGGAGATTTCACTAGCGGATGAAATGATCAGAACGGCCGAGACAAGAAGCCGCTGAATTATTGCTTGGCACCAACAAATGGCGGCGAGAGAAAATGTAATAAAGTTTCCGTTTTGCCGAGTGATTGACAGACAGTAATGCAAATCGGCCACCCTGACCGTTCGCGGCACGTTTTTAGCATATAAATTCCTTCATTAGCATTCAGTTATTGCGGCTTAATGAGCACCTTGCGTTGTGGTAAAATTTGCTTTGAATAATTTAACTAATCACTGTTTGCATAATTCAATTAGCATTAGCATTTATGGGATTAACGGCAGATTTGGGCAAAAGTTTAATCGGTAGCAATTGTAGGGTTTGTGGCAACAGAAGCCTTTCTTTGTATCTCATAGTGACATTTGTATTGATTAAAGTTCACCAGAAAATGAAAATGTTTTTATCATTTATTCATGTTTCACCTAAACTTGTATGACATTCTTTATTCTGTTGATCACAAAAGAAGATATTTTGATAAATTGTTGACGGTTCCCATTGACTTCCATAGTAGGAAAACAAATACGATGGAAGTCAATAGGTACTGTCAACTGTGTGCTGTGCTTACCATAATTTATCAAAATTTCCTATTTTGTCAAATCCAATCAACAAAATCTCATAAAGATGATGACAGAATTTTTATTTTTGGGTAAACTATCCCTTTTATAAACTTGCTTTGCTCTTAATGCCTATACATTCATTATGAAAGACACCGAGATCAGCACATTTATATTTCACACTATCATGTCTTTCTTTTTGCCTACTAAGGTTTTCCAGTGAAGTTATCAAGCCTGTGTCTCCTCTTTCTTTCTTTTTCCAGGTACCGCTAACATGTGTTGACACCAAGGATCCTTCATTGCTGGGCTCTCAAGAAAGCTGTTGTGTCTTATGGCTTTTTATTCCTATGTGAATGTGAGAATGGCTCATGTAGGGATACAAGCCACTAAACACACAGTGATAAATCAACCTGAAATGAACAGGTTAGGTTACAAAGAAGATTAATCTGTCTCCCTGCCACCAACTCACTTTTCTTCTCACAAAATCAATAATTAAAATGACCAAACTCACTTTTCATCCAAGCTGTTTTGGATGATTATTGCGTCATTATTTTTTACCAGATTCGCAATCGTCTGCTGTAAAAATGTTTACAAAAGGGCTTATTAGGTCATAGTTTGAACACTGTTGGAAAAATTTGTACAAATGTTGTCACTGGGACAGTACCCTTAAAACGTTCCAAATATGTACCATTTAGGAACAGATAAGTGTATGTACCTTTGAGGTACTAATATGTGTCTTTAATATGCACCCTTTAGGTACAAAGGTGTACTTTTTGAAAGGGTACCACCCCAGTAATAACAGCGTTTGTACCTTTATTTCCGAGAGTGTTACTGAAGTAAGGAAAATGAGAATTGAAATGCAATAAAACATCACTTATTTCCATGTTTCGCAAAAAAATCTGGGATTTAACATGCAGTATAGTTTAAACCTGTCAATGAGGAAAAATATTCTATCCTGTCTCACGGCAAGTCGTGTTATAGTCACAAAATATTTTATTAATTTATTTGTGTTGATGACATGATTTATGGGGTAACAATATGTACCTTTGAGGTACATATTGAGCAACTGTTTGAAAGAGTACCACCCCAGCGAAAGCTATGGAACATTTTTGACAATTTTTTCGGTAAAATAAGGACAAACCCAACCGTTGGGTTTAAATTAGTTTAAATTACTGCAAAAAATGATTTTCAGGAAAAATGTTCTTAGTGTTTTTGTCTCTTTTCAATAAAAATATCTAAAAATTATTAAATTAAGATGCTTTTTCTTGAAAAGCAAAACGACCCAAGAAAATAAGTCTAGTTTTTAGACCAAAAATATTACATTTATTGATTTTTTGCATAAAACAAGCAAAAAAAATCTGCCAATGGGGTAACCAAAAAACTTGAACATTTTTCTTAATCACTAAATTCAAGAAAAATGTAAGAAATATTTGTTTACCCCATTGGCAGTGTACTAGGTTGTTTCAACCCATGTCTGGGCTAAATATGGAAATGTTATAGGTTAGCTGTTCGGTTTGTCTATATTTTACCCAACCATGAGTTAAAACAACCTAGTATATAGCTATATTCAATATGTTACAATGAGTGTGTGTTTGTGCTTAAGACGCCCCTCATACGAGTCAATAACGCTTAATGTGCTTTCTCTTTAAAATCCCAAAATCCAAGGTTTTCCAACATCAGATTTCAACCAAAATCCAATGTTATTCCAACGTCAGATTCCGACCAAAATCCAACGTTATTCCAACGTCAGATCCAACCAAAATCCAACGTTATTCCAACGTCAGATTCCAACCAAAATCCAACGTTATTCCAACGTCAGATTCTGTTCAAAATCCAACGTCAGATTCCGTCCAAAATCCAACGTTATTCCAACGTCAGATTCTGACCAAAATCCGACGTTTATCCAACGTCAGATTCCGACCAAAATCCAATGTTATTCCAAAGTCAGATTCCGACCAAAATCCACTGTCACATTCCGACCAAAATCCAACGTTATTCCAAAGTCAGATTCCGACCAAAATCCACTGTCAGATTCCGACCAAAATCCAACGTTAATCCAATGTCAGATTCCGACCAAAATGCAACGTTAATCCAACGTCAGATTCCGACAAAAATCCAACGTTAATCCAACATCAGATTCCGACCAAAATCCAACGTTAAGGGCCACTGTCCTGCGAAGTTTAGCTTCAACCCTAATCAAACACACCTGAAAGTAATTTCCAAGTCATCCTGCAGCCTTTGAATTGATTTTTCAGGTGTGTGTGATTAGGGTTGAAGCTAAACTTTGCAGGACAGTGGCCCTCCAGGAATGCCCACCCCTGATTTATGGGGTAACAATATGTACCTTTGAGGTTAGGATGTCGCAGAAAGTGATTCTAACCCCAAGCGACAATGATAAAAAAAAGGACAAAACAATGAGATTACAAATTATAAAATTACACAATTCAGAAAGTTGTGCCACATTAATAAAAAATTTTGTGACTATAACACAAATTTCCTTGAGATTGGGTTAGGGATGGGGTTTCATTATTGTTTTTTATTATAATCATATGTTTTTGTATGAATCACTTCGTACAAATTCATACGTACAAATTAGCCCTGAGCTTTTCCCAATTCAACTTAACATGATGTAAATTCTGGTTTAATTAAATCTGTAATGAAATGTATTAAGAAGACACTTTACACTTTGGACCACACTGCAAATACCTTCATATTTGTTGTTTAAAGACTATGTCTATTTCTTGATCAAAGCTGTCAATTTCTGCTGTCTCAAACATCAGGGGTATCACCCTTTGATGCCATTGTGATCTTCACCTTTTAACTGTGATGTCATCTTAGAGTGATCATTCCATGTGAATGTATATGCTACAGTGCAGATGTTGACTGATTAAAACATCAAAGCTGTGTTCTCAAAGTCTCTGTTTAGATTGTTTATCACACATGCTGCACACAGATCATTTTACATTTTATTTTGCAAAATGACAAGATATTTCTTGGCAAATAATCGTTAGAGTTATTACTCTCTTGAGCATATAGTTCATGCTGTGGACTGGTTAAAATAAAACACGAGACCATAATTAAAGACAAAGAAACAGAAGGGTCAATGCAAAAAATTTAATAACCAAATTTATATGATGCACTTGTAATCCCCTCAGGAGCCTTCAGTAAAGACTCAAAATTTTCCTATCTTTACTCTTCATCTTTTGCACATTATTAAAATAGATCTTTGAGTCATTGCACTGGAAAATAATCTACCTACAATATTATACAATATACGATACATATAAACATACAAAGCACCTTTTGTTCTTGTAAATAGGAATTATAAAAAAAGCTGTGGGACATAGATGACCATGTGTGGGGTTTGTATATGAAAACATCAGTGCATGGGAAAAATTCCTAAGGGTTTCATGCGCAATAATTGTCTTAGCACCTGAGTTCATATTTAGATGAAATCGAACAAAATGCAGTTTGTAAAACAAAAGGCTATTAAAGGCTCTCCTCCGAAAAGCTCAAATTAGGACACAAATGAGCCATTTCTTGTAATTGACCTGTACACAGTAATGTTTTTTGTTATTTGCTCCATAACTGCTGAGTACCAGCAATGATTTGATTATTAATTGCTACATGTTCCCTTCAGTTATAAGACATTGTGTTCACATTACACAAATAATAATAAAATAAAATTATATAGCACCAATTAGTGTTGATACAAAAGCTAATACTAATGAGTGTCTCTGCAATACAGTAAAGTAAAAGAGTATTATGAAAGGATGAGTATTTCTCTGAAGCATATCAAAAAGGCACACTGGCATGAACCAGACTTAGGATGTCCTTTGGTCCTGTTGCTAGGAAAACATTGTGTAATGTAAAAGTGTCATGCATTATTTGGAAAACAAATATTCTCAGTTCATTTTCAAGTAAACTTTTTCCAAACATCCTTTTCTTTGCTGTTATGAAATAAAGTCTCTTAGAGATAATGTTCAGCTATAAAATAGAGAAAATAAACTTATTTGTAACCAACAAATTATGTTCATAAATTTTGTTGTTGGTCTTCACATATATGTAAATACACATTTACAAGAGGAATGCAATAAAGTGACAAAACAAGGAGTTAAATTATTTCACAGAGGAGGGCCATACAATCCTAGTCTCATGAATAAACCGCCCCAATCCCATGCCTAGTGGATAACTTAATATGATCTCCTCATTGATAGCATCCATTAAATCCTTAATTAATAGATTCAGAAGTGTCCTTCCTTAAAGGAATTTTAAAGCTAGTCAGTCTTTGGCCGAACAGCTGACTGAGGAGGTTGTTTTGGGACTCTGCAGTACGATACGACTGAGTCTCGATGGATCTGACCCCTGGTTTGGGCCGTGATTTATTAGCTGAATTGTTAATGGTGGACATCCTGGAAGAAGGGCTATGAATGGGTCTCCCAGAAATGTTCTTTTTGCTTTTGTAATCCCCATTGAAGTGACGTACAATCTCCACCTTTTTAGGTGAAAAACTGTCTACAGAACTTTTCTTTAATTGAAGGCCAAGATTAGAAGACGCCATTTTGTTTTTGGAGATCATTTTGTTGCTGACCGTGTCATCCTTTACAGATGTAAGCACTGGATAGTCATTGGGAAGATCTGTTTTTCTTTGTCCATCAATATTTTCACACCTGTTGGGTCTGAACTTCTTTTTGAACCTCGGGTCAATGCCAAGATTTTCCCTTGCAGTTGGGGATGGCTTTAATTCTTTCCTCCTCTTCTGTTGTTTGGTCGAGTCCTTGTCTTCACTCGTAGTTGAGCTTTGAGCGATGTTGGTGTGACGAAAATTATTGAGTGCACCATCAGTGGTACTAAGGCACTTTGGATTATTTTCAAGACTTTGTTTCAGATTGTCCTCAAACCTGACTACAGTCATGTGCTTAATCAGACCGATAGTTTGCTGTTCATTGGCAACATCTTGTTTGTTCTCATTTCTCTTATAGGATGACTCTTTGATTGTTTCATCTTGCTTTAATTGCTTTGTCTCACTTGAAGACTGCTTCACAGATGAGAGGTCAAAGTCATTGCAAGATGAGAGTCCTTGTATGCCTTGATTTGGCAGGATTATGTTCGCTTGCCTGGAGACTGGATCATTTATTTCCGTATTTTCAGTTGTCTTTTCAAGGCTTACTGTTGAATTTTTCTCCACTGTCTCTTTGTTGTGTTTGATATTTTTCTCAATTATGTGATTCTCTGAAACCAACAATGTTGTTGGAATTGCACAACAGTCATCTTCTATTTTAACATCACAGATCTCTGTCAGAGCTCCTTTATCAATTGTATGAACCTTGCTAGTCTCACACACTTGAACGGAGTCAGTACTGTCCTCTTCCTTTAGCTCGGCTGTGGAAAGAGTCTGTTCAGTAGAATCTTTCTGCACAAGACACTGTGTAATATTCCTGGCAACCTCAAGGAAGTCATCAGCAACATCTTCGATTTTCACACTGGTATTTGTCTCGGTAGAAAGCTCATTCAAACTATGCTGTGGAGTGTCATCTATGATGGGTAAAATTGATTTTGTACCTTGCACGTCAGTACTCTTGTTTAAATTGAGTGTCATTGTGCCAACAACGACATTGTCTGAGTTGCTTTCCGTTGTCTTTCTTTTCTTGCTTGGTGGCATGTCCAGTTTATCATCTCTTGAACTAAAAGGCTTGCTTGGTCTTACAACTCCCTTGAATTTAAATATCTTGTTCCCTCCAGCAAGGTGTTTCTCCATGTGGCGATCAAACTGTTCCTTTTTGGAAAAGGTGTAGTTGCAGGTACTGCATATAAAGGACTTCTTGATAACATGCATGACATCAGCACAAAGCTCACAAGTATAAAGTGTAGTGTGCTTTGAGTCTAGCTCATCTGTGTCCTCGTGCTCATTTTTCAGGTGATCTTTAAGCTCTTTGGCCTCCTGGTAAGACACTGGACATTTGTGGCATAGGAAAATCTTTTGCAAGCTGTGAACAACCAAGTGACGCTGAAGCTTAAAAGGCTTTGGAAACTGCTTGCCACAGTGGTGACAATCCCTTGAAGGGTCCTTGCAATTAGGATGCATTTCAACATTTTTTGAAGAGGTTTCTGCTTTTGGTAAAACCTCGAGTGTGGTCAGTGCGCAGTGTTTACCTCCTACCCCAATAGTTAACTTATTCTTTAGAGCTGTGGAATCAAACTTCTCTGTATTCTTTGGCTCTTGGTTATTAACATCCAAGGAATGTCTTTTCTCCTCTTTAGATTGTTGTTTACAGTTGTCTGCTTTTGCAAGTCTGCTGGATCGATGTTGCATTATTGAAGATATAAAATTCTTCACTGCATTTTCCTGCATAAAACACCCAGGCATGTCTAGGATGGAACTCTGTGACTGCCCTCTTCGTGCAAATTGTGTGGCATGCTCACGCAGATGTTCATTGTACATCCAGACATCAGAGATTTCTTTCAAGCACATGCCACAAGTCCAAACACCTGCTTTGTTCTTGGCGTGTTTCTCCCTGAGATGGTCTCGAAGTTGTTCACGGGAGCTAAATTTCCGCTGGACGCACATATAGCACGTTGGGGGAGGCGAGGGATTGTGAGAAAGCTTGTGAAAATCCAGCTCACCTAAGGTGAGAAACCATGTGAAACAGACTTTGCATTTATACTGCTTATCCTTGGGTTTCAGTCCAGGTTCAATGCGTTTCCTACACTTTCGCTCAATAGGCTTTTGCTCAGGTTGTGCAGGGTCTATCAACTCAGCACTTGCAATAGTTTCAACTAATGGGATTTCTGTCCCAGCCTCAAAAAATGGTACAGGAAGCTGAATTGAAGCTGAAGCATCATTGATGTTTGGGATCTCGATGTTTGGGGAGTGAGAGGCATTTTCTTGGGCACAGACAGGTTGGAGAGGGCAAGCCGTAGAAGAAACTTCTGGTTTACAGTCTTGTTGAGGAACAGAGGACAGTGTGTTCTCTATGACTGTACCTTGTGATTCATCCTGAGGCAGTATGGGTTGTGTAAGTATCTCCTCAGTCTCACTTAGGAATTCTCTAATTTCTGCATTTTCCTCATAGCTAGCCTGATGATCCATTAGGTCATCTTTTGAGTGACGTGGACTTTCTGTTGAACTTTGCGCTGAGCTTTTGTGACACATCTCGAGCATGTTGGCATCATCAGTTGATATGGTTTCATATTCACAGTGGTCATTTGTATCATTGGAAAAAATTTGGCCCATCTTGTCCTCTTTAGACACCTCACATTTATCAGTAAAGACATTAGTGGGATGATAGTCTAAAGCTAAACAGGACAGTTTTTGCTTTTTGTTACTTTTGCCATAGACTCTTGCACATTTCTTCCTTTTCCTGTCATCGTTTCTAGGAAATAATTGAGAAAAAGTGCTCTCATCATCAAATAAAGCCTTTAGATCAGGTTCAAGTCCAGAAGTATCAATAAGTGTGTGGCTGTCCTCTATAGAACAGGTGTTCTCACACTTAATATTGACTGAATCCTCAGATGGATAATGGATAGCTTCTGAGTGAACATTTTTAGGATATGTTGTCACATCATCATCATCATATAACTTTTGCTCTTTGGTGGTGACAGTTTTCATGTCTGTCTTTTCTTCGTTCACTTTGACTTCCTGATACCTGTGACTGCTTTTTAGGCTCTGCTTTTCAAGTAGCGTTGGACAGTTTTGTTGCACCATTGAGGGAAAATTTGGAGTAATAGCCTGCAATATATCTGTCTTAAGTATATTAAGCATTTCATCTGAAAATGTGTCTTGCTTTACCATTTTTGAAGCAAACATTTCACTGCTGATGTCCATATTGTTATTCTTAGCTGTGTTACTATCAGTTGCTTTTTCATATACAGTGGTTGCCTGATTTAGATCATGATTTCCTGGGATTTTTGACATACCAACATCACTTGTAATTCCTTCAAACAACAAAGGTGTATCTACATGCTGTCCTTGTCCAACTGAGATTTCACTTATATTTGGATTCGGAAGAGCTGCTGGACCTATTACATCTATGCTCTCTTTTTGCACCTTATCCATTGGGTGTGTGTATATAGGCATGAATACATCATTGCTCATATTTATATTTTCAGTGGGTGAAGCCCCTTCTGTCTTCACTACATGCTTCATGGCTTTGTGTCTTTTAAGTCCAGGTAGCGTACGAAAGAACATTTCACATATTTCACATTGAAATTTTCCTTGAACTGCATTCTGTGTACTGCCCTTTTTAGGTGAGGTTTGTGTCTCGGTTTGCTTTAAACATTGTCCTTTATCTTGAACAGGTGGACATGTAAGATCAGTGGATGTTGGTTTTGTCTCCTTATCCAGCATAGTAGATCTCAATGATACATCATGGTCATTGGGGATCACCTGACTGTCCAGCTTTGCATAATCTGCTTTCTTCAAAAGGCTGAGGTGCATATCTATAAAATCAACTCTTTTAAGTGGAACATGGCTACCATTCATGTCATTTTGATGAAGATTTGTGTGCTGTGCATGGTCAACTTGACTGGCTTCATCAATAAAGCTTCTGCAGGTAGCTGTTATACCTGAATATTTAATGTCATTGTGATTGATATTGTCATTAATAGAGATATCAGGTATGTCAAGTCCAATCAGGTGGCCTTGAATATTTGGTTCGTGTTCATTTGGATTGTAAGGTGGGCTGGATGGCAATGGTTTTTCAAGAGAGAGAGCACAGGCACTAAGAATGAAATTATCTGTGGAGCTTGATTTTATATCTGATTGGTCATCCCCTTTGTTTAGACATTCAGGGGTGAAGTTGTAGTTGTTGAAACATGTTTCGCTGTAATTCAGAGGACTTAGTTTCAGACTATACAATGCACACTTATCTTGAGATCCATCCAATACCTCAGAAGGCACAGAATTATCACTTAAATGGTGTTTTGAGATGCTGTCCACAGCCAACAGTGTTCCAGGGCTAGATATTTTACTTTCAGTGATTTCTCCTAAATGGGGCATAAACCCTGTTGCTGGGGAATCAAAAGTATCTTCTGATACTGACCTATCAATATTCATGTTTTCTGAGTATTTCTTTTCTGCTGTTGGTCTGTTTTCATTTAGTTCAGGGCCAACTGTGCTAAAATCATTCAAACCACCTGGAAGTGAAGTGTTACCTCTTGTCTCAGAAGAGTTTTGGACAGAGTTGCTAGAAAAGTCTGGGAGCTGATTCATGGTTAGAGGACTCTGTTCAGTGTTCTTTTGTTTAATCTCTTCACATGATTGCACTGGAAACAATGTGATATCAGACGTGGCACTTTGCACACTGCTTGTACAGTCATGATTATCTTGGACCACAGAAAGATGTTTAGGAGAAGCCATCTGTTTTGTATTTTTTTCACAAAATCCACTGTATTGGTAATGTGTTGACAAATGGCCTTCACTGCAAGGAGACGTGATACTTGAAAGTGATAACTGGATGTTTAAATCAGTGGGATTGTCTGTTGTTTCCCCTATTATGTCAGATGTATGTTCATTCCCTCCAGAGACAGGTTTTTGTGCTAGATCTGACTCTTCAGCATCATATTTTTGTCCTACTTCGAAACACATGATGTTTTCATCTTCTGGTATGGCTTGGGATGTTGAAAGTTTGGACGATGGGAGGAGTCTTTGTGTAAAATCAATGGGCTCTTGTACATCAAACTGTGATTCACCCTCTGCTTTCTCAGTTTGACTGATAGAGGACTCACAATCGTTGTGTTTATAAATGAAGGCTACAGACTTCTCAGTGTCAATTTCGTTTGATGAGCCCACAAAGCATTTAGTTTGAAGACTCTCAAAGGAGCTCTTAGCAAGCTGTTGTTCATTAACTACTAATTCTTCATTATGAAGAGTGACATTACTACTCTCATCAAGTCTGGCTTTTGTTTCATTGTCTGATTTTGATCCAGCAGCATCACTGGTTGGTGACTCTTCTAGTTTGCCTGAAAATGTTAAGGACTTTGACAACTCTGCTTCTGAGTTCCTTGTTTCCACTTTTTCAGATTCGTCAGTGCATTCTGAAAGTTCACTGTCTTGTTTTTCGTTTTCCAATAGAACCCCACACTCTTGATTTGGAGATAAATGAGGTGATGTAAATCCAGAGGATAAAGAATCTGAGATCACTTCCAGGCTTTTCATCAGATTTTCTGTGTACATTTCATCTTCTAGCATCTCTTCTGACTTGCTTGTGGAAGGGTCCAAGAACTTGTTCTCAGTTTTGTCCTCTAGATGAAGAGCTGTACAATTTTCTATGTTTGAATCTGTGAGCTCTGTGTTGTCTTTTAAATCCATATCACTGTGTCCTGAATCAATTGGTGTGTTGATAGCAGAAGAATGAGTTGGAGTATGAAGGCCTTGCTGTCCACACATTAATCCAAACTGGATAGGGCTTGTCCACGGCAAATCTGGATCTGGGAATAGTGCTGAATGAGAATCAACAGTTGCAGCAGTTGGTAAAGACTCTGAAGAACAATTCATCTCCAAGCTGCTGTTTTCATCTTCACTTTCAAGGTCGAGTCTCAGTGGAGAGAATTTGCTCATGGTCAACTGTTTAGGTAGCTCACTGTCTAATGGTGGAGGGCTGCTCAGCTTGGCTGTTTGGAGCTGACTCTCAAGCTCTGTAACAATCCTTTTTATTTCCAGATCATCAACCGACACACTGCTGTTGATGTTTTGATTGTAGTCCATCAATTTCTCTGGCAAAGAAAAGGGTATGTGGTTAAAATTGGTCTTATTCTCATTTAAGTCGGAATCATCTTTGTACTGAGAAATCTCCTCTGGTAGCACAGGAGTAACATCAACCATCAGATTCCAGTCCCTTCGCTCCAAGAATGGTGAGAATGATGATTCAAACAGTTCCTTCTTATCTGCTGTTGTTTCTGAAGGACTATAGCTTTCTTTGGCAAGCTGAATATCTGGATAAAGATTGTTCTCAAAACCTCCCACTGAAAGGTCCCCAAACATGGATGTTGTGTCAAAAGAAAGTGGTGACTTCATAAGACTTTGTTCATGATCTAAAGGCATAAGACAATGCACATCCTTCTGTGTTGAATCATCATGGATTTTAGAAGGTGATAAACAGATGTTGTCAACGAGTGAACTGCAAAGAGTTGAGGGTTCAGAGAATGGATCATCTGAGCTTCTCTTGGCTTCTTCACTAGATGAGTTGTCATTGCTAGTTTTGTCAAAAATGGCTCCTGAGGATTCAGAACAGTTTGTTTTCTTTTTGTGGGATTTATCCTTTGATGTAGCAACATCTTTTTTGAGCTTGAAAACATGGCTAGATTCTGTGTTGTTGGTGGTTTCTATTGGATTCAGCGTTACACTAGATCCTCTGGGTGATGTGATATTTTTTGGATAATCTTTTTGAAATGGCTCTTCTGTGGTGGAAAGAATTCCTGTTTCAAATCCATAGTGGTCCCCTTTTTCCTCTATTTCCACTGTGGTCGTTTTGAATCTTGCGAGGCTGACAGTGCTTTTGGTCAATGTACGTTCAGATGCAGTCTCTTCAGTCTTACAGATAATGCTTGAACATTTTGAAGTAGTGAAACTGTCCTTGTGTTCAGTGAGTAATATTTTATCAGTGCTGTACCTTTTGGTATTTTTTGTGAATGTCAAAGCCAGTGATGTGCTAGACTCTTTCCGTATTCTTGGTGGAGATTCCTCATACCCATTGTGCTGAAGACAGTTCTGATCTTTCCTCTGTACTTCCATTCTTTTTTCAGAGTCTGAATCTGTATGATCAGTACTTTTGGGGCTGCTCATGCTATCGCTGCAGATACTTATAGATGTGCTCAATTCACTGCTTGTAGAAGACCTACTGCTCCGTCTTCGAAGCCTATGGTGACCAGGAGTTTCTTGCATCAGTGGAGAGGTGTCCAGAGCTTTCTTAGCTTCAAAACACTCATTTTTGTTTTGTTTCCATACATTTTCCCGGCTCCTGTCGGCACGAATCCTTCCCTTGCACTCTTTAGTGTAGGTGTACTTGCATCGAATACTCTGACTAAGGCGCCCCTGACTGGCAATCTTCACAGGCTCACACTCCTCATCGGAGTCTGAAACATAGTCATACTCCCGGAAAGTGGGGGTCTGAACTGCAGGAGTCACTCTTTCCATCACAAGTGAAAATTGCATGTTTTTAGTGCCCTTCACATGGAGCTTGTGCAACTTGTTCTTTTGTTGAACAATTTTGTGAATAAGTTCTTTGCTCCAGCTTCCACCACTACTTCTTTTTCG
Organism: Misgurnus mizolepis; assembly: GCA_025389145.1. Classification (NCBI taxonomy): domain Eukaryota; kingdom Metazoa; phylum Chordata; class Actinopteri; order Cypriniformes; family Cobitidae; genus Misgurnus; species Misgurnus mizolepis. The sequence goes on along the minus strand of JAIFKI010000012.1, from coordinate 37,297,478 downwards.
TTTTTTCTCAGTGGCTGTTGGTTTGAGGGCTGTTGGGCTTTTGGTGGCAGAGGTGGATCTGGGACATGCTGTTTTAACCAATGCTGCACTGCTTTGCAAGCTTTTAAGCCCACATCTTGCAGAGAACTTGCTTGATAAAAGATAATTAGATCCGTAGTCATTCCCCTGTTCATTTTGTTCTGACTTTTTTGTTTCCCACTCAATTTGTCTGTTTGACTCTTGTGACTGGGATGGAGAAGTTTCCATTTTAAGGCAGTCCTTATTTTGCATTGACTCTTGCTGGTGTTCTTTTAAACTATTTGTTTGTTTGCTGTCAGTAGCAAAGCTGTTTAAGTCTGAATCAAATGGATACTTGTCATGACCTTTGGATGTTAATTCATTGTTTGTTCTCCCATCAAACACTGTGGAGTCTTTGGATGTCAGAGTCTGTCTTGTTGATGTGCATTTGGTAGTGGTGAGGTCATCATCAACAAATGCATCAATAAAGCTGCTATCAATCTCTGCATTGTCTGACTGATAAGCTAGCCCATTTAAAGCCTCTGTTATAAGGCTATCCAGTTTAGGATCTTCCATCTCTAAATCAGGCAGAGGTGCAGATGGTAGCATCAGTTTCATTGGATCATCTTTTATATCTCCTTTTGTTTCATGATCTGGCACTATTTCCCCATTCTTGTTCAGTCCAAGCAGAGACAGATGCAAATCTGAAGAACTCCGTAAAATTGCATAACTAGATCCAGATGATATAGCTTTTGTGTGGTCTGTCTGAAATTTTTTTGTGTCCTCCACTTTTTGCACATCTTTTAAGTCATTTTGTGCAAACACATGCTGTCCACAGTATTGCTTATGGTCAAGAAAAGATGCAAGGTTGTTGAAATTCTGATCACATTGCTTGCATGTCAAAAGCACATCCAGTTGGTCAAGATTTGCTGTGGCTAATGACGTGTTGAGTAGTTGGTGAGCAGGGTATGGAGGTGGGGGATGATGGTCTGTTCTGTAGGTGTCTAAACAGCCCTTTCCATTTTCCATGCTGACCTTTGAGTGTCGGCTATTTGGTATGAAAATGTTCTCTTTGGTCCTTTCTTGTTTGTAGTGCAGCCCTGTAGAAGCTTCTGAATGGTAATGATGCTGGCTGGTGTTCAGGTTACTGGATGATATCAGGGCTTTATCATGTTGCTGGTGATAAAACTGAGGTGATAAAACCTTTTGGTTGTCTTCAGGATTACTGCTGACAGAGTTTGTGGAAGTTGGGGAGAGTGAAGAACATGTACTGCTAGAGGTTGGATTTTGAGTAGGAGAATGTGAAGGGGAGTCATATGGGGATACCATCCTCAGCCCTACTGGTGGTACGTGTAATGGAGGGTAGCTACAGATTCTTGATGTCACAGGTATTGAGTGATTAATACCAAAATATAATGACTTATTTTTGGCATCACCCACCTGACCTTGATTTGTTTCAACCTTATTTGTAAAATGACTGGGTGGAATTGTGTTGCAACTTTGCTTGACACTGTCTTGCCTTTGGTTTGAGAAGGCCTCATTTGTTGTTTTGTTAATAATGTTGTTAGAACCTTTCTGGTTGCTGCTTTTGTGTGGCTTACTGTCATCTTGCCAGTCTGATGAGCCTATCAAAAATGTGAGCTGTTGATTGCTCATTTGCCTGGAAAGATCGATTCTGTTTTGGTTAGGCAAGGCAGTTGTAAAGTGTATTTGCTGCCATGGCATACGGCCATTAATGCCAGTGCTTTGTCTTTGTTCTGGTGAAGGTTGGTAATGATAAGGGTAAGGTATGGAGTTGGGGTCTATGAGTGGTGGTGGAAAGGATTTGTTTGGTCCCTCCCATGGTTGAGAAACCTTGCTGTGGTGTTTACTGACACATTTGTCAAGAGGCACTGAACCAATTTGAACACCATTATGTGGAGGACTGATGACGTGTAACTGGGAACTAGACCCTTGTGCAATATTTCTAATGTGATGAACACTACCTTGAATAAGAACTCTTTGGCTGGTGGTGCCATTTTTATGATGGCAGCCTATTTTACCACTTACTGCAAGGTCTGTGTCTTGACTGTCTGTCAGATTAAAAGAATCTGATTTATCTGGAACACTCTTGGTCTGATCTGATTGACGATTACATGAAACTGAGCCCTCGTCATTGGTGGGGAGAGAAGGCGACACACCATGTGTGCTCTGCATGTACTGGGGTGGTTTAGTATGTGATGTGTATAATTGTCTGTCCTCTGCTGGGTCATTACCAAACTGTGTGCTAGCTTGCATGACCTCCAGACCCTCCGAAGAGGACTTGAAAGAAAAAGAATGGGAAACCTGGTTAGGGGTAAGAGAAACATCAGTGTAGTCCTGAGGCTGGGTATTTTGATCACAGGAAAAAGAATCCGAGGCTGACTCTTCTAACAATGGGTATCCATAATGAAATGGCAAAGGCATAAAACCACCATTGGCCTTGTTTAAGTCCATTAGGTTGTTTGGCTTTTGTAAAGTTGCTCCAAAATTAGTGTTCCTAAAAGTCCTATCTGGAGATTGCCATGTGTCTGTTTCACTTAGAAAGTCAGGAAATAAACTTTCATTGCCAGATTGTGTGCTGTTCTCGATTGGGGTGGGTTTCTGTTGGTGTTGCTGTGGGGTGGATGATGGATTCTGGTGAGTAGGTCCACCTGTGGTGGAGCCAACTGCCTGTGAGGTATAGCTTTGAGAAGGAAGGTTGGGGGACCCCTCCTGAAAACATCTGAACTGTAGGTCCTCCTGCTGCAGCTCTGCCTCTCGCTCGGGAATACTTGGCACATGAAACCTGTAGCTGCCTGAGACAGGGCCCCTGCTGGACTCGATCTTTTTCGGAGGTGAGACTTTCTGTTGGGGATAGGCTATCCCGATTGTGGGATTTGGCCGTGCATTAGTTATACTCAGTCTGTAAAGCTGCTGTGGGTTGCTACGCTCCCCTTTTCCAGACTTTCTACTCTTATCTCTATTTCGACTTTTGCCACTTGGAGATTGAGGGCTGTCCTTGCCGCTAGGCCACGTCCTGTTGCTATTGAACGAATGATTCTGCAGTGACTTAAAATCAATCTTCCCAGCCTGCTGTGGCCGAATAACAGCCTCGCGTTGCTGCGTGTTGTCCCTCTCTTTTTCTGCAAACTTAGCAAGACTGTTCACTGCCTGTGGCTCCAGACTCACATTTTGAAAGTGCTCGGGGGACTCTTTTAAGCTTTTGTGCTCCACAGCAGTCTTAGCTTGCTGTTTGGACTCATTATCCAGCTCTTTGGCAGCCAAGGCCTGTTTAGTCTCTTCAGTCATGATGCCGATGTGGCTAGTTCAGCATATTGGTCCTTATCTGCGCAAGCTGTGACATCTACACATCATGTTCCAGTCAGAATCAATAGGCCTCTGGAAACAGGATTATTTCCCTCTCTCTTATCTCTTCATTGCCTGATGATTGAATGATCATCCATCATCTTGAACTTCTGGAAATAGAAGAGAGAGGATAAGAATATAAATGTCAATTAGATTTTGTGCATAACAAGTTTTAAAGCAATAGCAGAGTATGGTGTAAGATCTGGAGAAGGACAAATGTTGCATTAATTAAAAAAACTACACACATGAAAAATTATTTTAAAAACGTTATACATATAAAAGCAAAAAATATATACTTAAAACATAAAAGTACAGTATTTGCACAATGTGTTTGGTATTTTTAGGAGAAATTCAATTTTTCACCTTAAGAGGGCAGAATTGCATTTCTTTTTACACCATCCACATATAGTGGGTATTTCACCAAATTTTAGAGATGAAATGATTTCTAAATTCTTGACCTGATTGTGATACTCTCCTCTGTGGCACATATGACCTGGTATACATTATAGAATAGTAAAGCCCAAAAATTAAAGAGTACCAACCATAACTCTGTCATATGGAAAGAAACCCTGTGGGAAATGGCAGCTTGCTGTCACTTTCTCCCTTTCATTTAGTCTCACGCTAACCTTTATCTTTACGTCTGCATTTTATGCACTGCTGCTACAATTCAAACAAGTTTTGTAATTCAACAGTGCTTTGAGGATAAGTGTAATAAATTTAATTCAACTATATTAGATGCAAATACCATTGGTGGTGGTTGAGGAGATTCCCCCGTTCATATGTAAAGCGCTTTGAGTACTGAGAAAAGCGCTATATAAATGTAAGGAATTATTATTAAATACATCCCAGCTTCTTGCACAGATTTCTTCTACAATAACTTTACTGTCAAATTTAATACACGTTTAGTCAATAGAGTCAACTTGTGTTTCCTTGACATGGCCACAGGCTAAAGTTCTGGCCTCGTCTTTTAGTAAAGTGGCCAGGTATGAGAGCTTTGCTATGACTCGTTTTTAAAACATGTAAACTACGTATTAGATCTTTTCAGTGCAAATTGCACATTTTGACAGACGTGCAATTCATAACTTTAAATGTAAGTAAATATTTCACTAGGAAAGTATGACAGCATGACTGATAAAGGTGTGGCACTAACATACCTGGACCGAGTACAGATCCCTAAGGCACTCTGTCAAAGAGTCACACGTATACACAGTGACTCTTTGAGCCACTTATGTTAGTATCCTACAGTATTGGCAAAGAGTCTTGTAAATGATAGACAATGTAAATCAATCTTTCTCCACTGATTCCATCCCAAGAAAGCATTTGTTTAAAGTTAGCTTCTCTTGTCTGAGCATATCAGTCTTTGCCATTTCATAGATATAGGTTCCTTTAAATAGAGAGTTTTGAAGACTGTAAAAGAAGAGGCATTTGCAAATTCTTTTAAACAACTGAAAATGTAATCTGTAATTGTGACTGCTTCAGGATCATCAGCTAGTTATCAGCTACATTACAGTAGGAGTGCATGATGGGGAAATTACATGTATAGCATTCATTAAAATGATCAGCGAGCTTAAAGGATCTTTACTTCCCATGATTCTGTAACAGTACAACATTAAAGCCACTGTTAAACTGCACAGTTACGTTTTCTACACGCCTGTGTTCAGTGGCACACTTCTTAAAGGTTTTATCTTTTCCTGTCCTCCACCTGGCTTTGGTATTTAGCAGGTTAGTCTGGAGTCCAAATGCTCCCTGGGTTTGGATCTGACTGTGAAAAGTCACATCCCCCCTTTAGCTCCCATCACAGTCAAAGCACGAGTGTCTGCCGTTTTCCCTTTGCGGCCTGGAAGATGACTCAACTCGACCGCTGGGAGCACCCTGCAGAGGCGAAGCTTGATCTGGCCCCGAGCCATACATCACGTCCCCCTCTGTGTTTGCCCAGGCCGGCCAAACCCCCCTGAAATGGCCACAGATCTGCCTCTGACAACAAAGACAGCGGTTGCGGGGATCGCAGGGGCCTACTAGAAGTATCACCAAAGCCAGAGCTGTCAGCGTACAAAGAACGCCGATCAGTTTGACTTCCCCACCCTATTTTCAGTCTTCCTGTAGTCAACCCAAACCACACGCAGACCCTAAATTAATGCCTTTATATGATCTTCATACATTATTTAAGGAATAGTCTATAGACGGTTACAACATAAACAAACAGCTTTTGTGGACTAGACGCAACTTCCTGTACACTGTAAAAAAATCTGTAAAAATTACAGTATAACTGGCAGCTGGTTGCTAGTAACTTACTGTAGATTTTACATTTATGCTATTTACTGGCAACAGTTTGTTTAAAGTTAAATGAACATGAAGCATTTTCAGTCTTTATCTTCTACAGTAAGTTACTGGGAACCAGCTGCATAATTACAGCTGATTTTTTACAGTGTAGACTTCCACATAGAATAGAGTCCTTTAACAGTAGTTTAAGTGACAAGTACATTACCTTCGCTTATATATCATATCTAATGTGTATCAACTATTACACTGAGCTAACGTTACTGTAAAATTAATTATTCAATGTTAGCAACAGGTTCTTGAATTCTTGCCTGGCTCCCAAAACTCTCCATGCTTGCCATCTTCCCTCATCTTTATAAATCCATTTTTTTTATTTTTGACAAGGTATTTGTCAGAGATCAGTTTTGCCACTAGCCAGACAGATAAATAACACTTTGCTTCATGCAAGTTACCATGACAATGCGCATGCATCCAATGAAACCGTCTATATGTATAAAAATGCATAAAAATTCTCATTAACTGAAACCATACCCCACTTTCCAACCCCTGATTTTCTTTTATTTGTGAAAAACTAAATATGGATTTTTTTTAAATATGTGCGTCATATTACAACATCCTACTTTGTATTATCTTATTATTTTATTCATACTTGAAAATATGACAAATACGGTTGTCAAGGTTTAACTTTAACAATGCCATGGCTTAAAGGAAAACACCACAGGTTTTCAATATTTTACTATGTTCTTACCTCAACTTAGACAAAATAATACATACCTGTCAAAGTGCTGCAAACTAAGTGCTCTTCCGCCACACAATATAGTTCTCATTTTTATCTCAACGTTTTATTTTGTGCCGCCATACTTACTTGGGTAACTACTCTTTAAATAGAGAAAACATGGAAGTGTTTGGTGGCTTCTAAATTCATCTCTGTTTGGATCCTAAGGAATGAATGGGCTAGGCTAAATGCTAACACATTCACAATGCTCTGTACAAGATTAAGTGCACACGTAAAAAAAAGATAAGTATGTATTAATTTATCTAAGTTGAGGTAAAATATTGGAAAACTGTGGTGTTTTCCTTTAAGTCAATCACAACCATCAAATTTGAATATGGAAATTTTTACATTTAAAAAAGAAGCCCAAATTTGGTCTCTTTAATACACAAATCTTATCTGACTGCAAAAGACTTGTAGCGCAACTGTTAGACAAACTATTTTTATGATACTTTATAGTGTTTTTTAAGCCACATTCATTATAAAAGCGTCTAACATCTTATTTTGTGTTGCACTCAAAAAGAAAGTTCATATAGTTTTGGAAGAACATTACATTAGGGCGGATAAATGACAGATTTTTATTTTTGGGTTAGCTATCTTTTCAAAGCATACAGCTATTTGGTTTGCTGGCTTTTTTGTAAACACATGAAAGATTAAAGTTTATGAGCACTTGGCCTAGAAATAAAGATTGGTCGTCGCAAATTTCATTGGATAGTATGACTTGATATCAAATCCTGTGAGAGCTGTCTGAAAATAGCTCCATAAAACTGCATTTTAGGCAGTTTTATGAGTCAATTAAGGCAAGCCTGTGTGTTCCACAGCCGGGTGTCAAACTATCTTGCCCGCACAAACTACCAAAAGCTCCATATGGCTCTACCACACGCACCCACATGAAGCTCTGGGCTGATGGGGGATGTTCTGGCATTGGATCATAAATAAAAAAGCCTCTCAGCACGTCAGCGCTATGTAAAATGTTTATGATGATGTGTGTTTACGACTTACGTTTTCCTGTGAGGAAAGGTAAAACTGGTCAAATTTCCTGAGATTTCTTTCCCTTTTATTCCCATGCTGGGTCTATGCAGTAAAAAAACACACTTTACGCCTCAGAAAAAAGATCCTGTCAGATATCATCTCCAATTAAACCTCCATTAGTCTTCTCTCTTTTTATCCCTTGGTGATCCTTCTGTTTAATACAGCATATGGAACCGAAGCAATTACCTGTCCGTTACTCGGGCGAAAATGAATTATAAATCGTCTTTATAACCTTGAGGTGTGAGCTCTTGGGACCTGAAATGATTTGTCTGTTACTAATGGTATTGATTTTACTCCTGTGTATGTAACAAAGACTAAATTCTGATAAATGTACACATGATTCAAGCCTGATCCAGTGCACCCCAACTTTCCTGCCAACACTTATGAACAACGTTGGGGGAGCCAAAACTATCATTTCATATCCAGTAAGAAAGAAAACAATGGCATTTGCCAAAGTCTTACTTAAAGAGTCAAACCGACACATTAAACCAGAAGCCTATGGTAACAATGTCTGTCACAAATATACTTTGCAGGGTAATTTTCACATAGACTGCCTTAAAACTTACTGTAGTGTGGAAATATCCTAAATAAAATTAAACCAATTTGAAATACCACAAATATTGTACCGCACAAAATGTATTTCATCATCACTGAGCCTCTTGCAACACATTATACGATTATATGAAGCATACGTATGATGCTCTTTCATAATTTGGCCCAAAAAGGTATCTTGCCTTCTGTGTGGGGGATTGCATTAAAAATGCTGCTTACGTAGGCAAGGTTTTGGAGCAAAGCCAGACACTATTATAGACATTTATTTGCCATCTACAGGATGCTCTACAGGGGTTCAACTGGCACTTAGAAATAGTAAGCAGGCCCCCAGAGCGTGCTCCAAAAACAAAGAAGGGTCCATCTGGGACAGCACTGCTCAAAGCAGCACATCCTCTAGATCCATGCACCTTTACACACAAAGGCTCCTTGTATCTCTCTGTAAGCCAATAAGGAGTGTTGGGTGGCCTCGCTGACACTGTCGGCTTTTTCCAGATGCTCGCTGTGGCAAAATATATTTTGATGGTAGCCTGCCAGGCAGGAGAGAATAAGAAGATCAGGAAAAGGTTTGCATTGTCCCTCTTGGGACGATGCGACTGCCGCTCATTTTGCAGGTAGTAGTTAAATCACTTTAAGTCTGCACTGCTTATGCCAAATGCATAGCAACTAGCTAGACGAGTGCCAGTGTTTACACCCACATATTTGGCTTTTTACCAGACAAGGAGATTATTGGCCAGATTGACCTTCAAAGACTTCTTTGTTACGGTATGTACATTAAGTACACACTCAAGTGTGTCAAGGTGTTTTAAAACTTTGCAGTTTATGTTGGAGGTGGCACTTCATTATGCTGCAAGCATGCAAATTAGAAGAAATAATTTGACAACTAATACACCTAAAATAGCTCTCATTTGGCCGAACTGATGTGTTTGATATGCAGATATTAAAGAACGTTAATAGTAGCTCTGAAAGTAAACACAGCTGCAGTGGCTCGCAAACCTATTTATTTTTAACATCGCTCACGCACACGAGCAAAAGAAAGCACAGTATATGAGATTTCGTCTGTCTCTCAGTCAAGGAGGTTTTTATCAAAGAAAATATGTTTCCAGATACTACGGGAACTCTGTCTGTAGACGCTTGCCTCATAATGGTTCTCAGAAATGTGTTGAGTAACGCAAGACAATTTATAGGAAGGTACGGTAGGAGGTCGCATGCGTGCATGCGTATATGTCACAGGGGTAAACCAAAGCGTAATTCCAGAAGCTCTCCGTGTACCCCCCTCCAAACTTTCCTTTTCCACCCCCACATTAGACCAGACTTTTTTACTACTATGTAATTTCTGCCTTAGTCGGTTTCCATATTGCTAACCACAGCATTCCATAAACATGATGGAATCTTCATTTCAAGCACTTTAAAGACCCATTTTTGACAATTTCCCGAAGTCCTGCAAGGATACGGAACATTACTCGTGAGTCGCCCGTGAGCAAGTGGGAAAAGGTCTTGGTTTAACAATAGTGTGTTGGACTAACAAGACATTATTAAGTTGAGAAGGTCAGTATCCCCGCTTTTTATAAACCCAGTGACCCAAACATTATTAGCGCTAATTAAGGACTTTCAAATGTCAACATTCACTGCTTTCTTCTTATCCAGCAGGGTTTTGTCTGTGTTTGGGAATAAGCTTCATTTTAATAACCGTGAAATGAACTTTGTCATAGACAAAGGGAGTGAGTGATACACGATCACCGCTAATGATCGAAATGTCCCCAAACGCTCTCAACTGAATACACTAATGTCTGTCACTTAGCGAAGGTACAGGGAACTCCATCCGTGCTCAGCATGGGATGATATTTATTCATTAATATATTACAGCGCTTTCATTCATATAGTATGTACGTTCTCCACCTCTTCGACTCAATTTTGTAAAAGACCTCTGTTTTCACGGGAAATTCTCTTAATAGTTGGTCATTTATTATGCCAGGAGCCTTTTCAAATAAAGCTAAAATCAGACTTATTCATTATGATGATTGGCTTGTAGCCTGAGATTTTAATTTTTTTGCTTCAGGAGAAAGAGAGAGTGAGGTAAAATGTTTGCCAGTGGACATGAATCCAAGCTTGGCTCATGCCAAAGATAAGTGAGTCCTAGAAGTTTGGCAAAAACTGGAGTTTACTTCCACTTTTCTTGCATATCCTCTCAGCAGCTCTCAAAGACAGAGGACAGCCCAACACCGCATGAGCTAAACTCCCTTATTATTCGGCTCAATGCCTGTATCAACTGAAAGGCTGTATGTTCAAGTTCACTTTGGGCCAAACGGAGGGAGACTGGCAGGGCAAATCTCTCAATGCCTAAAAGAGGAATTACCTTTGCACACCTGAATTATGGTGGGCTATTACGTAATTTTTGTATATCCACCATGACGGATATATGGCATTTCGCCCATTTATTAAATTAAGGTATTGATTGAAACCTGTGTTACCAAATGAGCTCCAAATCTTAACATGTTAGGACTCATATTAACTTCTGCACCATAGCTTAAATTAACTACAATGCCAGAGACTTTGGCCTTACAACCAGGATGTTAAAGTAAATGAAGAAAATATTAGTGGTTGCTATGCAAATTTGTGTTTTTTTAGCATTTTTTAGCATGTTTCTAGCACTATGTTCAGGTGGTTTATAGGACTTGCTCAACCCATAAGGACTCATATTATATGTAAACGATCCGTGGGCAAGCGTGATTGCTCCCCTGCCTACTCCCCCATACACTGTACTTTGGCTGATCCTAACCTGGCACGCATTGGAAGGTTTTCACGAAGGCAGATTAAGGTGAGTGGTCTCTCGTACAATTTGCGAATACACTGCGCATTCCGCGCCTGAGGCAAAGTGAACTGCGCCCGAGCCCACCTCTGCAAGCCGGCCAGGGTACGATTAACCAAACCGGGCACAGAACAGAGCGATCACACTTGTCAAACAAACCAGGCTTTGAGGTCCAAAACGCGGTTTGGTTGGGATAATGTGAGCGCAACCTAAGTGATTGTTTACTGCCCCAGGACAAAAGATTCCACCTGCACGTCTCTATTTTGTCCTTAATTGTTTCCATCCCTCCTTAAGTGTAAGTGTGTGGACGACTTCTCTGTTTTATCATCTGCCAGGTGTAAACCGTAAAGTACAACTTTCTAAAACAAGCTATGCAATTTGTGATATCATTCAAGTCAAACTAACTGCAGTCATAGCTGTGAAAAGGGTGGAGGCAGATAACGGATTTCAGAATAGAATGCACAGATTTGCATCCCTGCCCAAAGGCAGCTTGAATGTAACTCTACACCCTTTCCCTAATTTAGTATACGCGGATCTATGAATATACATATTAGTTCCGTCTTTACCCAATCACACAGCTTGGATCATAGATTTGAATATGCGAATTAGTCCACGTCTTCACTCTTTCCAACGGCTTCAGACCATAGATATATATGTACATAGATGATACATTCAGCAGTTTCGAACACATAACTGTTAAAAAGTTAAATTTCACACAATGCATACGTGAACTGCACATTTGCAACACTAATCATTTAGCACTGATGTTAAGGGATGTCAGTATCATAGAAGCAGAGCTTAAGCAGTTGTTTCAGCACCCAGTCTATGCTGCATCAATAAAATCTACAGTATGAGTCGAACTACTGATCCACACGTTCAACTTTGTTGATGTGATTGGTTTCATGTTTGTGACATTGGAAACTAAGGCGATTTTAAACCGTGGGAAAGAGACTGTCTCCAATTTTATGGAGAAAATACTCGGCAATGGTGTTGAATGATAAATGTGCACATGGGTTGTCTTAAAGCATTTTAAAAACATCAGATAGACATAATAAACAATAATGAAAACCTGGGTCAATGCATGTTGTATGTTAAAGGAGCAATGATTCTGAAGTATTTTGTTCTTCTGTGAAGTTATTTTGAAGTCTGAAATGATAGGGCTTAACATAACACCACACACATATGCATGCAAACAAGCACTGCAGTCAGATTCTACTGTATGCCTTTCCTAAAGGATTGATGAACAGGAAGTCAAACATTTCCTATAAAGTCGGCATCGTCAACTCTGATTAATGATATGGGATGGGGAACAGGTAGAGAGAAAAAGAAATCTGTACCCACTGCGGTACTAAATTTTCTCCACCTAACTATTTCTCCCTTGGTACGGTCACATTTCATCAACATACACATTATATTTCCATATTACGCCTTTTGGTAAAAGCTACAATCCGTCAACTTCAGCTGTTCCTGATTTGAATATTTTGATTAGAATATTACAGAGCAATATTTATAATTGCATAAACAAACAGTTTCGTTTCTTAAATATTTTTTTCTTCTAGAGCGCTATAAAAATAGAAAAAAAAATCAAAACCACATGTCAGTTCTGTGTCAATTGGCTTCTGTTTTGTTTACTTTCAGATTAAGGATTGCACCTTTCAGGGCTTCCTATTTAATTGAAATCTTTCCCAGATTCGGTAGATGCTTCAAAAAAAGGGATTTTTTTTGTTTTGAGAGATTATATTTTGGTGCAGTGGTCTACAGTGAACAAATGGAGCGGGAAAGGCGGTGGCCTCAGTCAGGTGATGGTCATTATTTCCCCACAGGAAAGTTTAAGTAAAATCAGGTTCAACACAAATGGCGTGCAGCACTTCAATTTCACATTTGTTTAAGGTTAGACGGCACGGGAATGCAGTAAAGTGTAGGCCTGAAAGAAGAGTCAATGTTCGGGAAAAAAATTAGACATTTTAGGACATTTATTTTGGAGAAGAGAAAGCATGAATGAGAAGAGCACAGAAAGATGGATGTAAAGGCAAGGAGGTACACTTACAGCTGTTATATATGCTATTTATATCTGTATAAAATTATTGGCCTGCTCCTAAACAGTTTTTGACCTACTAAAATAAAGATGGGAGTCAATGTGAGGAGAGCCTCATTCAGCCGCTTGTCATTATTGAATTTATTTGTCAAATTTTATATAAACCTCTCTGCAGGCCAAAACACAGTAGTTGGCCAGCCAACAGTGAAAGGGAAATCCAGGCAATGAACGGATGAGTCAGTTTGTACCCGCATTTTCCTAAAGCATGACTCCTTCAAATAGTCCAAGGATATGTCCAAATGACCTAATTACAACTCAGCCTTTTAAAGTACACCAGTCAATGTGTGATGCTTTATTTGGAGGAGACGAAGAATAAAAAAACAAAGACTGTCCCGCAGCCACCTAATACAATTTGTTCCAGTTAATTTCGGATCACTTGAAAAGTGTTTTAGACTGGTGAAAGCTCTTCTTTTGTTGTTTTTTCACATAGACCATCTTTAAACTTCGTAAATCTTCTCAATGTGTGCAGGGACAAATGCGTACTGTGTGCATATGTGCACGCAAACTCGCATGCTAACTGGGAATAGGAGATGTAACCACAAGGTACCTTAGACGAATACAGTTAACCAGTGCTGGAAACAATAACAATCCAACTTTAAAAGACTCTTAGCGCCCTTAACTGGGTCAGTATTTTAAACACCATTTTTCAGAAATAATATTCTTTTAATAAGACAAGAAGGCACTTGATAAACCTCTACTTGGCATTGCACTGCGGAGTTTTGGCAAAGCGCTTAGCTTGTGACCAATGCTAGCAAAAGAAACATTTTTATACAGAGGCTGTGTAAATATAAACAGGAAATAGAAAACCACACAGTTATGACACTTTCAAACCTATATGTCCGGGTTCGGTGTGAGTGAAATAGTTTCAATGTATAATTTCATTCTCAAAAAAGCAGTAGCTGTATATTTTGGTGACAGAGTTTGCCAGCTCTACCGCTGAATGTCTATATCTCTCACATGTTGAGTCTTTGAGGCTGGCGGTGGGGTGCTGGTGCATGCTGGGATGTCCCTGGTGTGAGCTGCTGTTTATGTGGCCCAAGGACTGCCTGATGTGTCACTGCGATGGAGCGAGAGAATACCATTGAAAAGAGGCTCTGTGCAGTGCCGCTAGATCACCTTACACAGCCACTTCCTGCTTCCGCCCCCTTTCCTCACAAGCAGCCCAGTGTACCCGCTTGGCGAGAGAGGAAAAAAATCAAAACAGAGGGGTTCAGTACGACCGGCAGTGTAGCACAGGACCCCATTCATCTTCTTTGCTGCTCTAGGATAACTTTATTTTTCAAATTCACAAATATTTCCCTGTAAAAGCCCTTGAGATTCAGGAAGGAGCCTTTGCTTGACTTTCTTCTGTGCCTCCAATCTTATGCCCCTGAGGCCACCACTGCTTCGCTCTTTAGTCCTGCCGAAAATCCTGGCGTGTCGGTAATGTGTGGTGTCAGTCACAATGAGGGGTCTTGAAGGTGTTGAGTAGGGACCTGGGAGGTTGCCTCTTTTCAACAATGAATAGGCTTTTAATGAAGTCATTCTAGACCTGGTGGTCTTTTGGGGTGACTGGTTGGTCACCAAGAAGGGGGGCATGTAGGACAGGTATGTAAGTGTCAGTTAGAAGAAGTAGGCCTAGGTGCTATTCCAGGAATTATGGAGCACCATCTGGGTCTAACCACAGGCTTATGAGACAACTGTGATAGTGGGGTACCATTCGGAGGCATATTTGTTCAGAGGCCCTGGTCTAGGTGAAACTCCGAGCCAGGGGTGTTTAAGATTCCTGGGGAAATGGCAAAGTGGGGGAATAACCGGGAATACAAACAAACCCTGGGGCATTAATGATGAGGCCGGCAAGGGCCTGGATGTTTTTCCTTCTCCACATTGCTCATCTAATAAGACTAAGAGAAAAACCTTCAGACAGACGTTTTTTCACCTGTTTTCACTACAGTCCCTTAGCCAATCCCCCCGTCAATGGACACAGCTTGGATTTCTTTAAGCAAAAGACAAATTTACACAGAAAAGCACTCGATACGGTTGCTCGTGACGGGGGGATAGGAAAATATTCACCCAGCACTGCTGGCTTCCTCCCTGGGTTACCCTTTGGATGTCTTCCCCCATCACCCAGAGAAGAATGACGCTCTGTACAGTGGCTGCATGGGGCCATTCATAGCCAACAGCTTGGCCACAGACAGCTTATACTACCAACTTGGATCTTCTGAAACAGAACTGGTACTGATCCACTCTTCGGTAGCACAGGACTGGTATTGATGGTTTAGTCAACTCCGACAGACCGAGCAGTCATTCTAATGGGCTGATTTAGGATCAGAAGTGTCTGGGATTGCTGGCAGAGACCTTATTCAGACTGGCTGTGCTGAGTTCAGTCATAAGTGGGCCTGTTTATTGACAATGTGACAGGATTGATCAAGGGTATGAAAACACCTATCACTGTCAGTTCCCTATTTGGCTTAAACAAATATTTGTCTCTTTATGGTGATATTATATACTATATGAAAATAAATGGTGGGAAGTCAAGGGTAGCATAACTACATTTGCTTTGGGATAACGTGGTTTAGTAAGCAAGCCAAATAGACTAATCACTCAAATCTCAGTGTTAGGTTTTGTATGCAACCTGAATACAAGTTGCCTACTAACCATGCCAAAAATTTCACATGAATGCAACACGAATTCAATAAATCTGTTCTTTATTCTTCTACTAGGACAAACACGTCCCAGCATTGCAAGGCCATGTCTAGGTGCCCAAAGGTGTGGCCGTCTTTGGCTCTCTTTGAGTACAGTGAATATGAACCCAATGCCCAGCTGCAACAAGTCTCCTCTGTCTGTTATACCACTGTAGCCTCCTCCATGTGGCTCAAAGGACGCAGCCAAACCAAAGCAGGACCTGGAACTTAACTAACTGTAGATAGAGCGTGACTGGGTAATTCATACTTTTCATATTACGCATGCCACAAATAGTGCATAATCCTGAGGATCACTCAGCTCTTTCATGCTGTGGTGTGGCCAAGTGGTTAAAGCTGAGCTGGTTACCGAAAGGTTGTGGGATTGAACCCAACAAAGGACCATCCATGACATCAGTATTGTGCTGCCAAAAAACTGACTGTTTAATGCGTATACTGTAAATTGTTTTGAATAAATGACTCCTATTACATTCATTTGGGTTTTTTCCCAAATACCCATATATTTAGTAAACCCTTGCAAGGCATTATTTTCGAAAACAATGGACAAAGCACAAAAGTATAATCAAAATAAACTCTGTGACCAATGGATTATTACAGGCACCGTGATAAAAAATACTTAATCGAGAGGCTGAAAGTAACATTCAGTTCCTATGAGAGAATGAGAGATAGCCCAGGCTGTGGTTTACTGATAAGGACTCCATGGCTTCAGGTGGGAATCATCAGACCCCTTTAACCTCAAAGAGATCCGCATAGCTGGCTATAATCCTGTTCCACTGCACCTCATTCATTCTTTCCTCTGTTTTATGCTAATATTTATAGCTGGACACTATATACACCATCTGCTCGAGCACTTGACCTGAGTGGACAGCTGTGAAAAGTTTCATAACTTCACATATTTGGTCTAGAAAGGTTGACACAATAAAGCTTTTTAAGTGTTTCCATATATGGCAGCACAAACAAACAGTGGATGCTCGAAAACAAAACTTAGCATCGGGTAGCATCAGCAGCACTTGACCTGAGTGGACAGCTGTGAAAAGTTTCATAACTTCACATATTTGGTCTAGAACGGTTGACACAATCAAAGCTTTTCCTACCTACAGCTGTTTAAGTGTTTCCATATCTGGTAGCACAAACAAACAGTGGATGCTCGGAAAATGTGAACTTAAGTGAAACTCTAGAGATCTCCAGCATTAAAAACAAAACACATACAGCATTATACAGTAGTTGAGATATTTATGGGAATAACTAATTCACTCATGGTCAGTTGAAGAAAGGGGCCCCACATTTTCACGGGTTGCCAAGTCCCAGACCCAAACACTAACCATGTTGGCTAGTCAGCCAATTTATGGGACACCTTCTATGTGCTATGTTTTTTAACAGTTAGAGATGATTTAGTAAAGTGGATGACACCTTGTCCAATTACAAATTCACCTCAGTCTAAATGGAAGGTCACAGATTGTAGAATAAGAGAGCTATGTGGGCATAATACGGAAAGACGGGCCATTGATTTATTCGATAATAATGCACATCAAAGGTGGTAATGCGGCACGACTGCTTATTTATTGTAAGACATTTGACAGGTTAGGTGTGCGTTGTACAGAAAATTAATCAACACCCATGAAACATTTCTCAACCAATCAGAATAAAGCATTCCACAGGCTTGTGATATAAAGGCCAATATAACGGTGTTTTTCCCAATACTAATAGTTGCACTATGTTTATAATCTGGGAAATAGCCTTACATTCCTTCTTAATCTTTAAATCTAAATATATAAAGCTGAAACAAGATGTTAAAAGGATTTAAAGATGTTTTTCAACACAATGTAAAGGCCAAGAGGTCAAAGGTTACAAGTCCACCTTGAACTACATAAACATACATTTCAGTAAAAACATTGTAAACGTCACAAAGACATATAGGTCTCAGCAGGTTGGTTTACATTCTACATTATTACCAATTACTTAACATTATGGTCAGGATCAACATTGCAGTCATTGAAGTGCCGGTTCCTAATGACACAAATCTTGCGAAACGCAAACATATCTACTATCTGTCCAATCATAAAAGAGAAGTGAGGAATGCAGGATGTAATTTATGTATCACCTCTCCGTATGAGCAAAGCATGCGCACTGGGGCGCTTATAATGAACAAACCATTTGCTTTGGGGGGCCGCTGAGGAAACGCTGTCACAGGCCATTACAGGGCTCAATACAAACTAGGGTCTTTGGTTCCGTTGCTCATGTGTACCCCTACTTTTCCACCGGGTAAGGAAATCACCCCTGTGCTTGTATCCAACCATAGCCTTTCTTTTCCTCCCTGCCCACTTTCCTAGACTTCGGCACGTCTGTCCGTTTGCGTTGGCAGGGTTGGAATCCCAAGGCAATAAAGTTGAATACCAACTACAGTTAATTGGGTGAGGGTGGGGTCAGCGCTGTGCCAGCTAAGGACCAACAGTCAGGCCCACGTCCAGAATAGATCCTTTCAAGTCAAATTTTCTACATTTTTCCTTGCCTCAGTTGGACAAACAGCTTTAAGTTTCACACGCGAGTCGCGGTACAGTAAAAAGTACACTACTAATTCTAACTTCTGAGCTAATTTGACTTATGTATTTGTGGTGTTGAGACATGAAAACAGTTTGTTGTCCTTTTTGTACTCTTTCAAAAGGGAGTGATTTAAAACGAATGCCATTTCTAGGGAGTCTCCCAACTAAAGTCCCAGTTCTTTATCAGGCACTTTGACTTCAAATGGAATGGTGATTAAAATGATATACAAGCTCGTAAAAGTTTTTGAGAGGTTTCAGAAACCTCCAACCACCCTGGAGTAAAGGATAAATGAATCTTCCTTAAGGCCCCTTACTGCTTCGTGAGACACATAGGGTTTGTTTTCTCACTTGTGTTTTATAACTGTACTACAGATTGTCCATGGAAAGCTGGGCGTATTCATGAACCACGTCTAAGCAAGTCATTGACTGCCAGTCAGGGTTCTGCAATTCCTGCCCATCTGTGATGCAGTTGCTCCATTCAGCTGCTATTACGTTTGCAAAGAACCCAGATTCCGAACCGAGCGGAAGAATTACGTTGTGCCATGTCTGACCCGAGTGTCTGGAAGACGAGGAATGTTAGCATAGCGCACGTACTTTGTGCTAATGCTATTAACACATTTATCAGCTAAGCTATGCTATGTTAGACTGAGTTACGCTATGCACTGTAATTGCATCCTCTGTAATCGAGTCGTTGGCAGGCGATGCGCTGCTCTTTAAGTCTAAGCAGACGTCTGAGGCCAATGTAATTGCTGGCAATTGCAACACCACGCAGAGGATGATGAGGAGGGGGAAAAGAGAGAGAGAGACTGAGTGAGGAAATGAGAAGTCCTCACCTCAACAGCTCCTGTTGAGGTTGGAATGTTAGGCTTGGTGCAAGAGGGGCTGCCAGCGCTGCTTTGCAGGTCAGCGGGGAGAAGAGGGAGGGTTAAAAGCGGGGTAGATCCAGTGCTTCTTTTCTCAAAGATTCTTTCCACACACACTCTCTCTCTCTCTCTCTCTCTATCTCTCGCTTTCTTTGAGTCCCTTTTGAAGTCAAAACTACTGGCAAAGTTTTTTTGTACTAACAGTAATATTTAGACAGTAAATATTTAGCAAACAAAGGGATTATAAAATAAACATACATTGTCTAAAAATGTGGTTGTTGCCAGGGCTTTGCTTTGAGGTTGCTAAGGTGATTTGGGTGGCTACTTGGTGATTGCTTACTAGCCTAAGTCATGTGAGTCTTACTCCTTCATTGTAAGTTTATGGGATTTTCACACCTGTTTAATAGTACACCAGGTGAGAAAGCACTAAACGGGTAAAAAATAACTGCACGCTGCATGATTTGTATCATTCATTAGCTGCGTTTCCATTACCCTTTACATTGCGCAAATTGACATTGCGAATTGAAAATACAAAAACTCCCAAAAACGTTTTTACGCTCTCATTCGGTGGTTTTTCAGGCAATTTCGCAAAACTGCAATGGAAACAGCTTATTCGCATTTTCACATGCAAGTAAGTCAGATAATTATTATTTGAAGATGATGCGGTTTGTACTAAAACCTCCCAGAAACACCTCAATATGTGTCTGCTCCCAAATATAAGAGGCTTTCCTTGCCAATAATGCTTGGATAACACTCCTACATCTCTTGTGACTACAAATAATACTATTACGTCCAAGAAACACCTATACGTTGCCGCTCCTAAGTATAAGGGTCTTTCCTTGGCATTGTTTGGATAATACTTTTACGTCTCCTTCGGTTAAAAATAATGCCACGTGCAGTGGATGTGATACTAGTAAACCTACCAACATCAGTCAACGTGATGTTTGGAATAACTTATTGCGAAAGGAAAAAAATATGTTCAGTCGCATATCATCGGTTAATGGAAACGCTGTCATTTCGCAAAAAGAAAATAACGCTAAAGTTTTGCGCAAATCTGCAATGGAAACACAGCTACTGTCTAGCACAAATCTCTTGTATAGAGGGTAGTGATACTAAATGTTTTTCCTACACTCTAAAAAAACAAACGGTGCTATATAGCACCAAAACAATTGCTTTGGATCGTAACGATAGAAGAACCATTTTAGTGCCATATAGCACCGGTGAAGAACCAGTGAAGCACCAGTGAAGCACCAGTGAAGCACCAGTGTAGAACCATATAGGGGCCATATAGCACCACATATGGTTCTACATAGCACTATATGGTTCTACACAGGTGCTTCACTGGTGCTTCACTGGTTCTTCACCGGTGCTATATGGCACTAAAAATGGTTCTTCTATCGTTACGATCCAAAGCAACTGTTTTGGTGCTATATAGCACCGTTTGTTTTTTAGAGTGTAGTGGACACCACTAGTTAAAAGAAAAAATGACTGCAGTACTAGAATTCGGTACCTAGCCCATTGCTATGATATCTGTCGTGTCTCCTTCTGTTGGTCTTGTGTGTCTCTGCTGCTTTAGGACTTCAATTTCCATCATTTACCACTTTGGACCAATCATTGTTTCTAGTTTATCCATTATCTAGCCTATTTATACCATGTTAATTCATTCATTCACTGCAAAGTCTGTTTATTCTTTTAGTCTGCAATTCTGAGCATAATTCCTGTTTTTTCCATTGTCCTGTTTACTTGATCACTCCATGTATCTTGTTTTACCTTGTTCCTGACTTTCCCTTGTCTGTTTACTCACCATTGTTGGATTGCTCACCTGTGTATGACCATGCCTGATTCTGGATTTATGTTTATTGAATTTACCTCAAATAAACTGCATTTGGATCCTAACTCTCTCAAACTTCAGAGCACATCATTACACCCATTTTCCAAGTGATTCACCTCTGCTCACACTGGTGCTGTGTTCGAATGACCACAAGACCTTTCCTCCTTTGGTTTAGAGGATTTTCTGTCTCCCAGACGCTTAGTCTGTACTGGTTCATGATTTGTCTTTGCCTGGTATTTTGGTAATGGGATACTTTGCCAATTTATCATCTCATTTCAGGGTCTGGCAGAAGCTTAAATGACTTTGGTTTCACTTTTCCAGTGTGTTCCATGTGCTTTTGGTTATTTTGATAATCTGGTTGATATTTATGGCTGATTCATTGTTAGTTCTAATATGAGACTGGTATGCAGATTTGGTAAAACAAGAACTTTTCAGTCTGTAAAAGTCAAGCTTTTTCACCAAAGTTATTTTGTGTTAGGTCATCTTGGCTTCCAGAAGATATATATAACATTTTGTTGACATTATGTTTTTATTAAAGGAATATTCCACTTTCATAAAAAAATCAAGATAATTTACTCACCCACATGTTATCCAAGACGTTTATGTCTTTCTTTGTTCAGTTTAACCGAAATTCCAGGATTTTTCTCCATATAGTTGACTTTATTGGACCTCAAAAGTTTACAGTTTAAATGCAGCTTTAAAACAATACCAACCAAGGCATAAGGGTTGTATTTAGTGAAACGATCGTCATTTTTGCCAAAAGACTGCTCATCGAAAGGTCGTGAGTTACATATTGTGGACGTACACATGTGGACCATTTAAAACAATATACTGACACAACGACATTAATTTGAATCATTCCACATACAACAATATCGGATTGGTCCTCTTTCTCGACACTTGTAACATTGGAGCGGTAGTTTCGCATGACCTTTCGACGTGATTACATAATATGTAAGGTCACTGTGATGGGTCAAACGGCTAGCAAGACAAAAAGTTGTGGTCAAAATGTACTTTTATGGGCGAAGATGAGGATCGTTTTACTAGATAAGACCCTTGTGCCTCGGTTTGGATCATTTAGAGCCCTTTAAAGCTGCATACATGGAGAAAAATCCTGGAATGTTTTCTTCAAAAAAAAATATTTCTCCCCGACTGAACAAAGACAGACATAAACATCTTGGATGACATGGGGTGAGTAAATTATACAATTTTTTTAAAGACTGGCAGGTCTCTGACTCATTCACCATCTAACGCTTGCTGTTTTTAAGGATATTATTTAGTGTTGTTGTTGGGGTCTCTGGTGTTGTAGTTGTGACAACATTCTCTAAACAGCTGTAGTTTTGGCTTGATGTGGTCATGGTTAGAATTTAGGATAGGTCTTTCATGGGGATTTCTTTAAGATGCCATTTTAACATACTTCTGTTTAGTGGTGGGCCTATTGGTTAGCAAAGGTTAACAATTGACCAGCTGCACAGTTGGGCTACATGATCTTGATGTAACTTGCTGGCCAGGTCAGAGTTCATCACAATCTATATATGCCTGTAGGTGGTTGTTGAAGCTCCAGGCCTGTCGAAATGTGTCTGTGCTTTAAAGCATAGCTGATGGGTGAAGGTCTTGTCTTGTTTGTCTCCATTTTCATTCAGTTTTACCATATGTGCTCTTAGGTTCTGGTTTTCTTCTTGGATGTTTTGTTAAGGGTTCTCTTTTGAGTAGTCTGCTGACAGAGTTGATCTCCCTAAACGCAGTTACTAAATGTCAGCTTTGAGCCTCTGGATGGGGTGGAGCTGGTGGTCAGTTTGGGGCTGCTGAAGAAGATCGGATTACTCTATATAATTTAACGATTTATTTGTATATAATTTTAAAACTGGATGAACTGTTGTGCAGACTTTGGTTTTAATAAAGTGCCGCTGTGAGGACTTATTTCTGTAGGCGCGTACCCCAAAAGTTATATTTTATTATATTTCTAGCAAATGCATTTACAACTCAAAATTGATATACTAGTCAACATTTCAAATGGATCCTTTACATAAAAGTTGTCTTAATGCCAATACCCAATACCAATAACTTTTTTGATCCACTTCAAATGTTGACTAGTGTAAAATGTATATTCATCGGTGAAGATAAGACAGGTAAGTGTCTTAAACCTTTGTTAAACACAGCTTATTTTTACATTAATCCAAAAGTCTATGGGAAAAGTTAATGGTCTTTTTTCGAAAGAACCAGCGTCCCGCTAACTTCCTGGTTGGCCTACAAAAACAGGCCATCCCTGCGGCACTTTATGGCAACTGGTTGGGCCCAATGAGTGGCTTTCTATTGCTATGCTAAAAACAAAAAGTTATGTTAAATAACAAATAATCTTTATTTACAAGTACATAGCTTCAATGTACCGCTTTCACCACTATTTTGAGTGTTTTTTTAGGGACAGTCTAGTATTTTATAACAATCAAGTTAAATCTCACCTTAGGGGGCATGCACACCAAAGCTTTTAACTCTTTCACCGCCAGCATTTTTAAAAAAAGTTGCCAGCCAGCGCCAGCGTTTTTCATGATTTTCACCAAAGTTTAATGCCTTCCAGAAAATGTTCTTCTTTAAATGTATAAACATACAATATACCAAATGAAAGAACAGGCCCTCTGCTTTCAAACAAAAAAAAACGTTTCATCCTACCTTTAGTGGTTCTTTTGCAATCAGCTTTTGAATATGGGTAGGTTTTTGCAAAAACACCATATTTTGAGCAAAAAGCAGAGATAATTCAATTTTTATGACGGATTTTTCATAGAGATCCCATTCAGAGCGATCTTTAAAACAGACACGGACATGCATCAGCTTGCCATAGGGCAATACTTCCGGTTTTAAAAAGTTGCGGAAGGGCGCCACCTGGTGGATAATAGCGGTATTGCGGAAAGACGGAAAATCTCGTCATTGGCGGGGAAGCGTTTTCTCTTAATTGACGAGATATCTCGTCAATGGCGGGGAAAGAGTTAAAAGTGACTGAAAATGCCTGGCGGACGCCGTTGAGCGCTTTGGTTGCTGTGATATTTCTGCTTTGTTCATCAGTCATTGAACGATGAGTTGGTTGGTTGTTGTGATATTTGTCCCGCCCCTCCTCCACTGTGATTGGACGGCCGTTTGAGAACTGACATTGACGAGCTGAGCTTTTCACCCAAAGTTGAATATTTTTTGCAACTCTTGGCGCTCAGCGCTGAAAAACCGCCAGCTGCTGGCTTTTTTGGAAAACGCTGCCCTCCCATTGGAAACAATTGAAAAAATAAGCTGGCTGTCTGCGTAAAAGCTTTGGTGTGCACGCCCCCTTATATTCTAGATTTCATGCAGATTGTTATGACCTCATAATGTTCTCGCTCTCTCTGTGGCTATCTGTCTTTTCTGTCTGTGTGCTTTTATCTCTCTCCAGACACTAGCCCTGGGGGCAGGCAGTGTTTTTGTCTGTACAGGGATACTGAGCTTTGGGATCTGTGACCTCAGATTGTCACAAAGGTCTCTGTGTCCAATCAACTCTAAAAATGCTTTGCTAGGAGGCAACGTGTCCATGATTCTGCTCTTTCATTATCTTAACAGGTTAAGGGGGTGAAAATTATTGGTAGGGGTGAAAGAAAGACTAAACAGCGAAGGGTAAAGAAAAAGACGTATGATGTGTAATAAATAAAGCAGAACGAGGGGAAATTAAGCAACCCAAGATTCACAGCTACTTAGATTGGGAGGCCGAGGGAGATAAAGAGAAAAACTGCCATGCCATCGGGGCTAATAAAAAGTGTCTGTTATTGCACGTTTCTAAGCACTGGATGCTTTTACTAGCGTGGTCACCAACAATCCAGGCATGACTTTCACTTCATTTTCAAAAGTGTATTAAGTGACAACATTGGCAAATTTTGGTTGAAATGTAAACCATGTAGTTACATTTCCTCATTTCTATGATAGTATAACATGTAATATTTCTTCCTTTAGCTCATTTCTCATGAACTAGAGAACAGCTTGAATGAAAAGTAGTACAAGCCCACTCACGCCATCCTTGAGATTTTCATCTCTGTACTCTATTGCTGACTGGCACACACCATGCACGCTCATAGAGGCCAGACTTTAATAGACTTGCCCAGCGGGCAGCTGGCACAGTCGCAGACACCTATTTTTAGATTGAATGGCGAATTTACTTTTTCATTCTTTAAAAAAAAAACTTGTCTCTTTCTTTACCCAACACATAGTCTGTCTGCCATTGCGATCAGGGCCTCTGTGGTGGTTCTCACGTTTCCCTCTTTCTCACTCTCCGTCTCTGATCCACTTACTTTTTCCGTATTTTCCACACATTCCTGTTTCCTCCCCCTCTCCTTACTCAGCCCCTTTAAATCTGATGTAATGCCTTACCCCCAGATACCCTCATGCGCTGCCTGCTGCCAAGACCATGCAAGCGTGCCGGATCCATTTTTGTCACTCGTATCAAGAACAAGAGTGCCAAAATAATCCGTCAGGGGATTGCGTAACTAGACATGTGCATTTTTTAAGAAAACCTAATGCTTGTCTCTGAGAAAAAGTTTTTTTGTGGTTATTAATGCATTTCTATGCACTCTTCGAAGTAAACATACAAAAGCTGTCACTTGGACGGTGCCCTTTCAATAAGTACACCTTTGTGCATATTAGTACCTGAAAAATACTTATTGGTACCAAATATCTGATCCCACCGTCCTAGTGACAGGTTTTGTACCTTTTTTGGGGGGAGTGTACTGATGCTGTGATGCTAGGTTTAACCAATACAACCACCAGTAAAATTTCAGTCCAAAAGGATCCAGTCACCAATCTTTGTGTATGTTATTGTGTGTCTGTGTGCTGGATGAATGAGTGTTTGTGTTAGCCGAGAGTGGGATTAGGCCTGTTCGCATTGGTTATGATAAAGCTGCCTTGACTTTCAGCACTTCAGCACACACATACATCACAACTCAATGCCATTATCTCCCAGTACTCGTGTCCCTGGTGCTACACGCTTTTTTGCCTTTTACAGAGTTCCCTCGCCTTGACCCGTACCGCTTTATAGGACAACAGACTCCAGCTACTGTAACGCTACTGACTGCTGCAGGCCCGAGCGAACCGCCCTATGATTCACAACCGCCGACGACACCCTGCCAATCACAATCGACTTTAGCAGGAAAAGTAAACGTCTAAGTTCGATGTAAATAATTGCAAACACATGTCGTAATTTTTTTTTTACCACTGCAATTATTTGGGAATGAGCCGCAATATTTTGCCGAGCTCCCTGTGAGTGGAAAACTCCGCCTCAGCAGTGCCGGTATATATCTCTCATAATGATAGGGGCGGGATAAAATAGAGGACCGCTAGCATGTTATTTAATAATCAGTGGGAGGATAGCGTCTTAGATGGGATCTGGCTTTGTCGAAACCCTTTTCATGTAGACTCTAATAGAAATAAAACTGCTTTAGCCTGTCACAGACATACAAGGTGAGTTTGAGAGGATTGATAGTGATGTAGAAAAAGATGACATGTGATCAAACATACCTGATGAATAAGTGCATATGTAGATAAACAGAAAGATCTCTGCGTAACTCATCATAGTAGCTGTCACCATCAGTAAACCATATAAGCATGGTATCCTATTGCCAAGAGCGATGTGAAACCTTCAGTGAGTGCTTTTTCAGACCAGCTATGCAGTTAGCCGAAGCTCAATTTTATCCCTGGGTTCGGAAACTGCTCAGCTTATATGGTGCTGAAATTATTATAATGAGATTTCATTGGTTAGGGAATAAATTACAAAAATCCAGCAAAGGAATCGCCGTATTAGTTAAATATTCAAGACATTAACTCATAAATGTATGCATGGTAAAATATGATAATGCCATTCAAATATGCAGCACAAACATACCACATCCCAATAAACAACCATAAATGGTCATCTAAGTGTGCATCTTCTCATCCAAATGTTTTTCAGACACAGCCACACACGCTTCACTTTCAAGCACACGATGCATAGGACGTGTGGGACAACCGCAGTCTTGTGTACCAACACTTTGGAATGTCACAGACGCAAAGCATAGATAATATCTAATCACAGGCTGGGGGTTCACAAATTAAAGTCTTGATGCTGCGGTGGAGCCTCTTGACAGCCATTAAGTTTCGTCTCGTACCGGCGTCACGTGACTGGGAAGTTTTGATGTCCGTGTGTGTCTTTTATCTTTGGCCATCTGCGCTGAGAAATCACAGATGGTTTATATAACAAAGGCTTTTCCACCCCAATCCTCGGCTATTCGGAGCCACACATTAGAAGGGAAATAAGACTTATAGGGATTATATGAAGATTGGAAATTAAAAGGGGTTGCAAATATGGAGCGTAGCCCTGGGCTGAATTTAGGCCGATGAAAGTACGTGTCAGAGATTTTCAAGTCTTCGAAATAGGTCAGGCAATAAGACTTTCAAGTGGTCTAATTTTATGAACCCTAACGTTAAAAATTAACGCGTGACGGAAGGCTTGTCTGAAGCCAGGCCAACAGCCAATCACAGTGGCAGCAACACATGCTCCGCTCTTGCATAAACATCATTGGCTGGCTTGCAATATTATTTGCATAAGGCGATCTTACTGGCTGACACACGCGTTGGGGCTTGAAAAGTTGAGAAATGTTCAACTTCTGCAGTGAGCAACGACAATGACGCAAAGTTGACGGATCCACAATTCAACCAAATCGAAATCCATTAAAAGTAAATGAGAAGCGTTAACGCTTATGCCTCGTGTGAATGTACCGTGAGGCCGTTGACACCCAAGTATGCAAACACATGCGTGGTCATTGAATTTCTTTGCATTACTACAGCGGTAACAAACCTTTCAATCATCAAGTTACCATATAATCAAGAAACATCTCTGCTCACTAAAGATCTGGACTGAGTTATTACAAACCTGTATTTATTTCTTTGTTCAGCAAAACACAAAGAAAGATATTTTGAGCAACGTTTGTAACCAAACGTTGTATTTTTCTGTCCTACCATTGAAGTCAATGGTGCTTCTGTTTCCTGATTCTTACAGATATCTTCCTTTGTGTTCAGCAGAACAAAGAAATGTATACAGGTTTGTAACAACATGATGTCAGAATTTTCATTTTTGGGTGAACTGAGGAATAAAAGACAGCTTGACCTTTCATGACGTTGGCCAACCCACCTCAGGGCCCTCCACATATGGGAGTCTTTATGACGGCTTTTCCAAGGAAGAACCTGTTAGTACCTGTCATAAAAGCATCTACACGTTCTCCAAATGCTTGCTTTTTACATCAGAGGGTAAACAGGGAAAGGGGACAACACAAAAGCCTGAGGTCAAAGTGAAAGTGAGGGAGTTGACTCCTCCTTTCGACTATTATTAAGCCATTTTTACTCCTCCCTCCATTCTTATTCCACACTTCTGTCTGTCACTTTCATTTTTTTATCCATCTCTCCTATCTCTCCTACCACCTGTTCCTTCTTTTCTCCTTTGTCCCTTTAAAACTAGCTATGTGACTTGTTTTTCCATCCAGCTGCCGTACAGCTGGAGCATCTCAAGTCGCATCTTCTTGTCCTTATTAATGTCCTTCACACATTCCAGAGCCCTTATCTGTTCCAGCCATTGGATGGCAAATACAAATACGTAGACCTGCTTCAAGATCACGCTATTTGCAATGCTATAAACCCATTATAGCTGACCAATTAGAAAACGATTCCACAAAACTCCACCAATGCTCATTTCCACTGTACCACCAATGCATTTCTATATGCACACACAAGGGACAGAAAAGGTGAGGGGTAGAAGCATAAGTTAAACGAGTGACAGACAGGTGAGAAGGCATTAAGAGGGATGTCCAGCAGTTAAAAGTTTAGAGAATAAGGAAATCTTGGTTTGAGTCTTTCCCGCTAAATCCCTGAAACATGCTGCACCAACACTTCAAATATATCACCCAAGTCATAGACAGATAAATCACTTCAGCCAAGAACCTGTATATATGAATGAGTGAATTGTGTGATGGTGCAAGTGTCAGATCTCCACGTGGCCTAAACACACATAGTGAGACTTTTGACAATTGGCATAAAGTCACATTTTAGCTTAGTTTGGCCAAGAGCCTACTTGTGCAAGATGTGGCCTCCCAAGCGAAAATTAGAGATTCAACACAACACAAGACATTTACACGTAAATCTAAAATAAGGGCGCACTCACATTATCCAAACCAAACCATGCCCCAGCGCGATTGTCAAACCTCCCTACTCCCCCAGGTGCATGCACTCACACTGTACTTTTTTATCGATCCGAGTCCGGGCGCGCTTTCATCATTAAGATGCGATTGTTTTGAAAAAAAGCAGGAAGTAAAGCGCTCTCTTAACACTGGAACCCACCGTAATGAGTCTGTGTTTTTTATTCAGAGTCGTTTGCTGCGCGATTACAGACAGCCCTCTCACATGTCATCATATTGCTTAGTTGATCTGTCACGTGTGCAGCTCAGACATTCACGTAACCCCCTGCTCGCATCAAAAGGTTTTTACAGAGGCAGATGAAGGTGAGTGGTCGCGCAACTGACGTCTTCACCTTTTGAATCGCGCTCATTGCGCTCACACGACAGCCTTCCGCGCCTGAGCCCAAGTGAACCGCGCTCCGGCCCACCTCTGCAACCCGGCCGCGGCGCGATTAACCAATCCGTGCCCGGGCACGGAACAGAGCGATCACACTTGTCAAACAAACCAGACTTTGGGGGTCAAACGCGCCCGAGCGCGGTTTGGTTTGGATAGTGTGAGTGCGCCCTAAGACAGAACTGGAAACAAAGGAAACTTGCTGTTATGAAGGATTTATACTTTTGCGTCGACTGTACAGCGTAGCTTACGCAGAGACGCAAACCCTATGCAGTAGCCTATGGCATAGTCTGCGTCAATGCTACGTGGATGGCAGGCACTGTGATTGATCTGCTATAACCCCTCCCGTCAGGTCAAAAAGATCAGCAACGCATTTCCTAATACAAATTTTCGCTTACGACAATAAAAACGAAGATGGGCCAAGTTTACATATGATATTTAACTCAAACTGCAACAATATTCGCTTTATTTACCTTCATCACTGCAGGTCTTCTCAAATTACATATACAAGCTTCTTCTTCATTTGTCGGTTTAGTTGCTGCTTCTTCGTCTGTTGTGGGTTACACGCGTAGATACTAGCGGTCTGCATGTGTAGTTGCACCTCGACGCGAACAATGATGCAGAATGAATAATAACTGGCGAGTAGCCTACGCTGACGTGACTACGGCGTAGGCCAACCGCAGAAGTATAATGAGCCCTTGATTCTCTGTATCTTGTTTATCTGCTACTACAGTAGGTGTATTTCTTCCTCCAAACGTTTTATTGCAGCAGCCTGGTATCTTGAATACGTTTCCCAGCAAACTGTGACTTTTGAAAATTGCATGGATGTTAAAGTCAACCAATCAATTTGGAAACCTGTAATTTTGGGAACGCTCCTGCAATTTTTGAAATGACATTAAAAAAGCCTGGGAGTGCCGTCTGAAGCTAGAAGTGAGTCAAAGTCATCTACATATATGTTTATTTGTTCAGACTTCCGTGGCTAAACGTTCCCATTCCCATGCTGTTCTTAATATAAGCTAAGTTGACCTAGTAAGCATCACTGTTACCATTGCTCAAACATGCACCTAGTATCAAATCCTGCATTTGTACCTAAAATCGTGCTTGTACTTGTGAAATAGATGTGTACCATCAATTATTGTTAAGATTGGATTTATTTAGCCATAGCATTGTGACGACGAGTCTTGCACTGCCAAGAAAAAAACTAGTAGCCTTTAACAGTAAAATACATTTGCAGAAAAACAGTAAAAGAGTTATATATTTTATGAGTCTTTCTTTCTTTGTGGGATGTTTCAGCTAGGTGGGTTGTTCAAGCTTTGATTTTCTCCATGGGACATTTCTGAATAACAAAACGTGCCCACGCACACAACCACTGCTTCCTCTCGTTGACTGTATGAATGTTTATGAATGAGATCTGCTCTGGAGTGTGTACAGAACTTGGCAAAATGAGGTGCCCATTTGTCTCACGTCAGTGATGTTTACACATCCTCGTAAACAAAACGACCAGGCGGAAGTATTATGCAAAGATTTGCTTGAACTTTTGTGAGCAAAATATTATCTTTAGGTCTACTAAAGCCACGTGTGTGCATCATTGATGCTGAAGATGGGAAACCAGACAAATGAGACAGAAGACAGTGATGTTTCTCGTCAAAACAAACTCTCTTGGACATAACAGCAAGGGCAACATCAAGAAGACCACATACGTAGGACAAATCAGATAAATTAACCAAGTTTACCTAAATTGGACACACTCCATTTGCTGCTGTCAAACAATATAAACGAATGGATAATTTTTAAGCGCGTGACAGGAAGATACCATATGGGTCTCTTAAAAGCTTCTTCTCTGCAACAAAAAAATTGCTGGCGTAGTGCTAATATAAAGCTTTATAATGGCAGAATATTGTTGAAGCTTGCGGCTAGCTCCTGGGCATGGATACAATGGACACATTAACGACATGGGTTTGAGTCTGAGTCCTGTCTTTCTTCTAAAAATGTCCTGTCTTTAAAATAAACAAAAAAAATCTTATTTAAAGATTTAGCTTTTCCAATTTTGCCTTTGTAGGGGCAGTAATGACTCACGAGTCACAGACAAGAGGCTATCCAGATATAAAAGACTGAAAAAATGTTAGATGTAAGTAACACTTTTAATGGTGTACAGTCCCCAATGCAATCCATCTGGTATATAAAAAAAGTTTCTGCAACACTTTCAGAATAAAGGTACAAAAGTTGTCATTGGGGTGGTACTTTTTCAGTAAGTACACGTTTGCACCTAAAAGGTGCATATTGGTACCTCAAAGGTACACATTGGTACTTTAGAGGTACATACTGGTACCTAAAAAGTACATAGTGTATCTGTACCAAAATAGGACCTTTTTAAAAGGTACCATCCCAGTGACAACATTTCTACCTTTATTTCCCACATATTACACCTAAATCGGTCATTTGAACCGTCTGTGCTTACTCTGACCCGGCAAATATGCGTGTTTGAGGCACAAATACTACAGCGTCTGGACACACCTATGGGGAATGTGACATCGGGACCTGACTATAGCATCTGGGCTCCAAGCACCATTGACAGGTTAAAACAGTGCCACAATGGTTTCCCCAGACATCCAAGAGCTACTCTGGTGACAGGTACAGGACATTTTATAAAAATCAAAGTACAGGACTGAGTATAGCGTAGATGCAAGTGACAACCTCTTTTAGTTTCAAACCCTAACAACCTGCCTCGCTGTTAACATAGCCATCTGCCATGCTGCAGAATGCCGCAGGGATGACATATTTTTGTTTCCTTGCTGCAAAGCCCATTCATTTTTCCAATAGACTTTTGAATTATCACAAAAAATAAGCTCTGTGTTAAACAAAGACACTTACACAATTTGTCCAACAAGGTACAACTTGTATGAACTTTGAAGTGTAAATGCATTTACTAGAAATATAAATAGGTAAATTTTGACTTTAAATTCCTAAAAGTCGTGTTCATCTGGGAAGACAGAACTTGTTGGAAAAAAACAGTGGCGGCCGGTGACTTCTTTTTCCGAGGGCGCACAATGCGAAGTTCGTCACAACATGTATGTAGCCCATCATGTGTGTGGTTCTTAATGTCAAAATATGTGTTCTGCGCGTCGAGTGATCCTATGAGCATCAAGTGTCTTGTCAAAATAAGTGCCTGGTGCTAAAGGGTTTATGATAAAAGAGACGCTCGGGTTTGCCAGATACTCGCATAATCTCATGCGTAATCAGAGTTTACTGTGAAGGGAGTGTCTTGCGTGTATTTTGTGAACGTGAGCGTCTCTTTTATCATAAACGGTTTTGACGCGTCTCCAGCAGGCACTTATTTTGACAAAACACGTGACGCACATGGTTCACATTACGCAACAAAAACATATTCTGAAAACATGAACAACACACATAACACTCCGAACACATATTTTGAATTTGCGCCCCTCGGAAAAGAGCCACCACTGGATAAAACGTGTAATGCTGTGTACAAACCAAAAGCTTTGCTTTGCTTTCCTCGCTATAGATTACTCGCGGATTTAACTTTATGATATGCATTTTTTTTAATATTTTTAACTAGTGCAAAGACGCATTTGAGGCAAATATTGCGTGTTTCTGCTCTAATCGTGGCGCCCAATTCGCATCTTCCCTTGCGTCTGTTCGCGTCTTTGCATTGACTTTGTATGTAATCTATTCGCGAAAATTCGCGTTTGGTGTGTACGCCCCATTTGTTTAAACACAGAGCTTATTTTTTGTGTTAATCAAAAAGTCCTTGGGAAAAATTTATGGATTTTTTTGTGAGGGAGCCCGTGTCCCACTAACTGCCGTGTACGCCTACAAAAATACGTCATCCATGTGGCACAGTGAAAACTATGTTAGGTCAGTTTGTTGCAAATACCTGTAGTAGGTGCAAGGTAGGTAGCAGCAGCACCAAGTATGTTAAAGTTTGTTTTACTCTTATAAATCTAACAAGTGTTTTTGTAGGAATCTGAAGGAATGTGCAAACAAGTCATTGATTACTGAAATAAGCGTTTACATAGTCTGTACAAACTCCACATATCTCTGTTAGGTTCAGTGCAGGAGTTTAATATACAGTAGGCTTGAAGCAATGCAAGATGTATGACAGCATATGAAGCATTTCAATATACACATTCCTCTGAAAGACAAAATGATTCATGTTCACAGGTTTACCTCTACAGCCCAGATATTTAACCATTACACCATATTCATTTTAACCAACAGATCTGCTTATCAACCATTTCCACAGCCCATGGAAACAGAAAAAAAACGGATTATTCTTTCCCCGAACGCATGACTCCCAGTCCACTAAAGAGTTCATGGTGGTTTTCTCCTTTAAATAGAGCATGACATCAGCTTTGGGCAGGTCAGCTGTCTGCCCGAGGAAAACAAATGTGTCTAAACAATGCCACATCTGGAGATGGAGAAGGGTGATTGAGAGAGTGAAAGAGAGAGCACGAGCGAGGAGAGAACGTCAGAATAAGAGTGGCGAAAGAGAAAGGAAAAGAAAAACACGGGGAGGGAGTAAAGAAGGAATGTGGCGGAAGACAGTGGAAATGAAAAAAGTGGAAGCAGCCAGCTGTTTTGGACAAGTGCCAAAGCGTCTGGGGATGTGCGACACTCTAATTTACGGGAGATTCCCTCAAATGGGCCTTTTTTAAACGCTTAAACACCAAGCAGTCTGCTTGAGAGAGAGAAACAAAGGCTTGAAACAGTGTCATTACTTTCTTAGTCACACTTACTACAGTAAATACCTCAAACCAGCCCGACGGTTTAATGTCCCACTACCTTAGTACATAGTACATTACAAAAAGGGTGGCCATTCGTGCCATTTTCGCCGGACGCGTCCTGGACAGGATTTCAGGTGCGTCCTCTGGAAGTGGCATTGGTCGACCGCATAGTGTTGCACAATTGCATTTTTTTAAGTGGAGAGAGCGGTTCTTTTCCAAAATTCAGGAAAATCTTCCGCTATACCTTTAAGATTTATTGACTATTTGATAGACAGTTATTAAGAGACGACAGGAAAGTAAAGGGTGGAGTGAGGGGTATGGGATCGGCAAAGGACCTCAAGCTGGGATTCGAACTCGGGTCGCCGGAAATGTGTCTGCACCATATGTCGGAGCACTGTCCACTACATCATCAACTAAGATTTATTTCTCTTAAGACATACAATCTTTATAGTTTTATTCTTACCTTAAAATCTAACGGTTGCTTTGTTGAAATAGAACCTGAAATATGAAACCTCGATGATGTATGCGGTCAACCAATGCAACTTCCGGAGGACACACCCGAAATCCTGTCCAGGACTGGTGTCTGGTGAAAATGGAATGAATGGCCACCCTAATTACAAAACTGTAGAAAATCGACAACTTCACGCCTTGGCTAAAGTGATTCACACTTCATTTATCTTTCTGATTGGTTAATATGATATAGAAGCACTAAATTTTGTTGATGCAGTTTGAAAACCAGAAGATTAAATTAAATTGCAAGTGGTGCTTGTCTACGTAAAACTCCCTTTCATGATGTTAGGCTGTTTTGAGTGGTTGAGGTTTGTTTATTACTGGCCAAAGTTAAAGAAGTAGTTCACCCAAAAATGGTGAATTGACTTGACCAAAGAAATTTGAAAAGTCAATAGGCCCCATTTTTTGGGTGCACTACTTCTTTAAAAGAGCCCACCCTTAGATCTAGATATTTAGATCTCAGAGTCCAGTGTAAGTCTTGGTACCAAATGTATATACGTTTTTTCTAACCGTGTATCAATTATGACCATGGCGGAAATAGTGTGTGCCAAAGTGTAATGCTTTTTACAACATTAATTCTTGACCCTAAAAAAGAGCATCTCTTGAGGGATTTGAACCTACAACATTTTGGTCACAAGCCCAGATCTTTAACTATTTCACCACATATCCATTTCGACCAATCAGATGCGCTCATTGAGCATTTCCACAGGCCCTGGAGAAGGAACATTTTTGAATAGTCTTTAACCACTAGACTACACTACTCCCTCATCATGGTCTCAGTTGTGTGTTATGTTGTCTGTCCTGTGCCAGAAACTGTCATGCCCAATCAGAATGGATTAGGAAAATGTGTCATCTTAATCAGTGGGGGGTTCGCGTTGACTCACTGCTAACTCAACGTGAGCCAGAAATTGGACAAGCACTAACACTATTTTCTTGATATCGGTTTGACATTGTACAGTTGTGTCTGAGGTCATAGTATAAAGAGGAAGACAACAAGAAAGTCTTCCTGATGGTACATGATTGGTTTTACATTACAGTTGTAAATGCGAGTAGGCTGTGTGTTCAAATCTGTTCAAATTTATGTCTATGTATTTATGTTTGGTTAAGTGGAATTTGTCTGTCGATGGTTTCATCGGACGCTTGAGTTTGTATTTTTAACTTGCGCGAAGACGCATTTGAGGCGAATAGTCCGTGTTTCTGCTGCAATCGCGCTGCGAATTCGCATCGTCCCTCGCATCTATTGGCGTTTTTTAGTTAAGGAAAGTGTTACTACTACTACTGCAAAATTGGCAAAACATCTAATATAAATCTAAATTGAAAGAAGAATCTGTGCCATAACTGAGGACTACAATATTACATATACTTCAAGGAGGCTGGAGATTTTAAAATGAGGCTTTAAGAACTACCCAGATTATTGTATGTGAACTATAAAGAGATATCTTTGTGTGCTTTCCTCTATGCATTCGTGTATAATCGCTAGTAAGTGTTGTACTAAATGATCTGCGAATACCAGGTTTAATTGGGTGAAACTAAGCAGTACGTCAATTTTCACACTTTCATACAAAAACACAGACTCAGCAAAAGGTCAAATCCCTAAAATGTAATTTTACCACATGCACACGTTTCTAAAAACACTTCTCTGATTATAAAGCTTTGTTACAGAGGAGCTCATATAGGGTTGCGGCACATATTTCTCTGATATAACTACAGAACAGTTGATACCAAAGATCTGTTTGTAAGTGAATAATGTTGCATGCATGTCATCAGCGACTAGCAACAGAAGAGCAAAGCATTCACATTCATTTCAATAAAAGCTTGGCGACTTCTGGCGACACGAGCGACGGTGATAAGAATTGGGCATGTCCAGCTATGCAACAAAGTTAGGAAAAGTTCAACTTATTGCGAATGATGAGCGACTTTTGTGAACGACTACAAGTGAGAGTGAAGCCATGGAGTTCACATCATCTGTCTTTCCTAGGTTATTTAGAGGACGGTTACTCATTTAACTATAATTAAAGAGATCAGATGCAAAACCCTCTTAAGTGCGTCTGACATGTTTTCTTGGATTCTGCCAACAAAGCGCTATTTCTGAATGGCCTAAGGCCAGGATTAGGCGCATTTGAAGCAAAAGTATTTGATGAACGTACAATACGTGCCAAGGGCATTCGGTTAATATCATTATCTCATTTTTGGCAGAGGTGGCTTTT
The DNA here is from genome assembly GCA_025389145.1 of Misgurnus mizolepis. Taxonomy (NCBI): domain Eukaryota; kingdom Metazoa; phylum Chordata; class Actinopteri; order Cypriniformes; family Cobitidae; genus Misgurnus; species Misgurnus mizolepis. Next base: position 37,260,606 of record JAIFKI010000012.1, on the reverse strand, counting down.
AGGGGGTGTGCACACCAAAGCTTTCAAACGCGGCTGAAAATGCCAGGCAGACGCCGACTGCCAGCTTTTTTCAGCTGAGCGTTTCAGTTGCTGTGATACTTCTGCTTTGTTTATCAGTCGTTGAATGATGCACCAGTTGTTTGTTGTGATGTCTATCCCGCCCCTCCTCCACTGTGATTGGACGGCAGTGTGAGAACTGACATTGACGAGCTGAGCTTTTCACCCAAAGTGCTGAGCGCGGAAAAAACGTCGAGCGGCGGCTTTTAGCACAGAACCCCACCCACCCCGACAACAATTAATAACATACACTTTCCCCTATCGGCTCTCAACACTAAGAAAAATGTTGATTGCGGGCTTTTAGCATGAAAAATCCCCGGGGACCATTAATAACACACGCTTTCCCCATCGGTGCTCAACGCAAAAAAAAAAAACATAGAACGCAGGGTTTCAGCACACAAAAAAACCAGAAACAATTAATAACATACGCTTTCCCCTATTGGCACTCAGCGCTTAAAAAAGTAGATCGCGGGGTTTCAGCACAAAAAACCCCCCCGAAACAATTAATAACATACGCTTTCAACTATCGGCGCTCATCGAAAAAAAACGTTGATCGCGGGGTTTCAGCACGAAAAAACCCCCGGAAACAATTAATAACATACTCTTTCAACTATTGGTGCTCAGCGCAAAAAAAAAACGTTAATTGCGGGGTTTCAGCACAAAAAAACACCACCGGAAACAACTAATAACATACGCTTTCAACTATCGGCGCTCAGCGCAAAAAAAAAAAAAACGTTGATCGCGAGGTTTCAGCACAAAAAACCCAGCCGGAAACAATTAATAACATACGCTTTCAACTATCGCCGCTCAGCGCAAAAAAAAAACGTTGATTGCGGGGTTTCAGCACAAAAAACCCAGCCGGAAACAACTAATAACATACGCTTTCAACTATCGCCGCTCAGCGCAAAAAAAAAAAAACGTTGATCACGGGGTTTCAGCACAAAAAACCCCACCGGAAACAACTAATAACATACTCTTTCAACTATTGGCGCTCAGCGCAAAAAAAAACGTTGATTGCGGGTTTCAGCACAAAAAACACCTCCGGAAACAACTAATAACATATGCTTTCAACAATCGGCGCTCAGCGCAAAAAAAAACAAACGTTGATTGCGGGGTTTCAGCACAAAAAAACCAAGCCGGAAACAACTAATAACATACGCTTTCAACTATCCGCGCTCAGGGCAAAAAAACAAACGTTGATCACGGGGTTTTTAGCACAGAAAACCCCCCGCCAGAAACAACTAATAACAAACGCTTTCAACTATCAGTGCGCAGTGTTAAAAAAACATTGAGCGCCGGCTTTCGACACGAAAAAAACAGCCAGCTGCTGGCTTTTTTGTGCTTCTAAAGGGAACAATTAAAAACATACGCTGGCCGCCAGAGTAATGCTTTGGTGTGCATGCTACCTTAACGGCTTTTGAGCTCCTTAATTGTTAATAGGACAACCAGAATTAGGAACGCCTACTATTGACCTCATTGAAAGAGACTAGCGACACACAGTGACATTGTCGCTAAATAAAGATATTTTGCTAAATGTTTGTAACAAAGCAGATCGGGGCACCATTGACTTCCATAGTAGGAAAAATAATACTATGGAATGAATGGTGCCGCTGATTTGTTTGGTTATTAACATTTTATCAAACTATCTTCATTTGTATTCAGCAAAAATAAAGAAATATATACAGGTTTAAAACAATATGAAGGTGATTAAATTATGACAGAATTTTCATTTTTGTGTGAACTATCCCTTTAAATTCACCTTACTTACACAAACCCTTTAAAATGTCAATGTATATACATTTGTGTTTAATCAGCAAACGCCTATTGGTTCAATAGAAATGGATGAATATTTGTAATGCACTGCTGTAGGTGGTTGCCAGGGCTCTGTGATTTTTAAGTCTCTAGTTGTTTTTATTGTTATTAACTGTGCTTGCCACAAAACAATTTCACTACAGTTTCATTGGAAGGTTTGCTTAACACTAAATCAAGGCCGGTTTTATATGGCTCACCACTTAAGTTAATAGAGAATAAAATACTTCTCCAAAATGTGCTCCAAAATCTAATAGGCAGCACACTATTTGTTATTTGCCGTAAAGGAACGATGCATTGGTAAGTGTCGATCTACTGAGCAGTAAAAGTTAAAGAGCTTTGCTGCTGATTCCAGTACAGCTGTGTCTGTATGTGTTTGCACATGCGACGGCTTCAGGAATCCCCACTAAAACGGTTAGAGTTACACAATGTCAGGCAGTGGTCAAGAGGTCAGTCTGGATTATTTACTGCAGATCCCAGTAACGGTGTTAACAAGGAATGTGTGAAACAAACAATGATATGCATAAGAAATACAGAGGGGGCACTACTGTACGCCGGGTACCCCCGCACCCACTGTTGTTATGTTTGGGACGGCCCTCCATGTAGATTTCCACAAAAAGTGGGTTGGGGTGGTAAAACTTAAACGTCAGACAAAAGAGCAACTGTTGAATGTAAATGTGTAGCCCGAGAGACTCCTTGGCATTTCGCAATTAAGACCCCACCAATCCTACTGTACTGTATATAAGTCCACATCAGGATTTGGGATATTTCGCTTTGCAGGGTCATCGGGAAGTCGGAAGTGGTGGTGTGGACGGTTGGAGTGATTCCAGAAAGACCTTGCGAAGGGTTTTACTGGTATCTGGTGGGGCTTAGTAACTAAATACCGCTTCCCTTGCGCTGTCCTTTACACAAAATCCAGACTGGAGAGATGCTCTCAGCTGCTGTCAATAAGCCATGCAGACAGAAAACATTCAGACAGGAAGCACCAGCTATGGTGAATTCTTTCATGTTTTTCAATTACAATCCTGTGCATCCTGCACTCTTTAAGCGTCCATCAAGCATCACGCGAGTCCTAACGTCCCTGTGTCGGCCTGTCTGTTTAGCTGCACTACCAAAACAATACCAGCATGAATCCTTTCTCTCCCCACCTACGCTGCCAGCTCTGGAAAGTTCATTAGTGACAGTAGGTCCGTCTTTTCGCTCCACACGTGTTTTTCCAATTAGCCGAGGCTCCTGTACACTTTTCAGGAGAAACCATAATTCTCATGGCCCTGCGCAGAAACTAATGGAAACTCACTTAAGACTTTTCCGGGGGAGAGCGTTTGTTGGATTAAGCGGAAGGTTGGATGAAGATTGATTGATGGATGGACACTAGCTAGGCAAAAAGAAACCAAAACAGATTGAAAGGTAGCGATATACTCAGGACGGATGTAGGTGAGCGGGTGGATGGATGAAGAGAATGCGGATGAAGTTGGGCCGCAGGGAGAAGGGACAGGACTCGGATCAAAGGACTGAGAGACACATGACGGACTGTCCCCTCCCTCCATCCCCGAGTCTCTATTTACACAGATGAGTTGGAAAAGCCTTCAGCGAGACTTTGGCCATCAGCACAGCAAATAAACACACACACACTAATGCACACCCTCATATAAACACGCTAATGCAAATATATTTACTCACACACACCCACCCAACACTAACAGATGTTTACACACACACAGGAAAGTCATTCACCCCATATTTTGACTTGCACATCCTATATAATAAAAGTATACACACATGTATATGAATCATAAACAAAGTCAAAGTCCCACATCTCTTACTATCTTAAATACTTTAAGAAAAAAAAAGTTTAAGTGTGTATTAATGTGACAGCAAGTGTGTGTGAAGACACAGACCCCACACACTGACAGACAGTCAGACAGACAGACAGCCAGACAAATGCCTACTTTCAACAACAGCATAACATTGGCATTAAAATGACAGTAATGATTCTTACCTACATGCTTGTGAAGTCTGGAGAACTGAGAGGTTCATATCTGCCGCTGCAGTTCCTGTGCTTCACGTTTAGACCGAGCACTCATGCGAGGAGAGAGAGAGATAGAGAGAGAGAGAGGTAGAAAAAACAGAGAGAGAGAGAGAGAGAGAAAAAGAGATAGAGAGAGAAAGAGAGAGTGCAGCCCCCAGTCTCGGCACTCCAATTCTACGTTCTGAGGATGAAAAGAGAAGTCTTCATTACCATCTGGAGACCACGCCTCCACCTCAACCCCCATTCCTCCCCTCCACCTTGCTTCTCTCTCTCTCTCTTTCTCTCCGTCAGCCAGTAGCCTTCCTCAAAAGTTTGTCCCAGCCAAAAGATCTGCCAAAGCAAACCTTCAACCACAATCGACTGCCAGTACAGTGAAAAGGAGAGACGGCTGAGACGTATCGAGCGAAATAAAAGGAGCAGACGCACTTTTGATCAGTCATTTTAATTAAGGCTTGCTGTAGGAAACAACACATCAAACAGACGCTCGGTTTATAGGAAGGCACACATTTGTTCCCGTGCCAGCCTTTTTCGTGTAAAAAGAGGATATTTTGCATTACTCGTCAGTCAACTTCAAATTTCTCCACTCCCTCATGTGTGTCTAGCTTTCTGCCGTTGCCAAAGCGAATGTTATCCGTGGCAGTCAAGAAAATCACTCTTTTTTAGGAGAGCTGTATGCTGTCTGTAATTATAAGTGGGGTTGGGCATGAAGTCTGCCTGGGATCCCGGCTACCATGCCACAACACACACACGCGCGCTCGGGCACTTTCATGGGAGCCCAAACCAGGGCAGCGTGTTCATACATACACGGTTGAGAATATATAATAGAGCGTATTCAAAAACATTTTTATTCGCCGTGGGAGAATTTATGCCGATCAATGACGGCATTCAAAGCTAAATAAAATAAAATTCACCTTGCGTCACAGGACTATTTTAAGGATGGATTATCCTAATTAAATTACTGGTATGTAAATGAAGGTGGGGTGGAAATGAAAGCGCTGCGGCTATGCCTGAAAAACGCTTATTTCATCTTGAATACACGCAACGGTTGTTTGTTTGAATCGCTGCTATGGAAATGTAAAAAATTAAATCATATAACTTTTAAGAATAGAAGCGAGAAGCCAATAAGAAGGGAGAGATATAATTATGATTCATGTTGTGTTTTATTATGAGTAAGATTTAGCTCTGTTTATTTTTGAAATATCCAGTAAGCAGTCTGAAATGGTAAAAAATATATAAAAAATTAATACATACACTCTCAGAAATAAAGGTACAAAATTTGTCACTGGGACAAAAGGTACACCTTTGTACCCAAAAAGTGCATACTTCAAAGGGACATATTGGCAGTTCAAAGATACATATTTGTACCTAAATGGTCCATATTAGGGCCCTTTTTAAAGGATACTGCCGTAATGTCAGCTTTGTTCCTTGGTGTTTGACCTGTTGGTCAATATATTAAGAGTGCAATTCCTCTCCTCACCACAAGAGGACTTCTTGAGCAAGTTTAAAAACTTGCAGGAAAGACTTTCTCAAACTGTTTGTGCTGTAACAACTACTTTGCAGTAAAAGATAAAACAGACCAGATAAACAGTAAAGAGTAGAGGGTTATATGTAACTGTCTCAGTTTGGAGAGAAAAAAACAACTACTTTATGTGTAGATGACAGTAAACTTAAAGGAATAGTTTGCTTAATGTATATAGCGAACCATATATTTGATGTTTTCATTTATATTTCTTAGTAATCAATGAATTGTTTAAGAAAACAAGGCTTTGCACTATACTCTACGCCTACGTTTGACTAGACATAATATTTAGTCTTGGACGTGGGCTATGCCTAGATGGTAGGCTACAGGGACGTCACTAGGATTGGAAGACGGGGGGGCTCAGCCCACAGAGTATTTGTAACTTGTGTTTGCAAAATTTTTGCACTCACATCTGAGTTACAATTATGTCAACAACCAGTCAAGAAACCAAGATGTTAACAAGTAAAACATGACAGACATATCCTCCTCTTCCATTTCTACTCTGTTAAATAAAAGTTACTGTAATGTTAGCTTTTAGACACATCAAAGCTGCATGGGGGAATTTAGGCCAGACTTTGCTCCTGATTAGTTATTCTATAAGCAATGACTTAAATGCTATCTGCAAATTGGTCACATGAAACATCCAAAATGTCCATAAACAGAGGTCAGACAGCTAAAAAGTTGGTAAGTTAAACAAATGAGAAAAAGCAGTACAAGAAATAGAAAAAAATTGGCATCACTGCATACTTTACCAGGTAAGCTATTGACCAGGGCTCTCAAGTTTTGAAGACAGGCAAGAGTGACACCCCTCCAAATACCCCCCCCCACCACCCCAAATATTATTTAACTATTAGGTTGTATACTACTAACCTTATTGCAATCCACTATTCCATTGTATTCCCTGTGTGTCATATATGGGACTAGAAAATGTTCATTTGGGAATGGAGATTTTTTTACAATGAAGACTTCCTGATTCATTATTCACTGTGTAAATACACGTACACATTTCCAGTACAAACACATCATTTTACTGTTTGCATTTCTATGCTCACATAGAAACCTTAGCCAAGGATTTTTTTTGACAAAATAAACTTTTAACCAGAAAATAAGATAAATGTGTGTGTTCACATAAATGTAAACATAAACCGGATTTGCTAATCTTATAGGTTAATATTATTAGTTGATAGCCACTGTGTTAATCTGGAAATTATACAGATCTAAAATTTAGAAAAGGGGAATGACCAACAAGTGATCTACCTTAATACTGAGTTGTCAAGATGCATTATGATGTGGTTTTCAGGACAGGGTTTAGATTAAGCCAGGACAAGGCCTTAGTTATATTAGGATGTTTATGTAGTTTTTACAAGCACAAAAATATTACAGGTGTGCATCTTGAGACAAAACAACGTGACTGATGTATTTTAAGATATGTTAGTGCAAGCTACTTTTAGTTAAGAACTAAAACTCAAACAGGCATTTTAGTCTTGAACAAGACTTAAGCCCTGTTTGGGAAACAGCCCCTATGTCTATACTGTAGGTCAGGGGTCTCCAACCTTTTTATAAGCAAGGGCTACCACAATGGATAAAACAATCTGGATGGGTACTTACTACTTTCTGATATAGTTTAATCAAAACGTTTTTCTTTTACTTGTTGTTTTATTTTACTTTACTTGTTGATACGTTTTAGTATTGTTTAAAATGTTAAGATAGGTAAACCAAGCCAAGCTAATATTAAAAATACCATGTTGAACCCTCAAAAACTTACTAGGAATACACATTATACTACCATACCAAAGACAAATACACAGGTGCCTTACACTTTTTAAAAGGAAGGAGTTCAAATGTTAAAATATTAATATTTTAAATGAAATGAAACAAACATATTTAATAAGCTATAATTTAATTATATTATTAGATTTTAAAAAAGCTTTTTTACTGCAAATATAAGGTGAAATGCCCATTAAAAGCTCAATTTGCACGTTTGATCCAGTTTTTCCACAAAAAAAACTAGTTTTATAAAAGGATACACTTCACAATCACCTGGTGTTTCGCTGCATGAAATGATCTGCCTGATGCGTTCAGTACAACAACTGTACATAATGCAATGCATCACGCCAGCACATGACTTTAAAACCTGTTACGTTAATAAGCAATATATAGACGCGTGCTTTTACTGGTGACTGACCTGCTCCCTTCCTGGAGAATATTTCTGTGATTGATTTTGCAGCATCTCGCTGCGTCTGTCTCTCTCTCTCTTTCACATGTCAACCTGAGACGACTGCACGGCGGGTCAGAACAGCCGCCAGGTCAACATGGCCAGTCCGCCCTGCACACACCTTGTACTACTGATGTTCGCTCTGCTCGGCCCCCTGCGGATTGATAAACGCGCTAAATCCATGCTGCTGACTCAGATCAGGGGAGGAGACGAAACTTGACGCAGCATGACGCCTTTCATTGGTTGTTGCGTTAAATCTTACCCAGATACAATAGTGCTATTTTCTGATTGGCTATTGTGTAGCCTATTTCTTTTTTTTTGATTGGCTGATAAGTGGCAGGCTCTAGGGGATACGCGCTTGATTCCTGCCGGTTTCCATAGTGAGAGCGGCGCGACCAGATAACTTTTGTGCGCTGCGGGCCTGCGGCATATATTAAATATATTATAAATAGTTTTCTGCGTGAGAAATACAATGTGTGGCGGGAGTGCGTGACAAAAGACCGAAATGAGTGACTGTCACGCTCAATGCGTGACACTTGAGAGCCCTGTCATTTAGGGGGGCTTAGGAACATTTTGGGGTAGCTTCAGCCCCCCTAAAATAGGCCTAACGACGTCCCTGGTAGGCTATAAATTATACGTGGGACATAAAGTGCATTTTATGTCCATACTGGTCTTACGACCGGGCGAACGGCCAGCTGGTGCAACCGACCCCTGGGCCAGCTATCATGTGCGGAGAGAGTCGTCACAAAGGCTATATATTTTTCTGTTTACTTTATATGTGAATCACAATTTCTGTTTTTTACATTTTTAGTTTGTTAACTGATGTACTTTAATAGCTATGGGGCGGTTTCCCAGACAGGGCTTATCCTAGTCCCAGACTAAAATGCATGTTTGAGCTACCTTAATTTTTTTGCACTGACGTATTTTAACTAGTGCTGGGCAAAGATTAATCGCGATTAATCGCATACAAAATAAAAGTTAATTTTTGCATAATATATTCAATTCAATTTTTCAAAAAATAATATATGTGTGTGTGCAATTATTATGTATATTTAAACACACACTCATACATATATACATTTCAGAATTTGTATATATATATGTGTGTGTGTGTGTGTGTGTGTGTGTGTGTGTGTGTTTATTTATATATAGAATATATATAAACATATAAATAAATATATAATCACATGTAAATGTTTCTTAAATATATACATGAATGTGTGTGTATTTATATATAAAATAATTACACACAGCACACACTTGTATATTATGCTAAAAATCACTTTTATTTTGTATGCGATTAATCGCAATTAATCTTTGCCCAGAATTTTAACATATATCAGTGCCATTGTTTTGCCTCAAGATGCTGTTTTTGGTAAAGAATGTTGGTAAAAACAATTTAAATGTCTTTGGGGTGGTTCCCCGGACAGGGATTATTTTAAGCCAGGACTAGGTCTCAGTTTAAATAGGAAATACAATTAGTTTTAACAAACATGCCTTACTAAAAACATTACTTGTGTGCTTTTTGAGGCAAAACAAAGGGCACTGGTGCATTTTAAGAGATGTCAGTGCAAGTACTTTTAAGTTTGGACAGCTCTTACATTTATTTTAGTCTAGAACTAGTCTAATCCCTGTCCGGGAAAACCGCCCCCTAATATAACTAATGCCCAGTCCTAGATTAATCTATATCAGTGGTCTCCAACATGGTGCCCGCGGGCACCCGGTTGCCCGCACGGAGTCTGTGAGTTGCCGCCAAAGCACATTCTATTAATAGCCTCAATTGTAATATTTATTTACTAATTTTTTTTATATATTACCTTTAAAACATTTCAAACAATGATAAAACATATCAACAAGTAAAGTAAAATAAAATAAAATCAGTAAAAGTTTTGAGTAGACTATATCCAAAAAGTAGTCCTGCAGATTGTTTTATCCATTGTGGCAACCCTTGCTCACAAAAAGGTTTAAGACCCCTAATCAAATCTAAACCTTGTCTGGAAAACTGCCACAATAAGTTTAAATTTAACCAAAATGCCTACTGTGACAACTTGCCCCGCATAATGTACCAACATGCAACGCTTTTGAGAAATCATCTTTGATGATGTAATATTAGTATGACTTGAGAGCTATAGACAATAAGTTGTACTGAAGCAGATGCATGTAGACGGCACAGATCCTGGTTGATTTATGCCGTTATAAACTGTGATTGAAGGCATTAATGACATTTTCCCTTTAAACCGATTGACTCTTCGGCGAATGATGGTTTGACCATGTGTGCCGCGTGACTCATGTGAGGTCACGCAAGGCTATGTTGATTCTAGCCGTGTGCATGTGTGTAGAGTTTGTAACGGGAAAAAGATCTAAAATGATCCATAAAGTCTAGCAAAGTTCACGTGTGACAAAAATCCAGACCATCAATAAAATGCGAGATCTGCAGAACACAAACATCCATTGAGTTTCAGCTGCATCTGGTTCAACACTTCAAAGGAGGGTTTGTGTAATCCAGCTGATTTCATGTGTTATTTGGAAAGGTGTGTCTGTTGAACGGAGTGCATATGAACAGATGACAGCGAACTTTAGATGAAGTGCTGAAAGGTTAGCAAAGTGAGATATACTTGGTAAAAAGTACTCAAGTTTTCTCAGATCAATCAATCAATCTTAGATCTACTAGCAAGCAGGCAGATGTAATCTGTCAAGCATCAATTTTTAAGGAAACCATTGTTTAAAACAACTGAACAGGACTCATACTTCAATCGAATTCGCAGAGGAACGTTTGGTATAAAAGTGTAACTGGGTGATTTTCGTGAAATTAGACTTATGAGGTGTCATAAAAACATTTTGATAAAAAAGTAAATGCTATCAAAATAAGAAGCATACAGTTACAAACATCTCTTTGTGTACTATTTTGCACATGATTTCAAATGACATCATACAAACAAATTTTGTTGTTTTTTCCACATTTAAGGGGGAATGTTCATTACCGCAACGTGTCCATGACTGGATTTGGGTCCTTTGACATGGAAATATTTATAATTAAAAAATCTAAAAAATAAAAAGCTTCAGTGAATGTTATACTATAAACATTAACCGTAAAGAAACATGTGGTATTTGGTGATCATTGGTAAATGTAGAGACAGAAAAGGGCCGCACTTTGCATATAAAACGTATATATTTATTGCACAGACGCGTTTTGGAAGGGACATAATTGACTGTGACACTCAAGATGGCTACCAGGTAAGCAGTTTTTATTTTTCTCTCCAGATAAAAGTTTAAATTTTGTTTGTCATAGTACCTAGACAACTTTTTAGTTGTCATTACCGAAACATGAGTTTGTAAATGCATATATTTAATGTAATATCATGATGCGTTAATGATAGTTTTTGATAATGATGATCTAAAAAATTTAAATAATTCTATAGGAAATATTTTTTAAATCCTCTAAAAATAATGGTTATAGTAAGTTCAGACCTTAATCTTATATGTGCAAAAAAAATTGGCTTCAAGGGCTTTTTAAAAATTCGGATGCTGGACACCTTCTAAGTCTGGATTTCGTGAGAATCACCCAACTTGATTCACTTTTATTTGCAAATAATGTGGTGGCACAGTGGCTCAGTGGGTAGAGACTGGAAACACGTCGGTGCCGTTAACATTCGGGTCTAGTCACATAAAAATAAATTTGCCGGACTCTGGTCTAATTTTCTCGGGTTTGTCTTGGGTCGGGTCTAGATTTATGCACATCAGATTTGGGGTAAAAGTGATTTGGGTCATTTCGGGTCGGTACATTTCTGTGGACCCAAGAAGACCCAACAACTTAACTATCATGAATATAGCCATAGATGCTGGAATGGCGTTAAAAATAAAATAAGGACGGACCCAAACCATTGGGTTGTTTGAACCCATTGTTGGGTCAAATATAAAATTTTCTGGGTAAACCCAACATCTGGGTTTGTCCTTTTTTGACCCGGTGCATGCATATATTTAGCATCATTTTACAATATGCATTTCATTATTATGATGACGTTTGACTGTATTAAACTGCCTCTACAATTTCACCAGCAGCTGTATATAATAAATATCATCTAATGCACTACAATGCAATAGCATCAGCTAAGACACGTTTGCAAAACCATGCTAAACGAGAACCATATTAGAGCAAATACTGAGTTTCAAAAGACAGCATATGAATAGGAAATTACAGACAACTGTGATGGGTATTGCTTCAAATGCTACTTATTTAAAGTTAAGTATTAACAGCGGTGTTGTTTTGCAACAAAGAAGTCGCCAGGGTTCTTAAAGCAATGCAGTACATTACTTGATTATTCCTACAAATGGCTTAAGTCATTAGCTTTTAGACCGTAAACAAAAACTGTTGGAGATCCAGACCCGCAAGCTAAAGCTTAACTATTCTTAGCATTAACTACCTGAGCTTTACTTCTATCCTCCTGGGAAGGAAAAAGTGACCCCAAAACAAAACAGATCTCTTAAAGTGGTCATCCGTGCACACATGTCAGTGCACGTTGTGAGCGGTACAATTTCAGGAGACAAGAATGTCTCTTAACAGATCATCACTTACTGCATGGACACCCAGAGATCAAAATAAAGACACAGAGATGCCAAGGTAAGGACAGCCCAACCCTTTTACGGTGGGTTGCCATATAATAAGACCCAAACTTATTCATTGTCTTGCAGTTTAACATCTTCCCACATTTTTTGAGGAACGGCCATTGAGGTCCGAACAACCTGGCCGAGCCAGTAACATCAAGCGTGCTGGAGTTGTCTTCTTGATGCCAGCGCCCCACACATTGACTTGCTTGCTCAGTAAAAACTAGAATCATCTCCAGCCACCAAAACACACAGAAATAGACTAAATAGGCTCAACGCTGTCCACAAAATGACCTCTTCTGAAATGTAAATATGAAATCCGCTCGTTTTATTGCCAATGACGGCTGCTTAACACATTACTGTTAGTAGCGAAAGTAGTATGTGAAAATACTTGAGCTACTTTATACACAGACAACTGTTAGAAAGTCATTTTTAAGCTAAATCCTATGAAGAATGTAAACACTGTGGCATTATGAAAACATCGCTCTGTTTGTTTGACTGTTCGGACCAGCCTGCCGTTGCAGCATTGGCTCAACCAATGGCATGATTTTTGGGGTTGGGCTGTTTGTTGGACCAATTCTGTTTGGTCACATTAGTGGTGTGAAAACTAAGGTACTACTGTTAATGTCAGTGCTGTGACAACAAATCACACATTCATTTTAAAGGACACATATTATGCAAAAATCCACTTAAACAACCCTACAATGAAAAAACTCACCCTCTCCTCTCCATTAAAGGTGGGGTTCAATGGTATTTCAAGCATTCTGACTTTAGACACAGTTATAGAGTTGTTTCCTCATGCTAAACGTAGGCAAAGTGTCAAAAAAGCAGTTGGGCGCATTATAGAGTATTTCTGTGTTGAATGCACTTCACCAGGGTTCATACAAGTTTCGGAAAGTTTTTTTCGATTACACGTCCAGCTGACGTTTCAGGGGTTTCTATACGTATCACTTCTTTATATGGGCACTTCCTCCGGAAAACCCTGCCCACCTGTCAATCAGATCTTGCAAACATCACATCACGTGACAGCTTTGTTAAATTTCAAAACTCAACAATGGCACGAAAGAAGTGTGTTTTTGGATGTAAGGAGAAGAAAGCCAGCCTTATGGAAACAATGGATATAGTTTATTATCCAGGGTAGCAGCCGAGTCTTGCGTGTTTGTTTACCGCTGGATTTCATTGAAAAGTCCCAACCGGGTCATGAGTTGCATGCGGTAAGTAAGACTTCAGTCTTTTGTTATAAATAGGCGCTTGCATATTATATAAATGACACAAACATGTGGTGAATCATAAGTTAAACAGTGTTGTTTAGTGTTGCATGACACGTACTCGCTCCTCCTGCGGTAGTAACCCCTCCTTCTTCATTTTTTCATACATTATCGGAAATAATCGGTAAAGCTAATCTTTCTTTTATAAATCTGATTAAACTAAAGACTCTTCTGAGATATTAAGGATGTAATACTACTCTATAGGTACCCCAGATTAACTCTTTCACTGCCATTGACGAGATATCTCGTCAATTAAGAGAAAACGCTTCCCGCCAATGACGAGATTTTCCGTCTTTCTGCAATACCGCCCTACCGCAACTTTTTAAACCTGGAAGTATTGCCCTATGGCAAGCTGCTGCATGTCCGTGTCTGTTTTAAAGATCGCTCTGAATGGGATCTCTATGAAAAGTCCGTCATAAAAATTGAATTATATCTGCTTTTTGCTCAAAATGTGGTGTTTTTGAAACCTACCCATATTCAAAAGCTGATTACAAAAGAACCACTGAAGGTAGGATGAAACACTTTTTTTTGTTTGAAAGCAGAGGGTCTGTTCTTTCATTTGGTATATTGTATGTTTATATATTTAAAGAAGAACATTTTCTGGACGGCATTAAACTTTGGTGAAAATCATGAAAAACGCTGCCGCTGGCTGGCAACTTTAAAAAAAAACGCTGGCGGTGAAAGAGTTAACATCAGAAATGCAGAAACAGCTTGTGTTATGTGAGCTTTAAACCATAGTCTCATTAGAGATTCTCGTGTTAATGTGATGTCACACTGATAAAGCCCCGCCCACGGCCACAGACTGGTTAATTTTACCCAAAAGCTTTTTTAAATGTGTTTGTTAGCACATTGTAGCATTAATGCAGCTAATGATACTATTATCTCAGACTATTCACAGGAATCAGATCTATTTTTAACCAAAAGCGCGTCACCGTCTGTTGTAAGGCAGTCCTTTTTTTGTGATTGTTGCAGGAAAAATCCTTGATCTTGCGGCACATTTTCATTAAAAATGCATTTCATTTCATTGCATAAAATTGCGGGAACTTGCAAAAACTGTGGGAAATTGCAAAAAAATGCGGTTGGATGAAATAGAGAAAAAAAGGGATTCCCAAAACCCTGTTGTTTCACGTCGCGTAATTACGTCACTTCATAACGTCCCCATGGCAACAGGGGGCACGGCTGCGCTTGTGTGAAGTAAATGCAACATTTTCCAACTTTCTGCTAAGATATGTGACTTTTTGCTATGAAAATGCAGGGATTATGAAATCATGCACGCTTTTTGGCGCGAAAAATCTGCAATTTATGTGGCGAAAGTGCGGCGTATCTGGAAAAAAATGCGGCCCCCCGAACAAATATGTGGACTTTTGCTGATTATGCATGTAATGATGCAATCGCATAGTCGTGTTTTTCTGGAGGGACTGGTAAGGGAGGGAGGAGCTGTAGCGCATCCGCATTTAAATGTACACACATGAAAAACGCGCGTTTTTTGCTCACGCCAAAAAAGCTGCATGCTATAATATATGATCTGTGGGCTATTTTGAGCTGAAAATTATATTACATCTTGCAAAAATGGGCATAATAAGTGAATTTGTTTTCTTAAATTATTTTATAAAATCATCTTTTTGCATTTGCTATGCACCACATGAACAATCATGCTTGCGATGCTTTCTAATGCTGCGTTTACACCAGCCATGGTAGAGGCGGCAAAAACGGGGTATTTCCGCCTAGTTGGACGCTTGCACATTTGAGTTTACTCGCTTCATTCGCGCATGAAATTCTAATCATTCTAGACATTTACGTGGAAATTCGCATCATGGGAGGGGCTTCTGCGACTCTGCTGAGACTCCGCTCGCTTCCTGTAATCACGTCACTACTACAGCATGGTCCTGATTGGTTAATGCGGCACGGAAATCCGCCGAAGTTCAGGGCCTGGTTGCATAAAGCACCTTAAGTGTAATTTTCCCTTAAGTTCACCCTTATGTTTCCCTTAAAATTAAGGGTGTTGCAGAAAAACACTTAAGTTTTTTTCTGTTGCGTCTACATGGCAACAATAGTATTTTATAACAACAAACCGGGGTCGCTGTCATGAAACACTTCACGATTACCTTTACCTAAGAGAACCATTTAAGTGATTATATGCAAAACACTTTAATTATTCTCTTACATTAGTTAAGGGGAATTTACCCCTTAAGTGTCATAATTAAGGGAAAAACTTAAGGTGCTTTATGCAACCGGGCCCTGGTTTTTCAACTCACGTGTTTCCTGCTGCAACGCTCAATTTGCGCGGAACGCCCGGAACGCGCCGCGCGTTCCGGGCCACAGGATGCCTAATCGCGTCTTTGCATTGACTTAACATGTAAATTACCCGCGCTTGCCGCCTCTACCGCGGCTGGTGTAAACGCAGCATTACTACTGTAGCTACATGAACTAGTTTGATA
Organism: Misgurnus mizolepis; assembly: GCA_025389145.1. Taxonomy (NCBI): domain Eukaryota; kingdom Metazoa; phylum Chordata; class Actinopteri; order Cypriniformes; family Cobitidae; genus Misgurnus; species Misgurnus mizolepis. The sequence continues at coordinate 37,244,669 of JAIFKI010000012.1, read as the reverse complement.
GCTCACAATGGCTGTCAAATAAAAACACCTTGCCTAACGCAATATACTTTTGTAATAAAATATATTTATTTTGAGTCTTATCTATCACAATTATATTGTATTGATAGTATCCACTCCCAATTCCAGTCCTGCTAAAGTTTTAATAGCTTTTAACTGACCTTTAAAAGCAAATGGAGGTAGTCATTGATATCCCGGGCCACTATTATAAAACATAGTGCCATGCATTCTCATGAGGCATTTAATATCAAATAAATCTGAATCGAATTATGCGTAATAAAAGCAGGCAGCTGAACTGCAGGTAAAAAGCAGAGTATGTCGCACTATTGCTGCCTGATTTATCGAAGGTGGCTGAGTGCATTTTAATGGCAATCTGACACTTCAGTTTAATGTCAAATCTGCTCAAAGGTAACAGTTAAGTGGAAAACCAGAATCTCTAATACACAGTAATGATTTGTTTTGGACTGTCCCAAATATGCCTAGCTTGTTTTGGCAAGCGTTGATGCAAACCGAATGCTTTTGCAAACTATCGGTGCAATCCAAGTAAAATTGGTATTAATGTTAATAAGCCATAAGTTTTGTTTTATTAAAGAGATCAGTTTTTATTTTCATTTATTAGAGGTTTAAGCACTTAAGGGTTTACATGCGTTACTGAAACCTCACTGGGCTATTTATACTGTATTACCAACTGTATGGTGTTTTGGGGGTGTGGATCCTCCACAGATTTGGTGAGAGAGAGAGATGGGTGTTAAGTAAACATTGCCCCCCATAAAAGAAGCCATTCATAACAACAGTGCCGAGTTTCTTTTAACGCCCGCCTTCCCTGCAGTTTTCACAGTAACCTCACCCCACGGTAAACTCACGCTGGAGCACTTTGCACACACATGTTGTACTATTTCCATACAGGATCAGTTTAGTCTCAGTCTTAACCTAACCATAATGTCAATACTGCTGAGAGGACACAGGCCCGCTCCCTCCTCTACTTATAATTCCAACATTATTGGAAAGTTTTCACCCATGCATGACTAAAATAACAGCAGATTCTGGATCAGATTTTTTACAAATACTTAATAAGAAGCCTGTGTACACATCATTATGTGTAAGGCTATAAAGGAATAATTATTGGAATAGAAAGATGAAAAATGTTCGTCTAATGTAAATGTAATGTTGATAATGCATTTAAATTAAATCACATGATGATTCTTTTTTTATTTTTATATGAATTATTTAATTGTGATTACAAAATACTTTATTTTGCAAATATGTGACCCTGGACCACAAAACAAGACATTGTATGGGTCAAAATTATCGATTTTGTAATGCCAAAAATCATATTTAGATTTTTTGCACCCTCAGATTTCCAAAGAGTTGTATATCGGCCATATTATCTTGTCCTAACAAATCATACATCAATGTAATGGTTATTTATTTCGCTTTCTTTAAAAAAATGTAACCTTATGAATAGTTTTGTGGTCCAGGGTCACATATTATAATTCAGTATAAAACATGTATAACATACAGTAAAATGTTGTGTAGATGATGTGTTTAAATGCTTTATAATCTGTAAAAGTTGATCTCGAATAGGTATGTACACTGTCAGAAAAGTGGTCAAAAATGGTACCATGCTGTCACTGGGGCAGTACTTTAAAAAGGTCCAAATATGTAACATATGTGTATACATTTGGTACCAATATGTAACCTTGAGGTACTGATATGCACTTTTGATACCAATATCTACTTTTAAGGTACCATGACCACTTTACTGCCCCAGTTATAGCTAGGGACCATTTTTGACCATTCTATACAGTATATAAGCATCATAGTTAAAGGAATATTCCATTTTCTTAAAAGAAAAATCCAGATAATTTACTCACCACCATGTCTTTCAAAATGTTGATGTCTTTCTTTGTTCAGTCGAGAAGAAATTATGTTTTTTGAGGAAAACATTGCAGGATTTTTCTCATTTTAATGGACTTTAATGGACCCCAACACTTAACACTTAACTCAACACTTAACAGTTTTTTTTCAACGGAGTTTCAAAGGTCTATAAACGATCCCAAACGAGGCATAAGGGTCTTATCTAGCGAAACGATTGTCATTTTTGACAAGAAAAATAAAAAATATGTACTTTTAAACCACAACTTTTCGTCTAGGTCCGGTCCAGCGTGACCTAACGTAAATGCGTAGTGACGTAGGGAGGTCACGTGTTACATATATAAAACGCACATTTGCGGACCATTTTAAACAATAAACTGACACAAAGACATTAATTAGTATCAGTTGACATAGAACAACGTAGGAGCGGTCCTCGTTCTCAACACTTGTAAACACTGGGGCGGAGTTTCGCGTTCGTCCTCTGTGACCTCTTGACGTCATGACGTATTGCGTGGGGTCAGCTGGCGCATCATGACCGGATCTAAACGAGAAGTTGTGCTTTAAAAGTGTATATTTGTTATTTTTATTGTCAAAAATGACAATCGTTTTGCTAGATTAGACCCTTATGCCTCGTTTTGGATCGTTTAGAGTCCTTTGAAACTACGTTGAAAAAAACTGTTAAGTGTTGAGTAAAGTATTAAATGTTGGGCTCTATTAAAGTCCCTTAAAATGAGAAAAATCCTGGAATGTTTTGCTCAAAAAACATAATTTCTTCTCGACTGAACAAAGAAAGACATCAACATTTTGGATGACATGGTGGTGAGTAAATTATCTGGATTTTTCTTTTAAGAAAATGGACTAATCCTTTAATGCTTTCCTTTTTTAAATACAAATAAATCTGAGTGTTTAAGTTTAAGTAATTTCTACGTTGCAGAGGCCCTTTAAATTTAACATTAAAGGTGCCAAAGAATGCATTGAAATAATCTGTTAAATTATTTGTTGATATTTACATAGAATGTATGTAACTTTATTAAAGTGCAAACATTATCCAGAAACGTTTATACATTTCCATTAACAACCCTAGGATTTGTCCTTTGAGTGAAATAGTCTATTTTTGCCCTATTTGTAAGGGTCATGAATAATAATGTTGAGCTCTGCTCTGATTGGCTCATGCCAGTAGCTCACATTAGTAAACATGCTGGGGCTTACATCTCGACTGTTACATCACAGTTGGTGTTAAGTTGAGATTGGTCTGTTTTCCAACAGTCTTTTGCATGCACGTGGTTTACATAAGAATGAGGAAACAAATGCGTTTGAGGCTCACAATATATCATTACCATGTACAGAGCTCTTATTATTCATTCAGTTTTTTTTATTCTATGGCACCTTTAACCTGTTTGCCGCATTATAACGTTTTGAACATTTTAAAAGTCTGCCAACTTTAGATGTAAATGACCTGGTTTCATTTGTTTTGGAATGCAATAAGATGTACAGGTAAGTGTCCAAATACTGTATATTAATATACACAACATAAAATCCCCCAGAGCATAATGCTTTAAAGCACCTTGACTGAGAAAAACCTCTTTGATACAAAGTCTACTGTAGATGTGTGAGTACACGCCAAATTAAATGGATCCTTGACTTTCCCTCTTAAGAATAAAGACCTGACTTGATGAAGATTTTTCATATAGATGTCTACTGTTCTGTAAGGTGATTACATTGACTGCTTTGGTACCTGTTCGGGCGTGCACAAGTACATCCAAACATTTTTCTCCTCACTAAATGTCCATGACAAATCAAGACGAAAGTTCTTTAACTCAAGTCCTGTTTGATGGAGTCAGCCTAGGACAAACCATTTTTAGGTTCTTATTTTGGTTCTCAATTTTGCTAATCTTAGCTCTGTGAACTGGAGATTTGCGTGTGGCCTAAACAAGCCAGAAGCGTGTTAACCGCTGGATCCGTTTCAAGAGTTTTCGGATTTATTAGAGCCCACGGAAATAATAGACACACTGTAGGTCTTTGAATGTCGCCACACCCAAACGCAGTCAAATCTATACTGTGCCTTCATGAAAAGAACTATTGCATTTGACAGACAGGCACATATACACACCTAAATAAATATATGCTCAAAAAATCTATTGAGGATAAAGGCATCTGCTGTACTCTGAAGTTTGTTATGTTTGCGGGTGGGTGAAAAGAAATTTGGGATTGACCCTATGAACAGGACAACAGATACATTCGATCGTTAAACAGCTTGTGGGCATGGGAGTCCAGGACTGTTTCCTCTTCTTTTGAACATTGAACAAACTCATCCAAAAATGAAAATTCTGTCATCATTTCTCCTCATGTTGTTCTATACCTGTATGAGATTTTGTATTTTGATGAACACAAAAGAAAAAATTAAGAATATGGTTTCAAAACACAATAAATCAATTTTGACTAATTTCAGTAAAAATTAGTTTTCTATAGCAAAGTGACAAGATGAAAACCACTATTTTCTGTTACAAACTTTCACATAGCATCTTTAGGTTATAAAAACATAAAAAATTCAAATCCATAATTTGATTTTTAAAGATTTTTTTTATAAAAACTGATTCTTTTTTCCACAAAAATGCAATAAATCCTAGTTTTTTTTTAAATGCTATAAATCTATTGAATCAATGTATAAATGTGCATTCATCTTTGCCATGTTATATTCATTTAGTTGACTAGTGGTATACACTGATTAAAAAAAATAAACATTAATTGCATTAATCAAAACACTTGTTATTGATATTAAGAACACTGTCATTGCTGCTGTTATCCTTGGGACGTCGTCGCTAAACCTTTTTGACAGCGATCAGCTGTAAAATGTTTTGATCCTGCTCGATTTTCGTTGACTTTGTGTAAAATAATGGAAAGTTTTTCATTAGATCTACTGGGGTCAATGTGTTAGCATGACAGAAGCGTGATGCTGTCGGGAGAACAAGCAACAGCCGCCATTTTTCCATCTCCCGAGTGCCTCTCGCGTAAATAATTTTATTTTGATGGCTTACGTTTCTTCCCCGCCCCTGAAAACCACCACAGGTTTATCAATGCCATCAAAAGTATTATTTTGTTTTTGTTTGTTTGTTTGTTGATCACGAAGCACAAAGTAGATGAGGAAAACTAAGATTTTGTTCGTATTCAACGTGCCACCATTAATGTTTACAATGCGTGGAATGGTGTGCTGTGATTGGTTGAGCGGATTTATTGCGTTTTGGGAAAAAAGGGAGAAAAGATGACAGAATAACACGGCGGATATCAGATTTTGTGTTAAATTAAGAATTTATTTTCTAATACTGATTGTGGCAGTAAATTCTTTTTTTAAATAGCGTTTATTGCATTTTGGAACCAAACTCTTCATATTTTGATAAATGATGGTAAGCACACAGCTGCCGTAACCATTGACTTCCATAGTAGAAAAACAAATATTATGGACGTATAGTGTGCTTGTCTCCGTATTTCCGCCATAGTGTGTGCTGCATGAGTGACACCTACAGTATATCATGTTAAATCATAACACCTGTCGTTGGCACCAAGCTTGACGGATTCATCCTCAAACAGGCCCCGATTCTCTACTTAAAACACCGAAAACCATATGGATGTGAACTGGCATGCGCTGTCGATCTCAGAGAATCGTACAGGATGTGTATGAACTCACACACACCGCCTCCAGAAGGTCTGTGTGTGGGTATGCGGTAACAATGGTCTGTGGGTTTCAGTCGGCAGCTCTACCTCGCCATCCACATAAACCTTTAATAAAAGACCTTTACGCTGCAGTCCGCCATCTAAAGTCGCTGCACCCTGTAATTGACCTTAAAAATACTTTCTGAAGAGGTCGGAGGCAATGTCATTGGCCAAAGGCCCATGCCGGTGGCTGCACTGCCAAAGCCCAGAGGAGCCTGGGAAGGCACGGTAGTGTATATTTAGTGCCCTGTCCTTTGAATGAGAACAAGGGTTGTACAAATAATGCCCCTTTGTGCGCAAAACCGCTCACGTACACCCCAATTCGTCCCCTATGGAGATACACTTGTGTTCGTCCCAGGGGACACCACGTCTCTTTGCAAAGCGTGTGTTTAGAGTCGAATTTATCAAACTAGTGGACGTGGCCTCCAGTTATAAGTCAAGTGGATGTTTCATCATTCTTAGCGCTTGTAATTCTCTTCAGTTAAATGGACTGTTGTTAACTTCACCAGGGCACAGGAGTCGAAGTAAAGGTCAGCTGAAGCCTCATACCTCATCAAAGGCATGTGTGAACGGGACACCTGATGTTTGCCAAATACAAATTGGTCTTTAACTTTTCACCATGGAAGGCAAACCACACCTTAAATTCCATAACTTCACCGTCAGGCTGTTTTATTATTCTTTCTTAAAGTTTATAAAATGAAAGTCGATATTATATAACTGTGTAAATGTTAAATGCGCTGTGGTTAAAAAATGGGGTACATCTCACGAAACCTGTCAAGAAAACATGTCAGGGTCGTATTCATCCCAAAACAAATGCAATTATATTCTTTTTTTTTTAATTTTGACTATTATGTGACCATTATAGGAAATATATTTGATATTTACCTTTTTGGAATCCATTCAGCTGATCTCTGGATCTGGCGCTACCACTTTTAGCATAGCTTAGCATAATTCTTTGAATCTGATTGGACCATTAGCATTGTGCTAAAAAATAACAAAAGAGTTCGGATATTTTTCCTATTTAAAACTTGACTCTTCTGTAGTTACATTGTGTTCTAAGACTTTGTATGGCTAGAAACTAAACTCTCATTCTGGCTTAATGATCAAGGAATTTGCTGCTGTAACATGGCTGCAGGAGGCGCAATGATATTACGCAGCAGCCGAAAATAGTCCCTTAGTGACTTTCAATGGCAGGGGACTATTTTCGGGCAGTGCGTAACATCACTACGCCTGCTGCAGCCATGTTACAGCAGCAAAGTCCTTGATTTTTGGTTATTTTTAGCGCAATGCTAATGGTCTAATCAGATTCAATGGTTTGTGCTAAGCTATGCTAAAAGTGCTAGCGCCAGACCCGGAGATCAGCTGAATGGATTCCAAAATGGTAAAAATTTAATTTTACCATAATTTAATGTTTCAACTGTAACTGTGAAAACAAAATCATACTGTAAGTTTATGTAGAAAATACAGTACTGTCAGAATCATCAAGAATGATAAGAAAAAAACTCAAAATCCTAATGGCTTCCTTATTCTTTATTATATACAATTTCTTATCTTTCCTTTGGTTTTGGGGTGATACAACTTCGACAATGTTATTGTGAAATTCACCTAACCATATTTCCAATGTCAAAACAAATAACTGACATGGCATGTAATTGCTTAGTTTGCTCATGACAACGATGCCCTCATTTGATTGGTTTATAATTACACCTCAAGCAGGACGACGGGAAAAGCGATAACAGATTTGATTTATTAGCAGGGAACTTTCTGAAATCTGGAAAATGCCCAGGTTACATTACCCTTGAGGCCATGCAAAATGACAGCAACAAAAACTTTGATCCTTATCAAAAGGCTTCAAGAATTTCCCAAAGCAATGCTACGGGTTTTCCACGCTCTGTGGTGACAGTTTAAGCGGACCGGTACATCCTTGCCCATATGGGCCAAATGGGGCTCTCCAAGGACACGGAGTTCAATTGTAATTTGGTTCAGATGAGCTAAAGCAATATTTCTAGATTAATACAAGCCATATTCCTGTAGAAATTTTCCCCCTTCTTCTTTTCTCCCTGCTATTTCCCTTCATCTTAAATATCCAAAGACTTTCTTTGGCTCGGGATGAAAGGAAGGACGAAGACGGGGATCGAGGAGTAAAAGGAGAGGGAGCGGAAGACGAACGCTGGGCTTTTTGAAAGTTGCATCCTGTTCACCACCGTTACGTTTTCATCAAAACACTCTTAGCACAGTCATGCTAATCGCTTAGTTGACGGTAAGCACCATGGGATCGTGCATTAATGCAGAGTCTGCGAGTTTACACCTTATCGCTTTGCATTGCATCCTCCGTGAGGCCATCACGGAATGAATCCATTATTTGCACTTTTTAATTTATTCGTTTATTAATGTTTGTTACTTATCATTAACTTGTTTACCACTGGTTTTTTTTGGACCAGCTGTTAATGCTGGAGTTTGGATTGAACTACTTTCTGTTCTTTTTTTCTTCGCTTGGCCTGTAATGAAAGTCTGAAGCGTGAGCGGTCTTGAAAATCAGTTGGCTAAACTTAAGTAATAATTGAATCCACTGCTTAGCGTAATCTCTTTTCTTTGCTTCGCTTCCTTGTTTTTTGGACCTGGTGTGACCCATTCTGAATCATGTGAAGTTTCCTCCAACTGTGCATCGCATATAAATCTGATAAAGTACTGACAGGCCAAAGCACAAACAAATGATGCTATATAAAATTACGTTTAAGACCAAGTGGTGGCCTAGTGGGGCGAGTGCAAAAAGTGGACCAATGAGTAGGTGATACTATAGAGATACTTAGTGATCCCTCATGAAAATACATATTCTGATGTCCCATTGAGGGACAGGGACCTTGAATAACCATCATGATTTATGCATTTTCCATCAAGCTTCACAATCTGCAATGTGGAGCGAATCTGCAAGAGTCTTTCCTTCTACTCAGACCTCGAGCTGTCTATCCATCGTCATGTGACAAACTAAAACATGATTTTTCCTATTGCTTTTGGTATTTTGACTGGTGCTCCATCAGTTTTAAATTGTAGCACATTTATTTTTTCTGGATGCATCCTCTCCTCATGGACCCCATAGCTGGACTGTGACATCAGATTTGGGTCCATTTATTGGATTCTAGCTCTCACCCGCAGCTCCGGTGGTTTAAAAAGCACAGATGCAACTTTCTCCCTATAAAGGGAACGTAAAATTAGAGGTAAATGAGCGCTGTCAACTATGTTATTATATACTTTCTCCCCCAAAGAGATTCGAATTGATCTACATTTCCATGAAATTAAACCAAAGTCTGGAATATATGGCTCCAGATCTTAAAGACAGGATATCTAGCTTGCCATCTAACAAAATTTGAGGCCTCAGTTTTTTTTCTCAGTCTCTCTCTGGTGGTAAAGCTGTAATTTTTTAGATGCACATCCCACAAAATTGCAGAGAGATGTTCCCATTTTTCGCTTCGTTGAAGAGACATATTAAGAATTAGAGTTCGGAAAACATCTTAAACTTCTTCTTAAATTGTGAAACAGCAGCAACTTCTAGGCATACATTACAACTCTGTTCCAAAACCTAGCGACCCACTGTAGTGCCTACAGTCTGCAACTATGTGCAATAGCGATTCAACTAGGAACGACGACTTACAATTACGTTCAATCAATTTTTGGTATTAGCATGTTGCTAAGCTAACACTGATATTCTAATGGCACTTTTCCATTGCATAGTACCCCACGAGTCAGGTCGGGTCAGCTCACTTCACTTTGGCTTGGTTAGCATTTCCATCGAGTTTAGTATCACTTAAAAGTGGGAGGGGTTATAGGCGTTGTTGGAATGCTATACATCCCCATACATTCATTTATTTCTCAGTCCGCCACAAAATCTAAATTTACCACCAAAAATGAATGTTTGCACATAGCGTTTATCATTACCTGTGTATCACATGACAGTTTTTATACAAACACCCGTAGCATAAGTCGACACGCTTCGCTGAGCCTCATAAGTAGCAAAAATGTTAGTAATTTTAAAGCTGCAATCCGTAACTTTTTTAGTTAAAATTAATAAAAAAATAGTTTGTGTAAGTCTCCTGACCTAACCCCGATTCACAAAGGTAAACTTGTAATAGAATTGAAGCTGTCAGGTCTGATTTCGCGTGAAATATCTTAAAGGGACATTTTTTTTGAAAATATGCTCTTTATCCAGCTCACCCTAGAGTTAAACATTTGATTTTTATCGTTTTGGAATCCATTCAGCTGATCTCCGGGTCTGGCGGTACCACTTTTAGCATAGCTTAGCATAATCCATTGAATCTGATTAGACCATTAGCATCGCGCTAAAAAATGACCAAAGTCTGCTATTGAAAGATACTAAGGGGACTATTTTCAGCTGCTGCGTAATATCTTTAAAGGAACAGTATGTAAGAAATTTATATCAATTAATCATTAAATGGCCCTGAAATGTCACTAGACATTAAGAAATAATTTTCATTTCAAATACTTATATCACTCACAACAGCGGTCTGGCCAAGATATTGTCATTTAAAAAGTGGAGTTGCAGCCCTCAACTGATGTTTATGTTGTCGTTTGGTATATTGGCCACCAGCTGTGTGATTGCAGTACCAGTTTTAGCCACACGTTTTGTGATTGCAATACCAGTTTTGGCCACAATCCTACATACTGTTCCTTTAACTCTTTGGTTATTTTTAGGCGCGATGCTAATGGTCTAATCTGATTCAATGGATTGTGCTAAGCTATACTAAAAGTGGTACCGTCAGACCCGGAGATCGGCTGAATGGTTTCCAAAACGGTAAAAATCAAAATGTTTAACTCTAGGGGAGCTGGAAAATGAGCATATTTTCAAAAAAGTGGAGTGTCCCTTTAAAACCCTTATTGCATAAAGTAACCTGCAATTTTTATTTTTCAACAGAGATGGCGACAGAGAGGTAAAAGTTACTGATTGCAGCTTTGCACATTTAATTTTTTTTAGTTTAGATATTGAATTAATAACTTTAATAATAAACATAATCGACGATTCATATGCAATCCAGATTTTTTTCAATGTCCTCATCAAAGTGCCTTCTGGGATTGCCTTCGCCAAAAAGATCAATACAATGCTGTCTTTACAAGGCAAAGAAATTAAAATGTCTAATTTGCTTCCATGTCAGGAGGCACCTATGATCCCTCAAAATGCATCTTTTATAAAAGCTAACTAGATTTTGGAAAAGAGTCTTAGAAGAGGTAACATTTGTCTACTTAGGCTTACATCAACTGAAGTTTAAAAACAATGAAGTATTTTTTTCACGCTGACTTTGCTTGAAATCTGTCGTATTGTTGATAATACTTTACAGATGACTTACAGAGCTGTTCAACTATCTATCTGTACCTCACCCTGAGCCAAAACAACACTGCTTCTCACTTAAATGTTCACAAGTGATGAAAATATAGAGCCGGAGAAGGTAATTTGTTATGTCAATGACTATTGGTTCAGACCCCTGTTATTGCGGGAAAGAAATGTATTGTTCATTTCAGCTGGAGCCTCCAATGACATAGCTTGACTAAAAACCCTAAAGGGAAAATGATGTCTCCAAAAAAGTAAACCTGGGTTACTTTTGTTTGTTGGATAGCAGGAAGGTCTATGTAAGATGTAATCCAAATGTCAGTAAGCACCATTTATATCAGTAATGCATAATTGAAGATTCCTCCGCCTAGAAAAGTAGTCCCAGCTAAAACGCTTGACAGAAATAGCTGAAACAAACATTTTTGATGAAACTTCCCACATAAAATAAAAAATTGCTGTTTTTGCCATACACTTTAAAGAAAAACACCACCGTTTTTCAATATTTTACTATGTTCTTAACTCAACTTTTTTTTCAGTGCGTGCCCTTAATCTTTGTACAGCGCTTCGTGAACGTGTTAGCATTTAGCCTAGCCCCATTCATTCCTAAGGATCCAAACAGGGATGAATTTAGAAGCCACCAAACACTTCCATGTTTTCCCCATTTAAAGACTGTTACATGAGTAGTTACAAGAATAAGTATGGTGGCACAAAATAAAACTTTTGTTTGGAGCCATAGGAATGAATAGGGCTAGGCTAAATGCTAACACATTCAAGAAGCGCTGTACAAAGATTAAAAGTGCACGCATTGAAAAAGATAAGTATGTATTAATTAATCTAAGTTGAGGTAAGAACACAGTAAAATATTGAAAAACGGTGGTGTTTTCCTTTAAAATACACTACATGGCAAAAAATTTGAGGACATCCAAGTGTCATCTTCTGTTTCAGCATGACTACACACTTGTGCACAAAGCAAGGTTTATAAAGACATGATTTATAGAGGAAGAAACAAGACTGGCCTGCACAAAGCCTAGAAGAGCTCTGGAATGAATTGGAGCACCGACTGTGAGTCAGACTGTCATCCAACATCCATTCCTGACCTCAATGACCTTGTGTCTGAAAGGAAACAAATCGCCCTCATTTTTGTCCCTGCCTGTCAAAACCGAGCTAACATCATTTTTTATGATTGACTAATTTCTAAATAAAACCATCCTACATAATTAAAAAAAAAACATTATAGTGGAAACATAACCTCGATATCTTTAATATGCAGGGTTCGCACACCTTAGTTAACTTCAAATTCAAGGACCTTTCAAGGACTTTCCAGGTCCAATAAATTCAAAGACTAAATGTGGGGACATGTTTCAAGTGAGAGCAAGGTTACATCGTGTTACCCTTTAAGATACATTGTTACAGTTCCCTTTCGAGGGAACTTGCGCTGCGTCAATGCGGTGACACTTTGGGGACGCCTCCAGGGGTAAGTGCGTCTGAATGTGTATATCAAATTTAACCAATGGTGAGGCTTAACAACAAAGACAGGGTGACGCGGGAGCCAGGAAGTATATCGCTATCTGAAATATTGACAAAGACGGCATTACAGGGACGCAGGAAGTATGGCAAGGGAGACGCAGCGTCTCATTCCCTTCTCAGGGAACAACAGTTACATATCTAACCCGAGACGTTTTCATGTGTCAAACACAACTATGCAAAAAAGCATTTTATCAACATACAGAAGATATAAGCATTTAAAGCGAACAGTTTGTGCTTAAAAAGTCTAGAATTTTTATGATATTATCCTACACTACACAGGGAATAATAATTTTTTTCCAGAAAAAAAACTTCTTGTATAAAATAGATTCAAGCACTTTCAATGACTTGTATATATGTATGTATATTTTCAAAAACTTCCCAGGGCCTTGAATTATTTCCCCCAGATTCACAAACTTTCAAGGATTTCAAGGACCTGTGGGAAGATGATGTCAAAGAATGAAATCAAACTATGATGCTCTCAATCTCAAATTTAGATTATGATACTTCACAGGCTTGGATCTAGTTGGTACACAAATTTTAGTTCACTATTTGGGCGTCCAGATACTGTCCTTTGTGTACTACTATACATACTATATTGTGTGAATACAGGATGCATGATAGTGGCCGACTTGGCTTACTGCTTTATTGTAATTATAACACAAAGACAATGAAACCACAAGCTATTTTAGAATCTGTTTAAAGAAACGAATCTGTCAGGAGATGTCAGCATTGGCAGGAATAAAGTCTCAAGGACGACTCACAGGAGCCGTGTACTAACATAATACTGTCTTGAGCTGTGTAATCCACTCCTTAATCTCATGCATTTAAACTCACCTGGAGTCAAACACAAATTCTTTTTGTCTGTCTGATCTATGTTCATGCGATCTTTAGAGACGTCTCTTGCACAGGTATTGTTAGGGTGTCTTTAAAAGCAACATTGTGAATTGATGTGGATGGCTTTGTTTCTTTGTCTTCTCAGTTAATTTTCTGCAATTGATTGCTCAACATATATATAGATATTTTAGATTTATAGACATTTAAGGGCGCACTCACATAATGCACGGTTGCATTGAAAGCGTTCCCCCTTCCCTCTTCCCCACAAGTATGCACTCACACTGTATTTTGTTTGATCCGAGCACGCTTTCGGATTAGCAATGCAAACGATGCAAAACTAAAAATTAATTTATTAGATTTTTTCCCCCGCACTTCCAGATTGTATTCTTGTGTTAAGCAAAACAATTAAACGAAACATGAAACATGTGCCTTAAACATTTTTTTTACATTAAAGTACATTAAACTCATTTTTACGATCTTTACATCTTATTCCAAGCCAAGACAACAGCTTAAGGATATGCTTGTATGGTATTGTTACCTTTGAAAGGAACAGGAGCGATGTTTCTTAACAGATATGGAACAAAGCCAGCGTGTCTACTTTTATAAACTGATAATCATCACCAACACAGATCGGTCTGAAGATACAGATATCGGTTAACTATATTCAAAAAAGACATTTGAAGATACAGATCTACATTATGCAAGTAATTGGAAACCACTGTGGAAACAAAGCGAAGCTGTGATTTGTGGCCTGCACGGCAGCAGACAGGCGATGCGCGGCCGCATATGTGCGCACATGCTCGGAGGAATCTGCTGGCACGCTGTCATTATGGCTAGATATGTGTGTAAACATGTGGCAGCAGGGAGAGTGTCGGTACCGCCACGAACATCTGAGCTGTCAACGGAGGCTTCCAATCACTGAGAGCGAGATAGAGAAATAAAACAGCTGGCATTGTTACGCCATTGTCAAAACAGAAGTGCTCGCGGGAGGATCGCCAGCAGCCGTCAGCGCGCTACAGGAAACCCCAAATCATCTCCACGCTGCCGGGAGGGACGGGTGTTGACCTCTTTGACCCCGGATGGCATTCGGGGGGAGGGAGAGGTGACGGATTGGTGGGCTGGTTCAGCTGTGTACAGTGTGGCAGTACAGCAGGGGGTTATGGGACACACAAGGTGGCCTGTTTTTAAGGAAAATACATATTGTTTACCTAGTTCCTAAGAAAACCGTGTATGTATGCTGAATACCTGAGATTTTTTAAAGGCCCGAGTCTTGCACGCGCAGGTGTCCGAACAGGTTCCAAAGCGTACTCAACTATAAGCGTGGAAAAGCATGGATGCCCGCATACTAGAGATGCACCGATCGACCGGAATTGGCCGATTTTACGACATTCCGATTCCGAGCCGGTCATTTTTTGCCAGTTGCGCAAGCAATAACATCACATCCACACGGACACTCGCAGTGAAAGCAGCTCCTGATCCGTTAATCAACAGCTGCATTCATTTAATCCCGTACCCGGAAACGTGATCCGTTTACATAAAGACCGCGACCCAAACCGACCGTGCCTATATTGATTCCTTGGTAACTTTTTCACACATCTGTCATTTGAACCTTGTTGGTTCAACAATATTGTTGATGATGTCACGTGGATAAAACGTTAAATTATGGCTGTAGATAATGCACATTGCATCTAAAGACTTCTTTTGTTGTTTGTGTTTTAGTTCTCTGTTGTTTAATTTCAAGATATATTTTATTTATTCACAAGTTTCCTTCTACGTCACTCATCCCAGGGATTCCCCAGGGTCTTAAAGCTCGTAGCTGTGCGCACATGAGCAGTTTTCAAAAACAGCTCTTTATTTTCGTTTAAACTAAAAGATATGAAATGGACATTGAATATATGATGTTGGGTTTAGGGGTGCACGGAAAAAATTATTCATTCAATTTACTTAATTTTTTTAAGGTAAGTGGTTGCAATCAATTTATTTAAGCTACATTTAAACAAAAATAATATTAAAAATTACAATAAAATAAAAAACTTTGTTTAAATATAGCTTAAATTAATTAATTGTAAGCAATATTTTTTTCAGTGTGAGGTTTCGTTATTGTTTTTTTTTAAATCATAGGTTTTTCCACAATTAACTGCATATGAATTCATATGAATTATCTTGTAGAAATTCAGGTGATATCAGGCTATAAAACAAAGCTTTCATAGAGAAGATTATAGAGAATGAAACACTTAGCTTTCTGGAAAATAAAAGAAAAAAAGATGGTAGTGTGTGCAATCATGTCATTGTTGCAACATGATCTAATGGAAATACGTGTTATAGTCACGGAAAATTTTATCACTTTAATCGTGTCCATGTCACGGAATTCAGCTTTTTCCGTGTCACTCCCACGGATTTCTCGTGTCATTTTATGCATTGTTTTCTCAGTTTTTTCCTATTTTAAATCATTGTCGCTTGGGGTTTGGGTTAGGATGTACTTTTATGTATTGGTTTCTACATGTTTTTCTTCCGCTTTTAAAACTATTCTCGCCTGGAGTTGGAGTTAGAGTTGGGGTTTGGGTTAGGATGTCAAAATTTTTTTACAGAAAGTGATTCTAACCCCAACCCCAAACGACAATGGTAAGAAAATAGAAAAAAACTGAGAAAACAATACATAAAATGAAACAAGAAATCTGTGGGAGTAACACGGAAAAGACATCCATGCTCCCATCACGAAAAAAGCAGAATTCTGTGACATGGACACGGATAAAGTGATCAAATTTTACGTGACTATAACATGGATTTTCGTAAGATCAGGTTGAATTTTTTATACTGTTCATAGTGGACTCTCAAATTTTTTTCACACGTGCATTGTTGAATGCGTACCGTGTGAAACGTGTAGCGCATGTATGAGGACGACCGAAGTATACTTTGGGCTTTACTCGTCTAGTTTTTGTTTTTTGTATAAAGATACAAGACACTTTATCAAAAGTCTCAATAAGCTTTACATTTAATCTCACTGGTGTCTTTTCTTTTGTAATTTTCGTATAGGTTTGTGAAGCGCACTTTTGCAGGCGTATCTTCTGCACGGCGGTATGTGACCTTACATTGTTGAGTGCATCTGAGATTTATGAAGCTTCTACAGGGGTTTGCATGTGGCAGACAGATGAGGGCATTGTGATCATCTTCTCTCTATCTCGCACAGTCTCTTAGCAATACATTGATTCTGGGCCACCGCTCTTCACCTCCCCCAACAAAAACATGTCAGTCAACTACAGTATTAACACACACACAGAGTCTTGATCCAGCAAACTCATCACTCAGCTCTCTTTCTTGTCTATTAAACACCAACTTCCATCTGTGTTACCCTCAGTGAACCTTTTAAACAATCCCTGTCACCTTTGGCTCTCTCGTGGCAAATCCAGCCACGCCACACACCATGTAACCTTTCAGTCAACCTCTCAACACCTCCCAGAAGTGAGTATTTCACACTGATCCTGTGTCAGTTTCCTCTGGCTGCAACCAAGATCTCAGACCTTTCAAACAAATGCCAGAACTGATCTGAGATCTACAAAACATTGGAAAATTTGACCGTTGACGTCTAAAAAGCTTCCTCCCTGGCTATCTCCTCTGTGATTGGCCCTAACTACGTTTGACAGCTGCTAAACGGCACAAAGTGAGACGAGCCGTTTGCGGTTGAGCCCGTCGGGTCGTTCAGGCTTCAATGCTTCTCGGTTCCTCGAATATCTGTTATCTTTTTCTAAGTGGAGTAGACGGACAGACCCACCCAAACGCATCCAAAGCGCCTTCTGATTTTAATTTAGTGCCATTCATTCCCCATTAGACACGGTGATGTGCAGGCTGAGACGTGCGTGGCTCCGGCATGTTTGCGCACACACAAACACATTTATAGTTGTTTTATGAGGGCAACGTTTGGCCGACTCTGTGCAGTGGTACAACCGTGCAGGTTTTGGATATTTTTGGAATTAGGGCTTTTCAGGTTCATCTCAAAGATGTTTTATGGGGTTGACTGCTGAAAAGTTTAATTGGGTTGACTCACAAGCAGGTTATGGTAAAGACATGAATGACACCTTAGGGCCTGTTTACACCTTGTATTAAAATGCATGTTGGTCGATGGTGTAAATGGGGGGTGTAAAGTGTTTTGAGCTTCTCCACTTAGTTTTGACCACATATAAAACGCATTTGACCGGATTGCTATTGTGGTGTAGACGCTCAGGTGGACGAATGTGTTTGAGAAGCCACAAAAGACAGAGTACTCTCCGCCTACTGAATGTTTTTATATTGGCCCTGATTCTAGCGCAAACCTACGGCGGTGTGACAGTAAACGTCCAGTCATGTAGCCGTTCAATTCGCAGCTGTTGCCTAAAGTCCCTAAAGACTCGCCCACAGTCCATCCCCTCAGTGTTAAAGGAACAGTATGTAAGAAATTTATATCAATTAATCATAAAATGGCCCTGATATGTCACTAGACATTAAGAAATCATTTTCATTTCTAATACTTATATCACTCACAACAGTGGTCTGGCCAGGATATTGTCATTTAAAAAGTGGAGTTGCAGCCCTCAACTGATGTTTATGTTGTCATTTTCTGTATTGGCCACCAGTTGGGTGATTGCAGTACCAGTTTTAGCCACACGTTTTGTTATTGCAATACCAGTTTTGGCCACAATCCTACATACTGTTCCTTTAACTCGTCAATTAAGAGAAATCGCTTCCCTGCCAATGACGAGTTTTTCCAGCAATCTGTATTTCCACTATTATCCACCAGGTGGTGCTCTAACCCAACGTATAAAACCCATAAGTATCCCCTTAGGGCAAACAGTTCATAATCCGTGTATGTTTTGATAATCACTCTGAATCTGATCTCCATCAAAAGTCCTTCACAAAACCTCAATTATCTCAGCTTTTTGCTCAAAATTTGGTATTTACGAGTTCGCCTCGCTGACAATTAACTCTTTCACCGCCAGCTATTTTTAAAAAAGTTGCCAGGCAGCGCCAGCGTTTTTCATGATTTTCACCAAAGTTTAATGCCTTCCAGAAAATGTTATTCTTTAAATATATAAACATACAATATACCAAATGAAAGAAAAGACCCTCTGCTTTCAAACAAAAAAAAAAAAACGTTTCATCCTACCTTCAGTGGTTCTTTTGTGATCAGCTTTTGAATATGGGTAGGTTTCTGCAAAAACACCACATTTTGAGCAAAAAGCAGAGATAATTCCATTTTTGTGACGGACTTTTCATAGAGATCCCATTCAGAGCGATCTTTAAAACAGACACGGACATGCAGCCGCCTGCCATAGGGCAATACTTCCGGGTTTAAAAAAGTTGCGGAAGGGCTAATAGCGGTATTGCGGAAAGACGGAAAATCTCGTCATTGGCGGGGAAGCGTTTTCTCTTAATTGACGAGATATCTCGTCAATGGCGGTGAAAGAGTTAAGTGGGACTGCTGATATGTGATATGGGTTGCGATAGTTCTGAAGAATGAGGATAAGGTGTCTTGTCTATTTACAGAGCAGGGCCCTCATTTATAAAGCGTGCGTACGCACAGATTTGATCGTAAAGTGTGCGTACGCAAAAATCCATGGTAAAGTCCATATTTACAAAAACTGTCTTTGACGTGGAAAAGTGCTTAGCGTTACGTCAGGGTTTGAGCAGACGTATGCACTTTTGCTTGTCTGATTGCTTCAGGTTTTTGGAAATATACTGTAAGCCATTCTTGCTGCTCGAAATTGTGTTTAAACATTGTCAAGCGCTCTTTTATATGTCTATGACATTAATTAGGCATTGCTTAAACATAAGATTGATAAATTTCACATCTGAAAGAAAGGAGTACGCACGTTTTCTGCGCGTACGTTCGGTTTATGAATCACACGTACACATTTTTGATAAATGATCGTAAGATAAAATGCATTTTATAAATGAGGCCCCTGGTGTTGAGTGGTTATGGTGATCGAGAGCCAGCCGTGTTAATTGACTGATCGGCTCCTTTCAAACCTTTTTTATAAAACATCATTTGTTGAAGAAGCATACCCATATTTAAGATGTGATAAAAAGAGAACAAATTAAGATAGGATGAACCTTTGTTTGTTTGTTTGAAAGCAGAGGGACAGTTTTTTTTATTTGATATATTGTATATTTTCTTTTCTGGAAGGCATTGAGCTCTTGTGAAAATCATTAAAAATGCTGCCGTTGGCTGGTAACTTAAAAAAAAAACGCTGGCGGGGAAAGAGTTAAGGTGAAATGTGGTTTTATTTTTTACATTACCATTCATACTTTCATACATTCTTCTATCCTGCATTTACAGGTATACAGTATTCAATCCAAGTGGACACACATAATGATCAAAACAAACTTTTGCACTTTCACAAAAGCATTTATTCTTGAGGCCAATATCTGAGGTATTTTTTCAGTCGTTTCCACCCTAACAACCACGAAGGAATCAATTCACAAGAAACCATTCAAAACACATAAGCAATGCACAGCATGGCCCTGCCGACCACTCACAACACTTCTGCATAGTGGTGTTGTGTTGCTCACCTTTGCAAGGGCACCACTTACATGTTCTTGAGAAAAGGTACATCCACCCCGTTATGCTAAAAAAGCACATACATGGACACGCACCCACATTTAAATTCGACATAAACTTAACACGTTCACACATGCACATATAAACTTGACACTTATGCGTTCACAACTACACACACAATTTAGAAAAAAACCAAGAGTGAAGACAGACACAGCAGAACACAATCTTCGTGGGATTGTTTCATTTCATGTTACCAGTCACCATCTGTATTGCAGAATTACAGAGGGTCACTCAGGCCAGACCAAAATGGAAACAAGACTGGTACGGGCTGGAAAACATTACATTACCCATTCACCATAGCTACAGCGGTCAGCCGGGAAAAACTGTCAATCACAGTACAGTGAAGGACGACGGGAATATTTGGTACATTTCAAGATGTCAGCTCTTGACATATTTAGACACACAAACACAAACATCCTCTAATTTGTGTACATAAAAACACATAAAGCACACAGATGGAGCCCAAGATGAAATTGTATTTACTCAACTACAGTCCAAATCCTGCATGACATTATGTACGGTAGGCCTAAATTATATTTAAATTGAATGCTAATGAGGCTTCCTCTCTGTTTGCATAGTGCAGCTATTACCACCTGCAGAAAGCATGTTTGTTTAGATTGTCTATTGTTCGTGGCATCAGATGATGGAGAACAGCATTGTATCCAGGCACACATCCAGACACATGGTGTAGTCGAGTGCACTTGTAAAGAGCAGATTCAATTTTTGTGAATTCCACATTTAGTATCTGGAATATGGGATGACTATATTTCAGTGTCATTTATGCATTGGCAGACGCGACTTCAAGATGTATATTTTACAGTCGGAATCAAAACCGTGACCTTTGCATGCCAACACAATGCTCAACCAATTAAGCTACAGGAACGGCGAAGACATACTAGGCAGACAGCCATTGGAAGTCAACCAGGGGTGATATAGGGGACCTCTGTCTGGATATACCAAAGAAGCAAAGACGCAAGCTCAAAGGACCACCACCGCCAATCCATGGCATCTCATTTTCCATCTTCTAATGTGTGCACTTGACAGCGCCGAAATCTGTTTCGCATTTTCTATTCGAACGGTTTTGGTTTAAAAAATAGGAAAACTGGACCTTGATCGTTGTGAAAGGGTAAAAGTGCACCGATTAAATTTGATAGTTTGAGCATGTGAATCGAACGTACACCTGTTTGGCTGGTCATCTGAATGTTTTGGTAGAAATCTAGTTTTGGTGTTCATAAGAGTGAGTCATTAATCATTTTTCTGGCTTTATTATTAGCGGCGATTGAAAAGGAAAGTCAAGTATTATTATTATTACAATTGCAAATGCCTGGGGTTAAAGGTGTAGAGCAACATAGAGACTAGAAGTTTCTCTGCCTAGAAAAGGACAACTTTGACAGAAATTGTTCACCCAAATATTAAATAATTTTCTCAATTTACTCATGCCCAACCAGAGGTTTATGAGTTCATTTCTTTAGCTGAACACAAGCGAATCATTTTATGATCATTTTTGATTTTTCAACATGGCGAAGACC
Organism: Misgurnus mizolepis; assembly: GCA_025389145.1. Lineage (NCBI taxonomy): Eukaryota > Metazoa > Chordata > Actinopteri > Cypriniformes > Cobitidae > Misgurnus > Misgurnus mizolepis. The sequence continues at coordinate 37,223,269 of JAIFKI010000012.1, read as the reverse complement.
CAAATCCAAATGACTCCAAATAGGTTATTATCCGTGGAAACACACCAATCACCATGGTAAGTTCAAATATAGCGGCACACCGGGAACGGCGAAATCTGTGTTTCCATCAGGGCTTGACATTAACACCCGTCAACCCGCCAACTGTGGGTAGATTTTCACTCTGGCGGGTAAGACAACCAATCCCACTAGCCACTTTGGCAGGTTGAATATATATTTTTTTGTAGTTTTCTGTGAAATGATAAACAATGCGTAATGCAACACTGGGAAACTACAACTCCCATGAGCACCCAGCGCAACGTACAGTAGGGATTATTTACCATAGAGAGCTCGAGCGCTGATGGATTTGCGAATGCACGGGACGCAGTCTGAGCACATACACGCACAATTTGGGAAAGATAAAACATATTTTGTTTACTGGCAGCACGACTAAAATGGCAGGGCATCTTCAGGTTCAAGGTCAAATATTATCAAGGTCATGGGTTCGAACCCACAGAACACACACGCTGATAAAAAAGAAATGTATACCTCGTACTGCACTGTAAGTCGCTTTGGATAAAATGCATAACCGTAAATAACCTCAAAATATGAAAGGTTTCTCTCACAATCATATTGTTTCACTTCTGAAGACAAATATTAACAAATATTAACTCACTGGAGTCATCTGGATTACTTTAATGATGGATGTGTGTGCTTTTTGAAGCTTCGCCATGTTGAGCTTTATAAAAAACATAACAGGCACTTCAAATGTAGTTTGAGTTCGACTAAAGTATGGAAGTCATATACATCTGGGATGGCATGGGAATAAGTAAATTATGATAGAATTATCATATGGGTGAACTATTCCTTTAATAGCTTGATCGACAAATATCTTTTACTTAAAGGATTCGAGAAGAAATTATGTTTTTTGAGGTAAACATTCCAGGATTTTTCTCATTTTAATGGACTTTAATGGACCCCAACACTTAACAGTTTTAATGCAGTTTAAAATTGCAGTTTCAAAGGACTCTAAACGATCCCAAACGAGGCATAAGGGTCTTATCTAGCGAAACGATTGTCAAAATATGCACTTTTAAACCACAATTTCTCACCAGCGCAACCTCACGTAATTGCGTTATGCCGTCAAAAGGTCACGTGTTACATATATGAAACGCACATTTGCGGACCATTTTAAACAATAAACTGACACAAAGACATTAATAAATATCATTCGACAAACAACAACATCGGAACGGTCCTCTTTCTCCATACTTGTAAACACTGGGGCGTAGTTTCACATACGTCATCCGTGACCTCTTGACGTGATGACGTATTGCGTGAGATCGCACTGGCGCGTCACAGGACCGGAGGAAGACGAGAAGTTGTGGTTTAAAAGTGCACATTTTTATTTATTTTTTAACCAAAAATGACAATTGTTTCACTAGATAAGACCCTTATGCCTCGTTTGAGATCGTTTAGAGTCCTTTGAAACTGCAATTTTAAACTACATTAAAACTAATAAGTGTTGGGGTCCATTAAAGTCCATTAAAATGAGAAAAATCCTGGAATGTTTTTCTTTAAAAAAACATAGTTTCTTCTCGACTGAACAAAGAAAGACATCAACATTTTGGTTGACATGGTGGTGAGTAAATTATCTAGATTTTTTTTAGAAAACGGACTAATCTATTAAAGTGTTTTAACAACAATATGTACATATTACCCTTTTAAACCTTTTGGAACGCTTGCCCCATAAGCTTCCATTATAAGTGTATTAATTGTAAACATGTTTCCAGCTCATTTATATACGCTGAGGGACGAATCAAAATTATGGTCCGTGGTAGTCAAAAATACGCCACAGATACGGTACATCAACTTTGGCTTGACAAAATACAAAAAAACTAAGTTTTTTGGACCATTATGTTACACAAAGAAAATTGCACCAGATCTTCGTTGTTTCTTGGAACAGTCTGCAATTTCTCAATCTAACATCTCCCGAAAACAAAATCAACGTTACGCTAACTTTGACAGAATTTGTGCCGTTTTGCATTCCCTTCACTCTTCCTCTTTATAATCTCAACAGGGGGGCGTTAATTTGGGCGAGGATGCGGTCTGGAGGCAATCTCCTACAACTTCTCAGCTTGTCTCTCTCCTCTCGTTCCCCCCTTTCGGAGAAGGGCGGGGCTCGTATAATTTTACTGCGTTCATAATAAACGTACAATTGATACAGGTGGTGGGCCGGATGGTGCTTGATGCTGGAACATAAGTTAATGGTTGTAAAGTCAAGCGCCTTCGGCAAACGACAACCGTAGCAATCATAAGACCCCTCCACATCCTCTTCTTCTGTGGTACAGAGGGAACAACGACCGCTTGAACGTATAGATGAACCAGACATGATCTTCATGATGTTTATCACGCTTCCCCTAGAGCGGAAACTTCCGTAATCGCTCAGGCGTGGCTAAATAGATCTACACGCAACCATTAACACATGTCTGTAAACGTATATCTCCAGGCAAACATACAGACAGACAGCACCGCGGTTTCACATAAACCCAATGGATTTCTTTCCTGAAACATGAGAAAAACAGATTTATGTGTTGATAAAGTCAATCGGCGATTGCGAATAAATGCAACAATCAAAACAACGTAATTCCGCACTAACTACGGCTGTACGCCAATTTGAATACTTCGTAACAGCAGCAAATGCGAACAACCAGAACGAATACAAGAATAATTGGCAACGTTCATCCAATGCGACAATAATCATGTAACCTTTATTTGTTTTGTACGGTGTACGATATGTCATTTGGGTTTCGGAAGGTTGCTCACATTGTTGCCCCTCAATGTGCACTTTTGCCAGATTTTATGCAGACTTCATAGTGGACTTCTGCCTTAAATCAATGAAAACCATGCAGATGGTGCTGCTGGAGGCCAACTCCATATTGTAATCTTGTCTAGACCCAAGATCCAGAACACACACAACATACAAAACCAATTGAGTTTGAAGACTGGCATTCTTTTCACGGATCAGCAGATGTGTTTTGTATTGTATGCTTTGAATCATTCGCCACAGAGGAAAGTATGAAGTATGAAAGCAGAATGAATGAGTGCTTGTGTTTACTGCTGACCTTAAAACTAACAACAACCAGAAATAAGTCTGTATGTAGTCTATATATGAACCACTTAAAAGACTGCTCAACTGTAGTGCTGTTTCAAAGGAAAGCGGCACAGGAAGTATATAAAATCACATGATTGCCATAATAAAACATAGAGCTTTGCTGATACGGAGCATGTTTTAAAAAAGACTAAAGGCTGAGCTCATATGGTTGCATTAATTAATTTGTGGGTTTGTGATAGTTGGTGGTTGATGCACGATGGTAATCTGTGGCCCGGATAACAACTGTTTCTGATTTTCGGAAATTACCGTATTCGGAGCAATCAATTACATTGTCATGGCTGTCACAGATGAAAAAGGAAAACACATAATCACTATCTCATCCAGCTATTCATCCATATTGTCAAAAAACACAAGAAGCAGAGTTTTTGGATCACAGCACTTGAGAAATACTATGTCCCGAGGGCCGGCTTAAAGTTGATTGGGGAATGCTAATTTAGTTTTAGTTTTCCATAAATAACATGTGAGGACAAAGTCACTTTTTTAGTAGTTCAGTAGTCTGCAAACAAAAAGATTAGATCCTTCTACAGTAAATAGAAAATACAAGGCAGTCCAAATGAGGTGGTATCAGCATGAGTTAAGTTTTGGAGGGTAGCCTATAGCAGAATATAAAATAGATTTTTGGAATGCAGATTCAAACTAACAGCCTATTTATTTCACTGGTACCCAATCGTCCAGCGGATTATCTGAGATGTGTGTCTCTGCAAGCTTATGTGAATGGGCTATCAGTCATTTAACTGACATGAAAACGTACCTGTGGGCTTTGAATCTGAGACATGTCACTGGGAATTTCTTTTCCTTTTGGAGTTTGAAACCCCATTTTCCATATTATGGAAAAGTTTTGTTTGGACAGTTTGCAGAAATTTTCTAAAGACTCCACAAAAAAGGTTTTCAGCAACGAGGGGGAGTTAATAATGAATGCATTTCAACTTTAAAGTTTGCTTATTTTTCTTTAAAGGGATAGTTCACTCAAAAATAAAAAATAAGGTTGTTACAAAACTGTATAAATGTCTTTGTTCTGATATAAGCAAAGGAATCTATTTTGAGTAGAGTTCTCAACGGGTTCGGGTAAAAAATATAAGCAAGTCGAGTCGGGTCAGGTCGGACCTCGGGCTTAATCTTTTACGCTCCGTGAAAAAAAATATTAATCATCACTGCTGTTCACCGTACAGAAAGTCTGATCTGGCTGCTGTGGGCAACGTGCATCACAGAGAGGGGCAGGGGATAGCAATAAGCTCCGGGGCGGATCAGCAACGGATCCAGACCAGAGCTGCCGACTTCAGAGCGGATCCATTGCGGATCCGCCCCGGAGCTTATTGCTATCACTGCGTGCACGTCTGTTGCCTGGAGAAGAAGAGATGGAGAAAAGTAAACTTGCCGCAGGTGAATTCACCGTTGCTTGCTACTACAGGAGGAGAAGCCGCTGGCTGGGTACATGTTTGAGTTCTTTTTATTTATTATTGTGTGATTTTTATTTAAGGCATATTTATATAGCCTATATTTAAAGTTTATTGTTTCAGTTGTTTGTATTGTTAAATGGCGTGAACATTAAAGCTTGATTTGAATTCCCGTCTGCTGGTCATTTTAATAGCCTGTATGAAAAAAAGGCAAGGGGGGTCAGCGGGATCGGGCCGCGGGTCGGGTTCGGACAGATAATTCACGTTGATGTGTCGGGTTACATCGGGTCCGGGCTTTAAAAGCCACGGGCTGGGTTGGGTCGGGTTGTAATTTTCAGGCCCGTTGAGAACTCTAATCAGAAGCCCCATTCACTCCATAGTATTCTTTTATCCTACTATAGAAGTCAATGGGGCTTCTGAGTAATATAAAGTTTTTTCTTTTTTGGGTGAACTATCCCTTTAACACTGCTAAAACATGTGGCACTGTTCACTGCATTCACTCTCATTTAGGGCTGCAAAACGATTAATCGCGACTAATCCTTTGCAGAATAAAAGTTTTTGTTGACATCAATATTTTTGTGTATTGTGTATAATAATTATGTATATATAAATACACACAGATGCATGCATATATTAAAATTTGTATATACTTATAATTGTGTATATACTTATATATATTTTTATATTTATATATCATTTATTTTATATATAATTATAAATACTTAATATATAAATAGATTTTTTCCTTAAAATTATACATGCATGAGTGTATTATTATTATACACAATACATACGTATATTTGATGTAAACAAAAACTTTTATTCTGCAAACAACTAGTCACGATTCATCGTTTTGCAGCCCTAGTCTCATTATATACTGATACTGATCAAATGTATAGCTTGAATCCACTATACGCGGTTTTGCATAAAAGTGTCTGCCAGATTGCTTATTTTTCTTTAAAAGCATAGTTCACCCAAAAATTAAAATAATGTATAAATGTCTTTGTTCTGATATGCAAAAAAAAGGAAGATATTTTGAGGAATATTTGTAACCAAACAGATAAGAATCCCAATTGACTTCCATAGTATTCTTTTATCCTACTATGGAATTCAATAGGGCTTCTAAGTAATATAAAGCATTTTCATTTTTGGGTGAACTATTCCTTTAACACAACTTAAAGATTTGGCACTGTTCACTGCATTCACTCTCATTTAGGGCTGCAAAATGATTAATCGCGACTAATCGTTTGCAGAATAAAAGTTTTTGTTGACATCAATATATGTGTGTATTGTGTATAATAATTATGTAAATATATAAATACACACAGATGCATGTATATATTTACATTTGTATATACATTTTATATAATAATATAAAATAATTTATTTTATATATAATTGTAAATAAATAAATATATATTTTTTCTTAAAATTATACATGCATATGTGTGTATTTATATACTGTACACATAATTAATATACACAATACATACATATATTTGATGTAAACAAGAACTTTTATTCTGCAAACGATTCGTCGCGATTAATCGTTTTGCAGCCCTACTCTTATTATATACGGATACTGAAAAAATGTATAGCTTAAATCCACTGTAAGCTGCTGTGGATAAAAGGGATCTGCCCGATTGCTTTTTTTTGTAAGGGATAGTTCACCCAAAAATGAAAATAAGGTTGTTACAAAACTGTATAAATGTCTTTTTTTCAGATATATACGCAAAGGAAAATATTTTGAGGAATGTTTATAACCAAACTGATCAGAAGCCCCATTGACTTTCATAGTATTCTTTTATCCTACAATGGAAGTCAATGGGGCTTCTAAGTAGTATAAAGTATTTTCATTTTTGAATGAACTATCTCTTTAACACTGCTAAAACGTTTGGCACTGTTCACTTCACTGCATTCACTCTCATTTAGGGCTGCAAAACGATTAATCGCGACTTATCATTTGCAGAATAAAAGTTTTTGTTTATATCAATATCTGTGTGTCTGTATATAATTCATCTCTTTATATAAATACACACACATGCATGTATAATTTTAATTTATATATTATTTATAATTATATATAAAATAAATTATATATAAATATACATTTTTATATGTATGTATATTTTATTTTATATATAATTATAAATAATTAATACATAAATAGATTTTTTTTAAATGTATACATTCATGTGTGTGTACAGTACTTATATACATAATTATTATACAAAATACACACATATATTTGATGTAAACAAAAACTTTTATTCTGCAAACAATTAGTCACGATGAATCATTTTGCAGCCTTACTCTCACTATATACTGATTAAATGTATAGCTTGAATTCACTGTAAGCTGCTTTGGATAAAAGCGTCTGCCAGATGCATAGCTATACCCAAGCCATGTGCTTTGATTCACATCCATATCACAAAAGTATCAAATTATGCATCAAAGTTAAGTACTGACATTTATGAGTTTGTGTAATAAGAAAAGCTAATGGCCATGTGATGCTTAGCATGCACCACAAAATACAGCGAGGAATTCTGGTATTTTAAAGGTCTGATATGTCATTGTGTATTTGGTTGTAAGAGAGAGAAAAAGGGCAGGTCACGTGCCAAGATGAGTTCAGTCCAAATGCATTACTGTAGTAATGAGAACTACACAGGGAAAATATTGGCACGGGCCCAGCCAGCTAAGGATGGGGTGGGGGGAGAGGTTACGTAAGAAAGCGGGACCCGGTTTTTGACTCCAATATGTTATTTAAAGGGCCATCTGGTGGCCACAATTTCAAGCGCTCTTTAATTCAGTACGCTTAGTCTGTTATCCCTCCCTCCTGGATATTTTCTGATGTCTCACCTCTAAACATCTCTGTCATGTACTGTAGTAAGGATCCAATCACCACCCCACCCTGTGTGTCTTCCCTTGATCAGTTATTAATGTGTGCGTTTGATCCGATCCGACGCACGTTTTTTCTATTAAATACTGCTGCGGGATATAAGACACTTTTCCATATGGATCTGTTTTGCAATGCCTATTGTTGTCTACTATCTGGCCATTTTTGGTCACTTTACATGGCCCGCAGTATCTGTTGATATAAATCTGGCTATGCATGATCAAACACAGACGTATGCATGTCTACACTGTCCTGTATATACTGTAGTACATAGCTTTATTTATCATACTGTACCTTTTCTTTTTGTCATTGTTTCTCACAATTACAAGTTGTCACTGGGATGATCCTAATATGCACTCGTCAGATACAAATGTGCACTTTTTGGGTACAGGTTTTGTGAGATTGTACAAATAGTGAGTGACATGCATGCAAACCTATTATTATGGATTTTAATCAATTTCATAATGTCAAAACAAAGCTAGTTTGGGAAAGTTTAGTATTCTGGTGTGTTTTATGCACTTCCTAAAAGTAATTAATTGTTTACAGAATTATAGCATGGCTTTATTAATGTTTCCCCAAGCAGCTTTTGTATATTAAACAATGCATCTCAATAATAGTTGCTTTCTAAATAGTCTAAAAGTCAGGGTGACAGATGGGAAACACACAAACGCATCAAGTGCTGTTTCAAATTTGAGAACGAGAAGTCCTGCTGTTGTAAATTTATTACTAAATTCAGCTACTTACAATTTATGCAATTATGGATTACAATAATAGATGTGCATTTGTACACTACTGTACTGCTTCCACGGCCAGAAATTGTACAATGCACAATATGCAGAAGATTTTCAGCGAAAAGCAATGAATAAATACAGCTGCAGCGCATGCAAAAAAGCATTGCATTAACAGTTGCAATGATAAACAACAGAAATGTCCCATGCAGGAAGTTATAAAACCTCCTACATTAAATCACGAATATTTCAATAACTCCACGCTGAGCATGAATTAACACAGGCGCCTGGAAATACACACAACAGGACCTCCTGCATACCGGCCCGTGGCCAACAAACAGTAGCCGTACCAAAACTTCCATCCGCATGGGGAAAAAAATAACAGGCACTGCCAGCCATTTACTTTCCATGCGCAAATGAGTACGGCAGGCACCTCGGAGTATCCACATTACCCTCAGTGACAGGACCGAGCATGCATCCGTGGAAAATGCCACAGGGGAGAGCGAGGAAAAAGAGATGGGTTGGGTGGGACGCGGGTTCGCCGCTGATGAATATCTTAGATTCTTGGCCTGACCCTTGCGAGTGACCTCCCAGCATGATTTACCTGGGAGGCTACTTTTATGAGCGACCGGTGGATGGTAAATCTATGAATGAAAGATAGGTGCCGGCTCTGCGTCATGTGCGGGGATTATTCATGGCCGATGTAATAAGCTGTTAAAGTTATGGAAGAGGGCCAGCATCATGCTATAGATCCTACATATATTGTGTCTTAAATACCTGCACAGCTGCCATGACTCATTTAGTCATTGTCCATTTATTATGAATCAAAGCTTCATATGCAAAAAACACCTGCCTCAATGCAAAAAAAAAATAAATAAATAAAAACCAGAGGTGTCGTTTTATCATGCACATAAAAAGCCAACTTTTATGTCATGCATAACAAAATTGACAAAACTTAAATCACTGCTATGCAACATTTCACAAATTTGAACAACAAAAAAGTATTTCATCTATTTGCACAAGTTAAGACAAACTCAACCTGTTAGGTGCTCAAATATCCAAGTGACAGGTCACAACACTTGTTGTTTATAGCTTCCTCTCTCTGGTGCCTTTTGACACTGAAGTGTGCTTCTCTTCTCAAAAGCATGTGGAAAACATTTAACATCATTACAAAGTTAAACCATCTTCAGACGCAACCGTCAGCTGTGTATATGTTGTCTGATAAGGCACAACAGCACGTCTGCATTAATTCATGCACAGAAGCATCAAGCCGAGAGATCGGATCCTCACCTTGCAAGCAGCGCTGAAACTCCCGGCTGTTCGGTGTGTGCGCGCGTCTCTAACGCACTCCTCTAACTCTTACTAACTGACGGCTTTCATCCACAAGTCACTGCATGGCTCTTATTACACCCAAATGCAAAGAGAGCACGCGAGAGAGGAGGACAACTAGTGAGAGGAAAGAGAGAGAGAGAAAACTTAGCCCAACCCAGAAAGATAAGTGAAGCTGGCAAAACTCTCCCAAGCATGACAAAACCGGAGCGTTTCAACTTTTTTTGTTTACTCTCATCCTCTCCTGAAATTTCTATTAAAGGGACAGTTCACCCAAAAATGAAAAAACTGTCATCCTTTAACTTCATTATTTGCAGTGAGAGTACAGTATATGGTGACCAGAGCTCATCAAGCATTAAAAAAATACATCAAATATTATTAAAGTCTGAAGTCATGCAATGATTTGTGAGGAAATTTGTAATCATTTTCAGATATTTGCAAATGCCATGGGAGCATTCACATTAACTCAATAAGAAAAAAAGGCATCCGCACACTGAACTCACAAAAAATATATAGATTTATTAAATTGAAGTAACGTTTCGAGCTACCGCCCTTCTTCAGAAGTCTGAAGAAGGGCGGTAGCTCGAAACGTTACTTCAATTTAATAAATCTATATATTTTTTGTGAGTTCAGTGTGCGGATGCCTTTTTTTCTTATTGAGTTGTATTTTTGGATTCCGGCACCTGCTAGTGTTTGGATGTGCGCGTCTCTCGCTTCAGCATTCACATTAACACAATTCAAACCGGTTTAAGATCAGTAAAGCATTTGCCATTGATTATATGTCTTGTAACCAATGACTCATTTTATGCTGAAGACATACAATCACTTAGTAGGAACTTTTTAATCATTTCAAATATTTGCCAATGCCACAGGAGCATTCACATTAACACAATTCATATTCAAAGCGGTTTAAGGTCAGTAATGCCAAATGCCATTTATAATATGTCTTTTAACCAATGACTAATTTTATGCTGAAGCCATGCAATCACATTGTGAAGAAATTGTTAATAATTTTCAGATATTTGGCAGTGCCATGAAAGCATTCACATTAACACAATTTAAATTCAAAGCGGTTTGAGGTCAGTAATGCCAAATGCCATTTGTTTTGATACAATCTATTATAACCAATTACTAATTTTATGCTGAAGCCATGCAATCACTTTGTGAGGAAATTGTTTATAACTTTCAGATTTGCCACTGCCACAGGCGAATTCACATTAACACAATTCAAACTGGATTAAGGTCAGTAAATCCAAATGCCATTTATTATATTTATTGTAACCAATGACTGATTTTATGCTGAAACCATGCATTCATTTTGTGAGAAACTTTTTAATAATTTCAAATATTTGCCAATGCCACAAGAGCATTCACATTAACACAATTCAAATTGAAACCGGTTTGAGGTCGGTAACGCCATTTGTTTGATATGTCTTTTAACCAATAACATATTTTATGCTAAACCATACAATCACTTTGTGAGGAACTTTTTAATAATTTCAAATATTTGCCAATGCCACAAGAGCATTCACATTTACACAATTCAAATTCAAACCAGTTTGAGGTCAGTAATGCCAAATGCCATTTGTTTTGATATATCTAGTAACCGATGACAAATTTTATGTTAAAGCCATCCAATCACTTTGTGAGGAAATTGTTAACAATTTTCAGATATTTGGCAGAGCCACAGGAGCATTCACATTAACACAAATCAAATTCAAACCGGTTTGAGGTTAGTAATGCCATTTGTTTTCATATGTATTGTAACCAATGACTAATTTTATGCTGAAGCCATGCAATCACTTAGTAGGAACTTTGTAATAATTTAAAATATTTGCCAACCCCACAAGAGCATTCACATTAACACAATTCAAATTCAAACCTGTTTGAGGTCAGTAATGACATTTATTATATGTCTTGTAACCAATGATTAATTTTATGCTAAACCATACAATAATTTTGTGAGGAACTTTTTAATAATTTCAAATATTTGCCAACGCCACAAGAGCATTCACATTAACACAATTCAAATTGAAACCGGTTTGAGGTCGGTAATGCCATTTGTTTGATATGTCTTGTAACCAATGATAAATTTTATGCTGAAGACATACAATCACTTTGTGAGGAACTTTTTAATAATTTCAAATATTTGCCACTGCCACAGGAGCATTCACATTTACACAATTTAAACTGGTTTGAGGTCAGTAATGCCAAATGCCATTTATTTTGATATATCTAGTAACCGATGACAAATTTTATGTTAAAGCCATGAATCACTTTGTGAGGGAACTGTTAACAGTTTTCAGATATTTGCCACCGCCACAGGAGCATTCACATTTACACAATTCAAATTGAAACCGGTTTGAGGTCGGTAATGCCATTTGTTTGATATGTATTGTAACCAATGATAAATTTTATGCTAAACCATACAATCACTTTGTGAGGAACTTTTTAATAATTTCAAATATTTGCCACCGCCACAGGAGCATTCACATTAACACAATTCAAATTCAAACCTGTTTGAGGTCAGTAATGACATTTATTATATGTCTTGTAACCAATGATTAATTTTATGCTAAACCATACAATAATTTTGTGAGGAACTTTTTAATAATTTCAAATATTTGCCAACGCCACAAGAGCATTCACATTAACACAATTCAAATTGAAACCGGTTTGAGGTCGGTAATGCCATTTGTTTGATATGTCTTGTAACCAATGATTAATTTTATGCTGAAGACATACAATCACTTTGTGAGGAACTTTTTAATAATTTCAAATATTTGCCACTGCCACAGGAGCATTCACATTTACACAATTTAAACTGGTTTGAGGTCAGTAATGCCAAATGCCATTTATTTTGATATATCTAGTAACCGATGACAAATTTTATGTTAAAGCCATGAATCACTTTGTGAGGGAACTGTTAACAGTTTTCAGATATTTGCCACCGCCACAGGAGCATTCACATTTACACAATTCAAATTGAAACCGGTTTGAGGTCGGTAATGCCATTTGTTTGATATGTATTGTAACCAATGATAAATTTTATGCTAAACCATACAATCACTTTGTGAGGAACTTTTTAATAATTTCAAATATTTGCCACCGCCACAGGAGCATTCACATTTACACAATTCAAATTGAAACCGGTTTGAGGTCGGTAATGCCATTTGTTTGATATGTATTGTAACCAATGATTAATTTTATGCTAAACCATACAATCACTTTGTGAGGAACTTTTTAATAATTTCAAATATTTGCCAACACCACAAGAGCATTCACATTAACACAATCCAAATTGAAACCGGTTTGAGGTCGGTAATGCCATTTGTTTGATATGTCTTGTAACCAATGATTAATTTTATGCTAAACCATACAATCACTTTGTGAGGAACTTTTTAATAATTTCAAATCTTTGCCACCGCCACAGGAGCATTCACATTAACACAATTTAAATTCAAACCGATTTGAGGTCCGTAATGCCATTTGTTTTCATATGTATTGTAACCAATTACTAATTTTAAGTTTTTATTAAATAATGATTTAAATGTCATCAGAAAAATCATATGGACTACTTTTATGTTGCTTTTTCTACTTTTAAAGCTTGACAGCTCAAGTTCCCATTCACTTTCATTGAATAGACAAGAACAGCTTGCACATTCTGCACAACATGTTTTGCTTTCAACAGAAGAAAGTCTTGAAGGTTTGAAACAGCATGAGAATGAGTTAATGATAACAAAGAGATTTTCATTTTGGCTGAACAATGTTTTTTTCCATTTTAAATTCAAAAGCCTATCTACTCTCTGAAGCAGCTTTCTTTCTCTAAAGTTCTTCTGCATCAAGTCTTCACTCTCCACTCTCGCCCTCACTTTCTCTCTCTCTCTCTGCAGCTGTAAAAGGGAAACACACCTGTCCGGCTCTTATTAAAGCAGGTGATGACTTCTTATGACGAGAAAATGCTGAAACCTTCTTCCCTTTTCCCTGTTATTTTCACGAAATGCGATGACAGCTTCTCATTATCACGTTCCAGAGAAAAATCATTCCCGCTGAATCTCTGTTGTTCATCTTCTCTTTCAACTCAGTCTTAGAGTTTTAGGCCTTACAAATTAGCATTACATCATCATTTTTAAGATTAATTTCGAAGTAACTTCACATTTGGGAAAGGGCCCTGTGAAATTTCTCAGGAATTAGATTTCTCTGAAATTATAACCCACTCTTTGAGACCAGGTCTGGTGAAGTTTAGTAGGCGATGTGTTATACTGTAGGCGATGTGGATGTCAAAGGTCAAACTCTGAGAATGCAACCGTGCGTATTAGCATTGTAAAGGAAAGTCTCTGAGGGACAACATATTATAAATGAATTTTTGCAATTCTGCAGAAAGAAGTACCGGTAGGGCCAATACAGCAGAAATCTGCAGCTTATCTTGGCTTAGTAGACTAGTCTAGTAGACTCATGATGACTACTGGACTGTACAGTAAGTATGGCAATCACTCTCTATAGAGTGTTTGACAGTTGGGGAGATAAGATATTGATGTATTATAACTAACATTTACAGTAATACTGTAAGTCTGAGCATGATTTCTTAAAAACGGTGTCTGTTTTTAAGTGTTTCTGAGAAATATAGTATCAGAAGCCAGACTGAACAAAACATTTGGTTATGGCCTAGTGTGAGGTTATCAATGGGAAAAGGTCAATCGACTACATTAAACATATTGGTTAAAAATGTTAAATTACAAACCGCAAGATTTAGGTCGGGTAAATGTGTTTTTATGTTCTGAAGGGTACTATAAGTGACAAGAGGCAACCAACTTGATCTTGACAGCTTTGAGAGCTTCTAAAATTACATCATGTCAGCTGGAGAAGATCTGGAGAAAGAGGACGGACAGTAGGATTAAACAGAGTCCAGGAGATGTTGCAATAGGATATTAGAGAGGGGAGATTCACTGACCACCTGTGCCAGAAAGTGAAAGGGCCCAGAATCCAGCATGTAAGGGTAATAATTACTTCCAGATAATGCAATAAGTTTGGTACCCACGTGAACAGCTGCCCCTTCTGAGTAACCTTGCGCCAGAAGTGATGCTTAAGAAAGAAACTGTCATCACTTCTCATCACATACTGTAAAGCTGCTGTCATGGAAGTGAAACGATCAGGCACAGTGGTTGAAAATGAAGTACCTGGAAGGTTTTAGGTTTCAGGACTGTGAAAAATTATCATTCGCTGTGACAGATATTCCCTTGAAGGACAGTTCACACATAAAAAAAAATTTTTATTTAACTTTCGAACAGTTACAAAGAACAATGAACTATTTTTTAATAAAAAAAAGGTTGTATTTAGGCTTGAAGCTGTCATTCTGCATTAGATCTACTTTTAGGATTTACAGAAGAAAGTGATTTAGGTTTGGAAGGATAATGATGGGTGTGTAAATAATGACCTGTTGCTACAACCACGGGCAGGCTTGATGTTGCATTACAATTGTTATTACGTTCGTATTGTTTTGGGGTAGTTGTGCACTATTTTTCTTATTCCTGCTGTATATTAAGGGGGACCTTTCACAAGACTTTTTAAGATGTCAAATAAATCTTTGGTGTCCCCTGAGTACTTATGTGAAGTTTTAGCTCAAAATAGCATATAGATAATTTATTGTAGCATGCTAAAATTGCCACTTTGTAGGTGTGAGCGATGTAGGTGCCATTTTTGGGTGTGTCCTTAAAAATGCAAATGAGTTGATCTCTGCATTAAATGGCAGTGGTGTGGTTGGATAGTGCAGATTAAGGGGTTGCATTATCCCCTTCTGACATCACAAGGGGAGGCACATTTCAGTGACCTATTTTTTCACATGCTTGCAGAGAATGGTTTACCAAAACTAAGTTACTGGGTTGATCTTTTTCACATTTTTTAGGTTGATAGAAGCACTGGGAACCCAAATATAGCACTTAAACATGGAAAAAGTCAGAAGATTTTTATGATATGTCCCCTTCTTACACTCAAAAAAGAAATTCAGCATTAAGTAAAAAAAAAATTGGTTTTGCAAGTCAATATAAACCTACTATTTTAAGTTTTGACTTTAAAAAGTTGACATAACTTATAAAAACAATTTGAAATTGTTTAACTTAATAGTAATTAAATATGTTGATTCGACAAAAATGCTGCATTTTTTTACAGTGTAATATTATCCTGGTTTATTCTTTATTGTGTATTTAATTACATTTTATTGTTTCTGTAATTTGTTGTTTCCTTTGTCCTTCTTCATTGTCATATGAATTCACATTTTCATTCATGCATTTGGCAGACTTAAAGCAACTTACGTAAACTGTTACAGTGCATTCAAGCCATATACTTTTTCGGCACGTGTGTCCTCCTGGGATCAATCCCATGACCTTCTGCACTGCTAACACAATGATTTACCAATCGAGCTGTACAGAAACACTGTACCACATAAAGAGGACAAAAAGATGACAAAAGACCTTGAATTCAATTGAAATCTAAATGGCTTAAAAGTAGGGATGCACCAATACAAAATTTCTAGCGATATTGTTAGATATTAATAGTTTTGTTTTTAACTCCTTGTTTTACATAATTATGTCATGAAATCTTACCGTGGGTTCACACCAGCCACATTTGAGGCTTCAAAATCACGTCTATCGCGTGTAGTTTGCCGCTTGAACATTTTGAGTTTACTCGCTTCATTCGCGCGTGAAATTCTAGTCATCGAGACATTCACGCAGAAATTTGCATCATGGGAGGGGCTTCTGAAATCACGTCACTTTTAGAGAAAGCATCCTGATTGGTTAACGTGGCGCTTTTTTCCACCAAAGTTCAAATGTTTCAAAATGTGAAGTCATTAGCAATGTATGTTAGCAATGCAAAGGTCACACAGTGCTTTGATGCACTGTGAGTGACTCAAAGCATTTTCCAAATGCATAAATATACTGTACTTACTAATGTCATGTGAACCATATAATCTAAAAAAAAAAAAAATTAAAATCTATGCCAGAAAGTTCATTTTACTATTTGCATTCATCTTGAAAAAAATTTGGAGAAGCTCAGCCTCTTTTGGACCGTTCTTGTCTTTGGATAAAATCCTCTGCTAAGTTCAAAGGAGACATTATGGGTGCAGGACCACGAGAGTAAGGCAAGCCGGTCATCACGAACAGGTGGTTCGTCTACGCCACCCTGTTTCTGGAACATGCATGTGGTATCCATGTTAAGCGATGCAGACGTGCACTGGTGGGCTTATGGCAGCGTTAACCGGTGTACAATAAGCTCCATATGTGCCCTTACACTGTCTGCCAGGAGAGATCTGTTTTGTTTTGGCCACATGCTGCTGTTGTGAACCTGAACCAGGGTTGGCGATTAGAGGGATGGAGCTACAATAATTGAAGGGAAAGAAGTTCTTCCAAAAAAGTTGGAATTTTAGCAAAAACATGAATCTTGGTCATCATGAACATTTGTTTGGAAATGTACAAAGCGGTTAAAAAAGTGTTTGTGATTTGAAGTTCTTGTTAATTAAAAAAAAAGGTTTCTAGCACATAATAGCCACATAGGTAAATATGGTTTTGGGAAACATGAGGATAAAATGGTATTCACGTGCTATACTTTGTTTTGTGAACAGGGGCCTGTTCCTAATCTCGGTTTCGATCTACAATAATTTTTTCAAGCTGAGCGTTCACATTTTTTTCCAGAAAGACATTTTCTTCTTTAATTCTTTCCAATATCGATTGAACTTTCTGAAGCTGACGAAACGAGATGCTGTCAAATGTTAAGTACATGGCGTAGTTCCGCAAAACAAATTATCAAGTGTTTTACTACTCAAAAGCCAGGTTGGTAAAACTCAATTCTGTTTGGCAGCCCATGATATATTTCTTATTCCGAACAATTGCGACACCGGCTCAGTAATCGTTCCGTCCTCTCGCTGACTTTCTTACTCATTTCCACTCCCAAATTAGATTATTTTTGCTGGAATTAAAGAAGCAGTGATTCACATATGTTCATGTCAGTTACAAACCCATACATTCAAGCAGATCATGGCTGTAAGATTGGGTTTGTGATTACAAAAGGATAAATCTCAATCCAACATAGCAGGAAATCCTGAAGATGTATGTCACAAAAGAAGGCAAGGCGAGATCACAGAGAGTCTTAGTGGACCTTTATACCCCAGCTAAGCCCACCGGCCAAGCCCCCTTCCCTGTCATTATAGTGTCGCCGAGATTTCATAAAGTAAGATGTGATCCTGGATCAAAATTTTTTGTTGGTCTTGGATCAATCTTTTAATCAAATAAACCCCAAATAACCCTTAACTTACCATTTCTTAACCAAATTATTGTAAAATAATAGTTTGAGAAAAAATGTTTAAAGACCTAACCTAATCCTAAATCCAACAATCTGTCAATTCCTCCAAAACCAAGTGATATAAAAAGCTGGCCAAGTGGAAAAATGTAAATACTAAAAAGCAATGGGCCCAAGACTGATCCTTGAGGAACACCCGATTGCACCATACCAACCTCAGACTTGCAGTCACCCATCACAAAAACTGCTTAAGATCAGAGAGGTAGGACTTAAACCACTTTAATGCAGAATCAGAAATGCCAAATAAGTTTACGGAATCCAGACTGAAGTTGCACAAAAAGATAGTAACTGGAAAGATAAGAAAGCTGTTGGGAAGCCACTGTTTGTTCTAAAATTTGTTCTAAAAGATATGCGCCATCTACGCTCCATTTTGCGACACAGAGCCTTCATTAAACGCAGCTCATCATTGTACCAAGGAGCAGAGCGTACAAAAGAAACAGATTGTGATTTCAAGGGAGCCAGTGTGTCTAAGCCAGACAGGAGAACAGAATTCAGTACAGAAACGTTATCATCCAGATCATCAGAGAGAGAATCACAACTTAAAAAAAAGAGTCAATAAAATCTGAAAAGTCAGTGGGCTCAATAGATCTTCACTGAAAAAGACAGAACGGTGATCAGACAGACCTAAATCAGAAGTTGACGGCTGATACACAAATGAAACATTAGAAATCACAAGGTCTAAAGTGTGGCTTTTTTCATGCGTGGGGCAGTCCACGAGTTGATCTAATTCGAAGCACTCCAATATGGACAAAAAGTCTTTAGTTATTGTAGAGTCTCTTATATCCATATGGATGTAAAAATCTCCCAGAAGAAGAATTCTTTCAAATCTGAGGCAGAGAAAAGACATCATATCTAAAAATTTTGATAAAAAGTCTTTATTTGACTTAGGAGTCCTGTAGAGTAGCCACAGCAGTAAAGGGAGGCGCAGAAACACTCAGAACCAGACATTCAAATTAGTCAAATTTGAGGGCAGCCAAGAGACGCATGTTGAACTGTTGATTGTGTAACACAATAATACCTCCCCCTCTACCAGAGAAACGCAGACGATCAAATAATCCATAACCCGCAGTTGTTCGTTAAAGGGAAGACCGTCAGATTCTTTGTGCCACGTTTCAGTTAAACAGACAAGATCCAGCTTTTGTTGCAAAATACTGTCAGATAAAATTATAGCTTTGTTATTGACAGAGCGCGGGTTAAACAATACTGATTTTAGCAGACAAGGGAAAGTAGATGAGTCTGATACAACCTCCCCACGCCTGAGTGCTGATAAATTATTAAAATTAACCACTGTAGGACTTAACAGCGGTTTATGGGGTTTGGGCAGAAATCTCGGATAAGCGACAGAGTTTGATGTTGACCATAGAAAACTAAGCCTTGAGGAGCGATGTATGTAGCGCTTCGGTCGCAATATTCCAACATGACTGCAGAAAGCACGTACATCTTTCGCCATATCAAAGTGTCTGTTCAGGTTCAACAACTGGTGAGCAGTGTACCTGAGAGCCATTCGGGGAGAGTCCACACCAACAGCAGCCTCACAGCGGTGTAAGCAATGGTCCTGGTCCAGGCAGCAAAATTAGAGTAATTTCCAGTTAACCGCACTCAGAGATAAGATCAGTAATCCAACATGCAAAACGTGATTCCACATCACAATATAATAAAAAGACACAACTGTCTTCACTTTACTGGCTCGAAGCAAAGGAAACTACTAAAACTACTAAAAATAAACCGGAGAGAGGAGCGGCAGCCAAAACGCACCAGCGTGCCCTTTCAACTGGATGTGACCATTTGACAATCTCTGTGTCTTTTCTTTCTCAATGTCTTATTGAGATTAAGAAATGGATGTCTGACCATTTTCTTTGTCTAAATAGTGACAAGACTGAAGTGATGCTTGTTGGTTCACCTCATCAGTCCATAACATTATGTGTGGATGGCTCTGCTTTACAATTCCAAACTAAATTAAAGCAATAAGCCCCGCGAAGCAGTGGGTTACCAGTGCATTTTATAACAGCTAAGGGGCGTTTTTAAAAGGCAAAGGATAACAAACAGGAATACATTGCAATTGGTACAATACAATAAAAGTCACTTTATGATTTTTATGTATATGTAATCATAATAAATTTTTGCTTTTCTTTGTACAGCTTACAAGAAAGAGTTTAACATCTATTTTTGGTTTAAGTGAATGTTAACTGAGGTAACATGACAATCATGTTGATAAAATTTTTCCTTGGAGTTGCATACGCAGGGGTGAAGCTTTTAGGGGAATAGAGGAGAGGTAACCCCTCCATTAATCAAAACTAGGAATTACACAATGTTTATTTATACAGTTATTACTGAAAACACATGTACAGTTGACACTCCAACCCGCCCAATATTCAGACCAAACCAAGAGATTTCTAGGGGAGAAAATGTAAGCAGTTCTGGACATGAAAGTATGCTTACTACTGATTTGATCCAACTGTGGTTTCTCATCGAAGACAAAAAACTCACCGCTGACATTTATTCAGCTTGTTAGGGCCACGTTTACTAAAACAGGCCAATAATGTCAAAGGCAAGTCCTGCATGCATGAAAGGCAATCATTGATGGAGGGTGAGTCCACACACATTTTGAATCCATCCTTCAAGGTTCATAGCATTTGTAGGATTGCATCTCACACCATGCTTTCTAATGTCTAGTTAACCCTAAGACAGGCGTATGTTTGAAAGACAGACGAATGGTTTGAAAAGGAAAAAACATCCAGTATGTGGCAGTCCTGTGGGAGAAAATGTCTTGTTGATGCTAGAGGTCAGAGGAGAATGGGCCGACTGATTCAAGCTGATAGAAGAGCAACTTTGACTGAAATAACCACTCGTTACAACCGAGGTATGCAGCAAAGCATTTGTGAAGCCACAACACGCACAACCTTGATGCGGATGGGCTACAACAGCAGAAGAACCCACTCATCTCCACTACAAATAGAAAAAAGAGGCTACAAGTTGCACAAACTAACCAAATTGGACAGTTGAAGACTGGAAAAATGTTGCCTGGTCTGATGAGTCTCGATATCTGTTGAGTCATTCAAATGATAAGAGTCAGAATGTGGCGTAAACAGAATGAGAACAT
The DNA here is from genome assembly GCA_025389145.1 of Misgurnus mizolepis. Lineage (NCBI taxonomy): Eukaryota > Metazoa > Chordata > Actinopteri > Cypriniformes > Cobitidae > Misgurnus > Misgurnus mizolepis. The sequence continues at coordinate 37,202,322 of JAIFKI010000012.1, read as the reverse complement.
GGTCCATCATGCCTTGTTACCACTGTGCAGGCTAGTGGTGGTGATGTAATGGTGTGGGGGATGTTTTCTTGGCACACTTTAGGCTCCTTAGTGCCAACTGGGGATCGTTAAAATGCCAGAGCCTACCTGAGCATTGTTTCTGACCATGTCCATCCCTTTATGGTACTAAAAAAAGTTTTAGGTGCTACTGTACGTAGTGTACCCAGCCCCCAAAAGTAAGCTGACCCGACCTGACCAGTGGGGTACTATGCAATGGAAAAGCGCCATAAGTGTCTTCAAAAAACTTAAAAGTGTGGTTTGAATAAAACAATCAGCTACAAATTGCTACAAAATCCCATGAGAATATTCAATCGTCTCACTTTCATAGAAATGCACCACAAAATCTGATATTCATCTTTCTCTGCGGAAGCAGTTGCTTGTTTCAGTAGCGCCGCCTTTAGTTACAACCAAATCTTGTGTGTTTGCTGTGGTTGGTAATCAAAGCCGAGATGCTCTTTATTGTGTTTATTAAAGTCTTTGACTTATGAAATGTGGCTTCATGTGTCTGTGTTTTTCCGGCACAGATCTTCTCTCATATTAGTCATGTACGCCGGAGCTTGTAATTAAAAACAGACAGAGGAGTGCATTGTCCGGCGTCGAACAGTGAGTCTAGAGCAAGGAGTGAAGAGCGTGGTGGGACTTTAATTCTGTTCACCTCTCTTTATAAAGCAAACCTGAACTCTCGCTGGCCCAAATAAACATGTGCCATCCAGGTGCGTACATACGGTTTAAAGTCTGCTGTGCATTAGGGAGGCAGATGGGAGGGTTTATTCAGCCAGGTGGTATTTAAGGTGTCTGACTATGTCAGTGTGCATCAAAGCTTTGCACATTCCATCAGTGCACATTAAACGTACAGGGCACTTAGACCGAAAATGATAAGGAGCCAACGAACCCATCGGCATAATGCAAACTTTGATGCAAACATTTGGGCGTTGGGTGGAGATGAGCTATGCATGTTAAAAATCTACAGTTTAGATTTGTTAATAAGTCATATACGGACAAATCTTCGATCTTCCAACAAAAACATAAACTTTTCATCAACATGATGTACAGTAAAATCTGAATTATGACAAATATGTTGGCCTCTAGGAAAAATAAAAATGTCAAAAGATACCGTATGACCTCTTCAAATGCATCTTGACAGGTGTCATCTTTGTACAAATTAATAATATATAGGACAATAACTGCAGGTAAGAGTTTGAGCCATACGTCAAGCGGGCAAATAAAACCAACCGAACTGACATATTGTCATACCGCTATGCTGAATATTCGGCATCAACCCTGCAGATCTCCCTGAGAACAGGCCTTACTGTAAGCTTGATTGACAGGTGGAAGATTAAATCAGTGATTCGTTGAAAAGAGTCACAAACAGGGTTCTCCCAAGGGTCAAAGTTTCAAATCACACCTGCTCCCCGTAATATTGTAGCCCTCGGCGAAAGCAAGCCAGTCAAGACAAGCAATAAATGAGCCTTGAATTGTAATTCATGGTCATACTTTCAAAGAAGTATTTTTTACTGTATAGATAGGCTAACACTGTACTATGGACATAATGTACAGTAGATTACACTTTTGATCTTTACATTTTAAGTTGATTTTTGAAAAAAAAAAACGTGTAGACAAGACAAAGATACAGTATAGTTTATGTTCAAAGAAACTGTTTAAGAAAATGATAAAGAAATGCAGAGACTTATGCATGCTCGAAACATACGGCTTGTGATGTTTTCAAAGACAAAAACGTTGACATGCAGTCGACTAATAGGTTTGTCATTTTGGATTTTACAAGCCTGGTGGGTTTGAGGGTGAAATAACAACCATGAATCTTAATTTTAATGTCATTCATAGCGTGCATCATTTTAAACGCAGGTGGCGTTTTGCGATTTGGTTATGTAAGGCCAAAAAACATGCCTGAAAGTTATTTTTCATACAGTAAATATTTTATTTCATGTTTAAACCAGCTTTTGATGTGGCCTGACCTTTATCACTCATATTGGAAGTAAAAAGGTCAAAAAACAATTCAAAGAATCACATTTTTTTCCCAGATGTGAAGATTGAATTTCAGTCAATTTATGAATATCATCTGTACTGACCTTCTGGCAACTGGGAAAAGGAAGCAGGCTGTCATCGGCTACGTTGGTTTGTTTGCATTTCAAAACAAAACTTCAAAACGCCGTTGAGTGTGTTGGTGAGGTGGCACTTTAAGTACGAGCAATACCACTTTCTCAATTATGCTTTCATAGCCTGTTTGGGACCAGAGAAGCAAAACAAAACCATCATCTGGACCTCAGCGTGTCTCGGCATCAGACGTGAACGAGAACAATGGAACGAAGACATGTGACCAATCTGCTTCTATTTAGGACCAAGAGAACATTTGGCTTGGAGATAAAGCAGTCCCATATGACTTGTTCTTCTCTGCATTTAGGTTATTAATTGGATCCAAGTCAACTGGTCGTCATGTTCCAAGCGGTCATGGATCGTTGTGTGCTGTGTTAAGACCTATTTACACCTAATTTTCCGCACGGAAAACGGGCATGGATGAATATATAGCCACCTTCACACCAAAGCTGCGACAGTAGTTTGTCTCTTTCTGAGGCTAGGTGGGTTTTTAAATAGTTTGAATGTCTAATAGTTACTTTGAATTTCCAAATGAGAATTCAGCATTGGCCCTTTAGTGTCAACCATTTTAACATGTTTGTGCAAATTATAAATACATTCATATGAGGTGACTGATATGAAATACTTTTGAGAAGTAATATCTGCAGGACTAAATAAAGTTAACTAGTAAGTGGATAATTTAATCATTGAAAGCCCATAAGGTCACATACATATATTACACAAGGTGGAAAAAGACACAATCTTTAAAAAAAAAACTGGATTAGATGACAAATTGTATTGTGCCATTTTGGGGCCTAATATCTGGAATTTAATACTTTATTAAAGATTTATTTCTATACTACATCATTTCTATTTTGGGTCTATTTTAAAGTCCTTTATACATTTAATTCGGAAGGAAACCTAAAGTGTATACCCAGTGTACACAATTAAGGTACATTATAGAAAGTAAAAGATTGATAAACTTAAAGAGTAACTAAACCCTAAACCAACTTTTTTTAGTTAATGATCTGTAAGAATGGGGCTTTATTAGTGCTGTTCATTGATTTTTGTAAGTTTTTTGACATTTGGATATAAAGTGTTTTAATACTACAATATATGGTTAAAAAACGTCTGAGTGCTGCCCTCTTCAGGTTGAACGGTGGCTACTGCAGTTGAATTTTCCTATTGGATGGTGGGTCCAAAAAATGACTCGTGACGTAAGCAGGTTCAGGATCACCACGCCCTTGTTAAGAACTCACCACACACTTAGTTCGTCCCCTCTATCTCCTTGGGATCTGCCCACTTTTTTGCATTTTTCAAATATTGCCAGTGGGTGGAGTCACGCTCTGACCAGGGGTTTAGTTACGCTTTAAAAAAATCTCCTAAAAATACTTTAAGTAAAAAATGCAAAAAATTTCAATTCGAGTTGAAATTGTTTAAATATTTTAGGTGTTAGCAATTGAAATTATTTCTTACGTTTTTTTTCACCTTAATTTTAGGAGTTCACTGCAAAAAATGATTTTCAAGAAAACAATTCTTACTATTTTTGTCTTGTTTTCAGTAAAAATATCTAAAAATTCTTAAATTAAGATGCTTTTTCTTAATGAGCAAAACAACCAAAGAAAATAAGTCTAGTTTTAAGACCAAAATATCAAATTTAAGTGATTTTGTGATTTAAGTGAAATCTGCCAATGGGGTAAGCATATTTTTCTTGAATTATTCTTGAATTTAGTGTTTATGAAAAATGTTTAAGATTTATTTGCTTACCCCATTGGCAGATTTTTTAGCTTGTTTTATGCACAAAATCACTTAAATTTGATATTTTTGGTCTAAAAACTAGACTTATTTTCTTGGGTCGTTTTGCCAATCAAGAAAAAGCATCTTAATTTAAGAATTTTTAGATATTTTTGTTGAAAATAAGACAAAAATACAAATATTTTTTTTTTCTTGAAAATCATTTACAATGTTCACCCACAAATTGTCCCCATTGATTTAACCATAGTAATTTTATTCCTATTATAAAAAAGTCACTAGGCCCATTTTTTGGGTTAAAAAATGTACACATCATTTTTGCAGTGTTTATAAAGTTTATAAAATTTAATTTTTTAGGTGTAACCAATTAAAGGTTTTAAAGCGGAGCAGCTTTCACTTTTTACAGTAGTAGTGTGACGGATCACAGTTGATCCGTGATCCGTACGGATTACGACCCACGGTTCAGCTCACATGCAATTCGCGGATTGATACGCAAATTTAAATATGAAAAGTTTTTCATGTGCATGTGTTTCAAAGGCTTTCAAATGTTAACAATCAATTGATTTTAAACAATTTAACCACAAAAAGGCTAGCCTGGGTGCCAGCCGATCTTAGCCCCGCCCACAACATTTTGAGGAACGGGAAGATCGGTCTGGAGTTTCACCGTTGAGTTGCTACTATGCTCGACCCAAAGCTGGTCGAACCAATCAAATTGTCAGGGCGGGCTTTATATGATGATGGACAGATGATCAGTAACGTAAATCAACCACGTCACCAAAGAGCGCGTGTGTTGAATCTGTTGTTTACAACGAAATGGCTGCCGCGGTAGAAATCAGATGTGTGGACTCTGACATTGAGTCTGTTCTAAAAGATATCGACAGAGCATTGATTTTAAAAGAGGAACAGAGAAACGCGAGCAAGGCATTTGTTGATGTTTTTGCCGTCCTACGGGATTCGACAAAAGTTGTCGCACTTATGAAAGATCAAGTTAAAGAAGCAACTAAAATGGGTATCACGGCGATGCAACTCGGTGTGCACGACGAGATGGATATAACAAGCAAACGTAATGGGTATCGTCGTGGATGAAGTTCAACTAATGTACAAATGGTAAGAGATAGTCTTACTGTATGACTTAATGTGATATAAATGAAATGTTGTAAACATAGTAGGTGTTGATGTACGTTCGCAAACTCAGACTTGTAACGTTAGTGTGTGTCGTAGCGAAATAACTAGCAGTTCGGTCAAGCTGCAAATACGTCATTTCAACATACGTCTCACACCCCGTTGCTCTGATTGGTCGTAGGTCTATCCAATTGAGTGCAGAGGCATTTTTCGGTTGAGACACGCCTCATAATTATAGCTCAATGGAGCGGTATCAGACTCAAATTCTGACTAGAATTGAGTATGACAACGTCAGGCTACAAAAAGGCGCTAAAGTGAGCAGATTTCTCCACGCAGAGATGTGTCCAGTCCAACTCTAATCAGATGTGATCATCCCAACTGTACTGTATGCCCTACTCTTGATGTGTAAACTTTAGAGGAAGTTGCGCTACTGTGTCTCATACTGTAGTCGGTTAAAATACATTTGGCGAATAGAGCAATGAAAAACAACCCAACATTTTTATATGGAGCGACTGCATCTCCGTCTGTGTGTGCGCACACGTTTAAGTGCACTCAAAAGTGCACACACGTAAAAAGCAAGCGAACATAAAATCTTTCAGTTCTTGGTAGGGCCGGCCCATAGAAACAAAATGTTCTCCACAGTATTCTTTTTCTAATAAAAACATTTGTTTATGTCTTAAGTTTATGTATAGATTAGGCAGAAACCAGTCTGTGCTTCTGTTAAAGAGACAGTAACCTCAATTAACCTACCTAAGTCTGTGTCATTAATGTTAATCAAACAACAAAAGACAAAGAGAACATCACTTCTGTAGCTCTATAAAAATAATAATTATATTTAATTTATACAATAAGGACAGTGCTATTATTCATTTGATTCAATTTTTGTACCTAATGCTAATTTTAGACCTTACTTAATGTGCAACTTTTTTATAAATGTTTGTAATTTCTTTATTTGTTCTTATTAGATTTTTCCCACCCCTTTTTTGCTGATCCGAAAAATTATCTGATCCGTTCCTCAAAAACAGTAATGTGATCCGAACCGTGAGTTTTGTGATCCATCACAGCCCTATTTTACAGTGTATGTAGTACTGTATGTGTATTTGTTAACATAAACCAAAATAAAAATTAATATATATAAAATACATAAATACATATCATAATCTATATATATATATATATATATATATATATATATATATATATATATATATATATATATTGTTTATAAATGTTTTTGAAAAAGTGTATTTTGTGTTTTTGAACACTTTCAATAAATCATTGTAATATTGTAAGATGATAAGAATTTTTCTAGCCTATATTTCATCTCAGATGATGTATTCAGGTAAAAACAAGGTTTAGCACAATGAATATATTCACTAGAGCAAACAATATTAGCTCATTATAATTCTTCAGGAAATATTCAAAAGTTATGAAAAAAGTGCTTTCCTGTTCCCGAGCATAAATCACTTGACCTGGTCTCCTTTTAGCTATTAAATGATCTCCATTCATCACAAATGCTAAATTCTGCTCTGTTGATTTATTACAGTTCACGCCTCCTATACTAAACCCAAAATTTGTGAATAAATCATTGGTGTATCTCTAAAAGATATCAAAGACTAAGTGACACCAGTCACGCCAGTGTACGAAAGCACAATGGATTTAGTGCTTACAGTGGATGGATATTATATCGAGTGTTTCTATAGTCTATATGAATAAAAAAAGCGGTACAGATTTGGACAGTGGAGACGGTGCTCCTAAATGTGGATTCTGCCACATAGATACCCTGGCCACATAGAGACAGAGAAGAGACCTCAGACCACAGAGACGTACAATTATCCCAAACAAGAAGGACTCGCCAAACTCTTCCCACTGCAGCGGACAACAACAGCACATATATACCAGCATATGCGCACACAAGAGGAACATGTGTAGCCACTTGTCTTGAGCTCTAAATCATCACCTCTTTAAATGGCTTTTGCATAATTGTAAACAAATAAGCAAAACAGTCGAGCTTCAGATTTGACAAAACTGTACAGAGGTAAACAAAAATGTTTTGAAACATCTGTCACATAAATCATATTAAAGCTGCAATATGTAATCTTGTATGATTAAAAATAAACAAAAATTTGTTATTAAGAAGGTACATAAAAAATGTATTTTCAAAAACAGTAAACTTGTAAACTAATTATACGTTTAAAAGTTAAAGGGACACTCCACTTTTTTTTTAAACATTTGATTAGGTATTTGATGATTTTACACGGTACCTGAAAATAGTTCCCTGCAATTGAAAGTTACCAAGGGGACTATTTTCGGGCACTGCGTAATATTATTGCACCTGCTGCACCCATGGTATGGCAACAAAGTTTCTTAAACATTACGCCGGAATGAGAGTAAGCCTAGCCATATCGGCCTAGAAAATTGCAACTTTAAATTTTCTGTTTCTTTAGTACACAATGTAACTACAGAAGAGTCAAGTTTTAAATAGGAAAAATATCGAAACTCTTTGGTTATTTTTGAGCGAGATGCTAATGGTCTAATCCGATTCAATGGATTATGCTAAGCTATGCTAAAGTGGTAGCGCCAGACCCGAAGATCGGCTGAATGGATTCCAAAACGGTAAAAATCAAATGTCTAGGGGAGCTGGAAAATGAGCATATTTTCAAAAAAGTGGAGTATTCCTTTAAGCTGTCAAGTACTATTTAACATTAACACATGTAACAGTAAAGTGAAAAATGTAAGATAACCTGCAATTTATGTCTCAAACAGAGATGGCGATATAGATATAAATAGGTTACGGATGGCTGTTTTAAAGATGCAATGTGGGACTTTTAAAAGGATCTCTTGACAAAGATGCAATATAACATACATAACTATATAATCAGTGGTGTGTAAAGACCTTACAAAATTGTTTTATTACCTTATGCTGGGTTCACACTAAATGCAAACAGAGTGTCAAATTCGCTTCTCCTGCGTCTAGTTTGCCACTTGAACATTTCGAATGCATTTGTGTGTCTAGAGCGAAATAGAAAAAGCATAAAAAGCAAGAGTTTGAAGCAAAATTGACACGCATCCAAGGCGAAATCCAATTCTTGTGGGAGGGGCAAGGAGTGACTGCTGCCACACCAGCAAGCAGGCTCCTGATTGGTTAACGTGGCGCGAAATGATGCCAAATTTCAAATTTTTCAACTCAGGCGTCAGACGCGAATTCTGAATTCATACCGCGCCACGGTTAACACCTCATTCGCACTGCGAAACCTTTAGACACGCATACACGTGTCTTTACATTGACTTAACATTGAAATCATTCGCGCCAGACGCTCTCTTCGTGTTTGGTGTGAATGCAGCATTAAAATGAGGCATTTTTCAACTCAGGCCTCAGACCCGAAGTAGCCTCATTTGCGCGAACTGAATGCGCGAACTGAACGCGCGAATAAGGCGAATTTGCGTTTACCGCGCCACGCTTAGCACCTCATTCGCACTGCGAAACCTTTAGACACGCATACACGTGTCTTTACATTGACTTAACATTGAAAGCATTTGCGCCAGATGCTCTCTTCGTGTTTGGTGTGAATGGAGCATTAGAATGAGCCATTTTTCAACTCGGGCTTCAGACGCGAATTCGCCTCATTTGGGCGAACTGAATGCGCGAACTGAACGCGCAAATAAAACGAATTTGCGTTTACCGCGTCACGCTTAACACCACATTCGCATTGCGAAACCTTTCGACACGCATACACGTGTCTTGACATTGACTTAACATTAAAATCATTTGCGCCATACGCTCTGTTCGTGTTTGGTGTGAATGCAGCATTAGAATGAGCCATTTTTCAACTCGGCCGTCAGACGCGAATTCACCTCATTTGCGCGAACTGAATGCGCGAACTGAACGCACGAATAAGGCGAATTTGCATTTACCGCGCCACGCTTAACGCCTCATTCGCATTGCGAGACATTTAGACACGCATACACTTGTCTTTACATTTACTTAACATTGAAATCATTCACGCCAGACGCTCTCTTCGTGTTTGGTGTGAATGCAGCATTAAAATGAGGCATTTTTCAACTCAGGCCTCAGACACGAATTCGCCTCATTTGCCCGAACTGAATGCGCGAACTGAACGCGCGAATAAGTAGAATTTCATGTACCGCACCACGCTTAAATGCTCATTCGCACTTCGAGACCTTCAGACGCGCATAAACGTGTCTTTACATTTACTTAACATTGAAGTCATTCGCGCCAGACGCTCTCTTCGTGTTTGGTGTGAATGCAGCATTAGAAAGAGCCATTTTTCAACTCGGGCGTCAGACACAAATTCGCCTCATTTGCGCGAACTGAATGCGCGAACTGAACGCGCGAATGAGTGGAATTTCATTTACCGCACCACGCTTAAAGCCTCATTCGCACTTCGAGACCTTCAGACGCGCATAAACGTGTCTTTACATTTACTTAACATTGAAATCATTCGCGCCAGACGCTCTCTTCGTGTTTGGTGTGAATGCAGCATTAGAATGAGCTGTTTTTATATTCATATTCATATATTCATACCTTACATGGAAGTCGCCTTTCGTGCCGCCATATTTCTACAGTCCCCCTAAATGGACAAACTGTTCTTCAGGGTGTGCTTCGTCCCGGTTCACCTATTCTTTGCGTTTCGAAACTGCAATTCGCAATCTTACAACTAGATGCCGCTAAACCCCACACTGGTCCCTTAATAATAGTATAATATAATATATATCAATAATATTTGATCTGTATTACAAAATGATCTATAAACAAAAATGTCTACCCTAGTATTTGATTTGTATTGATTTGTACTGCGCCAAGTAAAAATATGGGAAATGTTTTCTCCACCATTTACTTTAATTATTGTGCCTATTTATTTTGGAGGATAAATGAATGACCACTTCATTACCACTTCTAGATGATTGCATGATTGCATTGTTTTGATTCTGGACAAGACCTTATCAGAACGGACCCACCGGTGAACCTATAACAAACATAGAAGTTGTGTTAGCATCCAAACCTCCGGCACCAGACAAAAACCTGATGGTCAGCCTGCGAGCATATGTAGTGATTCCTGACATTCCTGCAGAGGTGTCTCTCACCTTTTAGGTGTGCGTTTGCGATGCAATAAAACCTACTGTGCTTTTAGATGCTGCGGATAACCTGGTACGTTTCATGCTTAATGAATTATCCCGGATGATGTCCAATATGATCCACGGCAGCTGCTTTTCTGAAAAAGGTTCGTCCATAGATTGGGAATTTTGTGATCAAAGGAAAAAGAACCAGAGAGAGAGAGGCTTTGGGTGTTTCTTTAATCGAGGGTACGCACGCTCACATGTTTCAAATAAGTACGTCTGCCCACAAGCTGGACAGTACTGCGTTAGTCGAACAGACTGGAGAAATTCCATCATGCTCTGCTTCATATCTATATATTTATATATCTAATGCATATTTCTGCAATGTGTTGTCTATGAAGGTGGGATTTTGAACCAATGGGGTTTCACTGTTGGCGGAAAATAAATAGTTCTCAATCAACCAACACTTCACTGCATCATATTTAAAACATAGTATCAAGATTCAACTACAATACATCATCAATGTAATATCATTTGATTTGATATAAATACTGTGTATTATTCTAAGCATACTAGACTGTACTAGAGTTGTTGTTAGTGAGTTTTACTATCTAAGCTTTGTTAATTTTACATGGACATTGCGTTCTGCGCTATGGAGGACAGCCAGTTCTGTGCAGACTAACAGATTTTGTCACCTTTTTAATGACAGAGAACTAAAATGATATCACGCCATCCTTCAGCTATTAAATTTGCATTCAGTGACTTGGAAAGTGTCTTGCACCTTTACTGGCATGTTTGAAGTACACAGTGTCAAAGTTCATTGTGCTGATGAGTGGCAGACATTTTCAGTTAACTTCCATTCTGTAATGCATTAAAACGTGAAACAATTCACATGGACTGAATGTATTTAATTGGCAAAGTGTGATCTCAGAGTTAAGTTTGAGCCATCGTTTATTTTATGTCTGTTCAAATAAAGATCTTAAAACCCTAAAATGAAATACTGTATAAGGCTGTGATATAGTCTAAAACAGAGGTCTTCAAACTTTTTCAGGCCAAGACCCCTTAATGGATAGGAGGAGCAGGGACCCCCAGTACATGTAACAGTTTTAATTGTTATTATTGGCCTATTAATGCACGCTTACTTATGTGAACTGGGGCTGGTTACACTCGGTCTGGATGTAAAATGCGCTTTATGTCCTACGTACAATTTACACCCCCGATGCACAATCTAGGCGTAGTGCAGGTCTGACAATAAAACGCATCTAGTCAAAGGTAGACGTAAAGTATACTGTAAAGTCTTAATTTGTATATAAAGTCTCTATTTTTGCAAAAATAGAAATACTTAAATTGACGAGATATTGGTTCATCTAATGCATAAGCAAGCAGTGGGCACCAATACATTTTGATATATTATATAGTAAAAAAATAAAACCTGCACAAAAACTAAAAATGCATTAAAGCCAATGTTTTTACTTATCTTTGACATGCCCAAGACTGTGAAAAAGTTATGGAAAAAAAATCCAGTCCACAATAACTTTTATATTACACTTATGAATTTGGCAATTAAAGGCGGGGTGCATGATCTTTGAAAGCCAATGTTGACATTTAAAATCACCTTCCCTAATAGAATCTAGACCTTATTTTGATAGACCCACCCCACACATACGCAACCCAGGCAACGATGTAATTTAGTAGACACGCCCCTTACTGCTGATTGGCTAAAAGTGTGTTTTTCCAAAGCGTTTTTCAGAAATCGTGCACTCCGCCTTTAAAGAGTTAAAATCATGTAATTTTTGCAAATAGTTAGTAGTTTTGATCAGTACTGAGGTTGATTAACAGATTCATGGAAAAAAAATAAAAAATATATTAATCTGATACATTTTTACAGCCGTTTAATTTTAGTGGATGTTTTCATCCACGAACAACACAAAAGCAGGGCCGGCGTCAAGGGGGGCATTCGCGGGCAGTGCCCCCCAAACAGGTTGTTGTGCCCCCCCCAAAAAAAAGTTTTTTATTAATTTAATATATATCAAGAATAATAAAAATAAATTAAACATTGAATGTTTCATGACTTGTAATGTAATCAAATGAGGAAAATATAGTTGATATATGTTTTCTTTTATTAAAACAGACCATTTTCTCTGATTGGATGTATTGCCGCGTCTCACCCGTCTTACGGCTTTAGCATATTTGTGACTTGATACTAGCAATGTGTTTTTTCTCACCATTTTATGGATTGTGTAAAATATGGATTTTAGAACATTTAGAACGAACCAGCACTGCCTGCTTCATCTGACTTCATGGAAGTTTAATGTTCGTACACGCCGTCTTCAGCTATTTTAAAGGTAAGTTAGCGTTGTTTTAAATTACGTAAGCTTAAATGTGAAGTGTGGAGTGTGGATATAGAACGTTAACAACATTACGACGTGATTATGGTAAAGCGGCTTTTAAGCTAGGACGTGGTGTGCACTGCGCTATGAAATCCATTCATTTCAATTGCTTGCGCCGCGTGAGGGCGGTTTGTTGTTGCGTCGAGCAAAGCTCAGCTTGCGCTCACGCCGCGGTCGAAGTTCAATAGTTTTGCGCATTGTTTGTGGTCTTTTGCACTTTATACGGGAAATGAGCTGACAGTCTGTACCAGTTGTATGAGTGTGTGCTTGCACTGTATTTGTTATTTTAATGTCTTGTTTTTGCAAGTTATTGTTGCTATTGCGTGCCCCCCCGTTGGAAGCCAAGTGCCCCCGTTAGTTACAGTCTGGCGCCGGCTCTGCACAAAAGGTAGTAAATTTAAACAATGCACAAGGGTTAAACATTATAAAGAACTTAATAAAGGTTTGTAGCCTAAAGTATAGTAACGCGAACGCATAGTAATGCGAATGGAGTCTTAATTATTGTCTACACTGAGCGTCGCTGTGCCTGATCGTAGTTTCAGATGGTGCAACAGGCCTTTTTAGCCTTTTCATGCTATGGCTGATATAGTGACTGTTTTAATTGTTTGGACGGTGTGAGCGTCAAGGAGAGTTGAAATTAGCTCAACTTTATGGTAATGAGCTATGACGCGGTTTGGTTAACTAAAATGTATCTCGTGATCCAAAAAAACGTTTCCCAAATGTAAAAAAATTGGTTTCCTAGACAAACCAGCCTGATCTCACGGGAACTTATACATATTTTATGAGTTGGCTAATTCGTATCAATTCATACGAAGTTAATCGTGCCAAATCATACGATTCTCAAGAGAAAAACCAACAACGAAACCAAACCCCTAACCCTGCCCCTAATATCGCACCCATAGACTGTAAAAAAAAAGTTGGACGTAGTGTCCGTGATGTCACCCATAGTTTTCTGAAGATCGTTTTTGAAGCTTAAAGTAGGCAGTGCCTGCCGTCGCGATTAAATCATTTCCATATTGGCTTCATCAGAGAGATAGAAAGGTTGCCCCTCAGCCGCACCTAACCCCAACATCACAGGGTTCAAGGCAAATTGTACCAAAACTTACAAATGTGGTCATATGAATTGATACAAATTAGCCAAATCGTAAAATATGTACAAATTCTCGTGAGATAGCTTTGGACAAACACATAAATATAAATTTAATAAAAATACATTTTGATATGGACGAGTTGGACTAAAACATGGAAAGAAATAAAACTGACGCTAAACTTTTGACCGGTAATGTAATAAAAACAAATCATTTACTTAACATTCATTCACTTAGCAGATACATTTATCCAGACCGACTTACAAAAAGGATCATCACAAGCAATACATCATAAAAGCCAACGATATCTGTGATAAACAATATCAAGTTTACAATATGATCAAGAATAATACATTAGGTACAGCTGAAGTTAAATGCAAAAAAAGATGTGTGTAGATAAGAGATATTTGAGTCTTGCTGACATTATATTTCCTACATTAACATTTTCCACTTTTGGCAGATGATTTTATCCAAAGCGACTTTTATTGCCATTCAAGGAATACATTGTTCATCAGTACTTGTGTTCCCTGGGAATTAACCCCGTGACCTTAACGCTGCTAATGTGATGCTCTATCAACTGAGCTTCAAGACATCAACCGTCCAGACTAAATACTACATGCTACACGTCAGACATAATCAGGTCATTGTCAATTATTCCAGTGATCTAATAGCAGTTCATGCATTTTTGCCTGAATGCTGACATTAAGGGCCTATGGGTTAAAGCATATAGGCTTTCCGTCAATGTTTCCTGTTGAATGCAGCAAGACAGAGTCACGTTTCAAGCGCTTCAATAACCACAGCAAATGGTTTCAGGGTTTACATTGATCTCCGCCTCCGTGGAGAAGTAATGACATTTTCTATCTGTCAGTAGATGCAATAACAGTAGGCTGTCACTCAATACAATATTTCCACCCACCTTCATGTCCCTCCACTGACCCTGGAGCTTTCCAGACCCGTCAATAACCCTTGAAAAGGTGGAGGAGGGGGGCTTTTAGAAGGTGAAAGACAAATATCTTACCCGGCTTGACAGTGAGTGGTGGGTTTTCCCTCGCGTACCCCTTCGTAAGAACGTATACATTAATCCTCAGGACAACAGAGCAGTCAATACCTACACAGCTTAGAGTGAAGGCCTCTGGGTCACCAGAAACAAAAGCAACAAGTTCTGGCTGTTTATAAAAGACTGGAACTGTGAAGGTTAATGAAAGTTGAAGCTGTGCTTGAACGCGATTGGGCGTCCGTCAAGCACTTATAAACGGCCTGATCTCACGGGAATTCGTAGGTATTGGATAATTTGTATGAATTCGTACAAAGTGAATCGTACAAAAACGTAAAAACAATAATAAAACCTTACCCCTAACCCCAATGTCACGGGAACTAAAGTTCAAAGAACTTGGTCGTATGAAGTAACCGATTGAATAAATTGCCGGAGGGATGATGTTTTTTTGTACCGTTATTTTTTACAATAATCCAAAAGTTTATGGGAAATATGAATGGGCTTTGTAGCGAGGAAACCATTGTCCCGCTAACTCTATTAGCCACCTCATAAAATACGTACGAAATTACATTGTTGAAATGAAATGTGTTGCAAATTCTTAGCCTGGGTGCCAGCCGAATTGAACCCCACCCACAACATAGTAGGCTGGGGGAGATTCGGACTGGAGTCGCTCCGTTATGGCGCCACTATGCTCGAACAAAAACTGTCGGACCAATCAAATTGTCAGGGAGGACTTTATACGATGATGGTCAGATGATCAACAGTAATCAACCACGTGACCAAAGAGCACTTGTGTTGAATCCGTTTACAACAAAGACGGCTGACGCTGGAGATTTGAGATATGAATATTCTGCCATGAAGTCTGTTCTAGAAGATATCGACAGCGCATTGATTTTAAAAGAGGAACAGAGAAACGCCATCAATACATTTGTTAATCGGAAAGATGTTTTTACCATCCTGCAAAATTTTAATTTATCAGCTGATTCGGCAAAAGTTTAATTTATCAGCTGACTCCGATGACCGCTAAGAAGATGGGACACAATGAAAATGGGCAACCCGGCCAAATCTATTAATCTATTAATTCATACGACCACATTTTGTTAACTTTTGTTCCTTCTCAATGAATTATGGAAAAATGCCACTACATCGAAAAGCCAGATGGCGCTCTCGTGCAGAAACTCAATATGTGCCACAGAAGAAGCACCAATACACAGGCAGCTCCAGGAAATGTATAAGAATATTTATATCGCTGTTCTTCAAACATTTTTAGGTATTTTTTAATGATAATAAAGAATATGTATAATGATTATGTTTGACAAGTGTTGCTTTTTGTAAATGCATGATATAAACGTCTCAAACTCACAGTGATTTTTGATTGATAATGACTTTCTAATAATCAAATAGCAATAGTACATGAAAGAACTGTGCATAATATCGCATTGCAATTTAAAACCGTCACAGAGCGGAATCGTGAAATATCGTCACACCCCTCAAATTAAGCCATTGGGTAATGTGTAAACACTGTGGGCAATGTGAGCATCACACACCAACATTGGCTCTACCGATGGCATCAGTTTGAGTTGGGACTAACTGTTTGTCCTAACCATGAAAGACGAGTGTAATTGTTATGTTTGCAGTTACATTTGCACAGAAATTAAACAATCTTATGGTAATTCAAAGCAACCTATCAAATAACAGGAGAACTCTCACGGGTGTTTGTTACCCCCTTGGCAACCAATCATTCAAAACCTTTACCGAAATTCTCATCCAAGCCTCTCTGCACCTGAAGTTGCAATCATTTAACCTCTAACCTTCATTTTTATAGCAGCACATTTCTCAGTCTGTCAACGTGAACCTCCCAGCCTCTTTACACCCCGCTCACATCCCAGCACAGCACACATTTTATTTTCCTCTCAAGCCACAAGAGCACACCAATGCACCCAGCGAAAAGCCTGTTTTCTTAAGTTTGATGTTTACGTTCTGCTTTGAAGCCTGTTTTCATCTAGAAAAGTCCAAGACACCCTAACTAGACGTGACACATTATTGGAGAACTAGGGTTGCCAACAGGGCACAGCTTATTAATAGCCATTTTTCTAAACGCTTGTCTCCGTTGCATTCCACAAACACAAAGCCTTACTGTTAAAAGAAGTTGGATTGCAGCGTTTAACTGAACATATTTGACATGTGGAAGACAGATTGTGTTTCACAGGAGCGTAAATATGTGAATGCAATTATCTGATTCTCTTTAAAAGCAAGGAATGCTGAACCGGACAAGTCGGAATACTGAGCGATCCATATGCAATGATTAAAAATGACTACTAATATTGCTTGATAAAGAGCTGCCTTCATTCAATGGTACAGAAACGTCTTGGTTATACACAAGACATTTATAACGTGGTAATTGTGCTATAATAATACACCTGTCACTGATGTCAGTATCACTCTGTCAGCAGTGCTTGTGTTAGTCGGGCATTTTAGCTTAACCTCTGACCCCGCTCTTTGATGATTTTTTGTGATGTGTTCAGTAGATCTCTCAGCTAGACTTTATTAGAAACTTCAGAACACCGAGAACCCCAAAGCTGTTGAGCTAAAAAAAGGTCCCTATCCCTATCCGAATCTTCAGCATTTAAAATATGAAGTTTTCCTAAACAATGAGTGCTCTGCAAGTCATTTTTTCTTCTAGATCTGTCTTAAAAATTCAAATGAGTATGTAGAGTAACCTGCAATTTTATGTTTCAAACAGAGATGGCGATAGAGAGGCAAAAGTTATGGATTGCAGCTTTAAACCATATGTGTTATTATTCAGTTTGATAGCAGTGTGTACCTGATGTATGTATATGTTGTGTTATTATCATTGCCAAGAGCTCTGCTTTTAGCTGCAGTTGCTTGAGCGCACAGTTCCCGTTTCCATCTTTTGTGGTTTGACGCTCAAAACAGACGTGCATGCATGAAAGAGGATTTGCCACAAAATGCTTACCTGTGATTGGCTTAATGTTAGTTCATGTAAATCTAAGTAATACACCAAAAAATATGAGCAGCGTTAAGTTAAAAAATTCAAAAGAATCATCTTAATTTTAAACTGGGGGGATATACTACACCAGGGCTAGTTAACTGGCAGCCCGTGGGCAAAATACGGCCCCCCAATCATCTTTATCTGGCCCGCCGGTCATCTTTGTCTGATTTAAATTCAGCACAGTTACAGTTAATCTCCTCCTTACTACTTTAGATCTCTCTTTACTTCCGGTCATATGGTCTGGCAGGTGGGCGGGGTCCGGGAGTAGATCGCTGCGATTAGCAATTAGCAACACGACCCAACTTCAAACAATCCAATCAGATGTCAACGGACAAATTTAAATCCATCCCTGGTTTATTTAATTTTAACTCTTTCACCGCCAGCGTTTTTTTAAAAAGTTGCCAGCCAGCGCCAGCGTTTTTTATGATTTTCACCAAAGTTTAATGCCTTCCAGAAAATGTTCTTCTTTAAATATATAAACATACAATATACCAAATGAAAGAACAGACCCTCTGCTTTCAAACAAAAAAAACCTTTCATCCTACCTTTAGTGGTTCTTTTGCAATCAGTTTTGAATATGGGTAGGTTTCTGCAAAAACACCACATTTTGAGCAAAAAGCAGAAATAATTCCATTTTTGTGACGGACTTTTCATAGAGATCCCATTCAGAGCGATCTTTAAAACAGACACAGACATGCAGCAGGGCAATTCTTCCGGGTTTAAAAAGTTGTGGAATGGCCTGGTGGATAATAGCTGTATTGTGGAAAGACGGAAAATCTCGTCATTGGCGGGGAAGCGTTTTCTCTTAATTGACGAGATATCTCCTCAATGGCGGGGAAAGAGTTAAAAACATAATCTCACAAAGTTGCGTGGTACAGTAACGGAATATTTTGCTCATTTATCCGTGTCATTGTCACGGATCTCCGCATTTTTCTGTGTCCGTACCACAGATTTTCTTTTCATTGTTAGTTTCACGTAATGGGAAATCAATTGGTTTTCCTATTTTTATCGTCAACTGGCGTTTGGGTTAGGATGTCATTTTATGTAACAGAATGTCGTTTTAACCCCAAACCCAAGCGACAATGGTATGAAAATAGGTAAAACAATTGATTAACCAATAGGTGAAACTGACACAGAAAAGTAAGTCCGTGGTACGGAATCGGAAAAATGCGGAGAACCGTGACGACACAGATAAATGAGCGAAATATTCTGTGACTATAATACGGAAATTCGTGAGATCAGGTTGCCGGTTTACTCAGATATACGTGACCATGGGGAAAATTGGGCAATCAAGACTTCCGTTTCTTGGCGACTCGAACGTTATCAGTAACACTTAAATCCTTTAAAAACGGCTTTAGTCACCTTACTATAGGGGGAAAATAAACGGCGCGGGTCGATAAACGTCACGTGACTCAAAAGTGAAATGTGTATTTACAACTTACCAGGTTGCCCAATGTCCTCACTGACACTCTTCCAAGCGAGGTCCTTTTTATTCCTGTCTCTATAAAAATAAGAGCTTGTGTCGTATAGCTCCAGGTGACTGCTCACGGACAATATCAAGCCTTCATGCTGAATGAGTGACTCCGGGCGGGGCTCCTGATTGGTTAATGTGGCGCGAAAATCCGCCAAAGTTCAAATTTTTCAACTCGGGTGTCAGCCGCAAATTCGCGTCATACGCAAAATTCACAAAAAGCACTATTCGCGAGTAACGCGCCATACGCTCAATTTGCGCCATTCGCACAAACCTCATCCGCGCCACGGGACCTCCAGACGCGTCATCACATTGACTCACGCTTGCCACCTCTAACGCGTCTGGTGAAAACACAGCATAAGAGCTCTTGCCGGAGAAAACGAAACTCTACACAGCAGTCCCAGACGTTGTTCCGAAGCTAAATGAAAATTAAGCGGAAGAACGTAGGAGGGCGGAGCCAGGCTAGTTCTACGCCTGTACTTGCTACTGTATATCGCTAATAATACAACAAATGTTTGCATCAGACAATTTCTGTAGAAGGCAATGACACAAAAATCAAGTTACCACAGTAAAACAGTAAAAATTTTGGTCTTATGTTGCCTAAACCATTTCTCTACTAGGGGGCCTAAATACACTTCCAACATGGGGTTAAAAGGTTAAGTAAGATTTAAGAACAAAAGTAATATATTACTTAGTGTTTGGTTATTCATATAACAAATATGCCATGCTCTAAAATATTTTACTGGGTAGAAATAGAGTAGGGTGCCTTAAAATACTTCAAAAAGTCAAAAAGGTTTAGATCCACTGATCTAAACTGGTGTATAGACTGATTTAATCATACTTTGGGTTATTTTCTACAGTGGCTGCCATCTGTATCATAAAATCAGATCCTTTGAACTGGCCATGGCCGGAATAAAAATATGTAAATAAATGAAACACATACTGTTTTGTTATCAGACCCAGGCCGAACAGATGGATCGATCCACTTGGGAATTTTGCGGGCTGCCCAGATGTCTACTGCCTCGTGGTCTGCAGGCCAGATCCAAACGAATAAAGGCACGGGACGTCTCTTTAAACACATAAAAACTCTAATGAATCGTTTCCTTCATTAACGAGTGATGATGAAACAAATATTGCAAACACACAATACAGCAGTCCTGTTTAGCAGAGAGATGCTATAAAAAACATTTGTTGTACAAAGATCCTAACAAGCAATAATAAAATACCCAATAAATATTGTTTTCAAATACTCAGTGTGTTCCTATGCATTATCATGCTGCGTGACATTGTTATGCTATACCAGAACCATAACTATATGATAAGATTAAACACTGTTGAAATGAAATGGTTAAAAATATATAAAACATCAAATATGATAAATAACATATGGTTTTATTTTCAACAAAATAATCAAAACAAGATCAAATGAACTGTATGTTATATATTACGAAGCCAGTGTTTGTCTATGGTGTCAAAATGTTTTGAAACACAGAATGTCCTCTGCGGGTCTGAAGTTTTTGAAAGTCCTTTGGTGGCGTCCAAACCCCATGTCTCTGGCCTATACTCACACTCTATTTATGTCAGAAAATGAAGTCGAACACTTGGCCCCTCCTAAATCTGTAAACTACAATTAAGCTAAATTCCAAGTTTATTTCCAAACGCCATCCTTGTTCCAGACCATGTGAAAGACTAGAGTCTAAAATTATAACACTTTGGTTCAGGCAACCCTCAGGTCAGCCAATTCCTCTATCATCTTTTCTTCCGCGCCTGTCTCCGGGTATGAGAAGTGGTTAAACGAACTTGTATCGTTTGTCACTTGTACACACACCCATGCCCAAAAACCTGATTTACAATATGTGTATACAGATGATGTGATTATGGTTGCCGTTGATCCTTTTCAATCACTACGTATCATTTCGGAATTTGAGTGACGGGTATGTAATTGGAAATCAGTTTCACTATGTCATTTCACACAATGTCGGGGCTCTTTACAGAGGCAGGGATACTAAAAGGTGAAAATAAGAATTACATTTGACAGGAGAGTCAGATATTACGAGGCTGAGATTATGCCTTCATCGCTGCGGTTTGAATGGATAGTTGTGTAAAGATGCACACACGTACGGTCAAACTGTCTGGTACAGGAAATTATATGGATTTTAATTGTGATAACCATGCACGAGTTTTAGCTGACAGTTTGCTCAGCACAGTAAACGGAAAGATTTGTAACTAATTTCATGCTTTTTTCGTAAAAATGTATAAATAGTATTTGATGTTATCTAAAATAATAATAATAATATAATAATATAATAATAATCTCCACAAACGTGTGGAGAATTCAGCACTGGGACAGCGCCGTCGGTTTTGAAAAACATTACTCATCTGACCATATGCAAAGGTACAAAGTCATCATATACAATAGACCCTTTTACTGTTTGTACACAATGATGACGTAGCAATGTATGCGCCCGCATTTTGGCAATGGGAGTATGGTGAGAATTAGCAGCATGTCAAATTGAAAAAAAAACATCCATGCGTGTAAAAAGCAAATGTGCATTGTCTAATGCTCTCTTTAAATAACAAAAACAACATTGCACCATTGACTTTTTAGTTGCCTCAAAATAGCAACACACCAACAATGCACCTGAACACACCTCGTTTTCAGACCAGAACGCCCATGGGCACACAAATGGGCGCAAAATGCCTTTGCTATTTAAACAACGTGACGCTAAACATGAAAATGATAACTGCGCTGGGCTGAAACTAGCAACAATCACTTTGCGCTGCATTGCGCCATGTGTATGTTAGGGCCATGCAAGCATTTTGGGGATAAAAATCCACTTCTTTTGGTGAAACATAGTAAAGATGCATAAAGATGCAACAAAAAAACTATTTTAAGGACGGTTTCACATTTGGTGCGATTGCCTGGTCCGAACCGGAGTTCGATTGCTCCCCCCTCCCCATGCCCCCCATGGACTAGTGTGTTCACATATTATTTTTGCATCCGAACCGCGAAACCGCTTGCATCATCAAGCTGCAGCCGGCGCGTTCTCATGTTGCTTGGCAACCGCTGTAAACGAGAAGACGACAAGCGTGATTGACGAACTGCAAGCAGAGAGATGATTTCTGAATGCCTCCGCAAAAATTGACGTCGGCGGACAGACCGTTGTCATCTAAACGACTTTAGTATGTTTGGGGCAGACATACGCAAGCGTGTTTCTGTATTATTTCTTTAAGAACAAAAACAAAGGTTTAAAAAAAATAAGAAGAAAAGTCAAGCAAGCATTCTATGCATTTTGTTGTCAAGGTAAGTGCACGCACACAAACACACACGTCTGTTTTGGTGGGACATTCCATATAATACGTAATTAACAGTGGTTCACTTCCGCGATTTGGTACGATTGCGCTCACATTAGCACCGAACCGATCTGGAGTTCACATGAACCGGACCCCAGACCACCCTTTTTAAGCGGACTCGAGTACGTTTCGCGGGTGCGCACCCGAGTTCGGAAGACAGCGTTCACATCATCCAAATGTACCGAACTCTGATGTCAATCGAACCCGGGTGCGCACCAAAAGTGCTAATGTGAAAACGCCCTAAATGTTGATAGTCAGAAGGTAAAAATGAAGAAACTGAACCACACTTTAGAGGGCGCTGTGATCCATGTGACTGCCACATACGAAAACTCAAAAATCGACGTGGCGTTAAATAAATCTGCGATAAAGCGGTATTTCTGAATGTCCTTATTAAGTGGATTTGAAGTGAAGGTATTTGATGAAAGTATAATACGTGCTGAGAGCAAATATCATTCTCATTTTTGGAGGAGGTGGCTTTTAGAGGCTTTTGCACTGGAGTTTCTCAATTGTAAATCTTGTATTGTACATCTTGACCGATAAATTTACAAAAGTAACCACAGACCAGAGTATTATATCACTTTACACATTAAAATATTGAATCGTTTAGTATCACATTGCATTGTATTGCATCTATCCATCCATCTATATTTAGCCATAATGGAATTATTTTTAAGGAAAATCTGGGTCTTTACTCTGCAAACTCTTTACAAACTGCAAATAATAAAAATGATGGTAAATTCAGATACAAGGATCCATATGTAGATATCAAAGAACTCAAAATCAAAGGCTCTTGAACAACAATAGAAAGCTATTTTTTCCACACGTTTTTAAGATACCACAAACAAGTATGAGATTTTACAAAGTTTTCCATCCAGTCGTTTTATTGCTTTATTCAATCTTTTACGATGTTTACTATTTATTCAGCATTGACATTAAATTGCTAAACCTCCCACATCCTCTCTTACGTCTTCCTGAAGGAATTTATGGGACGAGAGGCTCACGTGCACATCCTACAGATGTGAGGTGTCGGTCAGCTGTTGCCCGAGCGATTCATTGCACCTCAACCTGGCAACCCAAACAGGAAAGCCTTTTTGTGGAGGTCTGTGCTGTAATTCATTTCAAATCAAAGCCAAAAACGAAACACAATACTTATATGCGCTGTGGAGTTATCCACATAGTATTGAAGTAAGACAATTTAATCCCAGTCTGATTCAAGGCGTGTGCCACATGTGGAGACCGAGAGGAATAGAGGGATGGACAGAGAGAGACATACATCCATTAGTCCCATTTATACTAATGTGTACCTGTCCAGTACAGCTCAACTAAAGAAATTTCCTTGCAGAGAAAACATATTACATTTGTATCTTAAGCAATCTAGACTATCTGATTCAAATAAGCCATTAAAGATGACCAGACAATTACTAAGACAAAAATACCCACTTCAAACAATACAGTGCAAACAGGTTACAGGTTCAGACGAGAAGGATTTGTGTCATTCATTTGAACAATCAAGACCATATTTCACTTTTGTCTGCATGCATTTTATGCCACACAGATGTAAAAACACACTAACTAAATTGAAGTGGATCTAAAATAAAACCCTGCGGTACCCCTCTGAGTAAGGGAACACGTGTGTCATGCTGTCTGGGATCACCTCCCCAACATCAGTGAGTCATTCATGAGTCATTCCAAAGAAATTCCCACAAATACACATAGCTGCATGTGGGTGAAAGAGAATTCCCAAATTGATTGTGCGTAACTCAATGTATTATCCTGTGTATTTGTACTAATAAGCCAGTGGACAGGTGACCGGATACAAGGGAATGTTATACTGTATAAGGGGTTAAACGAACTGGACTTGAACCTGCACTATTTACCATCATTTACGTCTTACGGTCATGCATTTGGCAGATGCTTTTATCTACAGTGGCGTACACTGTACAGTGGATATGCGTGCACCCTAAGATCGAACCCATGACCTTTGCACTACTAATCCAACATTCCTGATCTCAATAAAGTATTGCCCCATTCTCAAACCCTACACAAAAGGGCACAGCAACAAACACTCATTAAACGTGTCTTAACATTGAGACTATTGTTCGTCTGTATCATTGTCATGTATCCGTGTGTTGACTTGGCATTAAATCCCTTTTGTCTATTCACTCTTAAAGACAAACACAATCCTACAGTCGGGCTTGCATACTTTTGTTTCTCACCGAAGGCCTAATGGAACAGCCCTCAATCTAATCGTAGCTCCGGTTAGACATCAATCACACAAACGTAAAATGCAGAAGACATTCAACTTCCTGAGGTAAATCCTCAACTGTTTGTTTATTTATCCAGTGCTCAAAATGCAGATGTGCTATATATTATAAACACCAAGCCATTTCCTCTGCAACACGTTTATAGCATTAAGAAAATATTTTGTATTATTTTTGTATAAAAAAAATTTATTACTGTGTACGCTACGTATCAGCAAATGATGGAAATACAATAGCATTTATTACACGACTCATTCGAATGGTTGATTCGCAACATTTGCAGGTTTGTTATTGTCTTAAAAAATGTCTTAAAATAACCACCATAATCGAAGTGCAACCTTCCAATCTCTGTGATGAAGCCAACACAAAAGTGACTTAAAGTGCAATTCATCAACGGGCCACTAGAGGCTGGCTCAAAAAGGGAGTCAACCCCCATAGACCCCCATGTTAAAATGCCAGCTTTAATGTAGAAAATAATAGGGCGGTTTCCCTGACAGGGATTAGACTAGTCCTAGACTAAAATAAATGTAAGAGCTGTCCAAACTGAAAACAATTTGCGCTGACATATCTTAAAATACATCAGTGCCCTTAGTTTTGCCTTAAAATGCACACAAGTAATGTTTTTATGTAATGTAAACTAAGGCCTAGTCCTGGTTTAGGGTAATCCCTGTCCTGGAAACTAGCCCAATAGGTTTACAACCTGGTACAAAAAGTGATTTTTATCTATATAGCTTATTTTGCCCTTCAAGACAGCTGTGAGGGGTAAAAAATTTTGGACAGTAATCCATTTAAATTATAATAAGCCTTAAAGTTCTGCATAGTTAACCCTTTCCCTGCCATTGACAAGTTAACTTGTCAAATAAGAGAAAACGCCAATTTCCTGCCAATTACGAGTTTTTCCGGCAATCCATATTTCTGCTATTATCCACCAGGTGGCGCTCTTATACAACTTATAAAACCCGGAAGCAACCCCTTATGGCAAACAGTTCAAACTCTGTGTATGTTTTGATCATGGTTCTGAATCTGATCTCTATCAAAAGTCCTTTACAAAAATGCAATTATTTCAGCTTTTTGCTAAAAATTTTGTAATGAAGGCAGAATAATTGTATCGTGGGAGCAGGCTTCACTCAATTTCTAATATAATATATATTAAAAGAGTGCTTGACCAGACATATAAGTAATTTCAAAGAAGAAAAAGGGCCGCACTTTGCATATAAAACGTATTTATTGAATGTGGCCCTTTTTCTTCTTTGAAATGAATGAAGGTAGAATAATTTTTTCATATGATATATTTTTGTCATATGATATATTGTATGTTTATTTAAAGAAGAAAATTTTCGTGAAGGCAGTCATCTTTTGTGAAAATCATAAAAAATGCTAAAGCTGGCTGGCAACTTTTTTTTAAAACGCTGGCGGGGAAAGAGTTAAGGTCATGGCCACTTGAGTGATGGTTGAACTATCACTGCTGTCACTACCATCGAGCTAATGGTTTCAGCAACCCGTCACTTCAGATTCATCTACGTGCCGCCTCTTTACCCATTTTCGGTTATCCGCAAGTGACGGCAGGCTCCTCCAAATATTGCCTTTAAAAAAATATCTTCACAAACCTATGGGTGATATCAGGGACAATACGGCCCTATTTTTACAGTCTATGGTATAAGCAGAATAAATGACTCCGGTCTTTTATATTATTTGAAAATAATGCAAACCTGCAGTGTAACGCGCACAACACGAAGCAAAAAATATAAAATTTAAGTGATTTTGTGTATAAAACAAGCAAATAAATCTGCCAATGGGGTAAGCTAATTTTTCTTGAATTTTTCTTGAATTTAGTGTTTAAGAAAAATGTTCAAGATTTTTTTTGCTTACCCCATTGGCAGATTATTTATTTTTTGCTTGTTTTATGCACAAAATCACTTAAATTTAATATTTTTGGACTTATTTTCTTGGGTCGTTTTGCTCATCAAGAAAAAATATCTTTATTTAAGAATTTTTTGATATTTTTACTGAAAACAGGACAAAAATACTAAGAATATTTTTTCTTGAAAATCATTTTTTGCAGTGTACCACCTTGGGTGTGCATTATTTTTAAATCATTCAATGGCCAGTCATTAATGATTCCTTACATATTAATTTTTTATAAAAAGAAGGTTGTGCACCTAAAATCAGAAGCAAAAGCCGCTAAACGTCACCTCCGTTGAAAATGAGATAATGATGTATTATACGTTTATCAAATACTTTTTACTTCAAATCTGCTTATACCTCAAGCCATTCAGAAATACCGCTTTGTTGGTAGAATCCATTAAGAGTCTGATAAAATGCTCATTTACAAAAAAAATGTTCTTCATTTATTTTTTATTTGAATACAATATTGCAGAGATATTTTAGCACATTTAGCATCTGGTTAAAATGTGGATGTTTCGTAAATAAAAAAGCCGACCACACTACCCCAAAGTGAAATGACAGAGATTGTTCGAAGACAAATACAATTCGGAGACACAGACAGAAAGAAAACTAAAGTTGAGAGAGCTGGGGAACAGATGAATAAAAGATAAATGTTTTTTTCTTTCTCAGACAAAAAACAAACAGAGAACAGTTGCTTGTAGCTCTTCCTCAAAAGCCTGATCGTCGTCTCACCGTCCCTGTCTCGTTTTTTACATCTTGAGCCAAGTCTAACAAACACTAGCCTACCTCTATACACTCCTCCTACCTCTTTCTGACCTCAAACTACCTCAGCTGTATTCTTTTAAAGCCACACCTTTGACTAAATGGCTACAAGTCTGAGCCACATTTGCTGCCCAGAACAGCCCAGATAGACAGGAAGTGACATTTTGATTGACAGGTAAAGCGACCAATCACTTTATAGTTTTTTTATAGTTCTTTATGATTGGAGATACCTGAAATAGAGTATACAATATTAAAACCATACACTGTAAAAAAGATGGACGTAGTGTCCGTGACGTCACCCATAGGTTCCTGAAGATTGTTTTTGAAGCTTAAAGTAGGCGGCGCCTGCCGTTGCCGTCTTGGCCGCGTGTCACAGCGCATCACTCGCGGATATCCGAAAATGGGTAAGGAGGTGGGACTTGTTGCTGAAACCACACCCGCCTAGATCGAATTTAGTGACAGCAGTGGCTGTTCAACCGTCACTCAAATGGCCACGCCCTTAATTATGCAGAAACTTAAGGCTTAATATCATTTAAACGAATGAGTTACAAAAAAATTCACCCCTTCAAAGTTGTCATGAAGGGCAAAATTAGCTATACAGACCAAAAACACTTTTTGTACCAGGCTGTAAACATCATATTTTCTGCTCTGAAGATGGGCATTTTAACATGGGGGTCTATGGGAAATGACTCCCTTTCGAAGCCTCTAGTGGGCAGTCAATGAATTACAGTTTAAATCACTTCCGTATCGGCTTCATCAGAGAGATCGGAAGGTTGCCCTTCGGTCCAGAGTCACAACGAACAGCCGTGTGTGTGTACATTCAACCCCCTTAAATAACTGAGTTTAAAACATTTGATTTCACTAACCTGCTAAATTTAATACAAGTTTGGAAAGTGTGACAAATTTTGTCGATGTAATCTCTGAATTTAACCCATCTTCGTGATGTACTTCGAGCCGTGAGACTCGAAGCCAGACTCTTACCACTAGGCTACGACTGGCCTAAAGGAAAATCTATAAATTATTTAATCCTCAAAATGTTTGAATGCATCAATCCGCAATATGTAAACACAAGTGGAATGATAAAAAATTTCCTTTCTGGATCGAAAAAACACTTTCTGGTTTTGGTGTGAAATATACATCAGACGATCGATGAGAAGAATGTGGGCACTACAAGGCCCTGACATCGGAAACAAACAAATTCCCACAGACTCACAAACAGTCCCAACTCAGCAGGGGGATCAAATGAGACAATGGCAGATTTTTTGACTCATTCCAAATGTTTACAGATATGAGTAAACCATCAGTCCTCGTTGCTGACTCACTGTCTGAGAACATTAAGTTATCTAGTGACTTAACAGTTGAAAGACAGCCTAACTTTTTCCAATCCATACTTTGTATGTCAGTATGTCAGTGGCGGTTGAATGAGATTGTGAAACAACGGCAGAACATCCAGTAAGAGATGACTGGAATGAAAAGAATAGTTGGTCAGCTCTCCAAATAGAGATCCATTACAGATTACGTTCCTATAAACATCTGTCTGGAAACGGAACAGTGAATAACTCCCCGTTGAATGGGTTGGATACAGATTGTAAATTGTTGCTTACAGGAATTCTGCGAACTTAAGTCAGATAAATGCTACATTTGCCTGCAAAGAAATATTTCTGTGATGTTTAGATTGCATAACATTTGTTCAACGAAAGGTTATTCATGTTGAAATGAGACACGTGTACAGTATCGGCTCACCTTGGACAAATCTCACAAGTATCATGTGCCAAAACAAAAACCTCACTCACTCACACTTAACCAAATCACAGTTAGGGTTAGCATTAAATCTTTGAAAAAAACGTTTCTGACATGAAGTGTTTCCATCTAAAATGCTTTGACTTCTTAAATCTCAAACTCACTGTAGCTCCACTAAGGCCCAATCCCATTTCTCTGTCTTACCCCTTACCCTTACCCCTACCCCTTAGTTTTGCACGTTCACGTGAGAGTAAGGGCTATCCCAATTGGCCCTTACCCTCACGTGAACGTGCAAAACTAAAGGGTAGGGGTAAGGGGAAGGGGTAAGACAGAGAAATGGGCATAAATGCCATTTTTCAACCACGCATCAACTGTATGTTATCTCTTGCTTTACGGCCCGTTCGGACCGCCAGTGATAAGCAGTACCAGAGCGACGTAATAGAATTCATTTTAGATGAAGCTTGGCAACTTCTGGCGACACAAGCCAAAGTGACAGTTTGCAACCGGATTGGGCATGTCCAGAGGTGCAACAAAGTTGAGAAATGTTTAACTTGAGTGACTTTCGAGTGCCAATGAGACTACCAATGAGAACGGAGCAGTGACATTCACATCATCCATCTTTCGTCAGTTAGGGGGCGTGCACACCAAAGCTTTTACGCCCGCGGCCGGCGCATGTCTTCAATTGTTTCCAACGTTTTTCAAAAAAGCCCGCAGCTAGCGTTTTTTTCCGCGCTTTTTTTGAACGGCGAGAGCTGAAAGGGATTCAACTTTGGGTGAAAAGCTCCGCTTGTCAATGTCAGTTCTCACACGGCTGTCCAATCACAGTGGAGGAGGGGCGGGACAAGTATCACAACAACCAACCGGTTCACAGCTCAAGTATCACAGCTACCGAAGCGCTCAGCTGAAGAAGGCTGGCGCTCAGCTGAAAAAACAGCTGGCATTCAGGGTCCTCCGGGCGTTTTAGCCGCATAAAAAAACTCATTTGTTTATGACAAGCTGATTTGGAAACGCCTCCCAACGACCTCATCGAAAGAGATGGGTGACAGCAAGAAAGTGGCTGGTGGTCTAAACACTACCCAGTCTCACAAAATTTTGTGATATAGTCACGTATTTTTTGATTCTTTTTATGTGATAATATCACAAATTTCCGCGTTTTTCGTGATCGTATAACGAATTTCTGTTTTCGTGTGATTATCATGTATTGGTTACTCAACTGCTTTTTCCTATTTTTAAACCATCGTCACTTCGATTTAGGGTTAGATTTGGTGCTTGCATTAGAATGTCACTTTATACATTGGTTTATACTATTTTTTCTAATTAAATTTTTTTATATGTCGTCTGGCGTTGGGGTTAGAGTTGGGTTTGGGTAGGGATGTCATTTTATGTAAATCTAACCCTAAACCGAAGCGACAATGGTAAGAAAATAGGACAAAACAGTTGAGTAACCAATACGTGATAATCACACGAAAACAGGAATTCGTTATACGATCACGAAAAAAATGCAGAAATTCGTGAAAATATCACGAATTTTTTTTAAAAAAAATACATGATTATATAACGAAATTTCGTGAGACTGGGCTGTCTAAACAAGGGGTTACTTTCAGTGGCTCAACCTTTAGTTTTAAAAGGCTTCTCTTAAGGACGTATGCCAGAACTCAAGTGTATTTACACTTGTTTGTTTATTTGTGATTCAATGTCCTTTAATGAAGAGGTATGTTTTTGAATAGGACAGTATAACTCTTTTCTAAAACCGAGACAGCATTTTGAGCCCTGATAAAGACATTACTGATGCAAAAGTCACTCCAAGACCTCTAAAAAACGAACTGAAACCGAACAATTTTGAAAACCCCTGCCAGGGTGAGGAGTTTAAGAAATGCCGGTTGCAGTGTTGCCTTGTACACAGCAATACCAGGGTTTTTGCCTTGCGACGTCACTTTTGATCTGTCAAGGTGGCTTTACGATTTGGGTTATATCGCCTCCTGCTGGTGTGGCATGCTCTTGACAGCGCTTGATAGTGTGTTTTTGCTTTTTCATGTGGATGGAGATTTCTTTTAAATCGAGCATGTGTGGATGGGATTTTTTGGGGAGGAAAAACTCAGGTTCTAAAAATACCCGTCTCCGTGTGGACTAGGCCTAAGATAACATCACTTTGGCCCTGATCTATGGCAGCACTGCTTGAGAAGATTATCCTTCGTTATGGTGTCTTAGAAAGCAGCTGTCTATGTAGACAACTCACTATAGTTTTGGAACAGAGCTCAAGGTTGAGATGGACACCTACTTGTACAGTACTTCCACCTACAGCAAGAGTGACCTTTCCCATGTAGCTACTTCACGAGTTACAAATAAGTCGGATAGATAAATTGGTAAACATATTTGGCGTACTGTACTTGGAGAGTGCTCTGAGATTTGTAATTGGCCCTGGAGCACCCCCCCCCCCAGGTTTAGGAAGTAGCCTGGTGAGTGAGAGGAGACGAGTGATGGAGGGATTCTGAAGATTGGGGAGAATCCTTAGGTGAGGAGCTTGCCTTGGTGCTGATTGGGTAGATTTGTTGACTACTGATTGTAGACAGCTGGTGACAATTGCTTAGCTTATTTTGACGTGTTACTCACAAACTACATTAAAGGAATAGTCTACTCATTTTCAATATTAAACTATGTTATTACCTTAACTAAGAATTGTTGATACATCCCTCTCTCATCTGTGTGCGTGCACGTAAGCGCTGGAGCGCGCTGTGACACTTCGATAGCATTTAGCTTAGCCCCATTCATTCAATGGTATCAAACAGAGATAAAGTTAGAAGTGACCAAACACATAAACGTTTTTCCTATTTAAGACGAGTAGTTATATGAGCAAGTATGGTGGCACAAAATAAAACATAGCGCTTTTCTAAGCAGATTTAATAGAGGAACTATATTGTATGGCGGAACAGCACTTTTGGGAGTACTTCGACTCGGCGCAGTAACACCCTCCCTCTCCCATTATGAGAGGGAGAAGGGGAGTGGACTTTTCAGGCGAGTCGAAGTTATCCTAAAAGTGCTATTACGCCATACAATATAGTTCCTCTTTTAAATCCGCTTAGAAAAGCGCTACGTTTTATTTTGTACCACCAAACTTGCTCATATAACTACTCGTCTTAAATAGGAAAAACGTTGATGTGTTTGGTCACTTCTAACTTTATCTCTGAGTGGTACCATTGAATGAATGGGGCTAAGCTAAATGCTAAGGAAGTGTCGCAGCGCGCTCCAGCGCTTACGTGCACGCACACAGATGATAGAGGGATGTAACAACTCTTCTTAGTTAAGGTAATAACATATTTTAATATTGAAAATGAGTAGACTATTCCTTTAATAAACATCATGTAATGCATTGTGGACATGCATCACAGACCCAGTGTAAGACAAGTATTTGTGGTTAAAAAGTATATATAATATATAGTAATGTTATACAATGATGATCGTTTCCCTAATGCCGAGTTCAGACTGCATAATTTTCAAACTAGTCGGGTCACAGATGTTTTCAAACTGCGTGACTATCTGGGGTAGTGTTCAGTCGCTGCTGTTTCAGACTGCATGATGGATTGGCGACAGGGGGTTTCATAGGAAGAATCGCCCACAACTTTGTCCCGGTTCGCAAAACCAAACGCACACGAGAAATGATGCGAAGGAAACAATGCGAGGTCACAAGTGCAAGGCCGGAGTTTTCATGTGAGACTGGGATTATTATTAAAAATGGTAACTCACAAGAAGTTGCATGTGCGCTCATTTGCACCAGAAAGAAGAAAAGAAATAAAGATTATACTGCCCTGTATGTTGCTCTCTCATTGGCTGTAGGTCATCACCGATGTTAAAGGTAGGGTAATAGATTTGATCCTGAAACATTTTTAGTTATGCTGGTTAAAAGTCTCCTCACATTCTGATAGCAATCACTGTGTTAAGTTGTTTAAATGTATTTGTAAAAATTTATGTCATCTGTGAAAGGTGTAGGACCAAAAAATGTTCAACAAATCATAGATTTCGGTCCGAACGGACGTTTCCTTTTATGTCCCTCATACGTAAGCGTAATTTGAATTCCCACCGCGCCGCGAGTCCACGCAGATACCATACGTCATCGGCGCGTTCACGTGTGCTCTGGCTATAAACAGCGAGAACAGCAAACTTTTTTGCTGAATTGACAACCTACACAGGAGCAACAAAACTAAATGCATCTTTTATAACAACAACAGCAAAAACTGCCTGGATCAGCAAGAGCAAAAACCCAAATTAACATCTGTAACTTTACTGCTTTACCGCGAGATGCAAACAACTACAGGAGGCAAAGGGTCTGAAAGGGTCGTTGCACTGTTTATTTTGGTAAGGTAGGTACGCAATATGTTTGTATTGAGATGGATTCAGATATTCTACTTTGATGAAACGTTGTGTTGCTTATGAAATTTGTGTTCGTTTTCCGGATTAGCATAACAATATAGTTACTACGTCTACACAATCGAACATGTGCTTAAACTAATTCTGATGTAAACCAGTTGTTTATGTTGGTTATTTTGGAAATGTTATTCAAAGTTTTCTCACTGGTGAATGAGACATGAGACGTGACCGTCTGATCTGTGCATGTTCATGTGTTTGGAAAGAGGCGTGACTTTGGATGGCGATTTGACTTGAGGGTGGGATCGGGATTTCATTGCTAGGCGGCTACCGTTAGCATTTTTCAAAATGTGTTACCCTACCTTTAATTTCCATCAAAACACATTTCACATGGCATGATTTTGAATCGGCGACAGGTCCAGGTATCTAGCATGCCAAATCTCTCACGAGTGTTGGCGACTCATCAGCGATTCATCTTTGATAATTCACACTGTGTGATTGTCATTCGCGTGCACGAGAATCGATTTGCCTGTGATTTCGGGCATTTGTCTGCGATTTCTCAAAACCTGTCGGCGAGTCAAAATCAGGGCTAAAATCGTGCAGTCTGAACTCGGCATAAGTAAGACCCTAATTCCTCATTTGGGTTTGTGTAGAACCCTTTGAAGCTGCATTGAAACTGAAATTTGGACCTTCAACCATTGTTCCCCATTAATCAGTATATGGAGAAAAATCCTGGAATGTCTTCTTCAAAAACTTTCATTTCTTTTTGACTGAGAAAAGAAAGAACATGAACATTGTAGATGATATGGGAGTCTCATGAATTTTAAGTTGTTAAAGTGAACTATTTCTTTAAAAGAACTGTTATATAATGTTGGTGATGTTAAAAATTCATTATAGAGGAGAAAAATAAGAAACACAAATAAATAAATAAATATAAATAATGAGAAAATACCATTTCGCTTTAATAACAAACGCTGACTGTGCTCTGGTATATTAGTCACTAACGCTCTGTGACCCAGATTCCCTGTTGTTGTCAAATTATTTAGGTCTCATGTCATTTCGCAAGACTGTGAGAAAACCGGACATGTTCTGAAGGACAGAACAAATCCAGAGACTCTCACAGATTTTGTTTAAAAAAAAAAAACTCTTAATCTACAGCCAAAGAGACGATCTTTCCAAAAAATGTGCACAAGAGTTAAACATATTGACAGGAACTGGGTTGGAGAAGCAACATGTTTTTTGTGAATGAAGTAAGTGTCCTGGGTAAAGATGGTGACTAAACACACATGACCTCCCAGGCTGACTCATGGATCTGTGTTTATCATTAATACTGTGTGAATCACTATGTAACCACATGCTATCATCTGAATAAATATTTAAAGTACAGAACATTTATACTCTTAAAACTTTCAACCCAATAGTTATTTTGACCCAACAATGGGTTATAACAACCCAGTATTTTGTGTTAAAACAACCCAGTATGTTAACCCAGCGGGATGGGTTCTTCAAAATAACCTAAAATGTTTTTTAAAGGGTACATAATACTTTTAAAATTAAAGGTGCTTCATAATGCCATTAGAAGAAACCTTTTTGCATGTATAGATAACATCTGTAGAAATTTTCTTCTTCACCAAGAAATGGTTCTTCTAAGAACCTTTGACTGAATGGCTCTTTGGGAAACCAAAAAAAGGCAGATGATTTTATTTCTACCAACTTACAGCATATTCAAGATGTCCTGTATGTACTTTTATCAGTTTGCATGTTCCCTGAAAACCAAACCCATGACCTTGACGTTGCTAGCACCACACTATAACACAGCTACTGTACTGTATGGGCAGTAATTTACTACAGTATTTACAGACTAGCAACAATTGGATACAATAATAACAGTATGAACAATCGAATAATGCCAAGGATTGTGGTTAGTGTAGCAAGAATAACCATTGCATCTCTGCACATGGAAATAGTATGAAGTCATCTTGCCATTTGATAAAGCGCTTGCCATATTGTTTGCATTAGACATCAGACATGAACAGTCAATGTGCAGTCTGCTATCTGAGGTCAAAATTACAAGCCATCGAGCCGGATTCCCACAAGAAGTGAGACATGAGAGATGAGTCATTATCATTGTGTACCAAACCCGGGTCACACCAGACTGATCGAGCCTGTAGTTGGAAGATTACAGCGCGTGCCATATGGAAACAAAATCCACAGGTCTGATAACATCCCTGCAAACTAGGCAAAATTCACTGTGTTGAATCCAACTATGTTATTTACTGAAGAAAAATCGTGCACTGCCTTAAAAATACTTTGCTGCCGTAAATTATTTTGTTGAATCATGTTGTGACAACTCATCTCTGTTGACATGACTTGTAAATCTGAGTTGATTTAACAAAAAATTTTAAGGCAGCAAAGTTATTTTTTTACAGTGTGTAGATTTGAAGAGATTTGGGGGGGGGGGGTTTGGGGGGGTGCACAATAAACATCACAAGAAATCTGAAATGAGTCCACTGGAGAAAGGTAAGAACCAGACACTGTAAAAAAAATGTATAACAACTTGTTTTTTGCAAGTCAATTCAACCTACTATTTCAAGTTTGGGCTTGTAAAACATTGACATAACTTATAAAAACGAGTTTAACTTAATTGTTTTATATTTTTAAAGGGGACATATCATGACCATCTGACTGTTTTCATGTTTAAGTGCTATAATTGGGTCTCCAGTGCTTGTATCAACCTAGAAAATGTGAAAAAGATCAACCCAGTAACTTCGTTTTGGGAAACCATTCTCTGCAACCATGTGAAAAAATAGTTAATTGAAATGTTGGCTCCCCTTGTGATGTCAGAAGGGGATCTTATTATAATAAAACTGCCCTTCATCTGCACTATCCAGCACAATTGAGTTTCAATTTCAGCAAACCACCATCATGGCGATCAGCATTTGCATCTCATCAGCTCATTTGCATTTTAAAGGACACACCCAAAAACGGCACATTTTTGCTCATACCTACAAAGTGGCAATTTTAACATGTTATAAAGAAATATCTGTGGAATATATTGGGCTAGAACTTTACATACAGTATGCACTCTGGGGACACCAAATATTTATTTTATATCTTAAAAGTCTTGTGAAATGTCCCCTTTAAGGTAAACACTGCAAAAAATGACTTTCTAACTCAGTGTTTCCCTTTCAATACGGTTCACTTCGCATTGCGTCAGTTAGCTGACGCTATGAGGGGAAACTCCTGTTTACTCCGTGACTGAAGCCTATTGGTTAACGTCTGTACAAAGTACAGACCAATGACGTTTGAACCCGCGCGCGGGAGGAACGCGTCCCTATATAAGCGCGGTTCAATCGTCAGGAGCTCATTATTTTCTCCTTCAGCGCGAACCTCTCGCTGCTCCGAAGAAAAAGAAGAAGCCTTACCTCGCCGTTGACAAAAGCCCTGCAGCGGAGTCCAGGCCTAGCGTCTTCCCCTGCCGTTTTCCGGCTGAGAACCGAAGATAGCAGAGTCCAGGTCTAGCGTCTTCCCCTGCCGCTTTCCGGCCGAGAACCGAAGATAGCCTTCGCTTGCCGTGGTACGAGCCCTGTGCAGCGGACACACGCCTGACGAGGTCTCCCCTGCGGCCGCCCGGTAAGATCAATATTTTTAATATAAAGCTATAAGCTAAAAGAGCAGGCGCTGTTGTAATAGCGTCCAGCACAGCGGCTCGGTGAGCCTCTCTGCTATGAATTTCCTCCGAGCGCGTTACCGGTCTGGCACCTCCCACGCCGGGACCGCGCTTATGCTTTGGTTGTCTTATCCATGTTTCGTGCTCCCCCTGCTGTTCCTCTCTCGCCGGGATGAACACACGGCGAGCCATGAGACTAGATGGATGCATAGACAAGCACACACGGACTAACCCCCCCTGTGTTCTGTCACACCGCAACCGTTCATGCTTACAGAGTCCCTTCGCTCCTCTTACATTCAGTGGCGAGATCTCTGGCACATATATTAATCCCCCGAGTGCATCGGGTGATACCGTCACGACGCATGGCTGTTCTGTCTGTGTTGCTGCTCCCCTCTGCCGTTCCTCTCTTGTTGAGATGAACAAGCGGGGAACCGTAGACCTGGATAGATGCATACGACAAGCAAACACGGGCGGTCTGCCCCTGTCTCTGTCATAGCACAGCCACTCGTGCTCCACGCTCGCGGAGTCCCTCGCTCCTTTCCCCACAGTGGTGAGGTCTCTTAACGGCTTAGCTAGCACGCGGTATTACGGCTCGCTGCCTCTAAATGCAGCTGTCCAGTGTTCAACGATTACAGAGCTTCATGCCCCTCCCCTCCTGGAGCGGCGCGATCTCATTCGTCTGCTCGATAGGGCCGATTCGCCGCTATTGGAGCACCAAGAACACTCATTATAAGAGAGCTTCATGCCCCTCCCCTCCTGGAGCGGCACGATCTCATTCGTCTGCTCGATAAGGCGGACACGCCTCTATTGGAGCGCTAAAACACTTATTATAGAGCTTTACTGGCCTGAGCCGATCTCACTTCAGATAGCTCATTCTTTGTCTGCCTGGTAATTTCTCTCTGGTTTAGACGGAATCAGAGGCAGAACGAATTTGTTTATAATATACTGAGGCCCGAATACCTCCCTTTATTCAGTCCCGTCCTATATCAGTGCGCTGAATATTGGTACATTCTTATATATATACCCGGTTTTTCTGCCCTTTTAATAAACGGCAAAACCGCGGGCCTCACGGCAGACTTCCTCTCTGCGATGGGTTCAGTCTGACATTAAACCACCTAGACATACTACCCTGCTCCGTGAGCCGTTCGGTCACCGTCACTACTGAGGCTTGTGCACCTGAACGGCTGAGCTCTGGTCTCCGCAGCACAGCTGCATCAACAGAGAACGAAACTGTCTGGGAGAAAGGGGTTATGTCGCGCCTCGGCTGGACTGCCCTGAAATGTTTTCTGTGTGCTGTTTATCCAAACATACTGTGTAATACTGTCGGCTATGCGACCTCACTATAGTGGCGAACGGTATTTAATTCCTCTAAAAAGAGTAATTTCCGTGCTTACTATACTGTGTTTTGACACCCACGGTTGTACGGTGTCTCTAAACACTTTATCGCCTTACTGACAAGCAATCAGTAATACGCACACACGGCCCGCTGTCCATAATTCTATCGACGCTAGCC
This sequence comes from Misgurnus mizolepis, assembly GCA_025389145.1. Classification (NCBI taxonomy): domain Eukaryota; kingdom Metazoa; phylum Chordata; class Actinopteri; order Cypriniformes; family Cobitidae; genus Misgurnus; species Misgurnus mizolepis. The sequence continues at coordinate 37,163,719 of JAIFKI010000012.1, read as the reverse complement.
GAAAAAAACCCCGGTTTGGCCATATACTGTGTATTGACACCCCACGACTGTACGGTGTCTCTAACACCTTTCTGCCAAATTCGCTCGCAGCCCACCTCAGTTTCTCCGCTACGATGCTGATGGCGCAAACGAGCACGGTCTTACGGCTGTTATTCTCTCTTCCTAGAGGAAGGACAGCCTCAGACTTTTGCATGGCTCCAAGCGTTTGAATCGCGCCCTCTCCGGACGGCCACTCAAAGGCTTACAGCCAAGCGGTTTATGACGTTTTTCGGCCATATAGCTGATTTATATTAGCGGATCCGAAGACGCTCACACCTCCGCTCCAATACTCGGAGATATTAAGGGTAATATCAACCTCAAGTGAGCTTGCTACCCGCCACAATAAGTTTCAAAGCTTAAAGCGCGCGCACAGTCAGACGCGCGCGGCATCTCGTTTAAGACGGGCACACGTACCCCTCTAACGAGCCTCAGAAAGCTGAATATCGTGGCATTCTGTTCATAAGTCCACTTCAGTTTGACTAAGCAAAGGTCCCGCCCCGAGCTGACGGCCGGGAAGCTTGCTTAAGTTACACACGGCTGCATGAAGTGCTGTCATTACGAGCTAGCCCAGCATTTGCTGTGCGCTGTGGGTTGAACACGCTTTACGACGGCAATCAGCCTTCGGCGCGTGGAACGCCGTTTGTCTCATATAAATCACCTTGTACTGTGAATACGGTACATTAAGAGGATGATTTAGCACTGCAGCACTCTCGACCGTGTTATTGTGATAATGCGGTCGGGCAATCTACGGTGGTTTCATTATTTACCGAACCAGACTGAGATCTCGCCCCCTGAACAAGCTGACGAGTCATCTCCTTTATAAACTCATTGCATCGCTTTATAAGCTATGTTCAATCAGAGTGATACGCATCTCATGCTTAACTACCAATATTAACCCATTACGATGGGCGTGCGGAGATGGCATCCGTGGGACACGACCTACATTACGTGCCTTATGACACATTGACACAAGCTGCTAGGACCCCTTTCACGAGGCGTCCTTATGCAAAGTCTGATCCATTCTGTCTAGTGACATTTGAAAGTCAAAACCCCCCGCGAATCGCCGGTGGAACACTTTTCTCCTCACTACAGAGGCACGGCGGCTCTCTCCCCTACCTATATCTATGTGGCCGTGATAACAGCGAACCACGCTTTTACGACCGACCATTCATTTAATTCACAAGCCTGTCATCTCTCAGATGCGGACGGCGGCGGTAACAGCGAACCATGCTTTTACGGCTGGCCATTCACTTTATTCATAAGCCTGTCATTTCTCAGATGCGGACGGTGCCCGAGGCACAGCGCTCTGGAACTGTCCAAGGTCCTGTATGACACATACGTCTGACGTACATCAGACGATCAGCTGTTCATCTGCGTCACAGATCACTCACTAGAGCACCTGTCAATACAGGCTATTTATGGATCGTTGACGTTATCACCTCCCGTGACAATTATGCTCACTTGTCTTAGAGCATGGGCATGGTCTTAGAGGTTTCTCATTGACAATTGTGACACGGCCGGCTGGTCCCCGCCGTCCACGTTGTCAGTTTACAGCTTCGACATCCCTGCTTCGCGCACTACAGAGGTTTGTTGCATTAAAGGTGCGCCCATTAGCTCACCTGTATGCACGATATGGTTTTTAATTATATGCGTCCACCGTGCGCTTAGAGAAGCTCACATGTACACGCTATAACATTTTGGTATACAATAAGATGCGCTTGGGAAAGCTCACCTGTATACACAGCTGTGTTATGCTTTGTGACACATACATTGTTGTTCATCTGTGTACGTTCACGGTGCGTTGGGTGCCCACCGTTACGTTCATCAATCATATCTGTACACATTCACGGCGCGTTCTGTGCACTGATTTATCTATACGCATTCACGGTGCACTGAAGAGTTCACCCGTGTGCGCACAATTTATTATCAGAACACATGACGGCGCGCTCGAGAATCTTGCCGGCCTGTGCATTATAACACTCTGATTCATCTATATGCATTCACGATGTATTCAAGTGTTCACCTGTGCCCGTGCAATTTATAGTCAATACACATTTACGGCGCACTTGGAAAGCTCACCGATCTGTGCACTATAATACTACCTATATGCATCCCGATGCGCTCGAGGGTGCACCTGGGTTCACACTATTGTGGTATCTGTATAATCCCACGCTACGAACCGTTCTGCCGCATATTATAGTCAGATCGGCCGTTCGTGAGCTGCGCAGATCACTCACTACGTATGTCTGTTGCTAACAGTGGTTATTTAGATGGATCGTTGAAACCATCGCACTGGCTCACACCCCTCTATGAGCTATGTCCTATATAGAGCCCACTCTGTGCGAGTTTGGCTTCTTCATGAACTTGGTCTACAGGGGTATCTATATCTATATTTGATATCTGCTACGCGGCCGGCTGGTCTTCGCCGTCTACGTTGTCAGATTGTACAGCTTAGACGTCCCTGCCCTACGAGCGCAGGTTCTCTCGGCTCAATCATGCACGCTCATGCGTTTTATGTGTACACCACGGTGCGCTCAGCGAGCTCACCAACGTGACTCTGAATTTACTTATCTCGCACAGCCGCGGCGCGCTCGGTACCTCGCCGTCTTGTGCTATGTTATGTGCCCCCGGTGCGTTTAAAACCCCACCGTGTGCGCGTCAACAATTTATATGGTGCTTACACATTTGCTTTTAAAGCTGTGAATATGCCGGGTATAGGGCCACACGCAGTGTCTCTCCGGTAAGGCACTTCAGTACGTTGTGTATGCACGGCGTGATGGGATTACGTTCCCCCATAGCGTCAGCTAACTGACGCAATGCGAAGTGAACCGTATTGAAAGGGAACGCTTAGGTTACTCACGTAACCCCGGTTCCCTGAAATAACGGGAACGAAGCATTGCGTCTCTTGCCGTGCTACAAACGTCTACGCAGCGAGTGTTATTCGGCTGCGCGCTTCAGTCGAATATAATGAGCTCCTGACGATTGAACCGCGCTTATATAGGGACGCGTTCCTCCCGCGCGCGGGTTCAAACGTCATTGGTCTGTACTTTGTACAGACGTTAACCAATAGGCTTCAGTCACGGAGTAAACAGGAGTTTCCCCCATAGCGTCAGCTAACTGACGCAATGCTTCGTTCCCGTTATTTCAGGGAACCGGGGTTACGTGAGTAACCTAAGCGTTTTGTTTTGTTTTCAGTAGAAATTTCAAATTATTCTTAAATCAAGATGTATTTTCTTGATGAGCAAATGACCTAAGAAAATAAGATATAATACAAGAAAAATTCTGCAAAAAAATATTTTCAAGAAAAAAAATTCTTAGTATTTTTGTCTTGTTTTCAGTAAAAATATCAAAAAATTCTTAAATTAAGATGCTTTTTCTTGGCGAGCAAAATGACCCAAGAAAATAAGCCTAGTTTTTAGACCAAAAATATGAAATTTAAGTGTTTTTGTGCATAAAACAAGCAAACAAATCTGCCGATGGGATAAGCAAAAAACACTAAATTCAAGAAAAATTCAAGAAAATTTTGCTTACCCCAATAACAGATCTTTTGCTTGTTTTATGCACAAAATCACTTACATTTCATATTTTTGGCCTAAAAACTAGACTTATTTTCTTCGGGTCGGTTTGCTCATCAAGAAAAAGCATCTTAATGTAAGAATTTTAAAATAGATTTTTTTTTCTTGAAAATAATTTTTTGCAGTGTACTGTATGTTGATTTGACAAAAAAGCTGGTATATTCAGTGCAGGTGCCTCAAAACATATTTGGTACACCGCATGGAGTCTTTTGGCCAATCAGAATGAAGGTTACAACATAGTCTTCTTTTTTGGAGTTGGCCAATCAGAATTAAGAGAATTGTGTTTTCACTTGAAGCTGATCTTGTCTGTTCCCTTTAGTTTCTTGTCAGAGTAATCATAATGATTTACATGTTTAAACAACAAAAAGCCCTCAGACCCACATACATACGCACGTAAACCTTTTCACATCTTGCCAGTTTTCAGGTATGTGATAAATAAAAATAAATTAAAACGTAGCAGTCCAGAACAGATTTCCTTAGAAATTCCATAGAATTCCATCAATATAGCATATAAAAGTAAACCCTCAAGAAGCTCCTTGATAAAACGACAAGAGTACAGGTACATTTCTTCAAATCTTACACTGAAGAAATAAAACAGTTTTGAATTAATTTGGCTGTTTTTAGTCACAATATAAATCCCAAGTTAGATTAGGAGTCCATATGTATATATGTGTTATATACATACACAAATACCTATTTACACTTTGAGGTCTGGATAGCGCAAGAACAAAGAGCCAAAGCCATAAGGACATTATTAAACCCTCAAGCACCATTCAACCTCAAAAAGACTTTTGCATACTGTAACTGACATGAGCTGACTTGCTTTTCTTAGGTTGAATGATTATTATTTATGATAACATTTATTATGGGGCTTTGGCAGCTAAACTGGAAACAGCTATGCTTTTTTATAAAGATGAAGCTTATGAAGCTTTTACCCTATGGGCCACTGGCTGTGATGTGCTGTTAAGATGTGTCTGTGTTTGTAAAGGATCTCAGCTTTCCATGCCCTATACTCTGTTAGTGTCCCGAAGTTTGATCATCTATATAAAAACATTGTATTATCAGTCAAAAATGAATAATGAAGTGGAAAATGACAACATGCACTTAAGCTGCCATGAATCCACATGTTTGTGCAAAACCTTTGTACCCTTTCATGTCTTTATTTTTCTTTGGTTTAATTTATAACTCTTAAACTTCCAGACTATTTCCAGATTTAAATAAACAAAACATCAGATTCACAGAGAAAAAATCTTGGATTAGTACATTGTTCATAACGTCGCTTTGGTTATCATGTGTCTCCAGGTTGGCACTGATCGTGGCGTCATATCGATCTGTCTATATACAACAGACAGATCTCTGTGGAAGTTGTCACCTCAGTTTTCCTTGGAAAAGATGCAAGATGTGATTATCAATGGATGATGGAGTAGATGTGTCCCAACATATGTTTGCTGATATCTGATGGTGCCTCCCAAAAATCTGAATCGAGTCAAATCCGCCATATAGCAATTTGCAAACTCCTGTATACAATTTTACAAAATTTCCAGCTATTTGCATTTTTCGAATGCTTTTAAAAGGCAATAATGTAAAATGTGAAATAATGGCATGTTACTATATAGCTGCTTGTCGGTAGGAGAGAGACAAAGAGAGAGAGAGAGAGACAGAGAATATGATAAAGACCAGGGAAAGGGCATTAGCAGTCTGCTATGACAAAGATTCATACCACACTTCAATAACTCATTCCCAATGTCCTGCAGTACCCTGCTACAAGCACTCAATACTTAGTTCAGTGACATAACTGATTAACAGCCTAATTCTTGAGACAAAACATGTCCATGTTACCCACTATTATAACATTTTCAGTTTAAAATGAACTGGGGACCATACATGTATATATCACAGATGAACCACCTTATCTAAGTTTACAAAGATTATGACATTACATTATCACTAAAGCCCGATTTATAGTCGTGCGTAGGTACCGTAGCCTGTGCGTAGCTAAGGCGTAGGCTATCCGTACGCACCTCACAAAAAATGTAACAGCGCGTCAGATCTTCGCGGACTGCAAGCGATGTGATTGGTCCACCAGAACCCCTCCCGTCAGGTAAAAAAAACTGCGTCATTGGTATTTCCGTTTGTGACGGTGAAAACAAAGATGAGCCAAGTTGAGGAGTGATTTAACTCAAACTGCATCAAAAGTCGCTGTTTTATCTACATCCATCATTGCTGGTCTTCTCAAATTATACACAACAAGTTGCTGTTTCTTCTTCGTTTGTGGGTTAACTTGCTAAGCTTCTTCTTCTTTTACGTTTGTGCTGCTACTGTGGTTACACGCGTGGTTACTGCCTACCAGCAGTCTGCGCGTGTGTTTGCACGTCAACGCGGACGACGACGCAAAAGCGTAAATGAAAACCGATGCAGAAACCTACCCTGTTGCGGCTACGCCGTAGGACCTACGCACAACTATAACGAGCCCTTTACTACCCCTTAAAGGGATAGTTCATCCAAAAATGAAAATTCTGTCATCATTTACTCACCCTCATGTTGTTACAAACCTGTATAAATTTCTTTCTTCTGTTAAACACAAAGGAAGATAGTTTGAGAAATGTTTGTGGACCCCATTCACTTCTATAGTAGGAAAAAAAGAATGGGGTCCACGGACGGTTTGGTTACAAACAGAATTTTAATTTTTGAGTGAACTATCCCTTTAAGTCAACTGTGCTTAGACCAAAACTCAATATGAAGTGTATGGTTCCAAAATGTGATAAACGCCTTTTTTATTAGTTACCGCCAAAATCAGTATTGTATTTGGTCAGTATTAAAGGCAGAGTCCACGATGTTTGAAAGCCAATGTTGACATTTGAAATCACCTAAACAAACACGCCCCTACCCCAATAGAATCCGGACCTTCTGTTGATAGATCCGCCCCACACATACGCAACCCAGGCAACGATGACGGTTAGTAGACACGCTCCTTACTGCTGATTGGCTATAAGTGTGTTTTGGTAGTCGGCCCATCTCCTTTTCCAAAGGGTTTTTCAAACATCGTTTACTCCGCCTTTAAATAGTATATTTGGATTTTTAAGCAAAATTCGATATCCGCTGTCATCTTTTCTCTCTTTTTTCCCAAAACGCGATAAATGCCAGTCCTCAGAATGCAATAAATCGCTTAACCAATCACAGCGCACCATTCCACGCACGCAACTGTTTGCCAGTAACTTACTGTAGATTTACATTTGTGTTATTTACTTGCAACAGTTTGTTCAAAGTTAAATGAACATTAAACATCAACAAGTCTTTGGGCCCTATTTTAACGATCTAAGCGCATCGTCTAAAGCCCACGGCGCACAGTCTAAATGGGCGTGTCCGATGCCACATTTGCTAATTTAACAACGGGAAAAATGGTTTGTGCACCGAGTGCAGGGTCGAAAAGCGTTGTACATATTTTCCTAATGAGTAATGGGAGTGTTTTGGGCGTAACGTGCAATAAACCAATGAGAGTCTTATCTCTCATCCCCTTTAAAAGCCAGTTGCGCTGGCACTGTGCGTAATCCCTATTTAGATAACGGACCTTGTAAACTGAAAAACTAAGCGGAGGAAGAAGACCACCAGTTTAACAATAATGTTAAAAATGTGTTGTTTTCATTTTTATTTCATTTTTTTAAAATTAAAACCTTTAAAAGCCTTTTTCTTTTTCTTAGTCATAGAAGTACAAATAGCAGGCTTTGAATTGCTGTCCTAAATGTATTGATATCCTACATAATCAATGTAATCTCATAAAATAATTTGCAAATATGCAAGAAAAGGTTTGTACTCTAAAAATACAAACAAGAGATAAAGGATTTAGAAACGTGCAGAGAGCCGAAGCGTTTCAGCACTAGAACAGCGCCATATGGGATTTTTTACAAAGCATTACTTAAAATGTTTCTCATCTCACCATATCCACAGGTACAGAGTCATCATGTACAATAAATCCGTAAGATAGCATTTTAAAACATTTAAAAATAGATGCATTTGTTTAAAGTAAAGCATTTATTTACTTACCAGGCTGCAGGTGAAGCAGCTCTTTGCGCTTTCTAACATCTCATAATTAATAATCCTTTACAATCAATCCTTTAATCTTTCGTATTTAAAAGCGTTTTTGTGCTGCTGCGCATTCATGTATGTGATAAGCAAACCCGCGTTGTCGTCCCGTTTGTAGGCGCATATTACTAACGCGCTCTTGAAATAACAAAAAACATATTGCGCCATTGACTTTAGACTTTAGAGCAGGTTTTTGTTGGTCAATGGTGTAGTCTATTTTAGTTGCCTCAAAATAGCAACGTGCCAACAATGCGCCTGAACACACCTCGTTTTCAGACCAGAACGCCCATGGGCGCAAAAGGGGGCGCAAATGCATTTGATATTTAAACAACGTGGCGCTAAATGTGAAAATTATAATTGCGCAGGGTGGAAACTAGCAAAAAACACTTGCGTCGCGCATTGCGCTGCATTGCACCGGGTGTAAGATAGAGCCCTTTGTCTTTACAAAAAAAACCCTAAAATAACAGCCTCATACAAAGCATTCTTGGAACCAAAATCTGAAGGAAAAAACTAAAATAGGTTGATGAGGATCTCTGGTTCACAGAATGCTTTGCATGATGCTGTTATATTATAGTTTCATTCTGTAAACACTTGTTAATGTTTCATGTTCATTTAACTTTAAACACACTGTTGCCAGTAAATAACATTCATTTAAATCTACAGTTTTAATGGCAAAAAGCTGTGCAATACTGCACATTTTTTACGTGTGTCTCGACAGAAGAAACACATTTCTATTTTGTAATCATTTAAAAATATATATATTATAAGCCTCTATATTGAAATATCTCTTCAGACATTTATAATTTATTGAAATCAGGCAAGTCGCTCTTCTCTTTAAACAACACTTTAGATAAATCAATGTCACGGAGGTCAAAACATTGCAAATGTGCTTTTTATTGGCCATGATGAACTCTGTCAGTCAATTTTAAAGAAATAGTTTGGGATTTCTCTAATAATTGTCTGCATTTTAAGCTACTTAAAAGAGTTTTGGCATCCACAATAGGAGAGGCGAACAACAGAAACTAACAAGCCAAACCTTGACCCTTTGGACCTGACCCATGTCTCAAGTATCAGTAAACAGCTAACCACAATATTGCACTGCAGACGTCTGAAAATGAATTCGATTTACTTAACAGGCATCAGACTAGAGTCTGGACTCCACAGAAAATATTAGATTATCTGTACCTTGAAAATATATTCGGAGGGTGCTGCAGTACTTTAGTTGTGTTGATGTGGTAAATAATGCCTAATAGAAACTGCCTGTGTGGAAAGAAACGCTTACTCGAATTTCAATTCTTCAGTTCTCTCTGCAGACTGAATGCTGCAAAAGTGTAGCCTCAAACATTACCGCAGGTTTGAATCGGCACCTCTTTGACCCAGTCTCAACAAATACTGAACGCTCTGGACATCACAAAGCTGGAATTTCTGGCAGGGTTGCTCTTTTGGAAAGCGCTTGTTTCCAAAAGGCCAACCCACAAAGACTTACTGTATCACCTGGTGCACAGAAAGTAGATCCCTGAGCAATGGAAAAAAGTATTCGGTCCAATGAGTCATCCCTCATGCTATTTCCTTTCCTGGACAGGTTTGTGCTTGGCGAATGCCAAAGGATGCCTTCGACCCAAAATGCATTTTGCCAACTGCTGGCAGAATTGAGAAATCTACCTCTTTTGACTTTCAAAGAATGAAGACGTAAAGGGCAATTTCCCACAGGTTTTGTAACAAACCTGAATGACGCAATTCCAGGTGTTTACAAACCATTGCAAATGCAAAACGGGGCTTATTTTATTATTTTGTTATTTTTTGTAGTGCTTGCATGGCATTTTTTCAATAAAATGGTATAAAACAGATCCTGAAATGTTTGTCCAGAATTTTCTTTGAAATAAAGATATACTGTACAGTAGAACGATGTTGAAGAAAATGCGATATGCAGTAAATTGCAAAAAATTTATACACTATCTGCAAAACAATAATGCACCAGAAATCATTAAGAAATTAAGTAAAAATCATGTTTAATGAAAATATTTAGTGCATTTATTATATATATAAATAAATATATATAAAAATGTATTTATCTTTATGTGCTGTTAAGGACTTTATTAGGACAACTTTAAAGGCGTTTTTTCCAATATTTCGTGGTAAATGGGGTCCACAAACGGTTTGGTTACATTTTCAGTTTTGGGTGAACTATCCCTTTAAATCAGCTGCTGTGCTTAGACCATAATTTAATACTTTATTTACAGTAGATTATATATATATATAATATATACATTTTGTTAATAGCTGTACAAAAATGTTAAAAGTTATATATAGTTATAGTTTTGAAAGGGTAAAGCTGGGGATAAAAAATATTTTGACTGACTGTACTTACTGCAAACATGTGCCAAATTTTGTTAATAGCTGTACAAAAATGGTAAAAGTTATATATTGTTATAGTTATATATATTAGGGATGCACCGATACCACTTTTTTGGAATACGAGTACGAGTACTTGCATTTCAGTACTTGCCGATACCGATACCAAGTACTTAATAAAAAACATGTTTTAAATTTACAGGTAACAGCTTTAGTCAAATAATTTAACAAAAAAACAAGGGACTTTTTTCCAGTTTGTTGTAAACTCTGCCTCTTTGGACAACACAAGAGGCATTAACCCCTTACACGCCGCTGAAACATAGACATTTCTCAGACCGTGGTATCGATCCCTGGTATCGGGGGACTTTTAACGAGTACGAGTACTTTAGAAAATGTGGTATCGAGGCCGATACCAGTATCGGTATCGGTGCATCCCTAATATATATATACATTTTTTGTAACTTTTACCATTTTTGTACAGCTATTAACAAAATTTGGCACATGTTTGCAGTAAGTACAGTCAGAAAAATTGTCAAAATATTTTTCATCCCCAGCTTTACCCTTTCAAAAAGTACAGCTTTGCACCTAAAGAGTTCATATTAGTACCTCAACAGCACATGTTAGCACCAATCTCTAAAGTACATATTGGTACCAAATGTAAACATATCAGGACCTTTTTGCCCCTGACAGCTAGGGGAACATATTTTTACCATTTTCTAGAAAGAAACATAACAAAAACTATTTAAAGTCATTGAAAAAAGACTTTCATGCTACTATGATGTTATGTTAAATAATAAATCTTTAAATCGGTTGAGCTCTAAGTAATAAGCACAGGCCAGGACACTGAAAAAGAGATTTTTTTAATCTCAGAAAGCTTTTTTCTACTGGTTAAATAAAGGACAATAAAAAGCACACACCCTATCAACGCTTTGAACAGCAAAATCTTTTAACAGTTTCACCGTACACCTCACACTCCATCAGATATCAGAGAAAGCCGTTCCAGTTGTCTACACCTCTTGAGTAATGTTTGATAGCAGCAGATAGCAACGGGCATAAATGAGTGTTAACAGCCTCACAGGTTGAGTAGACTTTAACACAGAGGTCCGAGGATGTGAACGAATGGCTCAGTGAAGTTCAAGGACGTTGCAAATTGCAATTGTCCCAATGGTAAGCAAACACGTGTGTGATACAGCAGATTGATTGATTGGGTCTGACTTTACTTGTGCACGTGTATATTTGTGCACAGGGGGCTGCTGAGTTGTTGTAATGTCACACTGAAAGTATGTGTGTGTGTGTGTGTGTGTGTGTGTGTGTGTGTGTGTGTGTGTGTGTGTGTGTGTGTGTGTGTGTGTGTGTGTGCGTGTGTGTGTGTGTGTGTGTGCGTGCGTGCGTGTGCGTGTGTGCGTGCGTGTGTGTGATGACACAATGAGCTCAACTCTAAAATAGTGCTAATAAATGCATCACCTGGGCTCTGAGGGGCCCTCAAGCTAGTTTTCATGGCATGTGAGATCACTGAGGCAACCACAGCAGCAATAATCACAAACTGGGCATAACAATGGTATATTATTTATAAAATGTTATATATGTGAAAAGTTTGGTTCCAAAAACGCCATAAAAATAGTTACAGCCAAAATCAGTAATGTAGCAGGTCAGTATTAACTCTTTCACCGCCATTGACAAGATATCTCGTCAATTAAGAGAAAACGCTTCCCCGCCAATGACGAGATTTTCCGTCTTTCCGCAATACAGCTATTATCCACCAGGCCATTCCGCAACTTTTTAAACCCGGAAGAATTGCCCTATGGCAAGCAGCTGCATGTCCGTGTCTGTTTTAAAGATCGCTCTGAATGGGATCTCTATGAAAAGTCCGTCACAAAAATGGAATTATCTCTGCTTTTTGCTCAAAATGTGGTGTTTTTGCAGAAACCTACCCATATTCAAAAGCTGATTACAAAAGAACCACTGAAGGTAGGATGAAACGTTTTTTTTTTTTTTGAAAGCAGAGGGTCTGTTCTTTCATTTGGTATATTGTATGTTTATATATTTAAAGAAGAACATTTTCTGGAAGGCATTAAACTTTGGTGAAAATCATGAAAAACGCTGGCGCTGGCTGGCAACTTTTTAAAAAAACGCTGGCGGTGAAAGAGTTAAAAAGTAAATTCTTAATTTTACGCTAAATCCGATATCCGGCGTGTTATTCTGTCATCTTTTCTCTTTTTTTTCCAAACCGTGAAGAACGCCAGTCCTCTTTCTTTGCAGAATGCAATAAAATTGCTTAACCAATCACAGCGGACCATTCCACGCATTGTAAACAACAATGGTGGCACATTGAATACACACAGAATCCTAGTTTTCCTCATCTACTTTTTGAACAAACCGAACAAACAAAAACAAAATAATACTTTTGATGGCATTGATAAACCTGTGGTGGTTTTCAGAGGCGAGAAAGAAACGTAAGCCACTGGGGCACTCGGGAGACGGAAAAATGCCGGTTGCTTGTTTTTCCGACAGCATGAAGCTTCTGTCATGCTAACACATTGACCCAGGGGATCTTATGAAAACTGTTCCATTATTTTACTCAAAGTCAATGAAAATCGAGCAGGACCAAAACATTTTACAGCTGATCGCTGTCAATAAAGTTCAGCGACAACGTCCCAAGGATGATAGCAGCAATGAAAGCGTTATTAATATGACAAAGTAAGTGTTTTGATTAATGCCATTAATATTTATTTTTTTAATCAGTGTATACCACTAGTCAACTAAATGAATATAACATGGCAAAGATAAATGCACATAGATTTATATCAAAAATTGTCATGGATTTATTGCATTTTGCTGAAAAAATTATCAGTTTTTATAATAAATCTTGAAAATCTAATGATGGATTTGAATTTTTTATGTTATTATAACCTAAAGATGTTATGTTAGTCAAAATGGATTTATTGCATTTTGGAACCAAACTCTTTATATGTGTTGTTAACCTGATGTCAGAATTGAATTGTTATGATTATGAGATAAATATATCTTTCTTTTGTATAGCACATAAAATAAAATGAAATAAAAAAAAATATATATTAATAAATAACATGCAAAATCAGGGCCAGAGTGGAGCCACTTATCGGCCCGGGAGAACTTTTTTCATGGTGTAATTCCAAATTAGCACTTTTTAACAGTTCAGCTCATACTATTGTGTATAGTTTTTTATTAATACCATGGTTCAACCAATAATGTACAGGTTAAATAAAAATGAAATAATAATTCACTTATTCACTACAAAAAAATATTAATAAATAAAAAAAATATTAATAAATAAAAGTAATTGTACTGCATATACAGATCAAGCTTGAGTTTTGTTATCAATATTAAATTACATAATATTTGCAAAGTCTATGAATCGCCATGTATTGGGTGACACACAAAAGGCTTTTAATTAAATTTATATTTTGCTTGTGAATAGGCTGACAACAGTAATATTTTGATGTTACAATGACAGTTTTTCTTTCAATATCCCAAAGTACACTAAAGTCTACTTATTCTTATATGCTGTTCTTTTATTGTCTTTTTTTTTTCTTTTTTTATTCTTTAACTTTACATTTACTTTCAACTTTCCTTTTACATCTCTAAGTTTAAGTTAATTATATTAGGTGAATTATGCTTTTGAATTCATGTTCTTTTCTCTCATCATTACTTATCTAATTTGTCTGTGTGCCACCTTGTTCTTTAATTATTTTTTTTATCATTGCATGTAAGTGGAGTGGAACTCTGTATAAACCCAATTGGGTTTCGTTCCCCTCCATGTACTGTATCCTATGTGATATTTGTGCAGAACAATTAAACTAAACTAAACTAAATATCTGAATAATTACGTTGCTAATGCTAATCATAGGCCTATCTCTCTTTACCTGTTGCCACTTGTGTTTGTCCTCTTGAAAATAAATCGTTAAGCTTGGCATATTTGGCAGCCTCCTCCAATGCCTTGTTCAGCCCCTCTTTGGCCTCTTCCTCCCACCCATCCTTCCTAACACGTACAGTTACGGTAGGGCCGGCCTGTCGCTGGGGTGGTACCCTAAGGTTCTGTTTTGTACCTTTTCAGGTGTACATAACATAATACAATGTTGTACCTTTTGGGTACACTGTTAGATGTCGCTGTAGATTTAGCAGCACTGTACTGTAAAAATCCACAGTACTATACTGTATGTGTACATTACAGTACAGTACTGCAGTTCATAATGCATTCTGGGTAAATTTGTTTGAGCGGGAAAATTTTACAGTATATTTTGGTCTTGATGTAACCTTGCTGTAGCCATTGCTGTAATGTGCCAGGTGTACTTGCAATAATCAGAGAAAGTGCGCCAACGTCAAATCACACAGACAGAGGGAGAGCACAACTCTTGGCTGCAGCTGAAGGAGGACGATTGATTTCTGGCAGTTCGGTAAGTTTGAAATATTTCTGTTTCATGAAAACGTAATTTTTAGTTTAAGAATGTTGTCAATAGTTTGTCACAATATTGTTTTAAACGTGCAATGAGAGAGAAAAACGGTCGCCAACAAAGTTTCAATCTCCCTCAGAAAGTAAGCTAACGTTACACATGTCTACCGCTGCTTTAACTCGCTTTACACCTTTTTTTAATGAATATAGGGTTGTTTTAACTAAATTATGACGGTTTGGTGAGTTTATATTGTGTTGAAAGTGTGGTGACAATGAAACTATTTTTAACGAAATGGACAAAGACAACCCGCCAGCGCGGTCTTGCGGTCCCAGCATAACGGTCGTTTATCTCGGCGTTTCATCCGTTCAGTTAGCGTCAGAGAAAAGTATTAAGTTGGACTGTTTGGCAAGGCTGACTCGTGGTTGTAAACAGACAGGACTTGACACGCCGTACACATACTGTAGTACCGAACTCCTCCACAGAACTGAAAACAAGAAACCTCATATTTAACTGGATACATGCATCAAACTCATCGCAGCTTTAACTTCGACCAAATATCATTCAGACCTGGGCTCATCTTAATATCAGATGAACGAAAGGGATTGCCGCGCTTATTGTTGTTGTTATTATATTATGGTATATCAGCAAAAGCAGAGAATATCTTCTCTTAAGCGTTTTATACGCCCAGTAAGTTGTCCAATACATTTTTATGGCATATTGTTTCCACCACTTCAGATGCATTACACGCTGTATATAAGTTTCCAAAACACATCAAATCAATGCACGAAAAGAGAATGGGCTCCGCATTTACGTACCTTTGTCTTCTCGTCTCTGTCATCTGATCCTTCATCTCTAGATGTAAAATAGTCCATTATAACATCGTGTAGGAAACTGGCATCACCAGGATTGCTCAGATTTAGGCGATCATGTTTATCTTTAAAGTGAGCAGCTAGCTACTAACTTGTTAAAAAACTTTGCGTGAAATAGCGTGTTACACCGCAGCCGTCCGGGTAAAACATTAAAGGGGAAGTCTTTTTACCTTGTCACTATAAATCGCTATTTTCTGCAGTAAACGAGACATTTTCAGAGATTTTCTGTAGACAAGATGTTATAGAATAATAATTAAAAAAGACTTATTTAGATATTTATATATAATATAACAACTAATATATGTTTTACAACTGACTTAACACTTACAGTAATGTTTTATTTGTTAGCATAGCATGATATTAGATTTAAACACTTAATACATTTTTAAATCAATCACTTTGTCTCTGCACAATGAACATTATCAAATATTATTAATGTTGTAAAATATATTGTTCATTGTTAGTTCATATTAGCTAAGGCATTACCAAATGTTAAGGAATAAACTCTTATAGTAAAGTGTTACTAAGTTTTCTTTTACCATTTCCTTCACAATGTCTACTTATTTCTATGGCTAACAGATTTTGTAACATTTGTATTTTTTACAGTCTTACCATTGCTTGTAAGCTGGATTGGGTAAGATGGATCATCTTTAAAGGCACCAGGCAAGTACATGATGTACAGTTACAAGTCATGTATTTTTTTTGACTGCAATATTAAATGCTTTCACGTCACATGTAAAAGTACACAGGAATGTGCTTTTCACTTTTTATTTGTAGTTTACAGGAGTGTCATTGCACTTTTCAGGAGTTAAGGCAGATGTGGAGGCACAACGGGTGACACCAGACACACACCAAGCACATTGTTCGGTAAGTTTGCACTTTACCACTACAGTTTCTTTAAATACCCATGTATACACTCATTCACAATTCCCACACACAACACTGTAACACGACCATACACAACATGTACACAATTGTCTTAGTTTGCCATGTAGAAATATACAAACAGAAATATTCAGACTTTGGTTATAAGAAATTTAATTTAATAATTGTATTTATTTAGCAGAGGTGTCCCTGGACTTTATTGACAAAAGATTTTGTTTTCAGAATAAAAAGTTGTGTCCAAATTAGTAACAGTTGTACTTTCTGTTCAGGACATTCAATCATGACATGATCCATGTGGATGCTGTCCATTGAGGAAAGAGTTTGTTCAGCGGTAAGTGAATCTTCTGTATTTTAATGTAATTAGGTGTGGAACAGTAGAATAAGAGCAAAAGGTTTCAGAATAGGGGTAAATTCAAGGCTGAGTTTAGTTTTTTTAAGAATCTTTTTCTATCTTATATTTGTTGACTTAATGTTTATGATATTTCTAACAGGTTTCTGGATAGAATTAATTCCAAAGATGGGAAAAAGTGCACATCCAGACAAGGAGCAAGCAAAAAGACAAGGAACTTGGTGCAGAGAAAAGCTGTGGTGATTAACCCCCATGTGAACAGCTTCATGCAGTCCCTGATTGAGTTCGAATGGACGACTTCAAAGTAAAGGCCACTGTGGTCTGTCTGCCACAGTTTAATGCATTTATTTTTAGTGTCAAATGAAATTCAAGTAGAATATTTAAAACTATGGGCCAGTGTTCTTTTTACCACAGTGAAATGTTACCTTTTAGTCGATGATGGACTTTAAACTGAAAACTTCAAACTATGGAACAGTGTTCTATTTGCCAGAGTTAAATATGTTACAGCAGGGGTCTCCAAACTTGTTTATACTTGTTGATTTTATTTTATGTTACTTGATTATATGTTTATTATTGTTTAAAATCTTGTTTTAAATATGCTTTGTTTCGATTAAATGTTTTTTAAATAAAATTTTGATACAAATATTGCTTGGATTGCCTTTTAATTCATTATGTTTTAATGTAGCATTTTTACCATATTAATAACTATAGATTTAAACCTAAATCTCTAGCTATTTTATATAATATTATTGTATTAACTGTAATAAGTAATAAATAGTATTTATGGGTCAATATAGACATTACAGTAAATTACTGTAAAAATAGACTACTGTAATAAAATATTGTAAAATTACAGTACAGTACTGCTTTGTAACTATACAGTACTAGTTTGTGTACTGTAAAATGGTATTACAGTACAGTACTGTAAAACCAAAATACAGTAACTTACTGGCAACCGTGCTGCCAGTACCGTACTGTAAAAATACAGGGAAATCGTTAACAGTGTACATAACTGTACCTTAGGGACCAATTGTGTACTTTTAAAGGTGCAGTTAAACATTTTGTACACCTAACATTTAACTAACAGGTACAAAGTGGGTCCTTAATGGTAGACAATAAATCCTTACTGTATTCCCAAAAGGTACAACCTTTTAAAGTGTTTAATGTGTACCCATGAATGTAAAAAATGAACCTTTGAGGGTACCCCTCCAGTTTTGTAACTTCTTTCTGACTGTGTGTTATAATATTATAATGCCATTAACCATTATATAATACTTTGGTCATAAAACAAAGCACATGTGGTCTACACACCTGATTAATATGAAAGAGGTATAAAAAATTTGGATTGCAGTGCTTCAGGATAAAGACATGCTGCTTTGTGGTCCCAAAACTTTCCAAAGTTGAGTAACCTTGACCTAGAACATTAAATCCTGCTGTTATTAACTAGTGTTTTAACAGGTTACATAACCAATAAAGAAAGAGGCACATGGGAGACTTCATTATTAACTAAAGTTTGCCATATGCAACGGTTGAGCGGATAAGTACATATACACAACTGAAATTCATCTTTCAGATTGACACATCAGTGACTTCTCATTGCCCTGCAATAAGTCATACTGTATTACCAATCGCACTTCTCATTTGAATACTGAATCAACAGAAAACACTTTAACTCGGTTATGCAAGAATGTAAAAGCAAGGCCAGACAAGGTGCATGAAATCTCAAAGCAGAAGGGAAGTCCTGATGCCAAAATATTTTTTGGTATATTGTGTTACCAACTATCGTGAATAGAAAGAAATTAAAGCCAGTTTATAATTTGAAGAGCTGGAAGTGCTTTGCATTCAGTATTTAAAGGGATAGTTCAGCCAAAAATAAAAAGTATGTCATTATTTACAGTACTCATCCTAATGTTGTTACAAACTGCTATACATTTATTTGTTCTGCTGGACACAAGAAAAGATATTTTGAGCATTTTTCAACTAAACCGTTTCTGAGCATCATCGACTTTCACAGTATTTCTTACTATACAAATCAATGGTGCTCCAGTTTTCTGCTTGATTACAAATATCTTCCTTTGTGTTCATCAGAGTAAAGAAATGTATACAGGTCTGTAACAACTTTATTGTGACTAAATTAAGACAAAACATTTTATTTTTGGGTGAACTATCCCTTTAAGACCTTAACTGGCACCGTCCCGTAAGCGGGACACCTGTTTTTACTTTCAATACTTTGCATGTAAATTTTTATCTATTATGACAAACTATATATCATTGGAAAGTTCTAAAAATCTAGAATACACATTCTAGTACAGTGTGCCAATACAGTGTTTTATCAAATATAAGAAATTTATTCATTTATGAAAAAAGTGTGCATGCGAAATGTCACTGTCCCGCCTACGTTTATTTCAGTGTTTTGCATGTGAACATGCCCACTTTGGTATTATATATTTGTAACACTAATACCCTATTCTAAACCTAAACAATCATGACAACCTATATATCACTGGAAAGCTCTGAGAGTTTAGTTTTCATATTTCATCACCATTTTGGGAGAATTATGACGTAGTGAGAGTCAGTTTTTAAAAGGTCACGGGCCCACAGGTAGGCCAAATTATTTTTTACATATTTATAACACTAAAAACCCGACTCATGACAAACTATATATAACTAGAAAAATCTCAGAATGTGGTTATCATATTTCAAGGTCATCTGATGATAGAAATAATCAGAAATAATCAGTTTTTGTTACATAACCCCCACTCCATAGGAATGCATACTAATTATTATATATTATAAATCTTCAAAAATGTTGACAAACTATATCATTGGCAAGCTCTAAGAATGTAGTTTTCATATTTCAAAACATTTTTGCAGTAATAATAATGCAGTGACAGTAATTTATTAATTTGTGACTAGAGTATGCAGCAAACCGCTGACACCTAGTGGCCGTTGTTGGTAAAACCACTAAAAGTGTGACACAAACCTCGTTTTTTTTTACTTGAAATTTGGACCACAACTACTTAAGACTTGTGGCTTCATCATGTTTACATTATTACTTTTGTGAAACATTTACATTTTTATAATTTTATTTTATTTATTTATTAATATTTATCAAATTAATATGTAATTGCATTATTTTTATCTCTTAAAATAAATTTAAACTGTTACAGTATAACAAATTTTCGCCTCAAAACAATTCTTTAAAAACCTTGAATTGTCTTCTTTAAAACTAGATTAGGCTTCTTAACCAATAAAAGCCAGAGTTACACTGCAAAAAAGGATTTTTAAGAAAAAAAATCTTAGTATTTTTGTCTTGTTTTCAGTAAAAATATCTAAAAAATCATAAATTAGATGCTTTTTCTTTATGAGCAAAATGACCCAATAAAATAAGTCTAGTTTTTAGACCAAAAATATCAAATTTAAGTGATTTTGTGCATAAAACAAGCAAAAAAAATCTGCCAATTGGACTTATTTTCTTGGGTCGTTTTGCTCATCAAGAAAAAGCATCTTAATTTAAGAATTTTTAGATATTTTTACCGAAAACAAGACAAAAATACTAAGAATTTTTTTTCTTGAAAATCATTTTTTGCAGTGTATATTAATTTAAAGGTGTACATAACATTTTCACCCCCCCACACTCAAAACGTATTTGTGGCAGTTAAGGGGTTAAATATGTTTCAATTAGATTCCAACCCATGACCTTCACATCTCTAGCCGCAGCTTGAACAAAACCAAAACATGCAACATAGGAATGATATACAAATTAAAATACAACATAATGACAGCTGAGGGCCATCTGAGGTTACTGAACACATGATTCAATGAATGGCCAGGATTTACTTGTAAGATGCACAGGTCATCTGTTTTCACATCTGCTCATTTCCAAAAAAAAAGATCCAGTCACTGGATTTACTCAAATCAAGATTCTTTTCATTTCTGTCATATGCATTCCTTCATATAAATCATCTTTATTTCTAAGTGTACCCTAGGGTCTGATTGTTAGTGTGTTGTTTTAGATTTATCACATATCATTGAGGATGTATTCGGCTGTAGATATACAGAGTAATTTCACTTTTGAACACATACTGTACTGTAACTGTTGCGCTGGATGTAGTGTAATACGATCCATGGCTTGAGGCGATGTAATAATCGCGCAGTATGTAACTTTAACAAGGTTAGTAGGCCTTGGGGGGCTTTGTCTGACTAAAACGCTTATATTCTGGATTTGGTTAGAGCCGTACTTTCTCATTCTGTCAGTGTTTACTACTGTAACAACATACTTGAACTCTACACGGCACTTAAAACTGATTTGTGCACATGTGAGACTTAAAATCATTAATGCATTTATATGTTGTTCCTTTAGCTCGTGGTAAAGCATGGCATGGTTTTATTATATTAATAATGAGTGCATACTTTGAATGCGCTATACGTTGCTTAGGATTCATACTGTAAATGTGAATGTAATCCTTTTATGGTTTATAGTTTCTCAATATTTGAGTGGAAAGGTTATACATTTATTTATACTTTTTTAATTGGGTTAAGGGCCGTTCAGACTATGGACGATAACTGTATAGTTTAAAAAATCGTTTAAATTAAAAAAATAGCGGAGTTATCACCAAACAAATATAAAGATACAAGGAATTACTATCGGAATTCAAATTTTTTCCAACTGATGATTGCTAAAACAATTATTTCCAATCAAATCCAAATGTAAAAATTATTTGCATAAATAATGTAGCGCACAAGCAAAATGATTTGCATAGATACTACGATGCACGTGCAAATTAATATAACTAACTTGTATTTGATAATAATAACGTTTTTATCATCCGGCGGTGTGGATGCATGATGAATAATTCTGTATGTATTTGTGATGTGCAGGTAGAAAGTAACCCTGAGAAATGTAAGGTTAGTGTAAGTGCATACAAATGTATGTGATTTTTTGGTGTGCCTTTGAAAAATGAGCTGAGACATGTTATCATTTAAAATATTATCCTTCTACATACCCGGCTCTAACTTAAACAAATGGCTTTAAATTAGATTAAATGGGGCTAACAACACCGAGAGCTCACAGACGAGACGAGATTGCTTCACTGTGAACGGGGTCAAACATTTTCTAATTGCTTTGAATGCAGTGTCATGGTATCTATGAGACGCTAAGTATGACGGGAATAAAACGGTGAGCTGCCCTTATGAATAAAGCAAGAAAGAACCGAAATCCAGATGTTAATATCTTCTTTAACTGCTGTTTCGTACAGATATGTTGGAAAAGGAGATGCAGCTAGGCGAATAAAAGTTTGTTTGGCACGTTTATTAAACATAGTGTCAGGACTCTGCCATAAGAGTCTTGTGTTATATTTGTATTGTGTCATGGTGGCAGAGTTCTGGCAGTCCCAGGCTTTATGTGGAGGCTCATGCCTTGTTTATTGTGGCATGTGCCTCCGGTGTCTTGTCATTTGTCCCCGCCCCCTCGTTCTCCTGCTTATTAGTGATCATTGGTTTTCTCCCATCACCTGTTCCCGCTCGTTATCTTGTTTGTTTTTTTCTATTTAATGTTTTTGTGCCCTTAGTAGGATCATTTTGTATTGTGCTCGTGTTCGTGTACGTTCAATCAAGTGTTCTAGTCAAAGTCTTAGTGTTATTTGTCAGAGTTCTTGTTTCATGTTTTGTACCCCCTCGTGGGTTTTTGGTTTTTGTCAAATAAAGTGTTTTCTGTTTTTCTCCCGACATCGTGTGCTTTTGGGTTCATCTCTCCAGCAATTCCTGACACATAGTTGGTATCAATAAGACGGTCTGTTGAAATGCTAAATAACCACTATTTGCTTTGTGCAGTTATTGTAAGTGGAAATGCAGGCTAGTTTGATAAGCTGTCTGAAGTGATGCACAGGTTAGTGAAAGTTTGTAAACGTGAATGAGAAACTGCATTTACAGTAATACACAGTAGTAATACAGTAAAAAGTTGTTTTACTGTAAAGATGCTAACAAATGATTTTTCATTTTTACTTTTTTAAAAGCTACGCAAAACCAAAGGTCGAGTTGACATCTAAAATATAAAAAAAAAAAAAAACATTTTTATTCCCTATTATAAAGGAAGCATTCCCTGCATCACTAGCTTAAAATTACACATTTAAGTCTCTAGCCAAAAAAAAAAAATAATAATTTCCGTAACAATTATTAAAACATATTAAATGCATTAACTAACAGTGTTGGGTGACTGTAAAAAAAATCCGTAGAAATTTCAATGTTATTGCAGCTGGGTTGCCAGTAATTTACCGTAGATTTACATTTATGTTATTTACTGGCAAGAGTTTGTTCAAAGTTAAATAAATTTCAAATATTAACAAGTCTTTATCTTTACAGAATAAAACTATACAATAACAGCCTCATGCAAAGCATTCTGGGAACCAGAAATCATCATCAACCTTTTTCTGTTTTTTGCTTCAGATTTTGTTTCCCAGAATGTTTTGCTTGATGCTGTTTTTTAGTTTTACTCTGTAAAGATAAAGACTTGTAAATGTTTAATTTTCATTTAACTTTGAACAAAATGTTGCCAGTAAAAAACATAAATGTAAATCTACGGTAATTTACTGGCAACCCAGCTGCAATTTCTACGGAATTTTTTTACAGTGTAATTAGTTAATGTAATTTAATTACTTTTTTCTTGAAAAAGTAAAGTAAGGGATTACTCTTATTTTTCCAGTAATTTAACAGTGAATTACAGTGAATTCTGATGTAATTGAACTAAATACTGCACTGTGTATGGACTGTAGAACAATTATATATAATACAATAGTGGATTTAACATCAAAATATGAAGTCTAAGGTTAAAATGCATGTTTTTTAGGTATCTAACTCACTTTTTAGTGAGTTAATAAGAATAATGGCAACACTCTTATATAGTTTCCTATTCTTAATATTAACTGGTTGGTTATATGCATTAATATTACTGAGATGTTATCTGTTTATTAGTACTTAAATACACATATTAATTCTGCAAAACCTTATTCTACATCTTTAATTTTACCCAATTCCTACTAATACTTAAACTTTACAACTACTTTACTAAGTATTTATAAGCAACTAGGAGTATATTGATGCAAAAGTAGTTATTAGTTAGTTAATAGTGAGAATTGGAGCTTAAAAAATGTGATCAGATTAATTATGTATTTTTTTATAATTTATTTGAGCCGTTTTAAGTCTTTAGGATTTAGAAAGTAATTAGTGGTAACACTTTAGTATAGGGAACAATTCCAGCCCAGTCACACGAAATTATGTACCTATAGTGACGTAATTTTTTTATTCTTTTTCGTGATACTGTCATGAATTTCTGAGTTTTTTCGTGATTATATCACAAATTTCTGTTTATGTTTTGTCCTATTTTGTTACCATATTCACTTCGGTTTAGGGTTAGATTTACATAAAATGGCATCCTTACCCAAACTCAACTCTAACCCTAACGCCACACTGTAAAAAAAATC
The DNA here is from genome assembly GCA_025389145.1 of Misgurnus mizolepis. Classification (NCBI taxonomy): domain Eukaryota; kingdom Metazoa; phylum Chordata; class Actinopteri; order Cypriniformes; family Cobitidae; genus Misgurnus; species Misgurnus mizolepis. The sequence continues at coordinate 37,139,662 of JAIFKI010000012.1, read as the reverse complement.
TGTAGAAATTGCAGCTGGGTTGCCGGTAATTTACCGTAGATTTAAATGTATGTTATTTACTGGCAACATTTTGTTCAAAGTTGAATGAGCATTTAACATTTACATGTCTTTGTCTTTACAGAGTAAAACTAAAAAAACAGCATCAAGCAAAATGTTCTGGGAAACAAAATCTGAAGCAAAAAACAGAAAAAGGTTGATGATGATTTCTGGTTCCCAGAATGCTTTGCATGAGGCTGTTATTGTATAGTTTTATTCTGTAAAGATAAAGACTTGTTAATATTTAAAATTTATTGAACTTTGAACAAACTCTTGCCAGTAAATAACATAAATTTAAATCTACGGTAAATTACCGGCAACCCAGCTGCAATAACATTGTAATTTCTACGGATTTTTTTACAGTGCAGGCAACAATGTTTTAAAATTTATTTAAAATGTATATAAAAAAATAAACCAGAAAAAATTGTATAAACCAATACTTCAAATGCAAACACCAAATCTAAAACCCTAAACTGAAGCAAAAATGGTTTGAAAATAAGAAAAAGCAGTTGAGTAACCAATACGTGACCATGACACAGAAACAGAAAATAATGACAGTATCACGAAAAATAATAAAAAATTTACATGACTATAGATACATAATTTTGTGAGACTGGGTAGCCAATTCTCACTTTTAACTAGTTTCTTACAGTATTAGCTTACATATTGCCTGTTTATTAGTGCTAATAAGGACATATTAATGCCTTGTTCTGCATGACCATATTGTACATCCCATAACCCAATAGAATACCTAAACCTAACCGCTACAATAACTACCTTATTAGCTATTAATTAGCAGTAAATTAGGAGTTTACTAAAGCAAAAGTCATTACTAACATGAACAAACAATGAACAATATAGTTTTTCAACATTTATTTATACTTATTAATGTTACTTAATGTGAATACAGTTAATTTTATTAGTTCATGGTGCATTAACTTATGTAAAAAGTTACAATGTTTGATTTTATAAATGTATAGGTAAATGCCCAAATTACCATGAATTAATTTTAATAAATGCTGTAGTTCATTGATAGTTCGTGTTAGTTAATGCATGAACTAATTTTTAACAAATACAACCATATTTTTTAAATGTTACCTTTTTTTAAAAAATGTGCATTGATGAATCGTGCACAATAAGACCACAGACATATAATGTCAAAAATAATGATTGTCCATTTTAATTTCAGTATGATGTGCATTACAGCTAAAGTTGTGAGTTCTGTGTGAAGTTTGCTATATGAAGACTGATAGATATGGTGTACGGCGCAGGTGCAGAGGTCTCTTAGGTCTAATAACAGCAATGCTTTATGTTGTTTTCCTGGCTACTGTAGTTCAGCACAAATTCCTGAACTGCTGCGGGATATTATTGAAGAATACTGTGGACAGCAACATGCTCCAGTAAATAGCAAAGTAGCTTAAAACACACATTTTATAAATTCCACAAAAATGGCCTGAAACGACAGGTTGATCCATCAGAAGAGGTGTCAAGAATGGTGCAAACAGATGCATGGGAACATGTTTTTCTAGAGCTAAAAGCACCACACCATCAATCACCATTATTACTGTTTTTGGCCATTATTTTCTATTTCGAGAATATAATGATTTCTGCATGTTTGTCTCACCTCAGACCTTGGCAACATCCCGGAGCTGGACATGCCACAGCACCATGCCAATCTAAAGCTATACCATCCACCTCACATTGTTGCTGTCAAATCCATTAATAAAACACCACTTTGTATAGATACTCTAGGGCCTTTCACTAGTTTTAAAAACGCAATTGCCTTCCACGGCCCGAAAATGGAGAATCAGCTCAGCAATAATAATTCATGACACGTGGATCGGCGTGCTGAATAAAATTCCACCCAAAAGCCCCTGGCTCGGACGGCGTACCCCGCCGTGCGCGCAAAAGAAACGTTCTCTCCGGCTCGCATGTGTTTTTATTGAAACGTTCAACATTTTACTCGTCCGGGCTGTTGTCTCAACGTGCTTTCAATCTTTCTTAATTTTCCCAAAAATCTTCAAAAATGAACGCCAATGAAAACCACCCACTACCCACGTAGCAATTCAGTAAAAAAGAGCTGCTTTCAGAGTTCAGTTACGGCTTATAATACGTCTAATATTCTAGATAAGATCTACAACCAACCAAAGATGCAATAAGTCTCGGTTTCATATTCAGTGTCTGATAAGACGCCTTTTTTACGTTAAAATTACATGTTTAAAATGTCTGAGCAGACAGCTATTTATTTTAGGCAAATAGCTACAAAATCCACTACCAAAACAAGTTCATTCGTTGAATTGTGAATTCCCACTTTCAAGGCCTAGTGAATAATACTGCACCACTTATCAATTGCTTGTGATGTACCTCATCTGCAAGTCATTTTGGATAAAAGCATCATGCACATATCATTTAAAGGGGACATATCATACTGTAAAAATCTGAAGTTTAAGTGTTACAATTGGGTCCCCAGTGCTTGTATCAACATAGAAAATGTAAAAAAGATCAACCCAGTAATTTAGTTTTGGTAAACCATTCTCTGCCAGCATGTGAAAAAATAGCTCATTGAAATCTGGCTCCCCTTGTGATGTCAGAAGGGGATAATACTACCCCTTAATCTGCACTATCCAACCATGTCACTGCCATTTAGAGCAGAGATCAGCTCATTTGCATTTTAAAGGACACACCCACAAGCAAAGTGGCATTTTTAACTTGCTATAATAAATTATCCATATGATATTTTGAGCTAAAACTTCACATATGTACTCTGGAGACACCACAGAATTAATTTACATCTTAAAAAAATTTGTGAAATGTCCGCTTTAAAGCATTTTAGGGAAACATGCCCAACAAATTAGTATGACCTTTAATAAGAATGTACCGGACATATCGTAAGTGGGCAGTCTAACTTTGTGATGCATTATTTAAAGGTAAATCTGAATAATCTATGGGGTATTATCATACCCTACCCTGCATAATCTTAAATATACACTCAAAGTTGTCATTTGGGCACTACATTTTTTAAAAATTAAACTTTTGTACCTTAAAGGTGCACATTGGTACCTTCAAGTAGAGGTCCAAAGAAATGCACCCGTCCTGAAATGACCCGAATCACAATATGTGCATAAATATATATTTTTTGAATAAAGACCCAACCCTGACTGTACCCGAATGTTAACAGCACTGACGTGTGTGCAGTCTGCCACCCTGATCCCACCAGTCGGACAGAAAGAAAACCTGGCTGCTTTACAACCAGTGCTTTAAGTGGGCCGGAACGCGCCGGTACTCAGTACCGCCACTTCTAAAAATAGATCTGGAGCGTACCACCACCTCTCCCTGAGCCCAGAACGTGCTTTTAGCGTACCGGAACGCTCATTTGCACATCTGTTTAAATCAGAGGTTTTAATCCTTTGGCTGCGCTGCCGCTTTTCAGAGCGCTCTTCACAATGTACACTTCCTAATTCGTCCCACCGAGAGCAGAGACTACATTACCCATACACCCTTGAGTTTACAAGTTAAAAGCGCATGCGTCGCCTTTGCTGTCAGTCAGCCTCAACGTGGTGTGGAGAGGTGTGACTCGTTTTGGCCGGGAAAGTCCCGTATTTTACCCTTCTTTCCCGCCGTCCTCCCGTATTAGTATTTTCCCTTAAATCTCCCGTATTTTATCCTCCGTAATTTCACACGCAAAGGTTGTGATCTATAAAAAGATCCTAAAGATCGCTAAACATCCACTGACTCCGCTAATCCACTTCGTGTTTTCCCGCCCGCTCCGCAGCATCTCTGTGTGCACTCTCTGCCTGGACGACAGTTTCTGAAGTCCGTTGCATTAACAGGTAGATTTATTACATTATATCAGCTGTTAAACCGCAGAATTACTCATTTGGAAGTTTGTTTATGTATGTGTAAAATGTAAAAGTGCTAACAACTTAGCAAGCAAACAATAACAAAATATCCACATTTTTACTATTATCGCTTGTCTAATGGATTTAATGTTCCCCATCAGATCTAAGTTAATATAAACACTAAATTTGCTGTTGTTGGCACACTTTGTAGGCAAAAAATACAAAAAACACAAATGCCTTCACAAAATAAAGACAGAGAACGGAAAGGGAGGCTGCTTCTAAAGGCAGTTCAACATTGCAAACATGGATTCAAAGATCCATCAAGCCAGCAGGTAAATCATATTGAATATTTTTTTGTCACACTTTAATTCTTGTTATTATATTTCCCATTAAGATCACTTGTCTAAGTTAATGCTAGTAATATAACACATTATATTTATAATACTTTATTTAAAACCATACTAATAGTATCACCCCCATTAGTGCTCTTTTTGGTTTGGGACACTGCCCAACGAAATTTCAATGAATTTGAACGACGCGCACAGTAGTTTTACCACCCGCAAAATGGAAAACAATGGGAAAAAATAAAGTGACGACTTTCTTGCCAGTATTTTGTTATTCTTGAACCCATAGACATGGTCTTGGTGTCATTTTAAAGTTTTTGTTTTTAAGCTCTTTCTATCTGAACAACTAGTTTTAGCATTTGACCATGCTGAAAATTTTACTTGTATATCTACCTTTTGCACATTTTATGTATGTTCAATAGCTATTTCTAGCTAAAGCAAATCCACAAACTTATATAAGGATTTATTATTTTTTACAAGGTCGTCTGTTGACTGCTGAATATAAAACCCCTTCAATATAGAAGTCCAGTCAGCAAAGAAAAGAAAAGAAAAGAAAAATAGAGTACCGGCACTTCTTTTGGGCCACTTAAAGCACTGTTTACAACCCATTTGGCCCTTTGCTCCATTTATTTTCCTTTGTTATCTGATAACTAAAATGAACATTTATAATTGAGTGACAGGTGTGTTTTCACGAAAATGAACCTACCGCCTGCCACACAATGTCATAAGCACTCTTGGCAAAAAGAGGAGGGGTTGGAAAGAGACATTACCGCACACACGCAAAATTGTTTGGGTCGTATCGAGTCCGTTTGGCAAAAACACATTTGTTTTAAATTACCTGAGACCCGATCCCGCTATTATTATACCTGACCCATGTCAGAGGAACACGTAAAACTTTTAGACCTGACCCCGCTCGGGTCGGACTTTGGGTTTTCGGATCTAAGTGGAACCGTACCTGTACCAGATTACCAGATCTGTACCAAAATGGTAAATATTTGGACCTTTTTTAAAAGGTACCGTCCCAGTGACAACTTTTGTACTTTTGTTCTGAGAGCCATTTACCCAAATCAGGTCTACGTATGTTGTTATTTAGCCCATCTGTCATACGCAGTAGCACTTTAAACCAACATTACACCCTACTGTAGCAGCAGAAAGGACTGGAGATTATTTTATTGAATTACCTCAGCAGCATTATCTAATATCCCTGCTGAGAGAAAGAGGAACTCAGGAAGTCTAAGTTTTAAATTTAGTAATGTGGCCTCTGAGCAAATGTGCTGTACAGTTTATAAGTCCTGCTAACAGAACGTCATCTGGGACTTTCTTGTTTTGTCTTCAAGTCACTATTGCACTGCCAATCTCTGCGTCTGCTAGAATTCCTCTCTGTGTTTTCTTTACTCAGGTAAGCATGTGGAACGTTCACTTTTTGGCCCTCGGTTTTCATCATGATAGGAAATACCAGGTGTAAACTCTGACCCTCATTGCCTGAATGATAAATGCCAGCTACTGTGAGCGACCACAATGATGAACATAAAGCAAAACTTATGTTTCTGGAATTTACTTGGCACTTGACTAAATAGTCTTACATTTCCACTGCGTTTTGTTTTATTTTAACCTTTAGCCTGACTATTCTACCAAGATTACTTTTCTACATTTTGATTTATTACTAACATCTAAAATCCCTCTAGTCAAGTCTGAGTCCTAATAATGTCAGAGATTTGAATGTACTCTTATTGATGGACTCTTTAAGCTAATGGCAACAAACCAGAACACCTTAGCGACTGCACAGCAAGACTCATAAGGAAATGTAATAATGAAGTTTTTGTCAATTTTTCCCTCAAAACGGTTTATGGGTCAGTGACAAAAACAGTTTGGCAAGAGGAGAAATTCAAAAATCTTTTTTAAAAACTTGTTTTAAAAGCATGCATCATGTTTATTTCAATGCACATAGTGTATTTATATAAATTTTAAGCAATAAAAATGACATTTGCACCATTTTTATGAAAGTTAAGACTGAATGGACCTAAACATGTCAAATGGTGTTACCGTCAATTGCACCAAAGAATGAGAAATATTAAATATTTTATCCACCTTGATGGCATGTAAGCATAATCATTAAAAAAATCATTTAAAAATATCACAATCAATTTTATTAGTTAATTCTAAATGTAAATTTTAACGCATTTTTGTATTTGTCCTGACATATGATGAAAACAGCTCTGTTTTCTAAACAATCTTTGACAAATGATGTAAACATATTTGTAAAAAAAAAAATCATATTACACTAAACTAGATCATTATATTTTATTCCTCTTTTTTTAATAATATATTTACACTGAAAAAAATGATTAATTGAATTTAATCAAATTTTTTTTAAGGTAAGTGGTTGCATTCAATTTATTTAAGCTACATTTAAACAAAAAAGATTAGTAAAGTAAAATAAAATATAAAACTTTTGTTTAAATGTAGCTTAAATAAATTGATTGCAACCACTTACCTTAAAAAAAATTATTAAATTCAATTAATCCTTTTTTTCAGTGTATATTGTCATAAAAAATACTAGTTACACCAATGGACACAGACCGGTTACACCACATTGAAATTTTTGCAATTATTCCCCAAATATTCTTTCAAAATGAAATAAAATCCGAAATTTTTGACTTCTCAAAAAAGAGAATGTATGCTGTAAGTAACTAATTTGCTAATTTATTTAGAAATTTTAACCCTTTACATTTAATTGAACCATATGGACACAAAATAATTAACGTCACGTCATTGACCCTTACACAGAGCAACAATTACTGTATATGGTTAACACTGTAATGCAGGGTTAAAAGCAAAGATTTTTTTATACAGTGGTTCTGGTTTTCACTGGCCCTGCCAAAATGTTTACTGCCCCCCCCCACAAAAAAAGATTTCACTGTCACATATTTAAAATAATAACTCAAAAGACTTATATAATTGTATACATATACATATATTCATCATTTGTCAATAAAATTGACCATTTTAAATGTAAACTCTAATTCGGAAATTTCACAATACTCTCATCAGGGTAGTAGGTAATAGTGTAATAGTAATAGTTCAGGTTTATCAGGATTAACTCTGCACAAAAGTGGAGAACTCATATCAAAGAAAACTTAAAGGGACACTCCACTATTTTTGAAAATATGCTAATTTTCCAGCTCCCCTAGAGTTAAACATAGGAAAAATATAAAAACTGGTTATTTTTAGCGCAATGCTAATGGTCTAATCAGATTTAATGGATTATGCTAAGCTATGCTAAAAGTGGTACCGCCAGACCCGGAGATCAGCTAAACATTGCATCGTTTCTTTCATCGTGTTTTACGGAAGTACTGTAAATGCCTGCATCCAAGATGATAAATATTTACATTTTGTTTGGCCTCATAATTAGGGGGCGCCAGCAAACGATAAAGGTACAGAGGCACAAAATGTTTTTTTCCAGCTGATGAACACTAAAACACTGACAGCCAATGAAAATTCAGGGGCTTGCACGTTTAAAATGTGAAACCGTAGCCCGCGGAAGTAAAATAAACAGCGCTGCCACCTGTTGTTCTGAACACTAATATAGTTAACGTTATATTTATCGTTCTCGGTGCGAATGAGCCCCTAATGTTTTGGAAATATAAAAGACTGAATTAAGTAAATAAATACGGATAGTCTAAATGAAGGGCCTGAAAACAGGGTGAAAGAAAAATGAAAGTGTGAAAGTATGGCAGGCCACATGAAAAGCAAGAGAGAGCAGGGGCCTCTTCCAGAAGATTAAAAGGCCTTTTTCCATTCTGCAATGGAGCGCAGGGGTTGAAGGACCACAGAGACGATCTCATTACACACTAACACACAGCAGCTGCCCTCCTCCCTCACCATCCTTTGCTTTTTATTTTCCAGACGTTCCCGATGCTCGGTTTAAGTGTTTTAAATCAGACACTTCTCTGGAGGCAATATGATTTATTTTATTGTCCCTCGGTGTTCCTCCGACTGTCTGACCCTTGGTGACCTCTGTGGCTCCCCCGTTGCTATGGCAACACTCTTTGTTCCCGGCCATTGCCCGGGTTCTCTGATCCCAGGGGTACGAAACGATGTTAACGTAACAACGCAATAACATCTGACGGATAGTAGTGAAAGCTGCTTTTTGTATTATTTTTGGCGTTTTTCCTATTTGACTTACTTTCTGATATAAACAACACTGTACTGGACCTGGAAAAGATGTGGATGAGATATGAGGCATTTTAAAGTGCATATATGTTGAATGGGTCAGGTATTTCTTGTGTGGGAAAGAGCAGTAGGCATAACTTTAATCTCAGAGGGATAAGGTGGGACGATTTTTGGAAGGAAAGAGTCTCGCTAGCCAATTTAATACTTTTCTGCTTCATGGCCTTCAAATTATTGTTTTAAAACAACATGAAAACATAATTGAAGTCATTTACTTTCTCAATAAATGTCCCTGATGTTATTCTAAAGAGAGGAACTGTCATCGAGATGTATTAACTTTCTTTGCCTCTGGAAAGACTTTTCTGTTTTGTTCAGACAATCGAGGCCATGCGAGTGAAAAAATTACACTAAGTGAGGCATAATGTACAGCCAGTTGTCATTATCACAAAATAAACCCTAAAAAGTGGATCTGAACATTTTCCATGTATTACAAAGCTACTTAAAAATATAACTTCAACTAAAATGTGTATATTCGTTTATTTAGGTGAAAAGAAAGGGAGTAGGAGTTATTATGAGATATAAAAAACAAGAACAGTTATTTGGGAAACTATTTGCATGGTAACACATCAAAATAAAACCGGTGACTGCTGCTCCGAGGGGCGCAAATTTAAAATAAATGTTTGGAGTGTCGTGTGATGCTCATGTTTTCAAAATATGGTTTTGTTGCGTCATGTGAACCATGTGCATCACGTGTTTTGTCAAAATAAGTGCCTGTTGCACACGCGTCAAAACCATTTATGATAAAAGAAACGCTCACGTTCACAAAATACAGGCAAGACACTCCCTAAACAGTAAACTCTGATTACGCATGAGATTATGCGAGTACCTGGCAAACGCGAGCGTCTCTTTTATCATAAACCCTTTAGATGCATCTGCATCAGGCACTTATTGCTTATAAGTTACGTGATGCACAAAGGTTCACTCGACGCGCCGAACACATATTTTGAAATGACAAACCGCACACATGACGGGCTACATACATGTTGTGACGAAATTCGCATCGAGCACCCTCGAAAAAAGAAGTCACCGGCCGCAATAAGGTTGTATTTGTTTACAATAATAGCTTAGTTAACATAAACAAATGTAGTTTCGACATTTGCATAAAGTTACATTCTTAGACACGCCCACTTCACCAGAAATCAGCAAGCTTCCATTGAAATGAATGAGATTGTGTCGCTCTGCTGTTGCTAGTCGCTGGCGGTGTGCACGCAGCTTTAGAGTACAGTAGTATGTGTTTAGTAAGTCCAAAAAGTCTGGTTTCATCACATGTGATGTTGTTTGTAGTTCATGCTCATGATCTAAAGTCACTAATCATAAAAGTTATCGCTGCCTGCGCCTTGCTAGTTGGGTCAATTTTAGGATATTAATCTCTTTGGCCAAGAGAGTTATATCCTACTTTAGTCTATAGAGTGTCTTACTAAACATCCACTGGACAAGTGATGCATGCTTTGCAACCGGTAAACTGAGCTACAGGTAAAGAAGTGAAAAGGTTTTCACAAAAATAAGTACATTAAGGCCTCGTCTAGCGATCCCAATGTCCCAAATAGCAGTTAAACCACTTAAATGATCTATAGTTGTATTCTAAGAGGTGTCTATCTTCCAATGGGGCGTACACACCAAACATGAATTTTAAAGACACAAACTCGCACGGGCCGATGCATATTGGTCTCAAACGTGAATATTCAACTCAAGCGACAAATTGGCATGACACAAAGTCAAATCCCGCAAGTAATCTAGAGCGAGGAACGCGATGCTACACGTTTGGTGTGTACGCAGCATAAGTCTTTCGAAATACAGCTAATGTGTGATGATTGGAAGGAAACCACCTGCCGATCTAACGTTTTGGTTTCGGTGAATACTTTTTTTGTCCACACTTTAACCAATCATGGATTAAAGAGCAACTATGGTCCGATTCACGTTTTAAATTTCCTTTGGTGTGTAAGTGTGTATTAGTACATGTTAACGACATGCAACAGGTACAAACCGCAAAGTAAACAATGACGCGAGTTATCGTTCCCTACATAAAAATCTCTTTTCTTGGACTACAACAAACACACGGTTTTGTAAGCAACAGTTTAATTCCTGGGCCTGTTGACGTGGACACGACCAACATTATCATAATTCCTCCCGCTTTGACTTATAGCATATAAGTTAACTCCTGTCAGCATTGCATTGTGAGCGAATATTTCAAACATGGTAAGGAGCGTCACATTTCCGGCTGACGTCAGAGGTATTCGGGCCAATCACAACGTACAGATTAGCTGGCCATTCAGGACACAGCGCTTTTCAAATCAATGAGTTTTGTACAAAATCAATGCATTTGAAGAAAGCAGTATATCTGGAGCTACAAAAATGTACCGTATGTGTAAAATAATGACCATAAACCATGCGGACACATTATACCAAATACACAAAATAACGTTGTTTTTAGCAATGAAATATGTGCACTTTAAAACAACCCAGCATTTTTTGTGGACTGCTCACACTTTAGCAAAAAAAAAGAAGCGATTTTTTCCTCCTCAACTGTGTGCAAATGGAGCACTTGAATAACTCCTGGTCAATGACATAATTTACACCTAACAGTCTGGAAATGAATAAATGGCCATGACCTAAGACATGAAACTATTCAAACACAATGATGCACTGTTCTATAATACAAGTCTGAACACTTGCTTTTACTACTAGTAATTGCATGGATTATTTCATGGTTTCTTTTTAAAATCAATTCCATTTATTTATGCTTAAACATGTGCAGTACCAGAATATCTAAAAACACGTGGATAATAAGTAAGATAAGTACTCGTCATTTTAATCAAAGTGCTGATTGTTTTACTTTAATCCAGCAATCTTTTGGTTACCAGTATTTACAAGTGACTCGTATGCCACACCTTTTCACCAATATGGAGTCAATGGTTAGTTGAGAAATCTGCACAACTTATTCAGAACCAGACAGAGTTTGTGTGACATAACGGAGTACAATACTACATAAACTGCCCACAAACACAGGGTGCGCGTCCACAGAATCTGCAGCGCATAAAGACGCCACTTTGGCCGCATCCAGCGTATACGGCTTCGTTGATAATAATAGAAGAATATAGTCTTACGTATTTTGCATTAGTGTAGCCAAAGCGATTTGTTGTTGTTCTGAAGACCTTACGCTGCGAGGATATTATCCCAGGCACCAACATCAGCGGTTACTGATTCGAGTCCAGCAGGTTTAAAAGGCCAGCGAAGAGACAGTTTTTCCGGCTTGTCTTTGGTGGAACGGTGTGGAACTGGGCCAGACTGGGCACTGCATCTGGCATCAGGGGATGTTATTTTATGCGCATGGAACAACATTCATATTTAGTTCATTTGAAACAGGAAATACTTCAATAGAAGCAAACCGGTTACAAATTTGAAGCTACATTTTGAATTTATGCTTTTGGCAGATGCTTTTATCCAAAGTGACTTATAGTGCATTTAAGCTATTTATCATCAACTCGGGTGTTTCCTGAGAATCAAACTCATGACCTTTTGCGCTGCCAATGCAATGCTTTACAAACCGAGCTAAAGTGAGTACAAAGTGGTTTGCTTAATTCAATTCACATTTATTTGTATAGCTATTGCAAAGCAGCTTAACAAAATGACACATATTAGAATACACAAAAATTTTAAAATTATAAATCAATTTATAGTCCAAAGTTGTTGTCAAGTCCTTAAAAGGGCCAATGTCATCTTTTCATATGAGCATCCCAGAAAAGCAATAAATACATTTTATAATACCTGAGCTTAGTCACCAATTATTCTGGAGCCGCAGAAAGATGAGGTCATGACATGTCGACAGCACTGATTGGCCGATGGCACCACAAGAACAAGCAAAGTCTCGAACTCATCACTCAGGAGATTAAGAGATGTGATGTCAAAGACAACAAAAAAGAGAAAAACGTTTCAATGTCACACTTATACATCCCTCACACTTACACAATAACTAATGTGTAGGGGTGCGCGGGGCAAAAACTAACGCGGGGTTAGTTGTAACACAGACTGTTTACATTGTTCCACAAGGTTGAGCGTTTTGTTTTTCCGGTATTTTTTTTTAAGCTGCCAAAAGACGATCTCCCGCAAATTATAATAAATGTATAATGTTTTTACAGAGAGTTTTTGATCAACGAGTGTTTTGGTGACATGATATTTTTTCATCATGTTTTTTTTCAGTTTTCTAAGTTGGGTGTGTAAGATACCAAATCCAATGCTATGTCATATTAATCAGTGTCTTGTTGACTAAAACATAGCTTTGTTTTGAAATATGTCTGCAGCTCTTAGCAACTTTTTTGGTGGGCTTGAAAATATTTTGACCCAGCGGGGTTAATTGTAACGCTGTGTTACGACTAACCCCTCAGCACTTACGATATGGAAACTGCTAACGTTAGCGTAATTCTTGCCGTTGTTTTAAATAGGCTACACACGAATGATTGCTGGCTGCCAACAAAATAAATGTGCCTGTCTTATCAAAAATCGTGTGTCAAATTTATTTTTGTTCATATTTTTAATATGATTGAATAAGGTCATGTCAAAGATTGAAATTATAATGAAATAAATAGCTAAAATCAGCCTTTGATGCGCATTATCTCAGAATTTGATTTTGAAACTGTATGGTTTTTACAGGCTGGGTCACATATAAAAAAAATTTTTTGTCATAATTGTGCTGCTTTTTCTCACATATTTAGACATTTGTATCCATTTATAATTGAACTATTAATAGAAAAGGGCTGGATGAATAAATACAGTGTGGACACCTGTCTATTATAGACAGATATATAAACAATATCCACTTCAAGTATATAGACAAAATAGTATTGAAATATTTGCCTGCAAACTTAATTTTTAGCAAGTGTTACAACTAACCCCCTGCCTGTTACAATTAACCCCTCCTACTGTATGGGGTAAGTTGTAACGTTTGCACTTCTGTCACGTTTGGTGTAATTGTCCAAGAATGGTAAGTACTAGAAACAAACTTCAAATGTCCATTTGTGGCAGTGATGTGCTTGTGTAAAAATATAATTAATCAAACTCAAATATTTTTTAAATGATTGAGCCCAAACCAAAAAGCGTTGTGCCCTTCTCTCCCCCTCTTACATTTGGGTAAATCCATTAATGATGATCAAACATTTGTAGTTTTTTTTCCACGGGAATCAAACCCATGACCTTTTCCCTGCGAATGCAATGCTTTACCAGTTAAGCTAAAAAAAAAACATATTAAACGGTTGTTCATATGGTGCGTGTGATTCAGCTTCCAGAAACAGTAGTTCCAGAACATGAAGTACTATGACGTCCCGTGTCCTTAGCTATTTGTCAAGCTTTGCTGATTGTTTTTAGAGAAGCTTCCCGAAAATCAGATTTTTGCAGTCTTTACATTTGGTGTCACGCGTTATAAAGACTTCCACAGCCCCTCTACGTGATGCGAAGTAGAAAGCCGGGAACCCGCGGAAACCCGCATCGAAATGTAACGGCACACTGATGGCTTCACCAGATGGAACGTTCACATGAGAACCTGCGAGAGATTTACACCGAACACTGTTACAAATGACCGATACAGAAAGAGAGGAACTTGACACCGCTACTTGCACCCAACTGAAGAAAAAGCTCTGTAAGATAATACATGGAAACATGTAGCTCAGAATAAAATATGGTTTTTATGAAACAGATGAATCTAATCTCGTTTCATCAGTGATGAAAGCAGTGCAATTTTTGACAGCATTACTGTGTTTTCAATCTTTCTAATGGCTACCTTCCAAAATCAGCGCCAATGTTCCAGGGTAATGGGACTGGAGCAAACGCTGCACATTTGTCTGCGGCGAACGCAGTCCAGCTGAACGGCGATCAAGAGCAGCGTCTTTAAAATCCAACAGGGACGAGCTGTGCCATTTCGCTCCGACCGCACAGGGATCGCGAGGGCTCGCTCGCAGATGGGACGTCCAGCGCTTTACATGCACGGTGTGTGGCGTGCTCCTCGGCCACAGATGTGTTTGTATTGGGCCCGGTACTCGCACGCTCTGGTCTGCATCTCTTCTTCTGTGCCATTGCATGATGGGGAAGCTCTAGTTAGAGCGATGCGATGAGCTTATGCACGCTCTCTTCCAGGCATGTCTCACCGCAAAGCGGTAGATCTGATATTCCCTGTGATGGAGGGTTTGGAGACGAATTTGTTTGGGGTTAATGTAACACCGTCTTCCCGGCATAAAGACATTTGTGGGCCAATCATTTGAGTTGAGCAGAAATGAGTCACCGGCTGATTATTGGAAGCCCAATTTCAGTCATTCTATACCAGTTTGATATGCACGTTTAGAGTCATTGTTGAAGGGTCTTTGGTTTCCATACCAGGTCGTGTGTAATATTCTGCGGTTATAATTCCTCCAAAAATAAATAAGGGTTTTTTGTAGTCACGCTGTTCCATACACAAAAGTCTTACAATGAAGGGAAGTTCATGGTGACCATGTCTGTCAAGCTCGAAAGAAGGTGACCTCGCCTATGAAAACCCAATTAAAGGGATAGTTCACCCTAAAATGAAAATACTCTCATGATTTTCTCATCCTCATGTTGTTCTTAAGGGGTATGAATTTATTGTTTCAGATGAACACAAAAGAAGATATTTTGATAAAGGATGGTAAGCACACAGCTAATTGTAAACATTAACTTCCATAGTAGGAAAACAAATATGATGGAATTCAATGAGTACCGTCAACTGTGTGCTTACCATCATCAGGGCACAACGCAAATAATTTTTTATACTGGCCCGGTTGGGCCAGTGGTTCAGGTTTTCACTTGCCCTGCCAAAATTTTCACTGGCCCCAATAAAAAATTTCAGTGTCACATATTTAAAAATACTAATTCAAATTCAAATATAATTGTATACATATAAAACAGACATGTTCCAACGAAAAAAGGCTCAAAACTTTTCTGCTTTACCTGTAAACTGACAGCAAACTCTGCAAAATATTGCATTGTTTCTTTCGTCGTGTTTTACCCAAGTAAATGTCTGCTTCCAGGATGTTAAATAATATATATTGATGAAAATATATTTTAGTAACTGAGGGTGATGTACTGGCCCAATCGGGCAAGTGACAATACTTTTTACTGGCCCGAACGTCTCTCACACTTGCCCCGGGCCACCGGGCAGTCCTTTATGTTGAGCACTGCATCATATATCAAAATATCTTCTTTTGTGTTCATCCGAAAAAAGAAATCATACAAGTTTAGAACAACATAAGGATGAGAAAATTATGACATAATTTTTGTTTTTGGGTGAACAATCCCTTTAAAGTTTTCTACATAAAATCATCCTACATAATGTAAAGGACTTTGTGTGAAAATATAACCTTGATATTTAACCCTGTCAAAAATTGAAATCGATGAATAAAATCAAGCTTTGATGCTCCAAATCTTATTATTAGATTTTGAGACTAAAAATCTCATCTTTGCATTCTTCGCTCAATATTACTTGATGGATTTAAGTTGGGTGAAGCGAATGTTTTGCTCAAGTTTAATTTTTTCAACTTGCGTGGAAGACGTGTTTGATGGCCTGTTTACACAAGAACGATTGAGGGTAAAAACGTAAAAATATTATATCGGATGTGCATTTCGTTTACACACTGACTGCGTTTTTGGGGTCTTAAAAAAGCAAAAAAGTGAAACCACCCTCCAGAGTGCAAATCTAAAAAATGCTTTTCGATCACATTCCCGTCTAAAGGGGAAAAAACGCAAAAGTCTGCTCACGGTGGCTCTCGTCGCGTACGCGTTTACGTCACAGGCATGCGCCAGTTCAGGAAAATAACAACAAACATGTTGGATTATTTCCATATGTTGACCTTCAAGTTGCCATATTAGCTCTGAGAAATATACAAAAGTCTTTCCAGCAGTTGTACGAAATATTCACAGTAGGGCTGTGCGATTTAGGGAAAATATCTAATTGCGCTTTTTCTGCCAGGAATTGCGATTGCGATTCGATTTGCGAATTAAATTTTGTAGCAGATGCAATGTGGATCTGCCTCTTTAGATGGTTAGATCTTACTGATACTGCTTATGGGTCTGGTGATTTAACTGTATTCTTATGTTTTTTTTTGTGAAAATAAGGAAACAAAAACAAAGAAATTAAGAATATAATTAACACTTCTTATTGTATGAAATGTAAAATGGTCTTTAGCTTGGACTAACACTGTAACAGTAAGTGGGTTCATTATAGCTGCAACTTAATAAGTTAAAATATTGAAATGGGTGACTGAGTTTAACTGGAAAGATTTGTATGCATGTTTGTTTTTTGTAAACAAAGAACTGTAATACTCAACTTCATAACTATCAAAATATTAAAAAGCTACATTTGGGATTTTTAAAATGAATATAAAATCCAAATGCGTTCAATGTCATGTCATTTCATTCAAGTGACACTAGCAACCAAGTTAAATTGTATTTTAGTTTGTTTTAAATACGAAGCCAGGCTTGTAAGCATTGTTTGGCGTGTGTGTTTGTAAAGTTTTATCGCATCATACGTTTTGGGAGACGCAAATGCGATGCGAGAGACACAGGCTGCACGTGTGCGTCAAGTTTAAACACCTTGTCTGTTGTGGAAGACGTGCGCGCAAAGTCTTGCAATGCGGAACCAGGCATGAGTATTTAACAAACATTGAGAGACACAGGCTGCGGGCATGCTTTAAATTGAAACCCCTCGTTTAGGAGTTTAGGAGAAGCGCTGTTTTGGTTGACGTGCCTCTCACGGAGAAAGCACAGCCATACTTGCGCTCGCTCAATTGGTTAGACTGTCACTAAGCCTCTCTGCATATTTCTCAAATCGCATCATATCGCATCCTTTCGCGATTTGCTACTCGCAACGTTGCACATCGCGATTGCGGTTCGATTTCGATTAATCGCCCAGCCCTAATTCACAGCTAGTATTACTGATCAGAGAAGGTGCATTAATTACCTCCATCAAATTGTTGATGCGCAAATTCATCGGAGGCAAACTAGATGACTTGGGATGGGACCTGGGAGAACAAGGAAGAGGGTTGTATGCAGGCGTGCGAACTTGGTGGTGTTGTGTGTCAGTGCTTCACATCGCCACCTAGCCGCCTGGAGCACGCAGATTTCCTTCTCAAAGCGCTCGTATAAACGCTGAATAAGAAGTGATAACGCAACGCCACTTTTGTGTTTTCTTTTCAGATTGTTTCCGTGTAAAGTAGCCTAAGGCGAATAGCGCGTGTTCGCGGTGATCACACAGCCCAATTCGCATCTATTCACATCTTTGCATTGACTTCGTATGTCATCTACTTGCGCAAATTGCTAAATTCGGGTTTGGTGTGTATGCCCCTCAGGGTTAGGGTTGTTACGGCAAGTACTTGAACCCATGTACCGTTCCGATACCATTTTCTTAAAAACGACACCGTTTTCCAATATTTTACTATGTTCTTACCTCAACTTTTATGAAATATAGCTAGCATTTAGCCTAGCATTTAGCCTAGCCCCATTCATTCCTTAGGATCCAAACACCTCCATGTTTTTCCTATTTAAAGACTGTCACATGAGTAGTTACACAAGTATGGTGGCACAAAATAAAACATGGCGATTTCAGACTAGTAAACATGTCTCATACAATATGTCATGCTGCAATTTTGATGGGTGGCATAAGTATTAGCTATATACTTTTGTATCGGTGGGATTCGATCCCATAATCTTTGAGTGCTAACACAATGCTCTACCAGTTCAATGGCATCACCCTGTTTGTGGACAGTCAGTGAATAATCCCTTTATTTTTGGTCTGTTTTAACCATAAATTTATCAGAAGACATGAAGCTGAAGCGCATGATTCATATAGACTACTTTACTGGCACTTTAACGGTGTATTTTGGAGCTCTCTCCGACATGGTCATTGCGAACTGTCGTTTCCTATAAAAAGCAATGTGAAGATTTTTCTTTTGTGTTCTGAGGAAATAAAACCGCATGCCAAATATCAAGTCTGACATAAGGATCGACAAACCTAAAAGAGATGTGATTAAAATTAAAACTGCTTGCGTAATATGACATTAGCATTGTGTCAAGACAAATACCAGCGCTACAAATCACAGCAAATGGTAAAACGTTTACTGACTACTGAATATTCCAAGCGAGACAAAATATAATAAAAACAGCCCACGTGCCAGATGACATAATATGGAAATATGATGAAGCACACAACAATGAAATGATGATAAACAGCAGGTGCGGACGATCAACAGGAGGAGAATGACATTTTTGGGATCGCTGCCCATTCGGTAGTGGTCATCCCAATGGCCTATTCCCTGAAACGGGGAAACTCGTATAGAGACTCGGGGAATAGCAATCGCACATTTCTGTGGTTTGGAACTCGGTCCAATATCTCTGCGTTTCCATGAAGGAGCGAGATAAAGTTTCACAATGTTTTGTTAAACGTTTTGCCAGTGGTTTCCACCATTATCCATTTATCTTTTTATAGTTTTGTTATTGCATAATTATTGTATAATTTATGTAAACACCTCTTAAGCTCATAGCCTGTGAAGACAATCACGCCATTGTCTGGCTTCCGGAAAGTTTCCAGGGCCGTACCCTTCTGTAACGTTTATTTTAAAGCGAGTTTGATGTTTTATTGCGGTTTGCCGTTGAATTGCCCTGCTTAACAGCTCATTTGAACCACAGCCATACTGTAGTATCCAGGTAAAAGATTTAATTACATTAGCTGTGGTTTTTGCATGATAAAGCATGAATAATAAACAGCATTTTGATAGTCCCTTTGGTCAGGTATAATAAACACAGATTGTTTATGGATCACAATGGAAATTGATAGGTGATGATGAGATAATGACATAAGTAATAAAAAAGTGAATGCAAAAGCAAAAGAACAAACATTTTTGGGGTCACACTTGAAGAAAGCTTAAAATCCTATAGCACGAAATCCGACGTTTATCCAAACCACATTAATATGTGGTTTGAAATCTGTTTAAAGTCAGATTTTTGGAAAGATGCAACTGTAAGAATGCAAATGTTTCGGCAAATGAGCATCACTGCCATTTTTTCCAGACGTTTTCTGTCCTGACATTAACAAACACTTTTTGGAAAAGATCACGAATACTTTTAGTATATTTACATATTTTATATATGACTTTGTACGCTGGTTCAACTCTACAGACATGTAAGGTAAAGAGATGACATGTTAGCTGCTTAGGTTTAAGTGTCTCTGTCTGTACATGGCCAGATGCCAGTATGAAGTGACTGGCAACAGGAAGACATTGGCATAACTCCAGCCTATAACATGAACAGCTGGCCGTGCTCCAATCTAGCTGGGAATGAAAAGAAGTCAAATGGTATTCGAACCTGGGTCACCGCTAGCCGCTACAATCTGCTGAGAGATTTATCAACACCTGCCAGAGCCTTGCAGTTTAATGTCCGACACGCGCTATTTACCGCCTTAGATTTACATTTCTGTTTGACTCATCTTTGACTTTATTGCCATTTGCAAAAGTAACGAAATTGGAATGTGGAATGGTAAAAAAAAACACGAATGTTCGCTCCAATGAACTGTTAACTGCAATGACGCAGTGTGTAAATTGGGTTACACAAGGTTACACTTCATTTTACGATATGTCCTTGTTGCACTGAGTGCGTTCAAATGCACAGCATTAGCAGATATAACTATCAAAAATCTGCTTATTATAGAAACCTGTTTTTGTGAATCTACAGGCAAATCAATAAACCGGCTATGCAGAAAACGGCGTTTACATAGGGATTTGTCAGGTTTTTCGCAGGCAATGACATCACCAACTACACATAGTCGTTCAAAAAGCCAATGGGAAATCTATCTTAAACTATATTGTTGTATCTCTTCTCATGTACTGTATGCAGAACCTGTAAATGTAACATGAGCTTTTATTTTCGCAGTTTTCGAGTGCAGACTTTTATGCATTACTTTGCGCTTTCTTGCGCATATGATGTTTATCTTGCATGCGCATATAAGCGAAACTACAGTACAAAAAAGCCGGATATGGTGTTTACATGCAATGCGAAATTGGGGTAATGAGCAAAAAACTACCTATGCCTACCGTTTATGGGCTTTCCCGGATAAAACAAAACCATTTTACACGTTTACATAACCCTCGCATTCTGACTACGTAATAATGATTAATAATATGTACTTACTATAGGGTCGGTGTTAGAGTTTGGTTTAGGGTTAGTTGCATGTAATTATGAGTATACACACACCGGCGCCACCAAGTGGCTGTAGTTTCGCTTATATGGACATGCAAGATAAACATCACATGCGCAAGAAAGCGCAAAGTAATGCATAAGTCTGTGCTCGAAAACAGCAAAAATAACAGCTCATGTTATATTTACAGGTTCTGCATACAGTACATGAGAAGAGATACAACAGGCTGCTAACGTATATTTTTTATTTCGAAGTAGACGCTATCTGACGAAGCTCGCGCTATTTAATGTGCAATTCCGGTTTACGATACCTCCGAGTTGTCCTAGACGCGACTCGACGTGGCGCGGCACTGAGCTGCGCGGCCGGTGTACGACACCCTTAACACAGACTCCATAAAATAAAGATTTTAAAAATTTTGTATTGTACTGATCAACAGACTTACACATAAAACAAACACTTGGTTAGCCATATTACCAGACGAAAGAGAAACCTGTGATGAAACAAACTGCTTACAGATGCCACAGGGAAATAACAAAAAATCACTGTAATAATATACACTCGTATCACGGTCCTTTCAGAAAAACGCAGAGTTTTTTTGTGCTTGTTGCGGGCAAAAATCCTTGATCTTGCCGCACGTTTTCTTAAAAAATGCGAATTGGATATTTATGCAATTTTATGCTATGAAATTGCGGGAACTTGCAAAAACTGTTTGCAGCTTTTGCAGCTTTTGAATGATGTTCATGTCACATAATCACGTCACTTCATTACGTTCCCATGGCAACAGGGGACATGGCTGCGCTTGTGTGAAGTAAATGCAACAATTTTCAACTTTCTGCTAAGATATATGTGATTTTTGCTACGAAAATGCAGGGATTATTAAATCATGCAAGCCCTGCATATTTTGCACTTGGAAATCTGCAATTTATGTGGCGAAAGTGCGGCGTATTTGAAAAAATGTGGCTCCGCATAAATATGCGGACTTTGGCTCAGTTTTTGGCTCGCTTTAATCATGTTTTTCTGGAGGGACTGCAAAACCAAAAACAACCGATGACCAAATCCGAGATGACCAGACATGGATTCATGGACATTTTATTTACAAATTATTAATATATTGCTGTCGGTGATTCTGTGAGCCTGGAGACTGCAGTGTACACTGTGCGTTTAAACAATTTTCACTAAGATGTGTAAAATAAATAAATAGCGCTCATAAACGGCTGTTTAAATAATATCCTCATTGAAATGAGTGGAGGCGTGAACCCGGAAACAGTATTCCTTACGTCATGACTTAACAAGCCCAAACCGTAAAGTTTAATTGGGTAAGCGGCCTACATCCCACCGGCGAACCACAGCTGTACGCTATCTCTTTAAATTCATTTATACAAGCACACAGCTGAAGCATTTATTCTAAAAAGCCTTGAAAACGAAACCATCTTGGTTTCGCTCCTTAAGCCAGAGCACTTCTAACATGATTAGAGATGTTTCCCCTCATTTTAAGACCCCTCATTTTAGCCTCGCATACCTTTCAAAAGCAATAACTTTCCACCTACTTAGCATATGCTAGCCAGCCACCGCAAGACATAACCAACTAATTACGCAACATCTCATATACGCTGATTGTCTACAGCACCCTGATTACTGTACAGGAAATGTACTTAACTACACAATACCACAGATGGCAACCGATGTGCTCTTCTATGGAAAGAAATGAATAAATGCATACTACAATGCTATTGCTAGTACGCTAGGCAGTCAGCACTTACTGTAAAACACCAAAAAACTCAACAGGAATCAAACTAGTTTACTGTGATGAGTTCCAGCGTAGATGTAAATCATGGATAAGTAATTCAAATGTACAAAATCTGGTCCGGGACAACCCATTAGCCATTAGCCACAACCCATTAGCCACAATGGCGCTACATGAGCTAGATTAAATTTGGTCCTGGAGGACCGGTGTCCTGCTGAGGTTAGTTTCAACCCTAATCAAACACACTTAAAGCAGCCAATTAAGTAAACTAGTAACTTCTAGGCAGGTTGAAGCTTAACTCTGCAGGACACCGGCCCTCCAGGACAATCGCGAGGCCAAGCGATACACATGCTAACATTATTTTTATCATAACCATAGCAAATTTGGTTTCTAAATTTGTTTTTAAAATTATAATTCAGGACAAAGACCACTGTTTTATTTACAGTATAAAAAACATAGCTATGCAGACTTATAAAAACATACTTATATTGATCTTTATGTGTAGTTGCCGTGTATTTAAAAAAAAAGAGGACCTCTAAACTATGCTTCCTA
The DNA here is from genome assembly GCA_025389145.1 of Misgurnus mizolepis. Lineage (NCBI taxonomy): Eukaryota > Metazoa > Chordata > Actinopteri > Cypriniformes > Cobitidae > Misgurnus > Misgurnus mizolepis. Next base: position 37,116,733 of record JAIFKI010000012.1, on the reverse strand, counting down.
TGTTACAACTACAGTAACATATTTCACAGAGGTATTTCATGTGCATGCGCTGAGGCATTCTGAGAGCTGTTAAATGAGGCCTGAGACGAAAAGAGATAAAACGAGACAGACGCAGGAAAGTTCCCGTGTACTGTGAGGTTTTGTGGGGGTGAACAGTGCACCTGCTTGCTTCCTGACAATGCACTTATTGTTTCTTACCGCTCACCTGTCCGTGGCTGGAGGGGCCGAGCGACAGACCCGACTTACCCTGGATTCCAGATCCCTGCCCCGTAACCTCTCCTATAATCCCTCCAAAACAACATGTCAGTACTTAACTTTTGTTCTCCGTTGCTCCGTTGTCTATGATCCTCCTCTAATAAAGGTCTATTGTTATTATTTGCTAACTTGTGATTTTAGTATTGTGGCCTAATATGATGTATAGTACTAGATGTAATGTTCAGCTTAAGGCTAAATGTCACATATGGGTACAAATAATGTTATATTTCATGCCAAAATCAAAAGACATACAAAGTACAAAATGAAGAAAACTAGTTTATTTTAGAACAAAACATTTTTATGACAATCAACAGTACACTTTCAAAATTCAAAGAAGTTGTATGTGACCCTTTCAAAAAGTATACCTTTGTACCTAAAGAGTGCATATTGGTACCTCAAAGGTATATTAAAGGAAAACACCACCGTTTTTCAATATTTTGCTATGTTCTTACCTCAGCTTAGACAAATGAATACATACCTATCTTTTTTCAATGCGTGCACTTAATCTTTGTACAGCTTGTTGTGAATGTGTTAGCATTTAGCCTAGCCCCATTCATTCCTTAGGATCCAAACAGAGATTAACTTAGAAGCCACCAAACACTTTCATGTTTTCCATATTTGAAAAATTCCTACATTAGTAGTTATACGAGTAAGTATGGTGGCACAAAATAAAACATGCAGATTTTTTTAAGCGAATAATAAATGAGAACTATATTGTATGGCAGAAGAGCACTTAGTGTGCAGCACTTCGACCTCGGGCGTAGTAATATTGACGGAAGTTTGAGCGAGAGGGGGAGTAGTCAGGAGTGATGATTTACTGCGTGCCGAGGTCAAAGTGCCGCAAACTAAGTGCTCTTCCGCCATACAATATAGTTCTCATTTTTATCCACTTAAAAATCGCCATGTTTCATTTTGTGCCACCATACTTACTCGTGTAACTACTCATGTAACAGTCTTTAAATAGGAAAAACATGGAAGTGTTTGGTGGTTTCTAAATTCATCCCTGTTTGGATCCTAAGGAATGAATGGGGCTAGGCTAAATGCTAACACATTCACAATGCGCTGTACAAAGATTAAAAGCACGCATTGAAAAAGATAGGTATGTATTAATTCATCTAAATTGAGGTAAGAACATGGTAAAATATTGAAACAAGGTGGTGTTTTCCTTTAAAGGTGCAGTGTGTAGATTTTAGCGGCATCTAGTGGTGAGGTTGTGTATTGCACCCCTCCCTTTCGAAGAACATATAGCTATCGTAGCCGCACAGGACAAACATGTCATCGTCTGAGACAACGTAGTGACAAACGCTCTATAGAAAAGTTTGCCCGATTTAAACTACTGTAGAAACATGAAGGCACAAAATGGCGGCTTCCATGTAAGAGGACCTGCGATGTGTGCTCATTCTAAGGTAATAAAACAATACAGTTAATTTTGTAAGGTCTTTATACACCACTGAAAGCACAGTTATCTATTTTATATTGCATTGCTGTCTAAAGATCCTACTAAAATTTACACACTGCACCTTTAAAGGCTCTCTAAGCGAATCTGCGAGACGTTAGTTATTGTTGACGTTTGAAACTGTTTTCAAACAGACGGAGCGTAGCTAACTCCTCCCCCTCCCTTCCGTGCTTTCATGAACGCGTACATGTTTAAGTAATTATTATTAATATTACACACAATTGTATGTTATTATATGTTTTATTACACTACAGTATTGACATTTATTTGTGCATTTTGGTGATGAATATTGGGCTGAAAATGTAAAGGGATAGTTCACCCATAAAATGAAAATTCTGTCTTCATTTACTCTCAATGAAGTATAGGTTTCTTATTTTTTCTGAACAGAAAATATTTGTAATCAAGCAGGAAACAGGAGCACCATTGACTTCCATAGTAGGAAAGAAAAATACTATGGAAGTCAATGGTGCTCAAAAACTGTTTGGTTACAGGCATTGCATAAAATATCTTCTTTTGTGTTCAGCAAAAACAAAGAAATTTATACTAACTTGAGAGTGAGTAAATGATGACAGAGTTTTTCTTTTTGGGTGAACTGTCCCTTTAAATGTCATATGACAATGCAACAAAAAACTTAAATGGCCCTAAAGATAAACTTCTATCACGTTATATATGAGGTAAAATATGACCTGGGCACATTCTCGACAGGTTTCATAAAGATCTCTATCTTTAATAGCACACATACAGTGCATTGTTTTGCATTTATTCATGCATTTTCATCTAAACTATAGACTATTCCAGTCAAATATTTAAATGGCACGACAGATGTTTTTTTAACATTTACATTATTTTTAATCAATGCGTATCTGCTTGTTTTAAGTTTATCAGATGTTTGTGCACATATAACGCAACAAAGCAATGTTTTCCAGATGATCCACTTCTTTACGGACGCCTTTTTAAAAAAGCATCAAAAGAATTAGCCCGTGGTCTTTTTAAATATAGCCTACCGCTTTTTTAACATACAGTACAGAGAAACATGTAAGACTGTTTACCATCTGCTATCTTGACAGACATGTGAAAACACACCGACGCCAAGATCTGTGCGTTCGCAAACTGCGCTCACCTCACGTCTAACCGACCACAACCCCCCTGCATCCGCACCCAGAGCCAAGCTCCACATCCTGGGGTTCCTAAAATCCCCCCACGCCCATAAAGACTATACGGATAAAGGCTCCAGGCACGTGGCCAGCACGGCTTTCACTACTGCTTGAGAGCTGTGCCAGGATCAGTGCTTTATTATTTGTACCATGAACTACTAGGTTCCTGCAGATAGAGAATAGGAACGGATTCCAGGTTCGTTCTCACTATTAGCCAATGTAAACGTCTCTTCTTCCTTCTACTCTGTTCCTGAGTTGAGTCCAAATCCAGCCCTCTGCTGACGGTAAAAACCTTATCAGGACCTTGGATAGTGAACGTTTTGGTCTCTGTGGACTGAGCTTGGACTAACGCCCGTACTATACCATTAAGATCCAGCTGACAGACTTTTTTAGCTATTCCTATTTGTGGAAAATATAGTGGAGTGGGAAAGACGCTGTGCTGAAACGTAAACACCACAGGGGAAAATGTTAAATGCTAAATGATGAGATGAATTAAATGTTTATTTGAAGTATAAATGTTTAACAGAGTTACTGCTTTTTTTAAAAAACATGCTTTTAGTTTCATTCAGCACTGTGTAATTTCAACGTACTCAACATAATTGTGAATAAAAGCATGTGTACGTTATGTGTTCAATGCACACCCCATACGGCTGGAAACATGATGAAAGACTCTTTTTACAACTAATTTGTTTAGAAATTAAGTCCAGATGAGAAGTTAAAATAATTTTCAGAATTCGCTCATCATCAAATCTAAACATGTATTAAACATCGGCATCATGTTTTGGTTTAGAGACAGTTTCAGGGATTATAACTGCGGTTTTCTCTGCTGCTAAATGTTGCAATATTTCTTTAGTGAGCTCTGGATGCAAAAAAGTCACATTTTGAAGTAATTAATAAACAGGTGCGATTCAAATTTAATGTAATTAATTTAAATTTTATACACTACATTTTGATGCAATGTGACCTATTTGTTGTGACCCTGGATCGGAAAAACAACCACAAGGGTCAATTTTTCATCTGAAAGTTGAATAAATAAGCTTTCCATTGATGTATGGTTTGTCAGGATTGAACAATATTCAAGATACAACTATTTGAAAATCAAAATATTAAGAAAATTATCTTTAAAACACGTATCACTAATGATAAATACACTTTTGATATACACTCACCTAAAGGATTATTAGGAACACCTGTTCAATTTCTCATTAATGCAATTATCTAATCAACCAATCACATGGCAGTTGCTTCAATGGATTTAGGGTTGTGGGCCTTTTCAAGACAATCTCCTGAACTCCAAACTGAATGTCAGAATGGGAAAGAAAGGTGATTTAAGCAATTTTGAGCGTGACATGGCTGTTGGTGCCATGTATTTCACAATCTGCTCAGTTACTGGGATTTTCATGCACAACCATTTCTAGGGTTTACAAAGAATGGTGTGAAAAGGGAAAAACATCCAGTATGCGGCAGTCCTGTGGGCGAAAATGCCTTGTTGATGCTAGAGGTCAGAGGAGAATGGGCCGACTGATTCAAGCTGATAGAAGAGCAACTTTGACTGAAATAACCACTCGTTACAACCGAGGTGTGCAGCAAAGCATTTGTGAAGCCACAACACACACAACCTTGAGGCGGATGTGCTACAACAGCAGAAGACCCCACCGGGTACCACTCATCTTCACTACAAATAGGAAAAAGAGGCTACAATTTGCACGAGCTCACCAAAATTTGACAGTTGAACACTGGAAAAACTTTCCCTGGTCTGATGAGTCTCAATTTCTGTTGAGACATTCAGATGGTAGAGTCAGGATTTGGTGTAAACAGAATGAGAACATGGATCCATCATGCCTTGTTACCACTGTGCAGGTGGTGGTGATATAAAGGTGTGGGGGATTTTTTTCTTGGCACACTTTAGGCCCCTTAGTGCAAATTGGGCATTGTTTAAATGCCACGGCCTACCTGAGCATTGTTTCTGACCATGTCCATCCCTTTATTACCACCATGTACCCATCCTCTGATGGCTACTTCCAGCAGGATAATGCACCATGTTACAAAGCTTGAATCATTTCAAATTGGTTTCTTGAACACGACAATGAGTTCCCTGTACTAAAATGGCCCCCACAGTCACCAGATCTCAACCCAATAGAGCATCTTTGGGATGTGGTGGAACGGGAGCTTCGTGCCCTCGATGTGCATCCCACAAATCTCCATCAACTACAAGATGCTATCCTATCAATATGGGCCAACATTTCTAAAGAATGCTTTCAGCACCTTGTTGAATCAATGCCACGTACAATTAAGGCAGTTCTGAAGGCGAAATACTGTCAAACACAGTATTAGTATGGTGTTCCCAATAATCCTTTAGGTGTGTGTATTTATGGTAGGAAATTTACTAAATATCTTAATGAAACATGATCTTTACTTTATATTCTAATGATTTTTTGGCATTAAAAAAATCAACAATTTTGACCAATTAAATGTATTTTTGGCTATTGCTACAAATTTACCTGTGCTACTTATGACTAGTTTTGTGGTACAGGGTCACATTTCATAATGAAACTAGGGTTATCTATAAAAAGTTAGTTTGGACTTTTACTGTCCTTTGGACACTGTCTATTTATTATTGTCTATTGACACTGTCTTCCAATACGTTTCAAACTCTGCTGGTACTCATGGGTAAAACTCATTGGGATAGTTCACCCCAAACAAATTAAAATTCTGTCATCATTTACTCATCCTCAAGTTGATTCAAACCTGTATAAATTACTTTGATCTGCTGAACACAAAGGAATATATTTTGAAGAAGCTTTGTAACAAAAAAGATCTGGGGCACCATTGACTTTCATAGTAAAAAAGGAAAAAATAATACTATGGAACTAAATTGTGCCCCAGATCTGTTTGGTTACACACATTCTTATGTGTTCAGCAAAGGATAAGTAAATGTTAAATTTTCATTTTTGGGTGAACTATCCCTTTAAGTGGCCTTGGTTAGGTCATAGAAAAAAGTGATCTATGTGATGCCTGACAGCCTGGGTCATTATAACCCAACACTTTATGCTACATTTATTTAAAAAAATTACTTTTGTGTTAAACAGAAAGAAAGTTTGGAACAATCTAGACTTTAAATGGACTCTCCTGGCGCATATATTATACATTTGCATTGACGTAAGTCTACTACTTAGTGAGCACCATAGTGATCCAAATAACCAGCGGCCTTGCAACTGAAAAAGAAACACTTTTAGCTTTAATTATTTCACATTCCCTCCACACCCCAGAGACTCTCTTACGGTTTAAACCCATACTTTAATACATCATATAAAAGTTTGTTCAATAGCATGGGTTTCTACACACATTGGCGAGAGGAACAAAAAGTGACCCACTGTAAAGTGGCACAGAAAATCTGCCACAATTGTAAAAAACCCACATTTAAAAACGTACCAGCTGTGCCACTGACCAGCATCCAAGTGGTGTCATTTTAAATTGTTTAAAGTCGTTCCACTGTCATTGTTCGACGTTAAACTAATGTACCACCTTAAAATTATACAGAGCCACAATAACTTATCACATATAGGAAAAAACTAGCTCTATAAGACTGGAAAAAATGAATTATGGCAGGGCCAGACGAAGAGATGGAAAAAACAATTCCTTCTCACGGGAGGGTGAAATAAGCTGTGGCTCCATTCGAAATGTTGAGAACAAAGAAGATGGAGTGTGTTATTTAAGCGCGCTGTATGTCTGTCATGTTATTGGATAGAAAATATAGCATAATGTGTTACAGATTAATGACTCGCAGTCATATCTAGCTAATGTGATGAAAGCGCGCTACGCTCACATATGTGACATCTTCACCGGTGCCAAAACGTTTGTGGCAAGACACAATGGCACATGGGATGCTTTGGAAAGTGCCAGTTTCTAATTTAAATTCAGATTTACAAGCAGTAGCCCGACACTGTTTCAGTTTATGTGGTCGGGTCCACTGTCTGTTCTCATTGGCTATACACAGTACAGCATTAAAACATTATTTTTTTTGCTGTATGCAAAGACTAACAGAGACTTTTCTGGAGACAGTTCCCTTCAGAGGTGCATTCATATACACTGTAAAAAGCAAAAACTTGGATCTACTTAAATAATTACTTTAACTGCAAAAAATGACTTTTATTTTTGTCTTGTTTTCAGTAGAAATATCTTAAAATTCTTAAATCAAGATGTATTTTCTTGATGAGCAAATGACCTAAGAAAATAAGTCTAGTTTTAAGACAAAACATATTAAATTTAAGTGAATTTGTGCTTAAAACAATAAAAAAAAATCTGCCAATGGAATAAGACATTTTTTCTTGAATTTACTTCATACAAGAAAAATTCAGCAAAAAAATGTTTTATTCCACTGGCAGATTTTTTTGCTTGTTTTAAGCCCAAGTTCGCTTAAATTTGATGTGTTGTCTAAAAACTAGACTTATTTTCTAAGGTCATTTGCTCATCAACAAAATACATCTTGATTTAAGAATTTTTTGATATTTCTACTGAAAACAAGACAAAAATACTTAGTAAGAAAGTCATTTTTGCAGTATACAGTTAAAAAAATTATTGAACTTAAAATTTTTACTTAAGTTTCAATTTAGTTGAATAAACTTACATTTTGTAGGTGTTACCAATTGAAGTAACTTTTTAAGTTGAACAAACGTTTTACAGTGTAACAGCTTTGTGTCCGTAATACAGATCGTCCGGGAAAAAAACGATTGTGTGTTAAAGGATTGGTTCATTTTCTCAAAAAAATCCAGATAATTTAATCACCACCATGTCATCCAAAATGTTGATGTCTTTCTTTGTTCAGTCGAGAAGAAATAATGTTTTTTGAGGAAAACATTCCAGGATTTTAATGGACTTTAATGGACCCCAACACTTAACAGTTTTGATGCAGTTTAAAATTGCAGTTTCAAAGGACTCTCAACGATCTAAAATGAGGCATAAGGGTCTTATGTAGCGAAACGATTGTCAAGAAAACACAATTTCTTGTCAATCTCCGGCTGTGTGACGTGCCAGCGTGACCTCACGTAATACATCATCAAGTCAAGAGGTCACGGATGACGTATGCGAAACTACGGCCCAGTGTTTACAAGTGTGGAGAAAAAGGACCGTTCCGACGTTGTTGTATGTTGAATGATACTAATTAATGTCTTTGTGTCACTTCATTGTTTAAAATGGTCTGCAAATGTGCATTTCATATATGTAACACGTGACCTTTCGACGTCATTACGCAATTACGTGAGGTCGAGCTGGCACGTGACACACCCGGAGGAGGAAGAGAAGTTGTGGTTTAAAAGTGCATATTTTTTATTTTTCTTGCCAATAATAAATATTGTTTCACTAAATAGGCCTTGTTTGAGATTGTTTAGAGTCCTTTGAAACTGCAATTTTTAACTGCATTAAAACTGTTAAGTGTTGGGGTCCATTAAAGTCCATTAAAATGAGAAAAATCCTGGAATGTTTTTCTCAAAAAACATAATTTCTTCTCGACTGAACAAAAAAAGACATTCACATTTTGGATGACATGGTGGTGAGTAAATTATCTGGATTTTTTTTTTTTTTTTAAGAAAACTGACTAATCCTTTAAGGAGCAAAAACCATCCGATTCTGATTTATGGCCGGTCGATTGGAGCATCTCTAATTATTTTAAAAAACAACAATAGTTATATATTTACATACATTTTTTACAAACCTTAAGCTACTATTAAGGATGCATTGCATTGTAGAAAAAATGCTTCATGTACAATGCACTGTAGTAGGTAATATTGACATTCTGCTCCATGCGCAGTATTAAAGGAGATTTGAACCCGTAATTTATATACAGTGCGTACTATAAAACAGTGATAGTAAGAGAGTATGCCATTCTGAGCATACTTTTAAGTTTTTCTACGCTTCGGTCTTTTCTAGAAATGTGAGAATTACGACTCTGGCATTTAAAGGATTTTGAAGCAGCCATGATGGATAAGGCAAGCCTCAAAGAAACAGATGAGCTTCTTACTGTATAAATCTTCATAAAAGACCTTGGATGCTCAACTGTGTGACATCATCAAAGATACCTCTTACAACTGTTGCAGATGGTAGACCATCTATCATATATTAACGACATAAGTAATATTGAAGACACAATCCTCCTGAACATTTTTATGAGGAGTTTTCCATTCAATCACAAGATTACAGGTACAGTACAGTAAGTGCTGGGCTGACAGTGGTTCGGTCTCGGCTGATATGTTATGTACCTTCGATATATGACAAGTGACAAGCGTGCTAGTAATTAAAGGACATTTGCGCCTACTGTTGAGGTTCTGGAAGTTTTACACTATGAACCAAAACAACCATTTCAAATTTAAATCACAAAATTACAAACTTTGACTTGAAGCATTGAAGTAATTGAAAACGAGAGCGAAAAACTAGCTCAAGACTATATATAGTCTTAAAAGACAGACCTACTTATGAACCACTTATCCCATGAAGCATTGTGATGATTTTCAATAAAACAAAGTTGATTTTAAAACAAAAATGCAAGATACTTGAAGTCCATTAAATAATAATAATATATAAGCAGTTTGAAAATACTGTATGCTATTTGCGACATTTTATGAAAGTGGGATGTCTCGTTATCATGGCAACTGGTGCATCCTAGGTTTCGGCTAGAAGGGATACAGCAAGCGCCTAAATCTCCATCGAAAAAGGGTTCAGGCTAGATGGGATACAGTTGAGGCCAAATTCCTGTGAAATTTTGGGGGTAGTTTTGCTGTATCCCTTTTAGCCACAACCTGGATCCAAAAACAACGCAGGATTATTGTACACTGCAAAAAATGATTTTCAAGAAAATTTTTCTTAGTATCTTTGTCTTGTTTTCAGTAAAAATATCTATAAACATTCTTAAATTAAGATACTTTTCTTGATGAGCAAAAATATCAAATGTAAGTGATTTTGTGCATAAAAAAAGCAAAAAAAATCTGCCAATGGGGTATGCAAATTTTTCATGAATTTTTCATGAATTTAGTGTTTAAGAAAAAAATTCAAGGTTTATTTGCTTACCCCATTGGCAGATTATTATTTTTTTGCTTGTTTTATGCACAAAATCACTTAAATTTGATATTTTGGGTCTAAAAACTAGACTTATTTTCTTGGGTTGTTTTGCTCATCAAAAAAAGCATCTTAATTTAAGAATTTTTAGATATTTTTACAAAAAACAAGACAAAAATACTAAGAATTTCTTTTTCTTGAAAATCTGCACATACTCATAGTTGGTCTCAAATAAGAAGTTAAACACTATTTAAAAAGTTTTTGTAAGGTTTGGGTGGATGGGCGAGTCTTGAATCGAACACCTAATGGAAGAACTAGCTGTGCCATAGACAGCAGCACTGAGTAAAGCCAGGTGACTGCGTTACCCAGAAGCAGTAACACAATGATCCGCTAGCCTACCACGAACGCCATTAACACCTTCAGGAACACAGTATGCCAGACCATGAACCTCACGCCAGTCATTGTTACCCTTGGGACCGTGGTAAAATGTACAGACTCATTTTAACCAGAAGAGTTTTCAGCATGCTCTCACGTCCGCAAACACGTGGACACGCAAATATGGTCCTGTTCACTTCTCGCACCTTATCCAAGCACAATACTGTTACCCCAACATTTACCTCTGAAGCACTTTGTGGCAAAGAAAAGCTAACATACAGCAAAGAACTAAAAACATTAAATTCCAATGATGTTTTTTTATTCACAGGTGTTAAATGGGTTTCTTTCTGTCATTTAAAAGAGCTTCAACATGCAATGTTTTGTTAAAAAAAACATGGCTACATAAAGAAAAATGCATAATGTGAATTTAACTGGCAATTTGTACAGAAAGCAGCTCTGGACAACAGATGGATGTAAAATGGTTCACATTAGTTGGCGTCTGTCCCTTTAAGGCAAGTCAGTTCACTTTGGCAACGTCTCCGGAAAAACCCAAATGTCCAAAACTGTTCATCAAACATATACTGTAGTTCAATAACATGTCAAATTAGCAATAAAATGCTTAATAATCTTACATTTTTAATAAATACAACAAGCGATACCCATAGGCAGTTTTTGGGTGGGCTGGGGGGGTACTGCCCCCTCCCCAGTCCAGGGCCAATTATATTTTGTATGAGCTATTAATGAAATTGAAATATGGGAATTCATATTTTATTTATCTAATCTTAAAATTTTAATGGGAAGACTTAGTAACTTAAGGCTTAAATAGTTTTAATTCATTTACACTGCAAAAAATGACTTAGTATTTTTGTCTTGTTTTCAGTATAAATATCTAAAAAGTCTTAAATCAAGATGTATTATCTTGATGAGCAAAATCACCTAAGAAAAAAGTCTCGTTTTTAGACAAAAAATATACAATTTAAGTGAATTTGTGATTAAAACAAGCAAAAATATCAGCCAATGGGGTGAGAAAATTAGGTTTGAATTAAGTGTTTACACAGCAAAAAAAAAAATGATTTTCAAGAAACAAATCTTAGTATTTTTGTCTTGTTTTCTGTAAAAATATCAAAACATTCTTAAATTAAGATGCTTTATCTTGATGAGGAAAACGACCCAAGAAAATAAGTTTAGTTTTTAGACCAAAAATATCAAATTTAGGTGATTTTGTGAATAAAACAAGCAAAAAATCTGCCAATTGGGTAAGCAAATTTTTCTTGAATTTATGGTTTAAGAAAAGATTTCAAGATTTTTTGTTTACCCCATTGGCAGATTTATTTGCTTGTTTTGTGCACAAAAACTAGACTTATTTTCTTGGGGCCTTTTGCTTATCAAAGAAAAAGCATCTTTTTACTTAAAACAAGACAAAAATACCAAGAACATTTTTTTCTTGAAAATAATTTTTTGCAGTGTAAATTTATTTTAAGATTTTTTTCTCACCCCATTGGCAGATATTTTTGCTTGTTTTAAGCACAAATTCACTTAAATTGTATATTTTTGGTCTAAAAACTATACTTATTTTCTTAGGTTATTTTGATTATCAAGAAAAAGCATCTTAATTTAAAAAAAAATTGATATTTGTACTGAAAACAAGACAAAAATACTAAATAAGAAAGTCATTTTTTGCAGTGTAAACCATATTTAAAATACATGAAGTCGGTAATCTTAAAGTATTGCAGTACACTTGTTTGCCTGTAGGTCACAACCGGACACACCTATAGTCATACATCCATCAAAAAGACACAAGTTATCAAAAATGTGTCTACACTTTGTTTTCCAAAATTATGTCTTTCCTAAACTATTTCCACAGACTTAACTTCTTAGTAAAATAGCCTGCAGTGTATTCAACAATGCAATATACTTTCGTAGTATGCATGCATGTGAACGGCAATCGAACCCGTGACCTCTGCGTCTAGTTACAGAAACACTTGACCCCTTGAATATTCAACCAAGCAGGCCTTATATTTCATCATGACAGCAACTCAATTCTAAGTCGTAGATCAACTTGCGTCCTTGATGTTTTGAAGTCAACACCAAGATCCAAAAGACCTAAAGCGAGTTCAAAAAGCAAAAAGCACATCAAAGAACTCGTTCCTCAACCCTTTAAGCAACAGCGTTACATCATTTGGCCAAATGTCTCACACCATTAGTATTCATCACATAAATAAAATCCCACAGGAATACAGAATTGATTTCTGGATGTTTAAACATGCAGCTACAGAAAGCTACAGTCAACTCTGTCTTTCAGGGTTTCTGACTCTTAAACACATGGACCATATTCTCACAGCCAGAAACATCAGATGAAAGCCAACTGCAGTTGAATAAATAAAGCTCAATCTAAAAGCCTAGTCAACTTGAAGTATTGTTTAAGGATGCTGATCGCACCGAAAGTCAATCCAGACATGGAGCTCATTCAATGCATCTACATAGAGGTCTATTAAAAATCCACTGATAACATGGATGCATCACCTGGTGTTTTAGCCAATATCTCCAAGACAGACGCTACAAAGACTTCAAAAGCTGATTCACATGTCTAGGCGTGCGTGAGAGAAAAAGAGAGCATCTCAGGACCCAGTGCAGGCCTTTTCACATGCATAACCATTTCACAGGTGTAGGTGTCATTGCTGAGGGCGGATCAGGAAGCATCTTTTGGATAGATTAGGTTTAGGAATGTGCAAAACGTCCATTTCCGAAATTACACGAAATTAAGTGAATACAGAGATCTTAAGGCGCTTTTGGAGTGTTTAACAAAAGTTGACAAAGTATCTAAAAAACGCACCACTTGAGGTGAGAAAGTCATAGATGTCTATCTGCATGTGAACAAAAACCAATGACGACTTCAATGTGCTACCTTTTAATAGGGGCTATTGACAGATCTTCAACAATCCTGCAAGTTTATTGGCAAATATGTACATGTACATTTGTTACCCAAGTGGTGCTTGATCCTATGTCGCCATCTATTTTTAATGTAGCTTAAGGAAAGCATACCTATTAGGCATGTGCCAGAATAAAAGTTTGCTTAGTTTCTTTGTTCTGTTGAACACAAAATGCTTAATTCTTAGTAATTTTTTTATTGTTTTCAGTAAAAATATCTAAAAATTCTTATATTAAGATGCTTTTTCTTGATTGGCAAAACGACCCAAGAAAATAAGTCTAGTTTTTAGTCCAAAAATATCAAATTTAAGTGATTTTGTGCATAAAACAAGCAAAAAACTGGCAATGGGATTAGCAAAAAATCTTGAAATTTTTCTTAAACGCTAAATTCAAGAAAAATTCTAGAAAAATTTGCTTACCCCATTGGCAGATTTTTTTGTATGTTTTATGCACAAAATCACTTAAATCTGACTAGACTTATTTTCTTGGGTAATTTTGCTCATCAAGAAAAAGCATCTTAATATAAGAATTTTTAGATATTTTTACTGAAAACAAGACAAAAATACTTATAATTTTTTTTCTTGATAATCATTTTTTGCAGTGTAAGCAAATTTTTCTTGAATGTTCTTGAATTTAGTGTTTAAGAAAAATTTTCAAGATTTTTTTGCTAACCCCATTGGCAGATTTTTTGCTTGTTTTATGCACAAAATCACTTAAATTTGATATTTTTGGTCTTAAAACCTAGACTTAATTTCTTGGGTCATTTTGCTCATCAAGAAAAAGCATCTTAATTAAAGAATTGTTTGATATTTTTACTGAAAACAAGACAAAAATACTAAGAATTTTTTTCTTGAAAATAATTTTTGGAGCGTAAGATAATTTTTCTTGAAATTGGTGTTTAAGAAAAATTTTCACGATTTTTTTGCTTACCCCATTGGCAGATTTTTTGCTTATTTTATGCACAAAATCACTTAAACATATTTTTGGTCTAAAAACTAGACTTATTTTCATGGGTCATTTTGCTCATCAAGAAAAAGCATCTTAATTTAAGAATTCTTAGATATTTTTACTGAAAACAAGACAAAAATGATAATAATTTTTTTCTTGAAAATCATTTTTTGCAGTGTAAGCAAATTTTTCTTGAATTTTCTTGAATTTAGTGTTTAAGAAAAATGTTCAAGATTTTTTTGCTTACCCCATTGGCAGATTTTTTGCTTGTTTTATGCACAAAATCACTTAAAAAAAATTTTTGGTCTAAAAACTAGACTTATTTTCTTGGGTCATTTTGCTCATCAAGAAAAAGCATCTTAATTTAAGAATTTTTAGATATTTTTACTGAAAACAAGACAAAAATACTAAGAATTTTTTTCTTGAAAATAATTTTTGGAGTGTAAGCTAATTTTTCTTGAATTTTTCTTGAAATTGGTGTTTAAGAAAAATTTTCAAGATTTTTTTGCTTACCCCATTGGCAGATTTTTTGCTTATTTTATGCACAAAATCCCTTAAACATATTTTTGGTCTAAAAACTAGACTTATTTTCTTGGGTAATTTTGCTCATCAAGAAAAAGCATCTTAATTTAAGAATTTTTAGATATTTTTACTGAAAACAAGACAAAAATACTTATAATTTTTTTTCTTGAAAATCATTTTTTGCAGTGTAAGCAAATTTTTCTTGAATGTTCTTGAATTTAGTGTTTAAGAAAAATGTTCAAGATTTTTTTGCTAACCCCATTGGCAGATTTTTTTGCTTGTTTTATGCCCAAAATCACTTAAATTTGATATTTTTGGTCTTACAAACTAGACTTTACTTCTTGGGTCATTTTGCTCATCAAGAAAAAGCATCTGAAATTAAGAATTTTTAGATATTTTTACTGAAAACAAGGCAATATTTTTTTTCTTGAAAATCATTTTTTGCGAGTAGTCAATCAAATAGCTGGTTGTTGAAGAATTGTCCGACTATTTTCCCCTTTGCAAACATATCGAACTCAATATGTAAAGGTGTGCTGAGGGGGTCCAAATGATTCCTCCATTAGCGCAAGTCTCCACCCGCCTTATTGCTGACAAACAACAGTCTCTTTTCTCCAAAAGCGTTTGGTCCCATCATAGACTTGGCTGCTAGATGAGACTCACAGATGGATGATATGAGTTATCGGGGTGTTTGGAGTGAGTTATTAATGGTCTCATACATATGCAGACGGCATGAACAGCATTCCAACCCCTCCAGGTGATCCATTATTGTTCAATATCTCTAGGCCAATATCACGTATCAGGTGTTCTGTGGGACTGCTAGAACAGCAAAATGGGAAACCGTATGTCAGACTGGAGGAATGCGGATGATGGAAATACAGGTAAGGGGCAGCTGGGCCATGTGTATTTGTGATTTTAAATCTAAAGATTCAATCTTGGGTTCTTTGTAGATGACAATGGCCCTTTCACCACATCTGTCACCCCTGGCCCGAGCTGAAATTGCTGTTGGAGCTCCGTCCTTCAAAGAGCAGGTAATCATCATAGCTTAGGTGAATAGATATTAAACAAGCTAAATAAGATGCCCAGTGAGAATAAAGACAGAAACCTTCAAAATGTTGTACACAGTAACAGGATGTAAAAATCAAGACAAACTGGGTACATACATGATACAATAAAAAAAAAAACATAATGGAAACATAGATTACAACCAATCAATAAGACAAAATGCATCACTTTAACTGCCTACTATTTTAAAAGTAAGTTATTCAATGCAATAATTTATTTTATTTCTAGATATTGTTTAGTATTACTGTACTGTAGGGAAGCGTAACCCTAACCCTGTACACCAAAGCGCTTACACCCGCGGCCGGCATATGTTTTTAATTGTTTCCAATGGAAAAGCCACACTATCAAATACGGCAGCAGTTGGCAGGTTTTGTCCGCAGTTAGCTCCGACACTCTGTATTTTTTCCGCGCTGAGTGCCCACAGTTGATAAATGTTCAACTTTAGGTGAAACACTCAGTTCGTCAATGTCACTTTTCACTCAGCCGTCCAATCACAGTGAAGGAGGGGCAGGACAAATATTACAACAACCAACTGGCGCATCGTTTAATGACTGATAAACAAAGCAGTATCATAGTAACCAAAGTGCTTAGTTGAAATAAATGGTGGCAAGTGGCCACAGACGGCGTCCGCCTTGCGTTTTCAGCCTTGTTTAAATCTTTTGATGTACATGCATCCTAAGTGCACAAAATTAGCAACTCGGAAATCAAAATGGTTATTTCTAATTCAGTTTTTTTCTAAAGTGTCTTAATATTTTGGCAATCAAATAAATTGGTCAAAAAAGACATGCTGTTTGCCACATTTGCTATTTAACACTTTCCGAAAAAATTGTCAAAAATGCTCCCTATCTGTCAAAAAAGACATCTTTGCACCTAAAGAGTTCATATTAGTACCTCAAAGGTACATATTAGTACCTCAAAGGGACATTTTAGTACCAAATGTATACATATCTGTATCTAAATGGCACATTGGACCTTATTATCTCTTTCCCCGCCATTAACGAGTTATCTTGTCAATTAAGTATATATAAATAAATATATATAAATATATATAATATATATAAAATATATATAAAAAAAATTGAATTAACAGAAAGCGTTTCCCTGCCAAAGACGCTTCCCGACGAGTTTTTACAGTAATCTATAATTCCACTATTATCCACTAGATGGCGCTCTTATACAATTCATAAAAAAACTGTAGCAACTAATTCAACAACATTGTTAACTCCGTGTATGTTTTGATCATCGTTCTGAATCTGATATCTAACAAAAATCCTTTACAAAAATGCAATTATTTCAGCTTTTTGCTCCAAATTTCGTATTTTTGAAGAAACATTTTTGAGAGAAAAAAGAACAAATGAAGATAAGATTAAATGTTTTTTTTTTCCGTTTTGTTTGTTTAAAAGCAAAGGGTCTGTTCATTCATTTAAATTATCTGTATGTTTATATATTTATATAAAATGTTTTCCTGGAAGGCATTTTGTGAAAAGTTTGTGAAAATCACAAAAAATCTGGTGGGCAACTTTAAAAAAAAGAGGCTGGCGGGGAATGAGTTAAAGGGCACGATGGTAAGCTAATCTTTTATTTAGCAATGTTGCTGGTATCTAACCATTTTGATATCCGAGTTGCTAATTTTGTGCACTTAAGGGGCATATACATCAGAACGTTTAAACAAAAAAAGCAAAAACAAATTCTGCCAATGGGGTAAGCAAAAAAATCTTATTTTTCTTAAACACTTAATTCAAGAAACATTTGCTTACCCCATTGGCAGATTTTTTGCTTGTTTTATGCACAAAATCACTTAAATTTATATATATATATATATTTTTTTTTTTTTGTCTAAAAACTATACTTATTTTCTTGGGTCGTTTTGCTCATCAAGAAAAAGCATCTTAATTTAAGAATTTTTAGATATTTTTACTGAAAACAAGACAAAAATACTAAGAATTTTTTGCAGTGTGGTGACGATATTCTCTCTGACCAATCAGTGATCTGCATTGTTTACACGTCACGTTTTATTATTGGTATGGTACTGTCGTACCTATGCAATGAAAAAGTGCCATAATTATATTTTAAAAAGTAACTGTAGTATGGTAGCAGAAATTTATATGTTACTGTATATTATTGGTGTAGTTGGTTTTCCATCTTGTAGCTCAATTAGTAGCGCATTGCTTTAGCAGCGCAAAAGGTCATAGGTATGACTCTTTGGACACGTATACTGATAAAATGTACACCTTGTAACGCACTGTTTGATAAAAGTCTCAGTCAAATGCATACATGCAATATAAACTAGCTATCCAAACTCTGGAAGACCAGCTGAGACCAGCAGACCAGCCTTCAATCAAAATAGTTTGCACTGCATAGGTGACACCAGCTGAAAAGGTAAGTCATTTCGGCAATTACCAATGTGTCTGATAATAAAATCCCTTCACTGCTTATGATCATCACAGCGTATAAATCCTCAGCGTAAAAACTTAATAATAGAGCCAAGGGACGATCCATTATCATGACTTTCCGTCCGTTTGTATCAAATAACTGTATTGTGATGATGGATTCTTTTAAGGTCTATTTTTAAAACCCACAACGTTTGTAGTGTAGTTAAAGTCTCACACCACCAATTCTTAGCTCATCTTTCAGTTTCGAGATCTAAACAGTGGAAAAATCAAAGTGGATTGGCCAATTACAACACAGATCCTGTAGGCTCTAATTCAGAAAAAGCCACACATCCAAGCAGGCTTTAGTTTCAGCATAATAAACATGAGGATTGTTGGTAACTCCACACAGATGGGATCATTTTCTACAACTAGTGTTGGATTTGATGTTTAAAATGGACACTAAAGGTTGCCATATTATTCGCTTTTACTAGTACAGATGGCATTTTGTTAACTTAAATAAAACAGCATTTAACAGTTTTTTATACTTGCACACATCCACTCACATGGACACAAACGTATTGCGTGCATGCACAGTGATTTGTAACCGTCATACAACGGTAATTTCCTACATGCACACACAAACACATACACAAATAAGCCACTAATGTCTTTAAAATAACACGGCTTACTCAAGTCTTTCCTCTAAATGGCTGGAGTATAAAATCTCATTCATAAACTCGACCATACACAGGAGAAGCATTGAAAACAGTCGATTAATGTGTTTATGTACTGTGGGTATGTAAATCTGCTGTATATTACTGTAAATGTGTGCAACTTTAACATTATTCACGTTCGAAATTAAGGCGCCAAGTCCAATCTTTTACACAAACACACGCTTCTATTAAAAAGCAAAAAAATCTTGTTTCTACCTGTGCAATGGGCGTCTGCCCAAAGCAACTATAGTGGATAATTTAAAGCTTCAAATGGTATATTTGATGTGAATGATTGAAAGCTAAATTAATGTGTGA
Source organism: Misgurnus mizolepis (assembly GCA_025389145.1). NCBI lineage: Eukaryota > Metazoa > Chordata > Actinopteri > Cypriniformes > Cobitidae > Misgurnus > Misgurnus mizolepis. The sequence goes on along the minus strand of JAIFKI010000012.1, from coordinate 37,097,586 downwards.
TGGAGTTTAGGAATATTGGATTAAATGCGTTGCATCTGCTGTTGCTTTTTATATATTTCTTGAAGGGAGAATAGACTCATTGACCTTCCTCGGGCTCAAAACATTGATAGTATGGGCAATACTCTGAATTTTTTATCCTAATGTGAATGCACGACATAATTCCTCAGGAATAGCAAACGGGAAGCACATTTACAGTACTGTGTACACTTGGAATGGAAGTCCAGCAGACAAGCAGGCCTGAGGGTTTTAAAGCAGAAATGTGAAGCCCATATTTTTGTTAAAGCACTTAGGCAGATTCTTGGTAAAAACATTTCAGTTGTAAACATGGATTCCTTTATAAAAAATATTATCATACTGTAAAACTGAAAAAATGCTGTTGTTACCTTAAGGGACCATTTCTACTTTAAGTGACCCTTAAAATTATTTCACTGATGTATCCTGATGTAGTCAACTTCATTTGATCATAATTAATAAAAGTCAAAATTAAAGGGTTCATATGATGCAATTTCATGTTTTCCTTTGTCATTTTGAGTCTTCAACACTGTAAAACCTAAAAGTCAACTCAACTCAAACCATTTAAGTAAACCGGTTGCATTAATTTTAAAACACATACATTTGAGTACTGTGAACTTAAACAAATTGAGTCAAATGTTGACACTGCTTAAATATAAGTGCAAAATTGCACATGACTCAAGTTCACAGTACACAAATGTATGTGTTTTAAAACTTAAATGGTCTAATGCAACCGGTTTACTTAAATGGTTTGAGTTAAGTTAACTGTTAGGTATTACAGTGAAAGCTGTTTTTGCATCTAGTCGCAAAGATTAAAAACTTAAACCTGGGGTCTTCAACGTTTTTCGGGGTGGGGACCCCTTAGATGAGAGAGGCATGGACCAGGGGCCCCCTTATACTAAATGTGTAAAACAGAGATATTTCATACGCAGTAAGGTACGAGAGGCTGCCTTTTTGTATTAGGTACAAAGCTAAGTGGAGTAAAGTACAACCATTGACAAATCAGAATCGAGGACTGGAACTGTTTTATATATAAAAAACAAACCATATTGTCACACAGCCATACTATATTAAGACAGTACATTAGCACGATTATGCTGTAGTTGTACATGCATACTTTTTTTTTTTTTTTAAGTTAAAGTAGATTTAGTTTAAATATTATTTTAAGGTATTTGCAGTGTAACACATTTTCATTTTACTGTGAAATGGACAATTACACATTTACCTGAGCTTTCAGTTTATAAAGATGACAGATGATGGTGAATGGTACAAAGACTACTTTATAATTCAGAGGTTTGTCGCCTTTCTCGTGAATCATTGTCACAAGTTTGAGTAACGCAGGTTTATTTTCTGCAGAGGATCATATCAGACTCAGGAGAACAAGATGCAGCGAGTCCGAGCACATCTCTTTGGGGGAACTTTTTGATTTCAACCTCACTACAAAGCACCATCACGGTGCGCGTTTCATTGATTTTTAAATGCGAGCGATAGTTTTCTTACAGTTTATAATGCAGGCGTGTAATTTGCCTGTTGAATAAGTGCTTTAAATCTGAACAGCGTGAAACATCCGTCCAAGTTCAGAAATATAGATAACATGTCGCACTGATTCTAAAATAACATTCTGAGAGAAAGACACACATGCCTATAAGATTTACCAGTTTTATGATGCCTTTTCTGTCACTACTGCTGCTTCCTGAGCAGACATTTATAATCTTCAGATATTTTACTTTGGTCCGCTGGCTAAACTGAATGCGTGCCTTCAGGCCTATGCAGCCATGAAGCCTATGGGTGCACATCTTAAAGGGGACATTACGTCATTACGTTTTTAGCAAAAAAATAGTTTATGATTAAACATCATTTGGCGGACCCCCTGCCGTTCCGTCGCGGACCCCCGGTTGAAGACCCATGTCTTAAACCCAAAGAGATTCTTTCTTAAAGTAAAGACTCATCTACATCATTCCAACACGCCCCCAACATATCTCTGTCACTGTGTAGGAACATTTGCATAACACTGGCCAAATGTATAAGAATGCGTTACTTTTTTCTCACTGTAGTATTTAGAGGTGTAACGATTAACCGTGCAAATGCGCGTTTTCTCAATGAATGAATTTGAATGAATTACGGTGAAATCCAGGCACATCCGAACGCCAGGGGGCGCTCCCGTGCAGAAACTCCCTTTGTGCCACAGAAGAAGTAGCATTACGAATGCTATTCCAGGAAATGTCTACAGGAATATTTATACGCTGTTCTTCAAATTGTTTCAGGTATTTTCATGATAATAAAGAATATTTTAAATGATTTTGTTTAACGAGTGTTGCTTTTTTAAATGCACGTTATAAACGACTCCAACTCGTTATGATTTTAGATTGATAAGGACTTCCTACTGACCAAATGCCATAGTATATGCACAAGCTGTGCATGAAACAAAGAATCGCAGCCTTGCGATTCAGAATCGATTTCAGACAGGCATTTTTAATGGGACACACGGTTGAATCGTTACATCCCTAGTAGTATTGTTGGTGCCACCGCCATGTCGTGAAGATGTTTTGCTTTGGGAGCTGATATTCAGCCAATCACAATGCACTGGATAGCTGGCCAATCAGAGCACACATTCAAGACTCGTCGCTTTTCAGAACGACAAGCCCTGTAAAAATTGACGTGTTTCAGAAAAGCAGAGCATACAGTAGCAAAAATAATGTACGGTATGTGGAAGATAATGCGTTTTTTATCTTAAACCGAGAAACACATTGCCCTATACAAAATACACAAAGAATGTTCTTTTTAGCAACGCCATATGACCCCTTTAAATAAAAACAAACTTTTCTTTAAAGATTAAGTGTTTTTAATTTGAAAATGAAACTCAAAATTACACCCACTGTGTATATAGCACCTAACATGCCTATTTTGTTTATTCTTGGGTTATTTTGGGCCATTTGGGCCATGGATCAAAATGTTCAAATGGCTCAAACCTCCAACCTTTCAGTTACCAGCCCTGATCTTTAACCACCAAACCACCCAATGAGAAGTGACGTTGTGTGTGGTACACAGCTCCTTTACAAAAAAGTAAAAAAAAGAAACTCAATGTGTGGCAAAGCTCCAGGAGCCAGACCGCTGTGGGGGGCTAATATTGTGAGATGAAGTGCATGGCCTAACTTTGCCACATTCAATGTGAAACCTTGCACCAGTGATGAGGTCATGGATGTGGAAGCCTGTAAGTTTGGGAAAACATCAAAGATTTAACGCAAGCCATCAATCAAGTCAACGCTTGGCCACGCGTTTAAAGTCTAAGAAGTCAACAGTGACACATACTGTACATCTAGGAGGCAACAATCAACTTAAATAGCATCTCAATTACAATCACACTTAATAGGGCTTTTAAGCAAAATTGACATTGTAAGCGCTGTCAGCCTCATGGCGTTATGCAGTTTTGTGGTGCTAAGACCTTCAGATTTGGCTCTGGCTGTCTGGTTGACGTCTTTAATTAGCTTCTGTCCTCATACGGGAGGAAAACGAGACTCCCAACGGCTGCGGGACGGAAAAATGTACAGTAAGCATAATCTAGCTTGCTGTTCTTAAAGGTACAGTTCCCAAAAAATGAAAAGGCACCCTAATGTTATTTCTCATACTGTTATCACTCATTTATGATTTGAAAGATTGATCAGCTTACATACAGTATGTGTGTTCCCAAGCGAGCCCACAACCTTTGTGCTGCTCATGCAATGATCTACCAATTAGGCTACATGAACAATTTCGCAACTGCAGTCGATGACAAAGAGCTACGTGAAGATTTTGTGTTCAATGGAGAAAATAACAGCATGCGAGATTGGAAAGGCTTGAGGTTGAGTAAATAATGACAGAGATTCATTTTGGTAAACTAGTCCTTTAAATTTAAAGAGAATCAGTAGTTCGCTGTTGACTGTTGTGCCTAAGTTTGGCCTGGATGCAGCTCTGTGGTTAAATAATTGGCAGGAACAGGTTTAATCAGTTAAGTACATGGAGAGAACAGTGGTGGATATGGGCTTACGGTTTCGGGAGGATGGGGGATATAACACGACTGGTCTCAAAAGCTCTGAACATTACTCACGTTAAGCACGCTGTCAGACATCGGGACATTCTTGTTTGTTTGGGGCATTTTGGGAAAATGATTTCAAAAGCATGGTTCACGGCTGCCGACAAGGCAGCTTTTTCAGCTATTGTAAAATGTATCTCTTTTAAAGGTGTGAGAGAAGACCGATGTTGATATGGCTTCGAACAAAGCGCACATTTTATGGAAGGAAAAAGTTCTGAGCCACATGGAAAATGGATTATGGGAACGTTATGTAAAACCGTCTGTATGCTCTTTGAAATGCATCTGTGGATCATGACTGAGATGTTTTAATACAGTATGACTGTTTAATGTATGTTTAACCTGAAAAACATTTATTACGTTTTAACCAAATACCGTTTATGTAGATCAAATGGTAGTGGGATAGTGATGCCAAGGTCATGGCTTTCGAATGAATAAAAATAATTCACTGCCATGCGGTTTGGATAAAAACATCTGACTAATTGATAAAGCAATAAATAAATATTAAAATTGCTTGTAACAGAATACAGAAATTTTTCCTCTGTAAAGCAGCATTACAATAACATACTGTACATAACCCTCTGACTTTAAGATTTTAAAGTTAAGTTATATTTTTTAATAAACAGGGTAAAGTCATTGTAACCTACATCTTTATAGCTTATTAATTTTCCAAATATAAAATCAGCATTACTTTGTAACACCCCTCACATTGAACCCAAATTGCTGCCTGATATTTACATATCTGTATGTGGTGAAGTGAGACTCCAGCATTGACATGCAATCCTGCCATTATTGTCTTTTATCTACTCATCACTTTCTCAGATTCTCAATTCTTAGCATAATGAAAATAAAAACCAAAAAGCTCAGGAAAGAGATTTGGGTACAATTTTATGTGAAAAATGTCATATAAAGAGTCAACGTGCCCTGTTTTCTGTATTACTAACAAAACCCCTCTCTATCTGAACAGGTTGCTGTATTGATTTCAAAAGTGAATTTAATTACAAAAAAACAATGAAAGGTGCGTAAACAAATCTTAATACAAATTTTAGCTCAACAACAAGTCAATTTGCTATGCGACACAGACAATTTGTTTGTATTTGTAGTTTAACACAGTGAGTGCCACACGGCTCTGTTTTGGGTCTCCTAATTTTCTCTGTGTCTGCCCTGTTTTGTGGTGTTTTCAGACCTGCAGATAGATTGCTTTGTTCCAGTTAAATGGCTACAATGTTGCAATTTCACATTGGTGAGGTTTGCATTCACAAGGCAGTATTTCTGTACGAAGCAGACTTTGTTAATACAAGTCACGTGCGAGTATACTCTCCTTTAATTGGTCAGAGTGCATCTGTTTATTTTCCATGATAAACTCTGTCAGGGTGGACCGCAGCTTTGCGGGATTATTGTGTGTCTTTTTTGGTAACTGCAAGAATCAAAAACTTAGGCGGGACAACATTCTTACCATGTACCTACTGTGGAGAAGAGCAATTAGAAGACAATTTATAAGGAACAGGTGCGGTTTGGTTTTGAATAGCGTTGATGTGCTTACCAGAATTCATCACCAAAGAGGTATCAGGTATTTTCATGGTTAAAAAAGCAATAAGATGGTCTGTTCGTTGGTCTGTTGTGTCAAATTGCTTTCACACGTATACTGAACCGCTTCAGAGTTTGTTTATGCAGTTGTGCCAAGACCACCTCGTTCATGTGGTCTCGAAGCGGTTGTTTTGGTGCGGATGTGAGCGTGATTTTTGTGTTCACATATGCCTAAACGAACCGAACCCAGTGAGAAAACACAACAGGTTCCGAAACATAGGCTCAGGTCTAAAACCAGCCTTAGGGGGTGTGCACACCAAAGCTTTTAAACGCGGCTAAAACGCCTGGAACAGGGCAGACACAGACAGGACTCGTGACAGTGAGCTTGACAATAAACTTTTCTGCTGATGATACACAATGTTATATCTCCTCCAGACCAGATGAAATTTCACAATTTCCACAGTATTCTATTCATTCAGATGTTTTTACGTTATTATAAAGTCTTACATAAATCCTTCCCTAATCAAACGTTGTCAACGCAAATCTATTTTGACCACAATTTTGGCTTGGTGCAAATGAAAACAGAATAACATTGTCAGGAGACACATCTGCCATTACAGAAAGCAGGCAACAACATTTTTTTTCCTTGCAGAACGTGATTAGCATAGGGAGCCAGAGATGGAAAAGTCAAAGTAGATTTAAGTGCGGTAAATGGGTGCTAACAACGTCTCATTGCGTGCAGTTAATTTCCAACACATTAACCCTTCTAATAAATGTCAGTGTCGAATGAGGCTGGCACAGACACACACAACCGTTTCCACCAGAAATGTTACACTTTTGTGTCAGCTAATATGAAGGAGAAAAAAATAAAAGAAAGTTAACTGACACTGACACAAAGAAACCGCCATAACTCAAAACTTTCCATCAGAAGGGCTCTGGTGGTTCTTTAAGTCAAACATAAGAAGATTAGAAGTAAACACCAAGGTGAGCCTGCAAATCTGCAAATCGTGTTCATCAAATGTGTGCTGCAGGCAATTTGTACAGCGTTTTTCACAGTGGATTTTTCATCTTGATCTCCGTTCTGAGTGCGAGATTCTTGAGGATTTAACAGACTACTGCAATTTGGTATCCTAACACCACTTCAGTGGTAAATAATAAAGTTACGCTCATTTTTTAAATGCCGTTGTATAAATATTGATATACGGTATATGAAGAGCTCAGATGCAAAACCCGCTTAGTTTGTCTGGCTTGATTTCTTGTTAATTACCATTTTTATCAGATCTTAAAGGATTAGTCCATTTTCTTTAAAAAAATCCAGATAATTTACTCACCACCATGTCATCCAAAATGTTGATCTCTTTCTTTGTTCAGTTGGGAAGAAATTATGTTTTTTGAGAGAAACATTCCAGGATTTTTCTCATTTTAATGGACTTTAATGGACCCCAACACTTGACGGTTTTAATGCAGTTTAAAATTGCCGTTTCAAAGGACTCTTAACGATCTCAAACGAGGCATAAGGGTCTTATCTAGCAAAACGATTGTCAGTTTTGACAAGAAAAAGAAAAATATGCACTTTTAAACCACAACTTCTCGTCTATCTCTGGTCCTGTGACGCGCCAGTGCGATCTCACGCAATAGTCATCACGTCAAGAGGTCACAAATGACGTATGCGAAACTAGACTTGTATGTCAAATGATACGAATTAATGTCTTTGTGTCAGTTTATTGTTTAAAATGGTCCGCAAATGTGCGTTTCATATATGTAACACGTGACCTTTCCACGTCATTATGCAATTACGTGAGGTCGCGCTGGCTCGTCACACAGCCGGAGAAAGAAGATAAGTTGTGGTTTAAAAGTGCATATTTTTTATTTTTCTTGCCAAAAATGACAATCGTTTCGCTAGATAAGACCCTTTTGCCTCGTTTGGGATTGTTTAAAGTCCTTTGAAACTGCAATTTTAAATTGCATTAAAACTGTTAAGTGTTGGGGTCCATTAAAGTCCATTAAAATGAGAAAAATCCTGGAATGTTTTCCTCAAAAAACATAATTTTTTCTCGACTGAACATAGAAAGATATCACATTTTGGATGACATGGTGGTGAGTAAAATATCTGGATTTTTTTTAAGAAAATTGACTAATCCTTTAACTCTTTCCCCGCCAGTGTTTTTTGCCATAATTTTTTTATGATTTTCACAAAAGTTCCAGAAAATGTTCTATAAATATACATGCACTATATCAAACAAAAGTACAGACCCTCTGCTTTCAAACAAAATAAAAAAACTTTCATCCTATCTTAATTTGTTCTCTTTTTATAACCTCTCAAATATGGGTAGGTTTCTTTAAAAATACCACATTTTGAGCAAAAAACTAAGATAATGGCATTTTTGTAAAGGATCAGATTCAGAGCGATGATTAAAACACACACAGAGTTTTTACTGTTTGGCCTTACTGGATGCTTCCGGGTTTTAAAAGTTGGGAAAGAGCGTCACCTGGCGCATAGTAGCAGAAAAATGAATTTCCGTAAAAATTTCCCATTGGCAGGGAAGCGTTTTCTCTTAATTGACGAGTTAACTCGGCGCGGAAAGAGTTAATGGATTCTGCCTAAAATGTTTTATTTCTGAATGGCCTGAGGGCGGGATTAAGCAGATTTGACGCAAAAGTATTTGATGAGTCATTTTGACGGAGGTGACGTTTAGCGGCTTTTGCATCTGAACTCATATATAACCAATAAGGGGCGGTTCACATTTCATGTCTTTTGCGTACACAAATACGTTATTCTGAATGTAGACGCGCGTCAAGCACGCTGAAATAGAGAGCAACATGCCTTTTTTCCAGGCGTGAAGGCGCCTGAGCGAGTTGAAAATACTTAAACTTTTCCGAATGCCACATCTGAAATCGCGTTGAAGCGACGGAGGAAGGTGGCGCACCCCTAAGAAGTAAAACGCAGACTTTTGGGCTGAAAAAACAGTGACAAAATAGTTTAGTGAAGCTAAGCATGCTCTTCAAGAAGGTTTTCAGTAGATACTGTATGAGCTAAGTATTATTAATGAATAGCTTTTTTAGCCCCACAGATATGGACAGACTGGGTCAATGTCCTTTTCTGTCAAAGCCAAGACATTATTCATTACAATGAAGTGGGAAAATAGTCTGGACCACCATGAAACCGCAGATCTCTACTGTAGAAATGTCAGACACAGCGATAGGCCGGGAATAACAGAGTTCATAAAACTAGCAAACTAATTGTAAGTCTATAAAGAGTGCACATACACACAGCGAGCTAATGAGGCTAAAGCATTTCCGTATTACGTATCTGTGTTTTTATGATCGTGTTGTTGAGAAGAGCAGTCCGTCTCAGGGGGTTTGGTGAATCTGGTTTGGTTTATGGCTCACTTAGGAGATTAGCCTCATTATAAACTTGCCCTCACAAACTATTGCTTCCAATTGCTGCATGGAACTGTGGGATATTATATAATTTGGCATAATATTGGGGCTTACGGAGAAAAATGGAAACTTTGAAATGAAAGACAACAAAAGGGCTTAACCGTAGGCTATACTTCAAAAATTTTGTAAACCACAAACAGTTGAGACAGATAAAGAAAATAGGATTGTTGGAAGTCTTGTTTGCTCAAATTAATTTGATTTCTAAATAGATGGACACTTGGTTTGCCACAGAAAAACAAGTAGGAAAACATCCATGACCTCTGGAAGACGTGGGTCTGAATCACTTATATTGATTTGCCGTGAGCATTTGGTGCAACTACGCATAACAGCCACTGACCAATATGGAAATAATCAGCAAAATTAGGAAAAACGTTTCTCCCACTGGTACATATATGAGGTTCATAAAATTGTAGACGGGTGCCATGGCCTGGGCAGAGAAACAGACAGAAAGATGGATGGAGGGAAACAAAGCAACCACAGCAAAAACAGTAACAGACGGTTGGTCGGTTCGACCGATGTATCAACACATCGCTTGGTACGACTTTGTATAGCTGACTCAGGATGCATTGGTATGTAATTATGCATCGTCACACATCAGTGCACACTATAAACAAATGACTCAGAGATTAACTGAAGAACTTTGAATGCACTTTCTAATATAATGCAATAAATCAAAGGTTAAATGATGTAAATGGCCAAACATACGGCGTGCAGCTTGTTGGCGTTTCTGGCAAACCCAAAGAATGTGCAGCGTATGTGTCCCCACAGCTCAGATGATGCAAGTGAAAAATAAAAGACATGTGCATTGCTGTTCCCAGATCGTGCTGCATCATAAAGGGTACAAAGAACAGTCACGTCCCACTCGCTCCGTCTACGGGCGACGCTTGATTAGATTAAGGACTGTTTGTGAGAATTCGGGATGAGCCAAGGACTCAAGGGTTGGCTTATAACACGTATCAATTGCTATTACAGATCTTGAAATGTATTTGGCTGAAACTAATCAGACACAGAAAATGTATGACTAGTGCAACCACAAAAACATGCTTTGAAACAATACTAATCGTAAAAAGCGCTGCAAAGTTCGAAAAAAAAATAACAATAAATACTCGTGATTTAAAGGAGTACGGTAGTTCACCGTAAAATTCCACCATAAACTATTTCTTCTGAATTCTTCTCTCGCGAGCATCAACAGATGACTTTCAACTTTGATTCTGTGGTTAGAAAATGTGACTAACACATCTCCATTACTTGAAAAGGTGCAGGAGTGTTGATTAAAAGTCTGTGGGCTGTGAAGAGTTTAACAACGGCCTGCCAAACTGGTGAAATGTGGTGTGTGAAAAGCTTGTGTTATTATGGTAATAATTCGAATGGAGGCCGCTATTATAAAATATGTGCACGGACATAGACACGACTAATCATCGCTTTACAACTCTCTCAATGTTTTTGTGCTTTTCACGGAAAAATACTGCAAATAATAAAATCTCAATGCAACTCTCATTTTATGACATTACTGCACACCGTAACAGCAACAACAACTAAAAAAACAAAATGCGTCCATCAACCAGAAATATATTTATAGTATGCATAGCTTTTGGCTTGTTTTGTTGACTTTAAGAACCTGAACAAATCGTAGACTGTCTGTTTAACTCTTTTTGAAAAGGCTTCGACCAAAACAACTGGCAAAGGATGTTATCGCAGCGGGACTCTTCTACTGTTGCCCTTCTTTGACACAAAACAATCATAAAAACTCTAAGCCTTCATAAAACTTCCACTACACACATAAAACCTGATATCAGCACTTAAGTTTGAGATTGTTATTCGGAAAACAGAGGCCTTAAAGTTTGGTGGCAACTTTTAATCTTAAAATAAGTTTTAAAGTGAACGTCTTTAAAGGGGACATTTCATAAAAATGTGACTTTTCCCTGTTTAAGTGCTATAATTGGGTCCCCAGTGCTTCTATCAACCTAGAAAATGTGAAAAAGATCAACCAGGTAACTTAGTTATGCAAACATGCGAAAAAATAGGTCATTAAAATTAAGCACCCCTTGTGATGTCGGAAGGGGATAAAACTGCCCCTTAATCTGCACTATCCATCCACAGCACTGCCATTTAGTGCAGAGATCAGCTCATTTGCATTTTAAAGGACACACCCAAAAATGGCAAATTTTTGCTCACATCTAAAGTTATAATAAATTATCTATATGGTATTTTGAGCTAAAACTTCACATACGTACTCTTAGGACACCAAAGATTTATTTGACATCTTAAAAATGTCTTGTAAAATGTCCCCTTTAAAGTCAACATTTGCAATCGGAATAGGTCAAATAGGAATAGGTCGGAAATTGTTAACCCAGGACTATTCTCAACCCTTGGCGACTGTAATGCTGGGCTGTCTCATAATTTTTATACTTAAGGGGGCAGTTCACCCAAAAATGAAAATTCTGTCATCATTTACACATGTTGATCCAAACTATCCATTTCTTTGTTATGCTAAATATAAATAAAAAAAATTTAATAAACAAACAGATCAGGGGCACCATCCACTTCCATAGTATAATTTTTTTCTACTATAGATGTCAATGGTGCCCCTAATCTTCTTTCTTACAAACATTTTTTGGTATTTAGCAGAACAAAGCCATTTATACAGGTTTGTAACAACTTTTAACATTGGGTTAAACATTGAAAACAGTGAGTTTATTGCTCTTATTGGGTAAAAATTTGACAAATAGGGCTTACTAAACCCATGTGATGTCCTAATAACTGCTTGCCCATCTGAGGATACACTGCCACTTTCCTGCTTTAAAAAATCCTTTTAATTTAAATGATATTACATTTCAATTTGAAACAGAAAAGTCAATGAGGAAGAAAAATGTTTGAAATTTTTGAGAATCTAAAATCTAAAGGGGCATTCACACCAAATGTGAATTCAACGATTTGCACAAGTAGATTACATACAAAGTCAACGAAAATATGCAAATAGACGCAAACTTGCGCGGGGCAATACAAATGATGCGAATTGAGCAGCAAGGTTTCTATGAAAACACGCTATTCGCCTCAGACATGTCTTCTCGCAAGTTAAAAATATTCAATTCAAGCGAAAGATTCACATGACACAAATCTATGTAAATAATCTAGAGCAAGAAACGCGATGCTATGCGTTTGGTGTGTACGTAGCATTAGAGTCACATACTGTATCAGAATGAGGCCAGGTGGTTGGAGGGAGGGGTTAAACAAATAAGACAGCCTGGTGACATCAGTTAAAAAGCTGTTTTCTTATTTATATTCTCAAATGTTATTGAAGCTCAAGTGACGAAAAATTAGATACAAAATATGTACCTCAGCTGTCACTGGGGCAGTACCATTTAAAACGGTCAGTGTTGGGGGTAACGCATTACAAGTAACGTGCATTACGTAATAATATTACTTTTCTGAAGTAACAAGTAAAGTAACGCATTACTTTATAAATGTACACATTAATATTTAAATTACTTTTCTAAAAAAGTAATGGAAGTTATGGAAAATAATTTTTTTGAATGCAGAACTTCTCAGTCATAAAACACCTGTAAGGCCTAAAAGAGATCAAGCCTTAGCCAAGTAAGAAAAAGTAACGCAAAAGTAACGTAAGTATTACTTTCCATGAAAAGTTACTAAGTATGCAATTAGTTACTTTTTTGGGGAGTAACTTAATATTGTAATTAAGGGTGTCACGATTTCGATTTTAAATCGAAATCGATCGAAATTAAGTCACAACCTCGAACATCGAATAAAAAAATGGGATCGTCGATGCTGCCACGCCCCCACATCACGTCCGGTCGGCTTGCCAAGCGGGGGAAAAACCTCTCAGATATTTATACTTTAAATACGAGGGATGTATTGCTACAACTCCTTGAAATGCATATCATAAACCGGATTACTACCTACTGATCTGCCTTCGGACAGAGCGCAGCTCTCTGCACGTGCGTGAGAATAAGGCGCCAAGATGCAGCGGATTATATTTTACACAAAAAGGATAGTTTGCCTCAGCTCGTATGAAACGCATAAAACTGAACAAATACGTAAGGATTACTACTTTAGTTTATGTTTAGACTTCGGACAGATGCGAGACAGAGAGAAGCGCAGCTGCTTATGACGCACTGGATTTATTTCAGATGCTAGTCCAAGACGCGCGCATTAAGTCCAGGTGCATGCAAGAAGGAATCCTCTCTCGCGTAAAGTGAAGCCCGCAAACCCCCATCCGAGGAAAAGCACGCAATGTGCATGTTAATGTGATTGTGAAACTATCATAATAATAAATATTAATGCCATAGCATTTTTTGTCTTTCAAAAAAAAGTAAAAATCGAGTATTGAATCGAATCGTGACTTTAGAATCGAAAATGTAATCGAATCGAGGATTTGGAGAATTGTGACACCCCTAATTGTAATGCATTACTTTTAAAGGGACAATACGTAGGATTTACCCCCATCTAGTGGTGAAATTGTGATTTCAAACGAATAATGCACTCTAGCGCCTCGCTTTTCCAAATGCGTGTTGCAACAATCACTGATCTCCTTGTCCGTTTCAGCTGGTTCACGTGTTTTGAATGAAAACGCGTTGTGGAAACAACCGTGGTGGTTGAGGAGATTCCCCTGTTCATATGTAAAGCGCTTTGAGTACTGAGAAAAGCGCTATATAAATGTAAGGAATTTATTTATTTATTTATTTATTTCGTGCTTTTTGTCCCTCTCTGCTATTATAGTTTATTACACGGCTCTCTGGAATGCTTGATTCTGATTGGTCAGTTGAGACATTTGCAGGTTCGTTCTTTTCAAATAATAACCGCTCCAAAATAATAACGCATAGCCGGACTACTTTCACGAGTAAAATCGCTCCGCGCCAATAAAGATCAATAAAGATTACTGTCTGTTTGGCGCCATCTTGTGACAAACACTCGACAACCACGACAAGACACAGAGAGCTTACTGAGACTGAACTTGACAAAATAGAGCATGACAGCTACGAAGCCAACACACAAAAAAATACAGAATGGGCATTAAAACTTCTCAAAGACTGGCTAAAAGAGAAAAAATGGAGACAAGTATGAAGCAGAGGATCTTAATAAGGTATTACGATCATTTTATGCATCTGTGCAAAGTTTCGCGGAAGGATAAAAATGTTAATTTAAAACAAATATGCCAATAAAATGTTTCAAATTCATATTCATGTCCAGTTTTTTTTCTTATGTGGCAAGTAGCCGTGTAATAAGCGGGATAATGTAGAGTCAGCCGGTAGTTATTGGGAAATAAGCCCCTTCAGTGTGATACAAGACCCTCCGCTTCGCTTCGGGTCCTGATCACACTGTCGGGGCTTATTTCCCAATAACTACCGGCTGCCTCTACATTATCCCTTACTTATTAGTATGGTGGAACGACATGGAAGCCTCCTTGGAATTACCCGTTCAATGTAAATAAAGAGAAGAAATTCTAAGCTTAAAAAGAAAAGTCAGATCACTGGCAGAGGTCATTTGACACAAACAAGGACATATTTATGAATAAAGACATTGATTTTGATTAATAAAAGACTTAAAACCCTACTTACTGTCCCTTTAAAAGTAACTTTCCTCAACACTGAAAACTACATATATGTATACGTTTGGTACCAATATGTACCGCTGAGGTACCAATGTAAACTATTTATGTCGAAACCTGTACTTTTAGGGTAACGCCCCAATAACAGCTGGGGTACATATTTTGACATTTTTCTTAAACATTTTTCTTTGGCATAACAGGCAATGATAAATCGTCTGTGCTGGAACGTCTATCAAGAAAACAAACATGGTTTTCTTTTGACCTTATGTTGACTTTAAAATTCTCCTGCAGGGAGATTATAGATTTTTATGTATCTATCTCAAAATACTTTTTCAGTGTCTCATTTATCACTGTCCAACTCAGTAGTTACATTATAACCTCTGCGTCCTCACAGAACATGATACAGTCGTGCCTATCATGCTAACAGGAACGACCCCCCGTTGTGACAGGAAAAAAGGCTTTCCCCGGCACGTCAGTCAGCACGCTCTGGTACAAACTTATGTCAATGTGTGTTTGAGTCGGGAGAAGGAACGGGCAACACAAAATGTCTTTTCTGAAGAGAGAAAAATCCAGCGCATAAGAGCTCAAGCACACTTTGATCGCCGCATGACTACTTTGATTGATGGGAGACGCTGCCAGTGGCCTCTTTCTATATTGAATGCAGCATTCCTCATTCTGAGAGACAGTATACCTCTCTGTCAAGGCCCATTAGACTACCTGCATGTAAGTGGGAGTGGAGTATGCGCGTGTTTTTAGCTCCTGGTTGATGATTGAGGCCTTGACTATTACAGCAGACATTGAGGCCCTGCTCTTTGGAGTTTTACAGGATCTCTGTATCAGTGGCCTTCAGATATGAGAGATAACAATCAACAACTGGCTGCCGTAGGATTGACTTTGTATCTGTAGCTTAACATTGCAGAGCACGTCGCTGCTAGCAATGAAAAGGTCATGAGACGTCTTCAATACATTTCTTAATGAAAGCACCTGCAAAGATAGTTCATTGTATGCAAATAAATGTAGACAGACAGACAAATCCATACAGATAGACAGCTAAACATAGACAGACAGATGAATAAAAAACAGAAAGACAGACGAGGCAAATAAATATAGGCAGGCAGACGAAGAGAGACAGACAGAGAGACAAAGAGAGACAGATGAGAAAATACAGAAAGACGGACAAAAAATAGACAGACAGATGAACAGAGACAACCAGACAAATAGAGATGGACAACTGAATAGGGAGAGACTGATAGAAGAATAGATACAGACAGCCAAATAAAAACAGAGAGACACATAGAGACAGATAGATAGACAAAAAGACAGACAGACAGAAACAACCAGACAAATAGATTAGGGATGCACCGATAGGATTTTTTTGGGCCGATACCGATACCGATTTAAACAGACAACTTCTGGCCGATACCGATGCCGATACCGATATTAAATACTTGTATACAATACTATACAGCTGGTCTATTAGCTAGTTTATTTCTGCATCAAATTATTTTTACTGAACATGGATTTGATCTAATTAACATTCAACTGACCAACATAATAAGAGAGACACAAATTAAGCTTAAACAAATATAATAAGACAGCATGACAACCTTCAAAGGTGGTTTTTGCTATTCAGCATTTATTTTATTAACAACATGAACTCGTTTTTTTTACATATAATGGATTTCTTTATGCAGTTAATTAATAGGCCGATACCGATTGTTTTTCTCATGCTATTGCCGATATGCCGATGGTTTCAAATTCATCAAAAATCGGCCGATAAATATCGGCGGCCGATACATCGGTGCATCACTAAAATAGATATAGGCATACAGATTAATAGAGACAGGTAGTTTAACACAGACAGACAGACATACAGATGTATAAATATAGATAGACAGACAGACAGACAAAAACAAACAGACAAAAAGATATAGGCATCCATATGAATAGAGACAGACAGTTTAACGGAGACAGACAGACAGACAGATGTATAGATACAGACAGACAGACAGACGTCAGATGAATGCAGAAAGAGATTAATAAAGACAGATAAATAGAAACAAACAGCAAGACAAAAAGATAAACAGAGACAGACAGACAGACAGACAGATTAATAAATATGAATAGATACAGAAGAACAGATACAGACAGACAAATAGATACAAACAGACAGATAAAAAAGACAGAGAGATGAACAGAGACAGACAGACAGACAGATTAATAAATATAAAAAGATACAGATGAATAGATACAGACAGACAAATAGATACAAACAGACAGACAGACAGATGTACAGAGACAGACAGGCAGACAGATTAATAAATATGAATAGATACAGACAGACAAATAGATACAAACAGACAGACAGGCAGATGTACAGAGACAGACAGACAGACAGGCAGACAGATTAATAAATATGAATAGATACAGACAGACAAATAGATACAAACAGACAGACAGACAGACAGATGTACATAGACAGACAGGCAGACAGACAGATGAATAAACATGAATAGATACAGACAGACAAACAGATACAAACAGACAGGCAAACAGATGAACAGAGACAGACAGACAGACAGACAGACAGATTAATACATTTATGAATAGATACAGACAGACAAATAGATACAGACAGATAGACAGACAGACAGATGAACAGAGACAGACAGAGAGACAGATTAATAAATATTAATAGATACAGACAGACAAATAGATACAAACAGACAGAGAGACAGACAGACAGACAGACAGACAGACAGACAGGTAAATACATTTATGAATAGATACAGACGGACAAATAGATACAGACAGACAGAGAGACAGACAGACAGATGAACAGAGACAGACAGACAGATAGATTAATAAATATGAATAGATACAGACAGACAAATAGATACAAACAGACAGAGAGACAGACAGGTTAATAAATTTATGAATAGATACAGACAGACAAATAGATACAGACAGACAGACAGACAGACAGATGAACAGAGACAGACAGACAGACAGATGAATAAATATGAATAGATACAGACAGACAAACAGATACAAACAGACAGGCAAACAGATGAACAGAGACAGACAGACAGACAGACAGATTAATACATTTATGAATAGATACAGACAGACAAATAGATACAGACAGACAGACAGACAGACAGATGAACAGAGACAAACAGACAGATAGATTAATAAATATTGAATAGATACAGACAGACAAACAGATACAAACAGACAGGCAAACAGATGAACAGAGACAGACAGACAGACAGACAGACAGACAGATTAATACATTTATGAATAGATACAAACAGACAGACAAATAAATACAGACAGACAAACAGACAGACAGACAGACAGACAGACAGATGAACAGAGACAAACAGACAGATAGATTAATAAATATTGAATAGATACAGACAGACAAATAGATACAAACAGACAGACAGACAGACAGACACATGAACAGAAACAGACAGATTTATAAATATGAATAGATACAGGCATTCAAATAGATACGAACAGACAGAGAAACATAGATAGACACACAAACAGACAGATTAATTAATATGAATAGATATAGAAGAATAAATACAGACAGACAAATAGATCCAAACAGACAGACAGACAGATGAACAGAGACAGACAGATTTATAAATATGAATAGATACAGGCAGACAGAGAGACATAGATAGACACACAAACAGACAGATTAATTAATATGAATAGATATAGAAGAATAAATACAGACAGACGAAATAGATACAAACAGACAGATAAAAAAGACAGAGAGATGAACAGAGACAGAAAGATTAATAAATATGAATAGATACAAATGAATAGATACAGACAGACAAATAGATCCAAACAGACAGATAAATACAGACGGACAGATGAACAGAGACAGACAGATTAATAAATATGAATAGATACAGAAGAATAGATACAGACAGACAAATTAAAAGAGACAGACAGACAGATTAATAAATATGAATAGATAAAGATGAATAGATACAGACAGACTAGATAATCAACAGAAAGACAGACAGACATATAAATACAGAAAGACAAACAAACAGACAAATGAACAGAGACACGCAGACAAAATAATAAATATAGACAGATAGATACAAACAGACATATAAATATTAATAAAGACAGACAGGTTAATAAACATGAATAGATAAAGATGAATAGATGACAGACTAGATAATCAACAGAAAGACAGACAGACATATAAATACAGAAAGACAAACAAACCGAACAAATGAACAGAGACACGCAGACAAAATAATAAATATAGACAGATAGATACAAACAGACATATAAATATGAATAAAGACAGACAGGTTAATAAATATGAATAGATAAAGATGAATAGATGACAGACTAGATAATCAACAGAAAGACAGACAGACATATAAATACAGAAAGACAAACAAACCGAACAAATGAACAGAGACACGCAGACAAAATAATAAATATAGACAGATAGATACAAACAGACATATAAATATTAATAAAGACAGACAGGTTAATAAACATGAATAGATAAAGATGAATAGATGACAGACTAGATAATCAACAGAAAGACAGACAGACATATAAATACAGAAAGACAAACAAACCGAACAAATGAACAGAGACACGCAGACAAAATAATAAATATAGACAGATAGATACAAACAGACATATAAATATTAATAAAGACAGACAGGTTAATAAACATGAATAGATAAAGATGAATAGATGACAGACTAGATAATCAACAGAAAGACAGACAGACATATAAATACAGAAAGACAAACAAACCGAACAAATGAACAGAGACACGCAGACAAAATAATAAATATAGACAGATAGATACAAACAGACATATAAATATTAATAAAGACAGACAGGTTAATAAACATGAATAGATAAAGATGAATAGATGACAGACTAGATAATCAACAGAAAGACAGACAGACATATAAATACAGAAAGACAAACAAATCGAACAAATGAACAGAGACACGCAGACAAAATAATAAATATAGACAGATAGATACAAACAGACATATAAATATTAATAAAGACAGACAGGTTAATAAACATGAATAGATAAAGATGAATAGATGACAGACTAGATAATCAACAGAAAGACAGACAGACATATAAATACAGAAAGACAAACAAACCGAACAAATGAACAGAGACACGCAGACAAAATAATAAATATAGACAGATAGATACAAACAGACATATAAATATTAATAAAGACAGACAGGTTAATAAATGTGAATAGATAAAGATGAATATATCAGATAGACAAATTAAAAGAGACAGACAGACAGCAAGACATATTACTAAATATAAATAGATACAGAGGAATAGATACAGACAGACAAATAGATACAAACAGACAGATGAATAGATACAGGCAGACAGACATATGAACACAGGCAAATAAAAACAGACAGACAGATAAAAACAGACAGACAGACAGACAGACATAAAGATGAACAGGTAGAGACACAAAGGAAGACAAAAAATGAACATACACAGACACACGTGTAAGATAAATAGAGACAGACAGACAGACAGACAGAGAATCACGACAGACAAATCAGACAAAGTTCATAGGTCCTTATAAACTGCAAAAAAATGACCTAAGAAAATAAGACAAAAAAATATGCAATTCTAGTGAATTTGTGCATAAAACAAAGCACAAAAATCTGCCAATGGGGTAAACAAATAACCTTGAACTTTTTTCTTAAACAATTCAAGAAAAATTAGCTTACCCATCGGCAGATTTTTTGTGGCTTGTTTAAAGCACAATTTGGTATTATTTTTGTCTAAAAATACTTATTTTGTTAGGTAATTTTGCTCATAACGAAAATGCATCTTGATTTAAGAATTTTTAGATATTTGTACTAAAACAGGACAAAAACACTAAGTCAGAAAGTCATTTTTGCAGTGTAAAAAGGGCCTCGGACAATGTTAGAATAAGATTTCTGACCAGCCCAACATAGTGCCAATGGCATGAAAGTGTTTGCATTATCATCTTCACTGCACGCTTTATTTGCTAAACCAAAACCATCTGTATCTGCTTTTAGAAACCCACATTGACTCTAATCAGCAATGATGTGAAGATAAAAGCACTTCATTACCTTCATCAAAGAAAACCAATAAATCTCACAGTGAAAAGCCAGAGATTGGAGAAAAGACAGAGTCTAAAAGCAAGTTCACTTTTTCCAGCTTCAGTTTGGAACCGTCAACAACAGAAAGGTCACCAGACGATTTACAGCAGTGTCCATAAATAATTTACACGGTAAAATTAACATGTTGCAGTAAACAAGGAACGCTGTTATATGGGAAAGAAATCTATTTTCAGCTCAATAGGCCTACCTTATAGGCCTACTATTGGGAAACACGCCAATGCCACAATCTAGTAGCTTTTATTCGAGTGGAAAGTATTTCTTTTCCCCAACAGAACAACAAACAAAAAGTACTTTAAAACACATTTATGCAGTAAGAGCGACAAAAAGTCAAATACCGATGTGTTACCACCAATGTGCGTGGGAAGGATACAGTAGTTCCCATAAACAGCCTTTCTGGGCTACTGTTTCAAATCCAAGTGAATGACCGGATGATAGTTCAAAAGAGAAAAGAAAAACAAGGAAATTATGTGAAAGAAACTTGTACTGTCCACATGAGCATCATAGCCCAATATCCCACTATGAAGTTTTGCGACCTAGGATGGAGATATTACATTTTTTTATTTTCGTTTATGCAACGCAATGCAAGACTTCAGCCGGGCACTCCGCTGGTCTCTACAAACACACACAGGATTTCTTAAACACACACGCAGACACACCCAAGCAAATACACACACGCTTCTCAAACGCTGTACAGGTTCCAACATAACTGCAAATATACAGGAAATCCCGATAAATGCATAAATAATTCGTAGCTGTTACCCTTGGCAGGGCGACTTGTTTGAGAATATCTTTGTATATTTTACCTGCCACTCGAAGCTCCTGGACGGCTGTTTATTTGGAGAGAAATCTATACCATCCATTCATAGACGAAGACCACAGCCACACAAGCGGGTATGAATCAGTGCTTTTAACATTACTCAGAGTAAAGAAGATTTACATATATCATATCTCAACTAGGTTATCTCACGTTTGCCAAGACACTCAAAAGTTTCATTCAGAAATATGCTACCTGCATTAACTTTGCATTATTATTATTATTAAAGTCTATAAAAGTTGGAAAGGTCTGTGGTCCTAAAATCGAATTTAGCACTGTGCATCAGCCAATCAAAAAGCAGCACTATAATCCAGCAAGTAACGGTTGGTTCTTTATGAGCGGCAATAATAATCGACACATTTTCCGTTCTTGTCTCGTGCCAGTTTTCTTCTGTTGTTCTTTTTCTGTCTGGGCCAAAGGACGATGGAGAGGGAAAAATCCCAATCCAATGACAAAGTCCAGGAACATGTTTTAAATTAGACTGGTGTTTTTGGACATCAAGACTTAAAAAAAGGGAGGTATATTGATGAAATAAAGAAAAGCTGACAGTGACACTACGCCGAGGCCAAAACTTGATGACTTCCCTCAAACCATCTTGTTGTAGTTACTTTTTTCCTAAAAGCAAACTAATTCCCTGTTGGAAGAAAATGAACTTCTAAACCGCAAAAGATCCAATATTTAAAAAAAATCATATCCAATCTTTTGTGTTTACATTCACATTGAATTAACTGGGATTACATTCACTGGTCCACCTGCATATAGCATACACCGTTTAACTTCTCATACAGGATAAATGTACTGTAAAGAGTGGCTTCCATATATTCGCCGGCGTTTAAATGCCTAGGTTAATTCGAAAAGTCTTGTCTAGTATATTACACAATCAACAATATTTGCCAGTTGCATATTTTATCAGCCGTATTTTAATCAGAGAGGGATTACAGCTCTTTTAATGACAATCGTAAATAAAACCTCTCGTATTCCAAACGCACGGCTCGTAAACGTTGAAAGAACCGTAAGTTGACAA
The DNA here is from genome assembly GCA_025389145.1 of Misgurnus mizolepis. Classification (NCBI taxonomy): domain Eukaryota; kingdom Metazoa; phylum Chordata; class Actinopteri; order Cypriniformes; family Cobitidae; genus Misgurnus; species Misgurnus mizolepis. Next base: position 37,074,930 of record JAIFKI010000012.1, on the reverse strand, counting down.
GGCAAATCGAAACTGACTCCAGCTTTGACTCGATACAACATAATGTTGGAGATTTATGACGAAGAGATACGCTCGAGAAGGAGTCTGCATAATACCACAATGAAGCAAAACGTGTAAAGATTCCTGAGGTGAGAGAAGTTCCTAATAATGAACACATGTCCGGAGCAGATCGGCTTCTTCCAGTGGCCACACTTTAGGATTACGAGAGGCGGTCTTATGGAAACAGTACTGTTCTTCTTTCCACTCACCCCTCGTAACTAAACCTTATCCCAATTGCCTCAAATCAACAGTCGCATATTTCAGCTGCTATTTTTCTTTCGACGGGAGCCATCGAGACTGAATGATAAACAAGGTGTAATGTACGAAGTGGGAAAGAACCTCGGCCTCTGGCTTCCGAACGAAATTCCGACAGACTTTCCACAACAATCCTGAACCACTACCACTGTCTCCTCTAAATGAGGTCGGGGGTGTCAAAGTTTGCCTTTAAACGCATTTAGTGGCCTTAAAGAAATGCATAAAGGTGTTGTAAGAAGCACCGTATATGTTTAAGAGGTCACAATATGTTCTTTCATTATAAAAAGCCTCTCTCTTTATAGACTTTCCAAATCCATTTTAGCATCTTGAACAACGTGTTCCCATTCCAGGGTGTGTCTTAAGACTGGAATTGTACTTAATTGAACTGTAAATATTACATAATAAAATAACAGATTTTATAACTTCATTCCGTTTGAACCGGTTTCCTTCCTCAGTGACTTTGAAACCAGTATTCTCAGAGTCCCAGCTATGGAGGTCTCTTCGCAGAGACAGAAGCAGGGATAGGCTGGATTAAAAACCAGCCCAGCGCCAGTCGGTCCATCACGACTACAAGTGTCATAGAATAACATATGCATCCCTAGACAGAGAGAAGAACATGAATGACCTGAGACCACTTGATCTGGTTTGCTGAGGGACAGTGAACACAAGCTTGTCTGTGTGATAAATCTCTTCTCAGAATGAAAGCAAGTTAAGTACAAATCCCCAAAAAGACAACCCAACTAGTGAGCCCTATTATCTGGAATATCAACCCTGTTCCAGGAGGACCCTCAGCAGTGCACATTTTTTGGATGTCTCCCTAAGAAAACACACCTGATTCAACTCATAAGCTCATCAGGAACAGAGCTGGGAATCGGTGATCTAAACTATTTACCTAAAGTCAGTACATGACTTAGGATTTCAAGTATATAATTTAATTTGTCGTTTGTGCCACAGTTTCACAAACCCCCTGAAGTTCCATAGTGAACCTCGAGAGCAGGTCTGCTCAAGTCTGCTCCTAGGGGGACTTTATCTCCAACCCTAATCAAATACACCTGAAGAAGCTAATCGAGGTCTACTAGATTACTCGAGAATCACAAACATGTCCTGTATGTACGAGCTGGGTTAAAACTTTGAAGGATGATCTGAAAAGCTGTGTCCTAGGAGTTCATGAGTCCCAGACTGTCCAGGTTACAGGTGCCACCCCTAATGTCTCGTGTAAGTTTTTGATCAAGCCCATAATTTCTTCAGTATAGAACTTGTTTTGCCTTCCTCTTTGTGTTCCCGTGTCGGCCAAGGACCATTTCCAGCCATTCACTGCACATCTATGCTCAGCAGGCCTTTCCGTTCACAGAAGTCAGCTCTGAGGGTTTCTTTTGGTTCCCATCAATATTTGCAGCCTCAGAAATGTTACATTTAACTTTCCATAACTTTCAAGCTGCTTTGTACTTCATTGTATTTCACTGTTTCCCAAAAGCACCTTTTACAGATTGGACTTTTCTTTTCCAAGCGAATGACATTTAGGATTCATGAAAAGCCAAGAATACCTTACGTACAATTAGCAGAGCAAAAGACACGGCGGGGCGTAAATCTTCAATGGAAGTTTTCTTTCTTTTCTTCTAGCTCTTGGACTTTTATTTATCTTGGTCTCCTTGTATATATAATGTGGCCATATGGACGTATCTTAAGCATGGCCAATGTCACTGCAATTCATTCAGTATAGAACCCACAACCTGGGTGCCAAAACTCTCCGGAAAATTTTCCACACAGTCTTTTTATTTACCGAATCCCAGTCTAACTATCAAACATTATTCCACCTTTTTGCAAACAATCTCGAAATTTTCCCCTTGCGTAATATCCCTCAATAATATGTTCTCTTCCCACAGCACTCCCCCAAATATCCCACACAACACTTAATTCCAGAGACGGATCCAATGACTCCATTTTATTCACATGACACTATTGCGGCGATTTTGGTCTGCCCCTTCTGGCCTTCTTCAAGTCTTATACCAATACATTAACCGAACATCTTCTTGAAACGAAGCGAGTTTTTACATAACGTTAATAGTAGTGTAAACTTGAAGAGCTCTATTCATAAACAGGGTTGTAGTTTTAAAGCATGTTGAAAAAAACCCTACTGAAAAATCCAGCTAAAACCAGCATAAGATGGTGAGCTGGTTTTAGCTGGTCTCCCAGCTTGGTTTTGCTGGTGTAGCAAGCTGGTCTAGCTGTGTTTTGGTCACTTTTTAAGCTGGTCTAGTTGGTCCCAGCTGACCCACCAGCTTGACCAGCTGCCACCTTAAACCATCTAAAACCAGCTACCAGCTTCTGCTGGATTTTTCAATAGGGACTTCTCCTGGTTCCTACTAATAACAGAAGTCATATCAGTAATATTCCACACTTCAATGGCTCCATATGTTGTGAATAACATCCCATTCCAAAGACATGTGCTAACCAAGCACCATCTTTAGTCTCAAAAGCATTAGCCTTGCATCCCCCACGTATGACGGTAAATGTTTAATGACTGTCGGCTAACGGGTGATGTATTATTTTGGATGACACACTGAGCTATGTTTCTTGCGCAGCCTTTATCAACACATGTGGAAAAGTCAGATAAACACCAGGAGTAGAACTTTGTAGGTTTTCAATCAAAAACAACATCAGGGAATAGTAGGTAAAATGAATCGTGCAGCATGCAGACTCGATTTCATCAGTAGCGTGGCATTGGGGATTCCTTTGCGTCACAAACCCATCACGCCACGACATTCCGAGACTTGAGGATTGCTTTGGGAATTCTTACCCCGACAAGTGAATCGTGCCAAGGTGTGGCCATTATCTCTCAGACTGAACGGAGCAGGCATGGAAACCAGATGCAAGCTCAGCTGCACCAGATGCAGATTTAGATGAAGAAAACCGTAGGGGAAATAGCGCAAGCCCAAAAGCCCTTTTTAAATTATTATAAAATACAATAATTGCTGCCACAAATCTGTCTGTGATAAATGCACGTCGCAAACTGGCATTCCCAAAACGCCAAACCTTTCTTTAATTGGATTTCTAACTTATAGCACTTAGAGAACGGCTCAAGTCACATCTACATTTGCATGCATTTGGCCCATGCTTTTTTGCATCCAATGTGTATTTGATCATTTTATGCATTCCCTGGGTATCTAACCTAACTGAGATAGATGCTTAAAAGTGATCGATTTATATATGTGCATTAGATAAAAAGTACACAGGTCACTTGACTAACCACAGATTTCAATGCAGGTGATGTAAGACAAACAATACAATCCTCAATAAACATACATGGCACTGATCTACTGAAGATCTCCATCCCTCTATTCGTATTAACTCCTAAAGGCGCTGCTGCTATCTCATTTACGGTTCTCGCTGTAACACAGAACAGGGCTTTTCCATCAACGTCTTTGATCTCATCCAGATTCAGAGGGAATGTCAGCGGTTTGACATCACTTTCTAACCAAACCAGCAGCTTTCACATGCAACAATGAAAGCATTAGGTGTCTAAAACCTTATTTCGGGCCTCTCTAATGACTGTTTCTGCAACTTTATGAGAAAAGATGCCAGTGTGATGAACGAACTGGTCTGTGGTCTTCAGGTCAAAAGGGTCAGTTTTGATATTCCTGCTGTGAGTAACTGTTTTACAGCAAATTAAAATACTCAGCTGAATGACCGAAAAAACAGCCCTCCAAAACACACAGATCTTGTACCATGATCAGTGCAAGGAATGCTTGGTTTACTGAGCCATACAAGTCTATAGGGCCAAATAAGTTAAATTGCTTTTTTAACTTCTTAACAATGCAAATCTAGAATTTCTACAAGAATAAATGCACTGTAAAAAGTGAAAGCTGCTCTAACAAAACTTACTTTTATTGGTAACAACGGGTAAGTTTTATAAACTTAAATTTCTCACTTTAAAGGGGCAATAAGTAGGATTTAAAGTGTTTTATTAATCAAAATCAATGTCTTTATTCATAAATACGTCCTCGTTGGTGTCAAATGACCTCTGCCAGTGATCTGACTTTTCTTTGTAAACTTAGAATTTCTCCTCTTTACTTACATTGAACGGGTAAGTCCAAGGAGGCATCCATATCGTTCTGCCGTATTGATAAACTATAATAGCAGAGAGGAACAAAAAGCACTAGCCTACCAACGTGTTTCCACAACGCGTTTACATTCAGAACACGTGAACCAGCTGCAACGGACAAGGAGATCAGCGATTACTTAACGGCTACCGTAGTTGCAACACGCATTTGGAAAGGGGAGGAGTTAGAAAGCACTGTTCATTTGAATGCAAAATACAATTCCACCAATAGATGGGGTAAATCCTACTTATTGCCCCATTAAGTGAAAAAAAAACTACCTAAAAAAAATTATAATTCAATTGGTTACACCTAAAATATTTAAATTTTCAACTTAGAAAACGTTTACTTTTTACAGTGTGGTTAACAATAGAGCTGCACGATATTGAAGGGGAAAATGTGATAACTTCCTGAACGATGATGTATACAATATGTAAAACAATAATCTTTAAGTTTAAGTTTGTAAAATCAGTTTGAATAACAATAAAATATATGTAAAGTTGGGGGTTTTGTGTAGGGGACGTTGCAGTGACGGAAATTTCCCAGCGGTTAATCAGCGTGTGACCAATTCAGTGTGTGTGGGAGGGGCTTATAAATGCGCATCCAGCCGTGCGCAATTTACATTTTACTTTTGAATTAGAGGCACTTGTTTAAATTCAGCGCTTGCATAAAATGCGTTAAATCGCTTATGAATCCATTGAAGGCACTGTAATGCTGCATTTACACCAGCCGCAGGAGAGGCATCAAGCGCAAGTGATTTCAATCTTAAGTCAATGTGAAGACGCGCTGGTCTTGCGATGCGAATGAGACATTTTGAGCGGCAGGATAGATGCGATTTCGCCTCATTCGCGCGTCTAGTTCGTCTGGCGCGGAGCTCACGAATGGTGCTTTTTGTGCATTTTGCATTTGACACGAATTTGTTGAAAAAATTTGAATTTTGGCAGATTTTCACGGCACGTCAACCAATCAGGAGCCTGCTTTCAGCCGTGGTCCACCAAAGTTAAAACTCTGTTTTAAACTCTGGCGTCAGATGCAAATTCGCGTGAAACACAAAATGCATAAAAAGCACCATTACCGCATACCGCGCCATTTGCGCGAACTAGATGCACAAATTAGGTGGAATTGCGCCTACTGCGCCGCGCTAAATGCCTCATTTGCGCCAAGAGACCTCCAGACGTGAGTCAACGCGCTTTCACATTGACTTAACATTGAAATCACTTGCGCTTGACGCCTCTACCGCAACTGGTGTAAACGCAGCACTAGTCCAAAGGGGGCACATTCTGAGAAATATTTACACATTTTACTTCTACTATTTCTTTAGACTAAATAATTATTTATTTTCCAATTCCAAAGTATGTGATTGGATGATCTTAACACGGTGTGTGGCTTTGTTTTATTCCTCGATTGCTTCCATGCATTGCTTCCATGCATTGCTTGCTGCGTGTCATGAAAAAGATATTCGTGCTCAAGGCATGAAAAAAGTAGAATTTCGTGCCATGGACATGAATAAATTGATCAAATTTTGCGTGACTAACGCAACTTTCCATGAGATCAGTCTGGTTTAGCTCGTACTGAAATCATGCAGCAGACACATTCAGTTTTACAAAACTTAATGATTTTAATACAAAAATCAAATGACAGTGGAAGATGGGCTAAAGCACTGTGTATTACCGGTTACACCGACTATTGCAACATGACTAAATCTTACATCTGTAAGACAACAGTGCCCTGTTTGGGGCGGCACAGGGACCACTTTATTAGAAGGGGCGTCCCAATACTTTTGTTATATAGAGCAGGTGTCTCCAACCCTGCTTCTGCTGAGCTATACCGTCCTATAGACCAAAGTTCAAACCCAGCTCTAACACACCTTTCTGTAATTATCAAGCAACCCTGAACAGCTTGATTAGCTGCTTCACCTGTGTTTGATTGGGGTTGGAGCTAAAATCTGCAGGACGGTAGCTCACGGGGAGCAGGGTTTGAGACCCTGATACTGCATAGTGTATGTCTGTATACATTGCTGTGAGGAATCCTTTAGCACATTTATTTTATCATATAGCAAACACTGAGTTTTGTAACACTTTACTGTCGGTACAGTGATTACTTTAAGATTGTACTTCTTAAAACACTGTAAAAATAATAACAGAGGAATGGAGGAGGAGAGAGAGCAAAACTGAAATTGATGGGACGGCTTCGTGCAAGTTATACGGCAGCTTTATAGCTGTTGGCTTGTGTTGTACTTAACGCTTTAACTTTTACACACACAGTATATCAGTCAGCCACCTAACAGTCAGTAGAGTCGGTCCTCTCCTCCTAATGCACTTGTGAAACCACCCATGTCACAGACTTAAGCCAGGAGTATAGTCTGTTTTTTACGTGTACACACACGGTCGAACGCACTGCCTGGCGAAACATAGTTTATTTGACTCCTACATGTATGCAGACGTTTAAAGCATGCGCATTGCGACAAAATCCAATGCATCTACTGCTGTGCTGCGGGACCTACATGCACATACATGGGGTTTCAAAAATACTATCACAATTATTTATTCACCAAATCAACAATAATTTTTCTCTTTCATTTGGTGCCGCATAGATAACATACTTCACTTTCACAACAGCACCATGAACAGGAAATAGAAAAAACTGATGCAAAGATACCTGTGCATTCAAGCATACATTAAACTGCTACAGTTGTGACTGGCGTCTCTAAACTAACAGTAACACACTGTAGACACATATGTTAAACAGCTGAACAAACAGACAATACATTGCATTGCAGAGCAGTTCAATGAGGCTGACTGCTGTGCACACTGAGCTCTGATGTCATTTCACACAACCGCATAAGATACGACACAAAAACTGCTTCTCGAGATTTGTAATATAAGGACGCGGGCATGAAACCCACTTTTCCACTGCCTTAAATATTTGCCAGAGTTTCTGTTGATTTTTTGTTTTCCACTAACTGGCCTGTGGTGTTTCTCAACATTAGTGTCGACGTATCACGTTTTGCCCCAAACCAAAGTCATGGTCCGTTAGGGCATATTAACAGCATCACACCTTCAAGTGCTGCGTTAATCCGAGCAACAAAAAACGGCTTAAGGTCTTTAGCGTGAGCTTGCGAAGGCTTTATATACAAGACGGGCAAGTTGTTAAATAACAAGCAAGCTGTCTGGGTCCGCTGAATGTGAGAATGTGAATGGGCCGCAATTACACCCCAGTTGCCGATAGATGTATGCGTTTTCCATATGTCGGCATTTAGTAATTCCCACTGCACAGCCTGAGAATAATGTTTTTGCAAAAAAATTAATGTTCCTGACTATGAAGGGTGCATTTTAGCAAATGTATTTATTTACCTATTGTAAATCTGCTTAGCATACCACATCATTTGTTGAAAGCCAGTTTCACTGCGGTGTGTGCTAAGAGACCCCTCCACACACTTCTAGAATAATCATAACATTTACAAAATGAGACAAAATAAAACTCTTTTTTTTTTATTCTGTCATTTGCTCACCCTCAGCCTGTATAAATGTCTTTGTTCTGCTAAATACAAAGGAAGATATTTTGTAACTAAGCAGAACTGGAGCACCATTGATTTTCATAGGAAGAAAGTAATAGTAATACTATGAAAGTGAATGGTGCCCCAGATCTGTTTGGTTATTAAAGGGAAAGTTTGCCCAAAATGTTTTATTATGTCATAATTTTTTCACTCTTATGTTGTTACAAACTTGTATACATTTTTTTTTCTGGAAGATATTTTGAGGAATGTTTGTAACCAAACCGATGATGAGCATCATAGGAGAAAGAAAGAATACTATAGAAGTAAATGGGGAGCATGAAAGGTTTGGTTACAACAGAGTAATGTATACTGCAAAAAATGATTGTCAAGAAAAAAAATTATTAGTATTTTTGTCTTGTTTTCAGTAAAAATATCTAAAAATTCTTAAATTAAGACCCAAGAAAATAAGTCTAGTTTTTAGACCAAAAATATCAAATTTAAGTGATTTTGTGCATAAAACAAGCAAAAAAATCTGCCAATGGGGTAAGCAAATTTTTCTTGAATTTAATGTTTAAGAAAAATTTTCAAGATTTTTTTGCTTACCCCTTTGGCAATTTTTTTTTTGTTTGTTTTATGCACAAAATCACTTAAATTTGATATTAGACTTTTTTTCTTGGGTTGTTTTGCTCATCAAGAAAAAGCATCTTAATTTAAGAATTTTTAGATATTTTTACTGAAAACAAGACAAAAATACTAAGAATTTTTTTTTTCTTGAAAATCATTTGTTGCAGTGAGGTTGAGTAAATGATGACAAAATTTGGAGGTAAACTATCCCTTTAAAAATTAGCAGCAATGACATGCCAATACCCCTAAAACAGGTCTAAAATGAAAACGTGTTTAAAGGGGACATATCTTGAAAATGCTTGTATCAATCTAGAAAATGTGAAAAGATCAACACAGTAACTTAATTTTGGTAAACCATTCCCTGCAAGCATGTGAAAAAATAGGTCATTGAAATTTGGCTCCCCTTATGATGTCAGAAGGGGATAATACCGCCCCTTAATCTGCACTATTCAACCAAAACACTGCCGTTTAGTGCAGAGATCAGCTTATTTGAATTAAAGGACACACCCAAAAACTGCACATTTTTGCTCACACCTACAAAGTGGCAATTTTAACATGATATTATAAATTATCTGTGTGATATTTTGAGCTAAAACTTCACATTCGAAATCTCCGCGGACACCAAAGATTTATTTGGCATCTTAAAAAAGTCTTGTGAAATGTCTCCTTTAAATGATTTAACCCTTTAGCATTCCTGTAAAATGCTACAAAAATGCCTAATTGTACCTGCTGTGTTGATTGTATCTCAAATGGGTTTACATCATTCGGATCACAAGAATCTCAGCTTTTCAAAGATATGTGACATGTTTAGCTTTTTGTATATGAGCACGGTATCATTGTATATACTTTCCATTTTGCTTTAAGAGGCAATATATATTCGGTTACCCTTCAGAAATAAATTGTCAAAAAATGGTCACTGGGGCAGTTCCCTTTAAAAAGGTCCTAATAGGTACCTTTTAGGTAGAGATGTGTATATATTTGATACCGATATGTACATCTGAAGTACTTATATGAACACTTTAGGAGCAAATATTTACTTTTGGAAAGGACACTGCAATAGGGACCAGTTTTGACCATTTTTTCTGGCAGTGTATGTTCTTCTGTGAAATAAGCTTTCAAAACTACGTGTGAGATGAGTTACCTGACTATTTGTATCTTGGAGTGAATGCATGGAAAAAAGGGTGGTCTAGCTTTGACCTCTTCTGCCAAACTCCTTAAAAGCAAATTTATAACATCACCGTAACACTGTAAGCCAACCTAGATCTGTACTCGAATAGCATGACGGCCAAGAATTGAGCTTAGAGACAAAGATTATATAATAGTTCTGTTCCAAAAAATAGCTGACTTACTAGACAAATATCCTTATAAGTGACTGGTCTGGACTTCTCAGCACAGACAGCGACCCCACCTGATACACAAACAGCAGTAAACTTGCAAAACACAGTAAATTCTAGAACAGCCTTTGTGTCCATCTGTGATGGTTTATAATGCTGTCTAGATAGGGAGCTAACTCAGTGGTTCTCAAACTTTTTCAGTGTGCGGCCCCCCTTTTGTACGGTGCATTCCTTCGCGGCCCCCCAAAGAAAATTTATGACAAATTTATTCTAAAAGGTAACATTTTAATTAAACAAAACATATTAAATTATACAAAGTAGTGCTGTTGGCTAGTAGCCTTATTTTTTAAGGTTTAATTACACAGAATTCATGATAAATTAATGTATTTTATAAAATGTTATAAAACTGGGGCCCCCCTGGCACCATCTCGCGGTCTTCCATAAATGTAATTGGCTGGCTCTTACTAAGTTATTTGCATAAGGCGATCTGATTGGCTGACGCACGCGTTGCCGCTTGAAAAGTTGAGAAATGTTCAACTTCTGCCGCGAGCAATGGAACTGACGCGGCGCAGACGGATCCACAATTCAATTCGGCGACGCATGACGTCACCCATTAAAAGTGAATGGGAAGCGTCAACACTTGTGAATGTACCGTTACTGTATGTAAAGGGTAAGACTCATTTTTGCAGCTACCTGTAGATGTGACAGGGAGCCCATGAATTGAGCATTTTTGTCACTGTATTAAAAAACAATAGAAAGATAATAAACAAAGTTACAAATATACTATGCATGAAAAAAACAAACTCGGTTCAGCAGAAACAGAATCTTAAAAGATCAACGCATCAAGCCGTCACCGAGATGTTGAAGAAATGTTTCCATAGTCCACACAGAAATCAGATGAAATAAGCATCATCTTCATGAAGTTGGGTTATTGATGTTGGGGGTACGGGTTAGGACGAGTGCAGTGGTTCAGAATCAACAAGCTAAACGTCTCTGGTATTCACGTCTGTGGCAGACCACTAAAACATTTTTTTCTCTTTCGTTTGGAAACACAAACAATGAAGCCTTAAACCCTAAATGTTTTTACCAGCTCTGCTACCAGCTAGGCCAAGCATGGGGGTGTTTTCCTGCCTGCATATTCAACACAAAACGTCCTTGCAGAAAGGCTACTGTTGAACATCTCATAAAGTTTGACTAAATGGACTAAATGTGACCAGCTGATCTAAACAATCGTTTTGTAATAAATGCTTATTCCTCTTCGGCACACTATCTTAAAGGGTACCCTGACTATGAAAACTTGCATGCTTTAATACTTTATATTTGCTTATATGCTACTAAAATACATTTATAGAAACAACAAATATTTTCATCCCTAAAAAAAAACATGTAATACTCTTTTTAACCTGTAGAGGCCACTATTATGCATTCTGGGTTGATGACGTAAAAATGGTTGTCACAAAATATTACTACAGTTTACTATAGTAAATACTATTGTTTTTCATGTAAAAATGTATGCATTTTTTCAAATACGCCACACTTTCGCAGCATAAATTGCAGATTTCCGTGCACAAAATATGCGGGGCTTGCATGATTTCATAATCCCCACATTTTCGCAAAAATCACATATATCTTAGTAGAAAGTTGAAAAATGTTGCATTTACCTCACACAATCGCATTCATGCCCCCTGTTGCCATGGGAACGTTATAAAGTGACGTGATTATGTGACATGAACATCATTGAAAAGCTGCAAAAGCTGAAAGCAAGTTCCCGCAGTTTTTGCAAGTTCCCGAAATTTTTGCAAGTTCCTGCAATTTCATTGCATAAAATTGCATAAAAATCCCGCATATTCCATCAAATTTTTTAACAAAAAAAGTGCCGCAAGATAAAGGATTTTTGCCCGCAACAATCACAAAAATACTTGGAAGGACTGTTTTGCTCATCTCTTATTTGTGTTTTTTATATCATTCATCATTTATGTTACTCTTTGGTATGAAACCCTGCTGTACAGTACCTTTGACTCTTCCACCGCCATTGATGAGTTAACTTGTCAATTAAAGGAGTAGTCCACTTTAAAGATGGGGTCCATTGACTTTTTATAGTAGGAAAAAAAATACTATGGGCCCCATCTATAAAGTGGACTACTCCTTTAAGAGAAACGCTTTCCTGCCAATGACAAGTTTTTCCGACATTCCATATTTCCGCTATTATCCACCAGGTGGTGCTCTTACCCAACTTATAAAACCCTGAAGCAACCCTTTAGGTCAAACAGTAAGAACTCTGTGTATGTTTTGATCATGGCTCTGAATCTGATCTCTATCATGCCCCCTGTTGGCATGGGAACGTTATGAAGTGACGTGATTATGTGACGTGAACATCATTGAAAAGCTGCAAAAGCTGAAAGCAAGTTCCCGCAGTTTTTGCAAGTTCCCGAAATTTTTGCAAGTTCCTGCAATTTCATCGCATAAAATTGCATAAATATCACGCATATTCCATCAAATTTTTAAACAAAAAAAAAGTGCCGCAAGATAAAGGATTTTTGCCCGCAACAATCACAAAAAAATGTGTTTTTCTGGAAGGACTGTTTTGCTCATCTATTATTTGTGTTTTTTATATCTTTCATCATTTATGTTACTCTTTGGTATGAAACCCTGCTGTACAGTACCTTTGACTCTTCCACCGCCATTGATGAGTTAGCTTGTCAATTAAAGGAGTAGTCCACTTTAAAGATGGGGTCCATTGACTTTTTATAGTAGGAAAAAAATACTATGGTAAGTCAATGGGCCCCATCTATAAAGTGGACTACTCCTTCAAGAGAAAACGCTTTCCTGCCAATGACAAGTTTTTCCGACAATCCATATTTCCGCTATTATCCACCAGGTGGTGCTCTTACCCAACTTATAAAACCCTGAAGCAACCCTTTAGGTCAAACAGTAAGAACTCCGTGTATGTTTTGATCATGGCTCTGAATCTGATCTCTATCATGCCCCCTGTTGGCATGGGAACGTTATGAAGTGGCGTGATTATGTGACGTGAACATCATTGAAAAGCTGCAAAAGCTGAAAGCAAGTTCCCGCAGTTTTTGCAAGTTCCCGAAATTTTTGCAAGTTCCTGCAATTTCATCGCATAAAATTGCATAAATATCACGCATATTCCATCAAATTTTTAAACAAAAAAAAGTGCCGCAAGATAAAGGATTTTTGCCCGCAACAATCACAAAAAAATGTGTTTTTCTGGAAGGACTGTTTTGCTCATCTATTATTTGTGTTTTTTATATCTTTCATCATTTATGTTACTCTTTGGTATGAAACCCTGCTGTACAGTACCTTTGACTCTTCCACCGCCATTGATGAGTTAACTTGTCAATTAAAGGAGTAGTCCACTTTAAAGATGGGGTCCATTGACTTTTTATAGTAGGAAAAAAATACTATGGTAAGTCAATGGGCCCCATCTATAAAGTGGACTACTCCTTCAAGAGAAAACGCTTTCCTGCCAATGACAAGTTTTTCCGACAATCCATATTTCCGCTATTATCCACCAGGTGGTGCTCTTACCCAACTTATAAAACCCTGAAGCAACCCTTTAGGTCAAACAGTAAGAACTCCGTGTATGTTTTGATCATGGCTCTGAATCTGATCTCTATCATGCCCCCTGTTGGCATGGGAACGTTATGAAGTGACGTGATTATGTGACGTGAACATCATTGAAAAGCTGCAAAAGCTGAAAGCAAGTTCCCGCAGTTTTTGCAAGTTCCCGAAATTTTTGCAAGTTCCTGCAATTTCATCGCATAAAATTGCATAAATATCACGCATATTCCATCAAATTTTTAAACAAAAAAAAGTGCCGCAAGATAAAGGATTTTTGCCCGCAACAATCACAAAAAAATGTGTTTTTCTGGAAGGACTGTTTTGCTCATCTATTATTTGTGTTTTTTATATCTTTCATCATTTATGTTACTCTTTGGTATGAAACCCTGCTGTACAGTACCTTTGACTCTTCCACCGCCATTGATGAGTTAGCTTGTCAATTAAAGGAGTAGTCCACTTTAAAGATGGGGTCCATTGACTTTTTATAGTAGGAAAAAAATACTATGGTAAGTCAATGGGCCCCATCTATAAAGTGGACTACTCCTTCAAGAGAAAACGCTTTCCTGCCAATGACAAGTTTTTCCGACAATCCATATTTCCGCTATTATCCACCAGGTGGTGCTCTTACCCAACTTATAAAACCCTGAAGCAACCCTTTAGGTCAAACAGTAAGAACTCCGTGTATGTTTTGATCATGGCTCTGAATCTGATCTCTATCATGCCCCCTGTTGGCATGGGAACGTTATGAAGTGGCGTGATTATGTGACGTGAACATCATTGAAAAGCTGCAAAAGCTGAAAGCAAGTTCCCCCAGTTTTTGCAAGTTCCCGAAATTTTTGCAAGTTCCTGCAATTTCATCGCATAAAATTGCATAAATATCACGCATATTCCATCAAATTTTTAAACAAAAAAAAGTGCCGCAAGATAAAGGATTTTTGCCCGCAACAATCACAAAAAAATGTGTTTTTCTGGAAGGACTGTTTTGCTCATCTATTATTTGTGTTTTTTATATCTTTCATCATTTATGTTACTCTTTGGTATGAAACCCTGCTGTACAGTACCTTTGACTCTTCCACCGCCATTGATGAGTTAGCTTGTCAATTAAAGGAGTAGTCCACTTTAAAGATGGGGTCCATTGACTTTTTATAGTAGGAAAAAAATACTCTGGTAAGTCAATGGGCCACATCTATAAAGTGGACTACTCCTTTAAGAGAAAACGCTTTCCTGCCAATGACAAGTTTTTCCGACAATCCATATTTCCGCTATTATCCACCAGGTGGTGCTCTTACCCAACTTATAAAACCCTGAAGCAACCCTTTAGGTCAAACAGTAAGAACTCTGTGTATGTTTTGATCATCGCTCTGAATCTGATCTCTATCAAAAGTCCTTCACAAAAATGCAATTATTTCAGCTTTTTGCTTAAAATTTTTAATTTTTGTAGAAACCTACCCATATTTGAGAGGTGATAAAAAGAGAGCTAACAAAGGTGGGATAAAACATTTTTTTGTTGTTGTTTGAAAGCAGAGGGTCTGTTCTTTTATTTTTATATATTGTATGTTTATATATTTAAAGAAGAACATTTTCTGGAAGGTATTAAACTTTTGTGAAAATCATAAAAAATGCTGGCGCTGGCCACTTTAAAAAAAAAAAACACTGGCGAGGAAAGAGTTAATTGAACAACCTTTTGACATCATGTATTGTGATCTAAACAAAATGGAGGCCCCCAAGTGAAAAGATTATTAAAACTATGACATTTGTACTGTTTTCATTCATATAGCCAATCCCAGTGTTAATCTAATGATAAACCATATACAGTACATGTGTTTATAGTCGGGGTACCAACTATAAGCACAGCAAAAACTGTTGGAAATGAGGCACATTTGCCCCTCTTAAAATCCCTTAAAGTATTGAAAATCTGTATTTGTATTGCTATGCACTGATATCGTGTGCATGTCTCTGGAGTGGCTGCTCAAAGTTAATGCGATTTGCTTCATATGGTTTAGTTTCCCTGTACGCCTTTACTGCAACAGAATATCTGGCAACTGCTTCTGAAAACAAGAGGACTTATTTCCCTTGGTTTTTCAGCATTCTGGCTCAAAGGACAGACTAAATTCATGCAAACTCCTCTGTTTGGTGCGCTGGGTAGATGTATCACTTTGGTGCAACCTCCGATACCTGTTTGTTCTGGCAAGGATCGAGTGGATGTGCGCAATGGCCCCCATCCCAGTTTCCACTCTAATCCCAACCTCCCATACACAAGAGCACTCGGTACACACATGCAGCTCAGTCCTGATCTAACTGGGATCGAACTTCTCAGACTTCTTATGCATGTATGCAGACATAGATGCGAATGATCCAGCTGAACACACTATTTCTGTGGCGCAACAAACCTCAATACTCAGGGGGGGCGATTGGGTTACCTTCACATGTCTGTGCCGTTAAACTTAATGCATTATTCTTAAGGTTGCTAGCTATAAATGTGTCAACTTTCACTACTTGTTTGGCAGTTTGGGCTTTGACCTGAACTGGAAACGGGCAGTAGATGAGTTTACACTAATGTCCACTACAGTGCCCTCTAGAGGAAATGTTGATAACGCAGCCTGTTCTTGCATTGCGTTATGTGAATCGACACAATGCAATATTGTATCAAACATCTATAGTTAATAAAGCATTCACATAGTGTCAAAGAGTAAAACAGTCTTCAACATTTGTTGATTCACAATTTAAGATTTAAAAAAGTAAGTATGGATTTAGTAAAATAAAAATGTATAAAGTATATACAGGTACTGCATTTAATTAAAGGAACAGTATGTAGGATTGTGGCCAAAACTGGTACTACAATCACAAAACTTGTGGTTAAAACTGGTACTGCAATCACACAACTTGTGGTTAAAACTGGTACTGCAATCACAAAACTTGTGGTTAAAACTGGTACTGCAATCACACTTTTGGTGGCCAATACACAAAATGACAACATAAACATCAGTTGAGGGCTGCAACTCCACTTTTTAAATGACAATATCCTGGCCAGACCACTGTTGTCAGTGATATAAGTATTTGAAATGAAAATTATTTCTTAATGTCTAGTGACATATCAGGGCCATTTTATGATTAATTGATATAAATTTCTTACATACTGTTCCTTTAATTCATGCTGCCTTAAATAAAAATAAATACACTTGTGACCCTGGACCACAAAACCAGTCATAAGTTGCATGGGTATATTTGTAGCAATAGCCAACAATACATTGTATGGGTCAAAAGTCATTAGGATATTATGTAAAGTTCATGTTTTATGAAGATATTTAGTAAATTTCCTACCGTAAATATATAAAAAAAAATTATTTATCATTAGTAATATGTGTTGCTAAGGACTTCATTTGGACAACTTTTAAGGCAATTTTCTCAATATTTGGATTTGTCAAATAGTTGTATCTCATTTGTATCCTAACAAATCATACATCAATGGAAAGCTTATTTTTTTTAAGCTTACACATGATGTATAAATCTCAATTTCAAAAACCCGTATTGACCCTACAGGTATATGTTTTTGTGGTCACATTTTAAAATACATAAATAATTATAGGATGCTGTTTATTTTAACATCATTCCATCGATTCTTACAGTAATGAGGATGAAATTTCTTACATATTTTGGACATTACTATTAGTTGCTATACAAATATCACAGTGCAAAAACAATGATAGTGCACTTAAATTCTTTCACGCCAAATACTTATTTTTTATTTTGAAGTGAAATGTGACCCGGGCATCTCTTTGAGAGATTCACCTCCTATTACCCTTGAGCAGTGCGCTTAACCCTAACTTACCCCAGAAAGCTTTTTTTAGGTAAAAGCATGCACTGAAAGATGAAGAAGTCTATCTAATCCCTTCGCTTTTTGGTCTTCTAGTGTTGAAATGTTAAATCATTCAGATCAGTGCAAACATTGATGTTCTGACACGCTTACACTGTTAGAGCATTCTAACTATTGTCTATTTGTCTTAGCATTGTCAATTTATGGAAAGATGGATGTTTCATTTTTCGCTGCTGCTGGGAAGTTATGTTTTCTGACTCATGGGTTATCTTTTTGTTTATTTTGTCTTAATTCACTCTCTCCTCTTTTATTTCTCTTTTTTCTATACGTCTCTACCAACAGTAAGGGGGTATTCACACTGGACAGGCTGCTGCATTCATAATAGCTAAAAAGATCATTACAGAATTGCCCAAAACAGAGTTGAGACTAATTTATATATTTAAGTATACACTGGTAAACATTTTGTCTGTTTTTTTATATATAGTTTAAGTGCAAATTTACAGTAACTTTAAGCAAATTGATCAGTCAACATAATTGCTAATTGAGTATTTTTCTTAAAACTGCAGTTTACCAAAGGCAGTCTCCATTTTCTACGTCACATGTTGTAACAAATCATGTCAAGATGATAAACAAGTGAATCAGGTAGTCTGAGCTTGTGCGATTGAGCAGAGGCGGGGTTCAAATTTGCATATTCATGATTCTACACTAGGGATGCTAAACAATTAATCGCGATTAATCGTTAGCAGAATAAAAGTTTTTGTTTACATCACATATGTGTGTAAACTGTGTATAATAAATATGTATATATATATATAAATATGAACACATTCATGTATAATTTTAAGAAAAAAAAATTATATATTAAGTATTTATATTTATATATAATATAAATTATACATAAATATACAAATGTGTATATACACATGTAAGCATTTCTAAAACATATACATGCATGTGTGTACATTTATTTATACAAAGTTATTATACACAGTTCACACACATATATGATGTAAACAAAAACTTTTATTCTGCTAACGATTAATCGCGATTAATCGTTAAGCATCCCTATTCTACACATAATAATGAACCAAGCGTGTAGAGTTACATTCAATCCATTAGTGTTGAAACTGTCTAAGTGCTTGCTTAAACTAAAATATTTATTAGATATCAGAATAATATTAGAATAAGCAAGCTTTCCATTGATGTATGGTTTGTATGGTTTGTTAGGATAGGACAATATTTGGCCGAGATACAACTATCTGAGGGTGCAAAAAATCTAAATATTGAGAAAATCCCCTTTAAAGTTGTCCAAATAAAGTCCTTAGCAACACATATTACTAATGATGAATACATGTTTACAGTATATATTTACAGTAGGAAATTTACTAAATATCTTCATGGAAGATGATCTTTACTTAATATCCTATTTTTGCATTTAAAATAATCGATCATTTTGACCCATACAGTGTATTGTTGGAAATTGCTACAAATATACACTTTCTACTTACTGGTTTTGTGGTCCAGGGTCACATTAAAAAATTACAATCTTGCGAAACACCAAAATGTACAATGAATCATCTTGGTGTACACAATTTTTAACAAAAAACAGATGAGCTGCATACATTGCATTTCTTGGCCACTCTTGGGACAAAAACCCACCGGGACAAACGCATTCGCCTTGTGCATGTGCACAATACAAATAAAAACACTTTAGACCGAACACAAACCTGTGTAAATAGTCCAAATCACATCATTCGCTCCAGTTTCTGTTATCAGTCTAACTATTGTGTCTTTAAACTAGACATGTCCCATTAACTTAAATGAGGTAATGCCTTCTAAAAATACGAGCTCTCGCTGACCCCAACATCGAAAGTCCGCCAATACAAACCGCTATGCTTCTTGCATGAAGTAAAAGTGTCCAAAACAAGAAGTCGTTCTCCTTATGTGACCCAGACCACAATTACCGGCATTTCAACACAGTGTCTTCCATGCATCAAGGTTTAACTGGATTAAGAGAAGCATGCATTGATTGGCTTGTAAGTGTATAGCAAACTACAGCCAAGTCTTTACTTCATCAGCAGTGACTTTACCGAAGGTGACGCCAGCCACTCTGGAACACATTTCCCAATTACAATTATGATCAACTGGGGAATTGAAGAAATTTGCTCAACATTATATGAGCAAAGTAAAAAACATGCAAGAGATTGTGAGTCCGTGGTCTTATGTGATGCAATATTTATGAATTGTTCGTTCGTCCAAAAGTTTGCTTGACATGGTAGCCCATACTCAAAATGTGACCTCTTCATTTAACCTATCCTAGTGAGTCGTGAACACACACACAACCAAAACAGTGGACAGCTATCATTGCAGCGCCCGGGAGTAAATGGGCAAAATGTGCCTTGCTCAGTCACAACCTTCCATCTGCGAGACTCAAACCGGCAACCTGTTTAACCATTAGGCCTTTGTGAGGATTATAAACTTGGTTCTCACAAGTACAGCCAAACCTATACACACATACACGCACTATTATCCTATTCAACAACAGCAGGGCTAAAACCACAGCAGGGGAAAATACACAGATGAACAGAACAGTCAAATATACAAATGACGTATAATTGCTGACAGTTTTCAAACTGAACGAATGCACAATGCCAGACTTGCATGCATGCAATCTGTGAGCCTTGGATGGCACACCGGTTTGTTGGTTCGTTATTTGTTTGTGTCAATGCAAATTCAACCAGAAAACCCACAAAATTAGATTCACTACAATGACTTACAGATGTTAAGTAGGAATACGATTTGACCATTATCCTGTGAAAAAAAAATAATATGAAACTAACAGGATTTGCCTAATTGGAAAGTGCACATAATGTAAATGGGAGAGCCTACCTGTAGATGTATGTCGTCTTTGGGGATCCTGTGCCAAGGAACTAGAAGGAGAAAAGAAAGGTCAGTGATGCTGTTTGGTAACAAATTTTAATGAGCTTTCAGAAAAGTGAAATAAACTTAGCATTCATTTCATTCTCAATAGCAGCTACATGGCTGACCCCAAGCCCACATGCCCGAGGGTTTATCTCAGCCAATCACTTGAGTTGTAAATGTCATGTGATTAATCGGTCTGGAATCACTAGCTGTTTCTCAATGTCAAGGAAGGATCCTCGGAAGCCAGAATTTCGAGGATGCTCATGCTACGTCATCGACGTCCGTCGAAGGACTGTTCCAATGTCGAGGATCCTTGGAATTTCAGCCAAGGACTGAGTCCTTCGTTCGAGAAATATCCCATATACAGGAAAGGATACAT
The DNA here is from genome assembly GCA_025389145.1 of Misgurnus mizolepis. Taxonomy (NCBI): domain Eukaryota; kingdom Metazoa; phylum Chordata; class Actinopteri; order Cypriniformes; family Cobitidae; genus Misgurnus; species Misgurnus mizolepis. Next base: position 37,054,385 of record JAIFKI010000012.1, on the reverse strand, counting down.
GTGTATCCTTCGCACTCTTGGCGCACTGAAATCACCCACAATCCTATCCGTGCAGCACCGAAAGCACACCTTTCATTGACGCAATGACGTGCACTTGCTAGCCTGTTCCATTTAACGTGTTCTCCGTATGCTTAAGAGGAGCCTCGCCTAGCGTCTGAAGGAAGTGACTTGTAAGGACAAGTCCTGCCAAGGAAGTATCCTTGACATTAAGAAACGGCCACTGGGTGCATCCCAATTCAGGGACTGCAACCTTCCAAGGCCGTATTACATCACTGGGCCGCTACGAAGGCTGTCTAATTTGAAAGCTCCTTCACATACAAGCCTCCAAATGGCCTTTTTCCCCTGAAACCAAGGATCCATATGTATCCCTCACAGCGGGTGCATCCCAATTCAGGGTCTGGATCCTTTTCAGGCCGCGGACTTTGAAGGCAACGAAGCGAAGCGAACTGAACTGAGACGGTCTAGCCTACGGGGGAACTTGCGTCATTTGCTGTTCGCTTCCACGACGCTTGCCAGCGGGACTCAACAGCCTTTTAGACCTTTAAAAAAACATATGGAGGCAGATTTGGGGTTTTATTTCAGAAAATATAACACATTGATGCAGATTAAACTCCAACAGTATGTTTAATTCACCAACCTTAAAAATATACAAAAGCAAAACGCAACACGCACAATATTACAGCAATAATATTAATTCACATCACTATAACATCCTTTATAATAATAAAACAGTGACAAGGACCATTAATTTGCTAAATATACACTTTTATTTAACTTCGGTTTTGAATGTTTATTTCAAAATACCCAAGAGTCAGACGTCATGGACACGCATTGAATCTTGGGAAAGCCAAGGTTGTGAAGGATACATCTATGGATCCTTGGTTTCAGGGGGAAAAAGAGCCACATTTTGAGGCTTGTATATGAAGGAGCTTTCAAACTGGGACAGCCTTCGTCGCGGCCTGGTGACGTCATTCGCCTTCAGTCCCTGAATTGGGATGCACCAAGCCTTGGCTATCCCAAGATGCAATGACATCTGGGTATTATGAAATAAACATTCAAAACTGAAGTGTATTTTTTGCAAATTAAAGGTCGTTGTGACTGTTTTACTATTATAAATGATGTTTTAGTGATGTGAATTAATATCCTTAAAGGTGCAGTGTGTAATTTTTAGAAGGATCTCTTTACATAAATGCAAAATATTATACAAAACTATATGATCAGGGGTGTATAAAGACTTTTCATAATGAACCGTTATGTTTTTATTACCTTAGAATGAGAAGTTTCATCTACATACAGCGCCATTTTGTGCCACCATGTTTCTACAGACGCCCTTAACGGACACATTTTTTTACTAAGTTGTCTCCAACGATTACATGTTTGTCCAGTGGCGGCCAACGTAGCTTCTCTATGCGTTTCAAAGGCGAGGGGTGAGCAGTGGACTGAGCCGTTGGTTGCAATGCGTAACCTCACCACTAGATGCCGCAAAAATTTACACACTGCACCTTTAATCATCCCCTGTAGGCTAGAGTGTCTCATTTCAGTTCGCTTTGTGTCCTTTAGAGGCTGCCGCCTTCAAATATTGAGCCTTGCTTTCATAGTCCACGGCCTTTTCCCCTGAATTGGGATGCACCCAATGATTGGTTAATGGCATCAGAAGACCATGCACAGTCCAAAGCACTTAACTAGAAACTATCCTGAGCTACGATGTCCATTTCATGCTTCAACATATAAAACCAATTCAAAACAAAAATAAAAAATGAACTTTTACACTTTATATGTGATTTATACGATTTGTGATTTATATTGGTTTTATAGTCGGTCTCAAAAAACTTTATTCTGTCATATTACATTGATGTTATTGAATGTCCGTCAAACAAAACAGATGCCTTTTGCAACCAGATGTTGTTGTTGTATCGCAGAAGCCATACTAACTAGCCATGCTGCGACCCCTCTGCTTTTAAAAACCACATGTGCTGCTGGATTCTGAATCCAAACACCTGCCGTTATCCGCAGACATCCATCAATGTCTCATTGTTATTACCGATTAACATACGACAATGCCGCCTGACATTTTTCCATTGTGTGTGTACTTGGGTAAAACCGGTCAGTTTGAGCGATGAATCTGACATCTAAAAGAGTTATGAACCACCGTTACGGATGCATTAGGACGCCACAACTGCAATAATTCGTTTTCTATCACAATATTCTGTTGCACACAAACCTAACCTCACTTTCCCAGGCCGGATACACATACGCTATGTTACAGAACATCACCAGTTGGAAGCCGGCGCACCGTGAACCTTGGACAACACACATATGGAAGACGTAATTGAATTCAAACAACAGCTTCGCTTCAACCCCAGACAGTTTTTTGGAAGGAAAACAGATCCCTAAATTGAATGCGGGTTCCACCGTTTCTGCGGCTTTGTTTATTCTGTTTCGCTCTCTTTTTCTGGTAAGACCCTCACTATTTTTTAAGGATTTCCCCAGACCCAGCGGCACGTGTAATGTCATGAACTTTCATTATTCAACAGAAGACGAGAATGGTTTCATGTATAGTGTAATATAAATGGAAAGAGTTGCTCCTCTAAGCCTCCTGCGCTGGCTTCGGCCGGAGACTTTTCCCACTTTGAGGAATTCTGCCAAGTTTGAGAAGCTGTAGAGTCTGTTATCACTCCCCACCTCACATGTCCTGAACATCTCCAAGCCGTGACCCAAAAACAATGTTACATGCGAAAACCAAATGTTACATAAATTGATAATCATGTATGGCTTAGCGAGCCAAACTATTGCTCGTAAAAAGTACTCAAACTGATTGCAGATCCCAACTACAGCATGCCGATCAAAAAATAAGTCATTCAGTTCAGCTTATTTAATGTTAATAATATATATTATGCTCAGCCCCCCTTAAAAATATATATAGTTTGATAATAGTTTTTAATTACATTAAAGAAACACTCCACTTTTTTGACAATATGCTCATTTTTCAACTCCCCTTGAGTTAAACATTTGATTTTTATCATTTTGGAATCCATTCAGCTGATCTCCGGGTCTGGCGGTACCACTTTTAGCATAGCTTAGCATAATCCATTGAATCTGATTAGACCATTAGCATCGCGCTAAAAAATAACCAAAGAGTTTCAATATTTTTCCTATTTAAAACTTGACTCTTCTGTATTTACATCATGTACTAAGACAGACAGAAAATTAAAAGTTGCAATTTTCTAGGCCGATATGGCTAGGAACTATACTCTCATTCTGGCGTAATAATCAAGGACTTTGCTGCCTTAACATGGCTGCAGCAGGCGCAATGATATTACGCAGCGCCCGAAAATAGTCCCCTGCTATTAAAAGTTTTTAAGTGGCTATCTTCCGGCGCTGCGTAATATCAGATTCAATAGATTATGCTAAGCTATGCTAAAAGTGGTACCGCCAAACCCAGAGATCGGCTAAATGGATTCTAAAACGGTAAAAATCAAATGTTTAACTCTAGGGGAGCTGGAAAATGAGCATATTTGTCTCTTTAAAACTGACAACTCTGGTAGCGTGTTCGGTCATGACTTGACATCCAGTTTAAAATCTTGGTCCTGAAGCAATACTAGCAGATTTACATTTATAAAGAAGAAAAGTCAGTACACCATGCAAACATATGTACGTGCCATGACTTTCTGACAACAATGAATGCCAGCATATGTTATGCTTCATTTATAGTTTACCAAGCTGATTACTGTCAATTAACACAGGGACGCTTATTAAAATAACACTGGAAAATAAGAATAATCTCTGTGTAAACTTTAAAGAACTTGCTTGTAAAAGCACAAGCAACTGCGAGCTAAAACATGTTGTTCATATTAAACAGAAAAAAAACTGACTACTACAGGAGCATTATAAAAACATAAACACATTTGTGGAATTAGCTATACTAACCAAAACAAAGTTCAGGATGTCAAACTTTGGCGACGTATGAAACAAAGATCAGCGAGTTTACTATTTTGCATTTTTTAACTCATTTGACATTTTAAAACACAATAAAAAAACACATTTAAAAAGTTTAAAGCCAATCCAAATTTAGGAAATTATATAAAAAGAGGTGCTAAAAGTGATTTTGTTTTTATTTCACAGTGATGAAATTAAAGAACAATTTTTGGTTCCTAAAAGAATCTTTCAAAGGTTTCTGAAAGACATTTTCCACTACAGTAATCTTTTTTGCAACATAAAGGTTCAGTGGATGTTAAAGGTTTTTTAGGAAACCATACATTATTCTTAAATATATTTTGTAAATATATGCCTAGATAGGTTTATTTTTTTAAACAATTTCTGTATGGAGAAACCCTTTAGCCTTTGCTAATGAAAAGATTTTGTTTTATGTCTCCAATAAAAAAAAGATATTTATGAAACATTTCACAAAATTGCAAACAAAATAAGTAAAATTATAGAAAATCAAAAATGTACAAAATCTGTTAATAAAAAGGAAATCAGTGTTTTTATTGAAACAGCACAATTTTGTGTTACTTTCTACACCAGTGGTTTCCTTTTTCACTTCAAGGCCCCCTAGGTGCCCACAACAATATTTGAAAGCCTCCCACTTACTCATTTTTTTCCAAATAAAATGAACTAGAGCTTGGAATGACTAGACAGATGAATATTCAGTACTAAAATGGCCAAAAATAAGAAACATCTTGTTTTAGGTTATTTTTAATGCTTGTTTTGTCCATTTTTTTATACTTTTAAGTCATCTTGAGGCCCTGCTGTGGGCTCCGGCCCCCTGGTTGGGAAACACTGTTCTACACAACATGTGTTGTCACTTTAATTTATTTAAACGCAAAATCAACACATAATGAAACATAGGGCCAGATTTACTAACAGCTTGCACCAGCGCAAACCATCATTTTGTCGTTAAATAATGTCGGGATTTACTAAAGATGTGCGGTGGATAATTAGCGCTGAAAAGGTGTGGTCTAGTTATTTTTGCGACTGACCTTATTGAACCTTATTGACCTTATTGATTAAATGACCTTATACTCACTTTTTGGAAGGGCGCTCTCATGCCCCATTTAGTAAATCGGGACCATAATGTGTTAAATAGCATAACTCAAAAAATTTGTAAAAAAATAAACACAACCGTTTTTAAAGTGTACAAAATATCAAAAATATTTTTGTATTTATTATTCTAACATAATATTCCTATTTAAGACAGTTTTTTGATGTAATCCAACCAGGTTTTGTGTAATTATTTGTTTAAATTATGATTTTATTGTATTAATAGTACCTTATAATGCTTAATAAAGCATGTTATGGAAAAGCTTCGGAGTGTGTTTTGATGTTTTATGCCAGGACGTTCTGGTTATTTTCCCTTTACTTACCAGAATGTCAACCCACAAACTTTTTTAACCCTGATACACAAACCAAATCATTTATATCTTTACCCAACCCAAAACCATGGGTTAGAAAAGCTTAGCATGGATCAGTCTCTAAATGAGTGGAGCCTTTTAAATGTAAGATTAAATTGTGTTTACACAACCTCAGATTTTCCTTTCTGTGCTCTCTATAGCTACTCAAAGGTTTGTGTTGCAGTCACGTCTCTTGTAAATCACAGTCACATGTTTAATGTTAAGCACAGAAAGTCCAAATAAAGATTACTTTCTCAGAACTGCTTAAAAAATTACTTGTTATAAATGTATTGGTTGCTTTTAATGACAGTGGGTCTCTGTTTTGGGAATCTAGACCCAAAATGGGTTTGGCTTGTCATGTCAAAATATGTGTGTCGCCGCATCATGTGAACCTATGTGCATCGCGCGTCATGTCAAAATATGGTGGTTTATAATAAAACCAGTGTTGTATTGCAGGGTATAGACAGAAGTTAACAATACCATACATTATTCTTAAATATATTTTGTAAATATATGCCTAGATAGGTTTATTTTTTTAAACAATTTCTGTATGGAGAAACCCTTTAGCCTTTGCTAATGAAAAGATTTTATTTTATGTCTCCAATAAAAAAAAAGATATTTATGAAACATTTCACAAAATTGCAAAAAAAAAACTATAACAAAATAAGTAAAATTATATAAAATCAAAAATGTACAAAATCTGTTAATAAAAACGAAATCAGTGTTATTATTGAAAATTACTTGTTATAAATGTATTGGTTGCTTTTAATGACAGTGGGTCTCTGTTTTGGGACTCTAGACCCAAAATGGGTTTGGCTTGTAATGTCAAAATATGTGTGTCGCCGCATCATGTGAACCTATGTGCATCGCGCGTCATGTCAAAATATGGGGGTTTATAATAAAACCAGTGTTGTATTGCAGGGTATAGACAGAAGTTGACAATACTGGCCAATTTTGGAGTAAACTAAATATCCAAGACTAGTCTTAAATGTCACTGTTTATAACACAAGCCGTTTAACCCCAGGGCCGCATTAAAAATGGGGATCGTGTTTGCCAGATTATGTACCTTAAACAATTTACCAAAAAATGAAAACCGCCAGCATCTTTCCAAAACTATTACATTTTTAGGGAATATTAGAGAGAAGTGGAAGAAAGTAATAGTAATTCCCTAATAATCGTCAATTTCCCCAAAGATCTGAAATCGCATTGGTCAGATAACATGGAAGTCCCACCCCTAACTCTTACCATTGGTTGGATTTAAACAAGCATGGGTGCGTTTCCCAATGGTCGCAAGTTCAATAGAGTTCAATGGTAACAACGTCCATAACGATGCTTTTGGGAAAAACACCTCGGAGCGTTTGCATATTAGAAAAATCAGCCTAACAATGGTTTACTTATACTTTCTCTTATCCCATCTTAATTTGACAGGACATATATAAGACACGTTTTAGCTTAAAGGGCAAATTTTTGAAAATCAGCCAAGAAAACTAAGACGTAACCGGAGTTGTTTTATCTTTCTATAATTTGGCACCCATCACCACATTAATTCGCCCAAGGGTGCGATCTCCAAACATGTGTCTTCTTCAATCAAACACCTCATCATTTTTACCTTATAGGAAGCCCTCAATCACTTATTTAGCATACGTCTACACATCTTATACATCATCTCATATTTCATACCACATCTGAGAGACGGCGAGTCTCATCAGGGGCTGCGTCCATGAGAAAGCGCGTTTGCTTCAAGCAACACTTTTCAAAGTAATACAGATGAGGACGGTCTGACAGCTTCCAAACGGCTCGTCCAACACAAACAACCATCATGACTCAGCTCCGGCCAACTACATATTAATCTCGCTCGCGAAAGCCGATTCCCCTTTCAGAAAGTAACTTTCTGTGGTAAACCCAACATATCTCTTAGTTGCCAGCAGACCGAGCTAAAATCCAGACGTACATGACACAACACTTTCCAAACCTGAGGGCCGAACCGAAACACATGCAAAATTAATCATAAATAATCCCAGTAAACAGACTGGAACAATAAACTTAAATGCTACTTTAAATGTTGTAAAGACCCAAGCAACCAAACAAACTATTTTGTGTGGCTGCTAATGCAAAAATGCCCATTATATATGGTATACTGCAAAGGTAAAAGGTCAGACTAGAGGAGACTGGGTCAAGTTGATGTTTTACTCATTTATTAGGCCAGGAGTGGGGGACCCTGGGTCCTGGAGGGCCACTGTCCTTCCAACCCTAATAAAACACACATGTATTTCATTTCCAAGTAATCCTAAAGACTTAAATTAGATTTTTCTGGCGTGTTTAATTAGGGTTGGAACCAAACTCTGCAGGACAATGGCCCTACAGGACCAGGGTTCCCCACCCCTGTATTAGGCGATGAAATGTTTCCATCTATACATGTGACCGAGACATGATGGGGTAAGTTGTCACGCTGGACCGTTTATTATTGACTGTTGACTATCGCCAAACTAAAAAAGCAAAAAAAAATCAAGTTTTTTTGTGTATTTACACTTAAAGCAGTACTTGTGACAACATGCCCCGGTCTTCCGTCATTGTACAAAGCATATGATGAAGAAAAGAGAATTGTTTTTGTTATCGTCAGCTTTCCTCCTCCAAAAGACTTTGCAGGCCCCTGTGGTCAACGGATAGTACAGAGCTAATGAGCGAGTGCAAGTCTAAAAACAGAAAGAGGAAAAAGTATGTGATGTAATGTAAATACAGTCACAGAGGGTGTCCCTTTGAACTCAAAGCAGTTGAATCCAAAACCGGGAGACCTGTGGAAGACCTACAATAATACATAAAAACAGAACTGGCCTACTGTGAACCCCATCGTGAAATCAAAGGGGGGTGCAGGAGCTCTGGTTTTGGACAGCGGCACTTTAAAGGGGTCCAAATGGAGCTTACGAGTTTGGGCTCTTTCTACTATAAACTGTAAAGACACAAGTGCATTGCAGAGCAGCGTTAACATTTATGCATTTGGCAGATGCTTTTATACAAAGTGCATTCCATCTATACGTTTCTACGTGTGTTTAACCCATAACCCATGAAACACATTAACCTAGATCAACCTGGTCTCACAAATTTCCGTGGTATGGTCAGGGAATATTTTGCTCATTTATCCATGTCATTGTCACGGATTTCCGCTTTTTTTCGTGTCCGTACCATGGACTTTTTTTCCGTGTTAGTTTCACATATTGGTTGCTCAATTGTTTTTCCCTTTTTTTTAAACCATTGTCGCTTGGGTTTGGGGTTAGGGTTAGGATGTCACTTTAACTATTGGTTTATACTATTTTTTTCCGCATTTTTAAACAATTGTCGCCTGACGTTAGGGTTAGAGCAACAATGGTAAGAAAATAGGAAAAACATTTGAGTAACCAATACATGAAACTGACATGGAAAAGAAAGTCAGTTGTATGGACACAGAAACGGAAAAATGCGGAGATCCGTGACAATGACACGGATAAATGAGCAAAAAAACGGAAATTTGTGAGATCAGGCTGACCTAAATACATAAGTAATATTTTTGAATACATTGAACATGTTGAGGTGATGGCCAAATGAAGACCATAAATCTTTTTGGTAAATTTGTAATTCATTGAATTATTTATTATAATTATGCACATTTTATGTTTTAACTTTGATATATGTGGCCTATGCTGGCAAAATGAGTCAGAATGAGCAAATTTTAAAAAATGAGTAATTTATATTTTGATATTTGATATTTATTATTCTCTATTAAAAAACTTCAAAACAATGTATGATTTGTTGGAATCTGACAAAAAAATGACAGAGCTGCACCTGTTTGAAATTGACAGAGTCAGCAAAGTCAATTTTGAGAAAAATCGAGTTACTGTAAAGATGGTCCGATTCACGATTTTGAAGGAAGTTTGTTTTCATGTGTTATCTCTCTTAATAACTATGGTTATGATATGTAACTGTGGGTATGGTTCTTCTCAATATGTTGTGTTTGGGTCTGGTTTAGTCTTCAAACAAACCAGCTTTGGGTTTAAACCAAATCTCTACACAGGAAATGTTTACACATGAGGTTTCTATGGCTAATATTAAATATGCCAATGAATGTTCCTTTCCTTCATATAAGCCTGTCGTAATTCCTTACAGTCTACAATTTATCATCTTTATGGTGGGGAAATGTTGTTTGTTTTGTCAATTTTTCCACTCTATTGCTAAGTTTACTACTGTTATGGTATAACATGAAGTTTTTGAGTCACTAACTTTGTCTTTACTGTGTATTGTGCAGTATCTACTGGATTAACATTAAAGGATTAGTCCATTTTCTTAAAAAAATCCAGATAATTTACTTACCACTATGTCATCCAAAATGTTGACGTCTTTCTTTGTTCAGTCGAGAAGAAATTATGTTTTTTTGAGGAAAACATTCCAGAACTGTTCTCATTTTAATGGACTTTAATGGACCCCAACACTTAAAAGTTTTAATGCGGTTTAAAATTGCAGTTTCAAAGGAGTCCAAACGATCTAAAACGAAGCATAAGGGTCTTATCTAGCGAAACGATTGTCATTTTTGGCAAGAAAAATAAAAAAATATGCACTTTTAAACCACAACTTCTCTTCTTACTCCAGTCGTGTGACCCGCCAGTGTGACCTCACGTAATACGTCATCACATCAAGAGGTCACCAATGACGTATCGAAACTACCCCCAAGTGTTTATAAGTGTGGAGAAAGAGGACCGTTCCGACGTTGTTGTATGTCGAATGATCTAATTAATGTCTTTGTGTCAGTTTAATGTTTAAAATGGTCCGCAAATGTGCGTTTCATGTAACACGTGACCTTTCCACGTCATTACGCAATTACGTGAGGTCGCGCTGGCTCGTCACACAGCCGGAGGAAGAAGAGAAGTTGTGGTTTAAAAGTTTTTTTTTTTTTTTCTTGCATAAAATTACAATCGTTTCACTACATAAGACCCTTATACCTCATTTGGGATCATTTAGAGTCTTTGAAACTGCAATTTTAAACTGCATTAAAACTGTTAAGTGTTGGGGTCCATTAAAATGAGAAAAATCCTGGAATGTTTTCCTCAAAAAACATAATTTCTTCTCGACTGAACGAAGAAAGACATCAACATTTTGGATGACATGGTGGTGAGTAAATTATCTGGATGTTTTTTAAGAAAATTTACTAATCCTTTGACAAAATTCTACCATCTAACAAGCAGACAATAACAGGGATGACGGAGGTTTGCCTCCATGTTTATTCTTTGCTACTAAATCAGTCTAAAGTCAAGTGTTCAGAGAAGAAACAACAGAACTATGAGAAGCTGAACAAAACATCTCACACCAGGAACTGAAGAGCCAAACCCTGCATGTGGACATCACGGCTCTAAACCCCAGAAGCACCATTGATTCAAAAGCGGACCTGAACATCTGGCCCCACAGCAGGAATACGCAGCGACTGGATCTTCAATCGCAATGTCCATCAGCAACTTGTAACAAGGGAGTTAAATACAGTAAGTGTGTGATTTCCACTTTAACCGAGTGTTTGCCTTGGAAATCTGGAAACCACAAAAATCCGAAACCCTATTATTGTGTGGACTAAAGTTATGGATCCCTGTTGGTGCTTAATAACATGGGAAAAGCGATAGGCCGCTTTGATTCGAACACGGATCTCCGGCATATATTTCTTCTGTTTTGAAAGGAAGCGATGAAGAATGTCTCGCACAGTAGCCCTTCGCATGCAATCCAGTTTTTCTTCATCATAGAGCGGCATGAAGGTCACAGGTTGTGGAAGACGCAGACTCTGAGGTCTCAGTCTGCTAGGAGCCAGTTCTTTCAGGTGGTTGTCACTCTCCAGGGTGTAAGATTGGGACCGGGGGCCTCAAGCCGATCAGCTGGTGCACAAAGGGCCACTGTCTCAGCAGGGATGGTCGGAGCTTACCAGGATTGATGGGGTGGTGTTGAAAGATGGGGATATCAAGCAAACAGAACGTCTTTCAGAGTCTGACCACAGCAAGGGGCATGTGAGAAGGCTATGGACCCCGTCAACAACATTAAGCTTTGGCGTGGAAAGTAGGAACACCAAAACTGGGTCCAAAATGGACCAGGATAAACTGTAGGACATCTGTTATGTTTGGATCAAAATCGAAATAGCTCACAATTGATACATTTTGACAGTTTGTGATTGTTTTCAAGTTGGATCTCTGCAAGAATTACATTCGGTTCCAATAATGGCTGAAACCCACCCAAGTCATATTTGATCAACTTTAAAGCAACTTTAAAGCAACTTTAAAGCCAAAAACCCGGTAGGTTTAATGATATAAACCCATAATTTTGGACTTTAAAGAGACACTAAATTTTTTGAAAATATGCTCATTATCCAGCTCCCCTAGAGTTAAACATTTGATTTTTATCATTTTGGAATCCATTCAGCTGATCTCCAGGTCTGGCGGTACCATTTTTAGCATAGCTTAGCATAATCCATTAAATCTGATTAGACCATTAGCATCGCGCTAAAAATAACCAAAGAGTTTGGATATTTTTCCTATTTAAAACTTGACTCTTCTGTAGTTACATCATGTACTAAGACCGATGGAAAATTAAAAGTTGTGATTTTCTAGGCCGATATGGCTAGGAACTATATTCGCATTCTGGCGTAATAATCAAGAACTTTGCTGCCGTAACATTGCTGCAGCAGGCGCAATGATATTACGCAGTGCCCGAAAATAGTCCCCTTGGTTATTTTCTATTTTCCGTCGGTCTTGATGTAACAACAGAAGAGTAAAATTTTAAATAGGAAAAATATTGAAACTCTTTGGTTATTTTTTGCGCAATGCTAATGGTCTAATCAGATACAATGGATTATGCTAAGCTATGCTAAAAATGGTACCGCCAGACCCAGAGATCAGCTGAATGGATTCCAAAAAAGTAAAAATCAAATGTTTAACTCTATGGGAGCTGGAAACTGAGCATATTTTTAAAAAAGTGGAGTGTCCCTTTAAACCAGGGGTCTCCAAACTTTTTGTAAGCAGGGGCTACCACAATGGATAAAACAATATGGAGGGCTATTTTTTGATAACTTAACTGTTTGCATGGGATGGTGTATTTTTCATATTTCCAAAGCTATTTACACTGTCAGAAATAAAGGGACAAATCTGGGACGGTATCATTTAAATAAGTCCTAATATATACCATTTAGGAACAGATATGTACCTTTGAGGTCCAAAGGTGTACATTTTGAAATGGTAGCGCACCAGTGACAGCTTTTGTATCTTTATTTCTAAAATTGTGTATAACTAAAATGTGCAGAGGATGAGAAGAAGGAATTGTTTGTTGTTTCAGAAGCATCGGGCAAATAGATCAGGGAATGAAGATACCACACGAATTAAGCACACAAAGTCCCCTATTTTCGTCTTCCAGTTTTTATAAACGCGTTTCCCTTTCGAAGGAATTTATCTGCAATGCAAAGCAAGACCACAGTGTCAAACAAAGGCAAATATGTCATGAATTATATAACGGAGGATATTTTGCAGAACAAAAACTGCAGGCCTGTATAATTATGATTTCCAGTGATTACAAAACTCTAAATGATTGATGCCAACTACCTCATGAGGTTTTGATGAAAGCTTTGAGAAACTCTGAGAAGCTCGGGTTTGTGGACAGGAAATAGTCCCTGAGGTCATGAGTTGAGGTTGGGTTTGGTCTGAAATTATTTTACTGGTGAGCATTACCCATCATGCCCTTTAATTTGAGCCCTGAAGCTACACGAACGCTAAACATGAGCCTATAAACTTAAACACCCTTGAATAGGTGATGGCTCTGTTAACTCTTCAGTTACAAGTGGAAATAAAGCTCAAAGAGACATTTGAATCTGATAGAAAGTCAATAAAAAGTGATATCTACCAGACCAGAGCACATGTCCAATCCAACACAATACATCAGATGTGATCTGAATCCTCACACGCTTGAAAGATCTCACGCTGACTTTTAATAACACCACTAGAGTTCAAGAACTCACTTTGGATGAGTGAGATAAGCGTTTTTTAAAAAACCTATAAAGATTTGGATTGTAGTCATTAAAAGTGAAATATGATTTTATAATGTTTCAAAAGCAGCTTGAAGTGTGTCATTTGTAATTCTTATTTTCTGATTGTTGTAAACACTGTGGGTTTTTTGGTGTTTTTAAAACTGGGATTTGTTTGTTTGTCTGGACTCACACAGCATCATTTGCTCAAGAGTTTTAGGCTTTTTGTGAACATTTGTGAAAGTTTAATAAAACAGAGGAAAAAAGTCCCATAAACATGCAGTGAAGGTGAAAACTTTCTGTTTCATTAATACAAGAAAATAAAACATGTTCAGAAAATTGAAAGGGGTTTATGAGAGTCAGTCTATCTATCTATCTATCTATCTATCTATCTATCTATCTATCTATCTATCTATCTATCTATCTATCTATCTATCTATCTATCTATCTATCTATCTATCATTTCTACCTACCTACCTACTATCTCTATCTATCTATCTATCTATCTATCTATCTATCTATCTATCTATCTATCTATCTATCTATCTATCTATCAATCAATCAATCAATCAAATCAATCAATCAATCAATCATCCAACCAACCTACCTACCTACCTACCTACCTACCAACCCACCAACCTACCTACCTACCTACCTACCTATCTACCTACCTATCTATCTATCTATCTATCTATCTATCTATCTATCTATCTATCTATCTATCTATCTATCTATCTATCTATCTATCTATCTATCTATCTATCTATCTATCTATCCCTATCTGTTTCTACCTTTTTATGTAAATTTTCTTATCTCTGTCCATCCATCCATCCATTCTTGTCTATCGAGCCATCCATGTTTGTCCATCTGTTTCTTCCTTCTTTCTTTAAATGTTTTTTTATCTCTGTCCTCCGTCCATCCACCCATTCATCAATCCATTCTTGTCTTTCCATCCTTCCATTGGTGTCCATCTGTTTCTACCCTCTTTCTTTAAATTTTCTTATCTCTGTCCATCCATCCACCTATCCATCCCTCCATCTATCATCTTTCTATCTTTCTATATTTGTATCTATCTATCTATCTATCTATCTATCTATCTATCTATCTATCTATCTATCTATCTATCTATCTATCTATCTTTCTTGTCTATCTAACCATACATCTATCTATCCCTATCTGTTTCTACCTTTTTATGTAAATGTTCTTATCTCTGTCCCTCCATCCATCTATCCATCAATCTATCCTTATCTGTTTCTACCTTCTTTCTCAAAATTTTCTTATCTCTGTCCATCCATCCATTCTTGTCTATCCATTCACCCTTTCTTGTCTATCTACCCATACATCTATCTACAGGTAACCTTCTTTCTCTAAATGTTCTCATCACGGTCCATCCATCCATCCATTCTTGTCTATCATCTATCCATCCATCCATTATTGTCTATCCATCTATCCATTCATCCATTGTTGTCCATCTGTTTCTACCTTCTTTCTCTAAATTTTCTTATCTCTGTCCATCCACACATTCATCAATCCATTCTTGTCTATCCATCCTTCCATTGGTGTCCATCTGTTTCTACCCTCTTTCTTTACAGTTTTTCTCAGTCGCTTTGGTACATTTCTCGAATCATACTCACAATTTGCAAAACAGTAAGTGCATTTCTCACAACAATTTGTACAAATAGCAAAACATCATGGATAACCTGCAAAAGCTACTCTTTTACTCAAAATACTTAGTTCATCTCTCAAAATTAAAAATCTGTGTCAATGAACATGTCAGTGCCATCAGAATAACAAGTCATTGTGTCATTGTGTACGGATAAGACAGTCAAATTGTTTAGTCATGTTGTCAATATAACAGTTTACTCTGAAGTGATGTTCTGATGTAAACTATGGCTAAAGTTTTGACGACAAGTATTGTAAATTGTAAGTTACACTTACTATAAGTTATGTGTGAGTTTGATTGCAAGAGACTGGACAAAATTTACATTTACGCTTTTACTGTTTGTACTGTAATTCGTTGAAAGACCATGTCATTCCCATAAAGAAAGATAAAGACAGCACTGCAAGCACTGCATAGCATAAAGAGAAAAAAAAACAAAAGTAGAAATGTGAACATGACGGATGTCTAAAAGATGTCTAACCATAGCCCAAGAATAGATGATGCATATAACGTTACTTTTAGAACAATAAGAACATGTAAAAGAAATGAAAGCAAACACATTGAACACACTTTGCTTACATGTTGGAATATCATATCTTCAAGTTATTTTGGCAAAAATTGCATGTAACCAAATTCAAGGTTATTTAGGGTAGAAGTGGGTTACTCATAGCCGGACTATATTGGGTCAATAGTTAGCAGTCATTTCAACGTCTTGGTTTTTGCTTGCTGGGGACGTTTCTGTCTGTTAGAGAAAGTCAAGATTCACCTGGGAGCAATTTACCAATTCAGGACAGATTTAGAAAAAATGTCTAATGGAAATGTATAGAAATATGTTTGATGATACCCTGTATTTTGACAACATGTTCATTATAATACATTTTGATCTACATGATATAAGCAACTGATAATGTAGGAAAAAGCAGAGAATTGTACATAATCATTTGCATGGATGTACCAAAGCATTTGCAACTTGTTCAAAGAAATGAGAAACTGCTTTTTTGATGTGCACAAGTGACACAATGATGTGAGAATTGAACAAGCAGTTTTGAGAATTTCAATTCTGATCTGAGAAATGTACCAAAGCGACTGAGAAAAACTGTAAATGTTCTTATCTCTGTCCATCCATCCATCCATCCGTCTATCTTTATCTGTTTCTACCTTCTTGTCTGTCTGTCTATAGATCTATCTATCTGTATCTGTTTCAACCTTCTTTCTCTACACATTTTTTTATCTCTGTCCATCCATCCATTTATCCATCCATCCATCCATTGTTATCTATCCACCTATCCATCCTTCCAATGGTGTCCATCTGTTTCTACCCTCTTTCTATACATTTTCTTATCTATATCCATCCATCCATCCATCTATCCATTCTTGTCTATCCATCTTTCCATCCATCCATCCATCCATCCATTGTTGTCTACCTGTTCCTTCCTTCTTTTTCTAGATTTTCTTATCTCTGTCCATCCATCCATCTATCTTTATCTGTTTCTACCTTAGATCTATCTATCGTTATCTGTTTCATCTTTTCTTGTCTATCTATTATACATTTATCTTTACTTATCTGTTTCCACATTTTTCTCCCAATTTCTTTCATCTCTGTCCATCCATCCACCTACCCATCCATCCATTCTTGTCTATCCATCCATCCATCTACCTATCTATCCTTATCTGTTTTGTCTTCTCTCTCTAAATTGTATTATCTCTTTTCATCCACCCATCCATTCATCTGTCCATACATCTATTGTATACATCAATTTATCTGTATGCCTGTCAGTCCATCTGTCTGTATGTTCATCCATTCCTCCCTCACTCTCCATTAACATCGCAATATTTCGAATTTGTCCATTTAAAAATCTGTTTAGAATTTGAAAGATAAAGATCTCGGACAGACCTTTGATTTTAAAATACATTTGTTTTCCAAAGGTCAGACCTCTGATTCATCGATTCAGTTTGATCTTAGATCTGATCTGATCTAGCCTGCTCTGATCTCTGCAGTGGTGGTGGGGGCACTTATCCATAAAACCTCTCCAGACATTTTCTTTCTCAAAAGTAATGAACAGAGCATTTAAAAAGTGTGTGACAGATAAAACATTGCTGTGTTATGTCCAAATCTCTACAGGGTTCTTAAGCGAACACAGAACAAGGGAGTACTCCAGAAAGTATCCATTTTGGAAAGGTTGTTGTCCAAATGTCCATGTGCATAAAAGAAAAACACACTCATTATTACTCATTCACATTTCCATATGCAACTGGCCGAGCCATGAGCACTCGTCTGACGATTGGTCCCATAAATCTTTGACAAAAATGGGCCCGAAAACATTTTAAAGTACTTCTTTATGACTCTATATTCGACTCCAAAAAGCCTCGGGAAAAATGCAAACATCACAAATGATGAAATGCTGAAATTTAGAGCACTTAATATTCCCCTTTTCAGAAGAACAGAAATGCTGTACGATTGATCAAATGTGAAAGTAATAAAAAGCACCAGGCCAAACCGACATGCAGGGCCGAGGCTCGGGTTCGTACATCATACCGCATCGTCTTAAGGACCTGGAACGAGATGTGGGATTCAATTGAGGCGATTTATTGAAACAGGCAAGGACAGGTCTGGAGCCGCACCGCCGGAGGAATAAACGTGTTGTTTCGAGACCACAGCCCTGAAGGATGAAGAAGCATGTGGAAACGCGCCGTGAGGAGATAAGAATCAAGCGTTCACCCTATAACACCCTATAGGAGCATCTTAAACAGCAACGAAGAGCTTCAGATGAGCATCCAAGGTGTCACACACAGATGAAAAGTACTGCATTTTTCAAAAATATACTTTGCGTCCAAACCTAATAGTCTTGTTTGTATAAAACAGTTTTTGAGTTTGGAAGTTTTTGTCCAATAAAACAGGTGAAGGTTAAAAATAACCCAGCATTTTTTTTAAATGTATAGATGCTTAAACATCTTAATTTGCGTGAGGCCTAGTCCTGGCTTAGCTAAACCTCATGTGAAACCTGGCCTAAAAGTTTAGCCTTGAAATGCAGAAAGTATCAAATCGATTGTCATGCGTAAGACTGTATAAATTATCAATATATACATGTCAATCATCCATATGTTAGTACGGTCCTGCTGGCTGGAATTTAATCATTTAAATCTGACACCGGCAGTTGCCTTTTGCCATTGAAACGTTAGACGTGTGAGACGCTTAAAAATCTCTGTCAATCATACTGTTAAGTGTAATGCGATAGAGATCACATACAGTACACAGACTTGAGCCTAATGAGAATAAAATACTGTAGCCAAAACAGGAAAGAATGATGATCAATGACAAAAATAATGTATATCAAACATGACTACAACATCAGATAAAATCACAACTGTCTTACAACAGAAAACATAAGGGATACAAGAAGTCATCGCTTTATTATAACAAAATAAATCCTGACAAGGTGATCAGATATTGTATCGCGCTAAAAGGGTTTATTTTGTGATACTGAACAGCTGTTTAGAATCACTTTTATTATAAAATCAGATACAAGTATATGTGATATACTGATGTGATCCAGGGCTGCACGAACTTGAGGAAAATGTGATGACTTGCTACATAATGCGATGTACGTAATGCTTTAAGTTTGTAATATCTAATTAAATTATAATAAACTATATTTAGTAAAGAAAAGAAAGTCTGGCCAGTCTCTTTGCTTTATATCGACCTAAAATTTTGAGTGTGGCTGCTCGATTATGGGAAAAATCATAATCAGGATCATTTTAAAATAATTACTTATTGCCTTTGATAACAACATGCATTTATTAAACCCTTTTTTAAAGTGCAGTGTGTAAATTTTAGTACATCTAGTGGTAAGGTTGCAAATTGCAACCAACGTTTCAGTCCACCGTTCACCGAAACGCATAGAGAAGCTACGGTAGCCGCCACCGGACAACCATGTCATCGTTAGAGACAACTTAGTAAAAAAAGTTTGTCCGTTAAGGGCTTCTGTAGAAACAAAATGGCGACTTCCATGTAAGGGGACCCTCTGTGTATGTAGATAAAAATGTCTCATTCTAAGGTAATAAAAACATAACAGTTCATTATGAAAGGTCTTTATACACCACTGATAATATAGTTATGTATTTTATATTGCATTTCTCTCAAGAGATTGTTATAAATGTTACACATTGCACCTTTAAAAATTGCTCTAATAACCCAATAAAAACACAACATATAAAGTGAGAGAGAGAGCAATTGATTTTAAATGTGAAATATAGTTTAGCAGTCAGTATGCAAATATATTTGACTGCAGAATGCCACAACTGACCAATCAGAATCAAGTATTACAAAGAGCCGTGTAATATACACTTACAATCACTATGGCATCTATTCAATTTTTAATGCAATAAAACTAATAACATGTCATTCATGTTTGGCTCCAGGCTAAATGGAGTACACTGTACCATTCAATTTTACTGTACTGTATGTGAACAAAGTGAAGATTTGATAAAACTTCTTGTGTGTTCCACAGAAGAAACACTGATTTCAGTTTTCATTTTATTTTCACGGATGAGCTATTCTCTTAAGATCACAAAAATCCAACAGTGTGTATGATGCCAAAAAATGCCAAGCTTCTGCCCATCCTAATGCTGCCTCATTTTGATGATTGATTGTAGAGAATCAAGGGGCTAAAGAAATGGATGTAATCCAAGAACCTCAAGTAGAAAAGCACATAGGTAGTGACCGCTCCTCGGGGGCTGTTTTAAATCTGAGCGCTGAAAGACAAACACAAATATGGCATGCATAATCGCACCAATCAGCTGATAGTAGGCCTGAAAACACACCTAGCGGCGAGTGCTTAAGCTCCAGCCACACTGTGTACTTTGCAATCAGCTTCCCCCCAAAGCAGTAGCACCAGATGCTTACAGTCAGCTGGGTGCTGTAGCCTCATGACCTGGCCTCTCTTAGATCCTGCAGGGGGATGGTGGAAGATCACCGTTTGTTAATGTAACCACGTTTTCCAGCCTCAAAGGAAGCGCACGGTGTTTGGAAAAGTGCTCGGGTTAGGAAGTCTGATTCTATCGTTTTTTTCTGGAAAACACCCCCCATGCATGATCACTTCCAGCTGTCCGGCTCAGACGGAAAAAACAATAGTCGGTGAAAAATGATACGTGTCATTATGTTACGTATTATAATTTTGCATTTAGAATTTTAACCGAGCGGTAAATCAGTTACATATATGGCGGCTTAATCAAATTTGAGAGAGTGGTATCGATGATAAAACTGCTGACACGGCATCCCTCCGGCGGCAATAAGCGAACATTATCATCGGCACATAAACAAAATTAAAGCGTTCTCGAAATAATGCAACTCAGGCCACTCACTGCCAAACTAAGATGGACCAATCAAAGTCAAGTTACAAAACCAGTAAACTTTGATTTTGTGCATAAAACAAGCAAAAAAAATCTGCCAATGGGGTAAGCAAATGTTTCTTGAATTTTTCCTTGAATTTAGTGTTTAAGAAAAATTTGCAAGATTTTTTTGCTTACCCCATTGGCAGATTTTTTGCTTGTTTTATGCACAAAATCACTTAAATTTATTTTCTTGGGTCGTTTTGCTCAACAAGAAAAGGCATCTTAATGTAATAATTTTTAGATATTTTTACTGAAAACAAGACAAAAATACTAAGAATTTTTTTTCTTGAAAATAAATTTTTGCAGTGTACAGTTATATAAGTTTAAAATTATATATAAAACAAATATTTAATGGGGACATATCATGAAAATCTGACATTTTCCAGTGCTATAATTGGGTCCCCAGTGCTTCTATCAACCTAGAAAATGTGTAAAAGATCAACCCAGTAACTTAGTTTTGGTAAACCATTCTCTGCAAGCATGTGAAAAAATTGGTTATTGAAATTTGGCTCCCCTTGTGATCAGGCATGGGCCGGTAAAAGGTTCTGGCGGTATGATAACCTTTAGCAAAAATACCACGGTTTCACGGTGTTGTGGTATTGCCACTACAACACTAAAATGTGTTATTTTCAAATGCCAGGTAAAAATAAAGCCTTTAAATTATAATATGCTTTCAAAAAACATATAATATTTTCGTAATGGATATTAAATGTAAACATCAAATCAATCACATGACTTAATGATTTAATGAATTTTGTATAAACAAAGCTCATACCTTGGAGACGGTATCACAGACCATTTTAGTGGTTTTGAAACCTTGACTGTTTAAAACCTCGGTATACCTTGAAACCGGTAACCGGCCCATGCCTACTTGTGATGTCAGAAGGGGAAAATACCGCCCATTAATCTGCACAATCCAACTACAGCACTGTCATTTAGTGCAGAGATCAGCTCATTTGCATTTTAAAGGGACACACCCAACAAAAACGGCACATTTTTGCTCACACACTGCAAAAATTGATTTTCAAGAAAAAAAATCTTAGTATTTTTGTCTTGTTTTCAGTAAAAATATCTAAAAATTCTTAAATTAAGAAGCTTTTTCTTGATAAGCAAAACGACCCAAGAAAAAAGTCTCGTTTTTAGACCAAAAATGTCTAATTTAAGTGATTTTGTGCATAAAACAAGCAAAGTTTTCTTGAATTTTCTTGAATTTGGTGTTTAAGAAAAATTTTCAAGATTTTTTTGCTTACCCCATTGGCATATTTAAGAATTTATGAATTTTTAGATATTTTTACTGAAAACAAGACAAAAATACTACACTGTAAAAAAAACTTTGCTGCCTTAAAATTTTTTAAGTTGACTTTTCTCAACTATATTTTATAAGTTGTGACAACTCATCTCTGTTGACATGACTTGTAAATCTTTGTTGGTTTAACAAAAAATTTTAAGGCAGCAAAGTTTTTTTTTTACAGTGTAAGAACATTTTTTCTTGAAAATTATTTTTTGCAGTGCACCTACAAAGTGGCAATTTTATCATGCTATAATAAATTATCTGTATCTTGAGCTAAAACACTGGGGACAAATATATATTTTACATCTTAAAAAAGTCTTGTGAAATGTCCCTTAGTGTCTTTATTTAGTGCTGAGATTGCGAATTGCAACCAACAGCACAGTTCGCAGCTCACCCCTCAATTTAAAACACATAGATAAGCTACGGTATCTGTCACAGGACAAACACATCATCATCTGAGACAACATAGGGATGAAACACACTTTTTTAGCTTTTTTTAAGCAAATAAATATATATTAAATTTATTTAGCAATCAATCATCATTATTATTGTGAGTTAGTTCAAATATGGCGGCATGTCGATAACTTCAAATCTTATTGGTTCCGATGTATCAGCTTGTTACAAGACAAGCAAGAACCAATAAGATTTGATGTTATTGATGTCCTAACTTTTTTGTTTACTTTGTGCGCTGCGTTGTATGTTTTACATGACATATCAATCAT
The DNA here is from genome assembly GCA_025389145.1 of Misgurnus mizolepis. NCBI lineage: Eukaryota > Metazoa > Chordata > Actinopteri > Cypriniformes > Cobitidae > Misgurnus > Misgurnus mizolepis. The sequence continues at coordinate 37,031,920 of JAIFKI010000012.1, read as the reverse complement.
ATGTTTCACAAGTCGTATGTTTTTCTTCACTTAAAGAAAAAAAGAGGAAGAAAGGCACATACACTTGGGATGGGATAAAGTTGAGTCAATTATGAAATCATTTAGATTTTCCGGTATTCATTTATTGTCCGAAATGATAAACAAAACACAAGGGATGTATACGCTATTTGCCAAGGGATGTATTCAAACAATGGAAACTTAAGCCTGTAATTTTCTCTGAATTATCAGCGTCAAGTTCAAGTTACTGATAAAATATGTTTACGGTCATTTATGAGAATGTATTAAAATAACAGATGCTGAGCAATCCCTATGTGCAGTACTGTACATGTGCACTTTGTAATTGTATAAGGCGTGTTGTGAACATTATAAAAACCCCAAAACTACCGTGAAGCGGTCCGTTTCCAAAAGTGCCCTGATCCATCACACAACAATGACTTTCCAGATCCGATCAGATACTGTAAGATCATTTAAAAACATAATTACATGCGGTCTTTTGTGTGTTTAGTGCCAGACGGAAAAGGGTGGGTTGCAAGAGGCTTGCATGCTTATCTGAAATTTGCAAATGATGATAAATACTAGTTCATTTACTAGGAGTCATTTACAAATTGGTGTCAAACAGTGCAAGCTTCATTAAATCTGGAAGTGTTTAGTGATTTCTCAATAAATTGTAGTGCAGTAACTTTTTCTGGCAATGGATGCATTGCATGCAAGCAGGTAATGAGCACTACAGGAAGAGAAAACGACTACCATAATGCACCACATAATAATAATTACTGTACAATAGTTAGGTAGAGCTATGCATGCACATATAATAATATATTAAGACCAGAATTAATTTCCTTGCAATACTGCGCCAATACGTGGGATGTTAGTATAATTTTTTAGATTTTTTGTATTCATTTGTGTTTCTTGAAGCTTAAATGATAAAGCATTGCAATTACAGGACAAATGTTGTGCATTCAACTCGGGTGTGCCTTATACGTCTTGAAAAGTGAAGCCTCTGGCTCTATGATCGCCCCCTGGTGGCTGGCTGCAGTACAAGTCATAAACCCCACCCCCTCTCTATGCAAACTAATGGGACTCTAATAAAAAAATTACATTTCCAATAAAATTTTCCGAAAGATGGTTTTGGTCCTTTAAGATAGTTGTTATTGCGCTGATATATATTCAATTGTTCATTTTTATGATCAGTTTCATTTTAGCTAGTAATTTAATGCTATAGAAAAAGGGCGTGTCGTGGCTCCAAAGTGACGTTTTTATATTTTTGGCTTCAATTCATTACAATGGAAGGAGGTGACGTCGCGTCGTCTTCCTTTTTTTTACAGTCTATGGTTCAAACACCAAAAAATACACATACTGATAAAATGAATAGCTTGAATGCGCTTTAAGTTGCTGGATTAGTCTCTGCCAAATGCATAAATGTAAACGTGACAAAACGGTAAAAGTGTCTAAAAAGGTATCATAAATGTTGCTTCTTGAATCGGGCAAAAACCTAAAAGGTTGGTAAAACAAAAGTGTGATCTAGGAGATAAAAAAATAGTACGTCCCTTTATTTTAAGGATGCCATGTGTATCTTTTAGCGACATCTAGTGGTGAGGTTGTGAATGTCCACTTCGCACCCCCCTTCGAAGCATATATGGAAGCCACCGTAGCCGCCACAGGACAAACATGTCTCATACTAAGGGTGTCACGATTTTAAATCGAAGTCTAATGAAATTAAGTCACAACCTCGAACTTGGAATTTAAAAAATGAATCGTCAATGCTGCCACGCCCCCATGTCACGTCCGGTCGGCTTGCCAAGCGGGAAAAAAACACGTGTTGAGTGCTGCGAGTCAACCTCCTCTAACATTGCTAGCTACAGCCAGTTAAAAGATAGCATGGCAGATGCAGGAGACACCACGCGAACTGCTCTTAACATGGGAAACAAAAAACAGCAAGCGCCTCCCGCCTTCAGCTGAACTCAATCAGAGCAAGCGCGCATGTACAGCAGAGCGGCGTCTGTGACAGGACCAGTCGTTTCTATGAATTGAGATCTGTTTAAGTTTCACAACAACTTATTTCAGTTGCTTAAGACAGCATTTAAACATGACTTATTGGGGTATAGTCTCACAATCTGACAGTAATAAAAGCACATTTTTAAGGTGCAAAGTCCTGACAGGAATGTTCATTTGAACACGTAACAGTTTTTATTTCAACGGAGTTTCAAAGGACTATGAACGATCCCAAACGAGGCATAAGGGTCTTATCTAGTGAAACGATTTTCATTTTTGACAAGAAAAAGAACAAATATACACTTTTAAACCACAACTTCTCGTCTAGATCCAGTCCTGAAAGCGTCAGCGTGACCTCACGCAATACGTCATGACGTCAAGAGGTCACAGAGGAAGAACGCGAAACTCCGCCCCAGTGTTTACAAGTGTGTTGGAAGAGGACCGTTCCGACGTTGTTGTATGTGGAATGATACTAATTAATGTATTTGTGTCAGTTTATTGTTTACAATGGTCCGCAAATGTGCGTTTTATATATGTAACACGTGACCTCCCTACGTCACTACGCATTTACGTTAGGTCGCGCTGGACCTTATCTAGACGAGAAATTGTGGTTTAAAAGTGTATATTTGTTATTTTTCTTGTCAAAAATGAAAATCTTTTCGCTAGATAAGACCCTTAAGCCTCGTTTGGGATCGTTTATAGTCCTTTGAAACTCCGTTGAAAAAAAACTGTTAAGTGTTAAGTTAAGTATTAAATGTTGAGCTCTATTAAAGTCCATTAAAATGAGAAAAATCCTGCAATGTTTTCCTCAAAAAACATAATTTCTTCTCGACTGAACAAAGAAAGACATCAACATTTTGGATGACATGGTGGTGAGTAAATTATCTGGATTTTTCTTTTAAGAAAATGGACTATTCCTTTAAAGTCCTTATTTTCTATAGCTGCCGTAGTGTGTGTGTTGTAATTTCTCCCTTTTACTTTTTGAGTAAAACTGTCTAGACATTGTAAGCTCTAATATAAAGTATCTTTCCATCAGTAAAGACTCAAGCTTCTCTGAGATGTAAAACTTATTTGTTAAAAGGGGACAAACCTACGGTTCCACCAAACTGTCTAGTCTGCTTTCGTGAAGACTTCTTGAAAAAGAAACCCATATGAGAGTCGAAATGGCACTGCTCCGAACTTCTGTGTGAAGGGAATCTTTGTTCTGCTTATGCGTTATTAACCCAATGAATTTGTAACAGTAAACTAAACTTCAAAAGATTCATTACATATTTACCCTTGGGACGCCGAATCTGAAATTCTGATATCATCCTGGCCGTGTTAAAAACTCTTCTTAAACAAAAGTAATGTGCTCTTTACCATATGTCTACCACAGAAATACAATACCACACTCCGTTGTACGCAATGATGCAAGCATACACAAGGAGTGGATTATTTCATGTGGTTAGAGAGAGATGAATAGGCTCAGCTGAGGTGTGAATGAATACGACACATGCCGTTCTGTGTGCACAGTCCATCTTTTCCAAAGGAAAAACACACGTTTGTGGACAAAAGGGCCTTTTTATGGTCTTGGAAGCAAAGTAATGATGTGAGTTCATGCATCTCTCAGGATCAGGCTGTCAGTTGTGGTTTTGTTACTCAAGAACTTAAATCACCTGGTAAAGATGACTATAATAGTGCAGAAATGACCCACGCTAAGTGGAAATAGTAAATGTTACAGTGACTATCTTTTCAAGCGATGCCTTGGATAAGCTGCAATCCATCTCTCAGGCTGTCACAATGAAAACATTCAAGCAACAGGCAGAGACGCAAGACACTCACCTAAAGGATTATTAGGAACACCTGTTCAATTTCTTATTTATGCAATTATCTTATCAACCAATCACATGACAGTCGCTTCAATGCATTTAGGGGTGTGGTCCTGGTCAAGACAATCTCCTGAACTCCAAACTGAATGTCAGAATGGGAAAGAAAGGTGATTTAAGCAATTTTGAGCGTGGCATGGTTGTTAGTGCCAAATGGGCCGGTCTGAGTATTTCACAATCTGCTCAGTTACTGGGATTTTCACGTACAACCATTTCTAGGGTTTACAAAGAATGGTGTGAAAAGGGAAAAACATCCAGTATGCGGCAGTACTGTCGGTGAAAATGCCTTGTTGATGCTAAAGGTCAGAGGAGAATGGGCCGACTGATTCGAGCTGATAGAAGAGCAACTTTGACTGAAATAACCACTCATTAAATCCGAGGTATGCCGCAAAGCATTTGTGAAGCCACAACACGCACAACCTTGAAGCAGATGGGCTACAACAGCAGAAGACCCCACTGGGTACCACTCATCGAGATCACCAAAATTGGACAGTTGAAGACTGGAAAAATGTTGCCTGGTCTGATGAGTCTCTATTTCTGTTGAGACATTCAGATGGTAGAGTCAGAATTTGGCGTAAACAGAATGAGAACATGGATCCATCATGCTTGTTACCACTCTGTAGGCTGGTGGTGGTGGTGTAATAGTTTGTAGGATGTTTTCTTGGCACACTTTAGGCCACTTAGTGCCAACTGGGCATCGTTTAAATGCCACGGCCTACCTGAGCATTGTTTCTGACCATGTCCATCCCTTTATGACCACCATGTACTCATCCTCTGATGGCTACTTACAGCAGGATAATGCACCATGTCACAAAGCTCGAATCATATCAAATTGTTTTTTTGAACATGACAATAAGTTCACAGTACTAAAATGGCCCCCAAAATCACCAGATCTCAACCCAATAGAGCATCTTTGGGATGTGGTGGAACGGGAGCTTTGTGCCCTGAATGTGCATCCCACAAATCTCCATTAACTGCAAGATGCTATCCAATCAATATGTGCCAACATTTCTAAAGAATGCTTTCAGCACCTTGTTGAACCACGCAGAATTAAGGCAGTTCTGAAGGCAAACACAGTATTAGTACGGTGTTCCTAATAATCCTTTAGGTGAGTGTATACTCCTGTGCATTCAACATGCACATGTCCACTAAAACAGGGTGGTAGTCTGAGTATGACCCAATCCTGTAACACGATTTATAACCAAGCAAATCAAAAAGCATGGCATACTTTAATGAGTCAAACAAACATTTATGGGAGACAGATTTCAGGGCCAGCTGGAACCCTTGAACTTGGAGGCGCCGAGCTGAAGTGACACTTTTATAAGAAGAAAGTTACTCAAGCCTAGGCGTCTGCATGTGTTAGCATCATTTAATATCAAATCCTATTGAAATGATCCATAAAGTCTTTGGATTCTAAGGCATTCTGGATTTTAAAAATACGGACACATTTTTGTTTTCCAGAGTATGTCTAAGATTATAGAGTAATGTACCTGAAATAAACATAGTTGGTATACCTAACCTTGTATTGCATGGCAACCACATCCCTAGTCTTGAAAACAGAATTCCTAAGTTTTCCCAACTTTCCCAACTCCTGAATTAAAGAGCAGAAATACAAGCACTTTTTCTTTTACTGTATCTCAGTGTCCAACAGTTTATTTCTCAATCACCCCTACCGTCTCCCTAATCCCAACCAAAACAGAACAGCAGCTGTGAGCGCACCCCAGCCAAGGGCAAACAACATCAACCACGTGTCCATCAGTCATATCGCATATGTGAGTAGTTTACCACCGCTGGGGGTTGCGACTTTTGCTGACCACCCGGCCTCACACACACACACAAGCTGGTGACAGCCGCAATGCCTAAGCTATGAGGAAGTCAAGAATAAGATGGATGAACGTGCCCGAAACCTTTTACACACATACACACACTTCCTGTCAACCTGTCAGGGCTGGATACGTGAACTGGGTGCTCGGTTCGATATGAAAACAGGGAGTGTTTTCATATCTAACTGGGATCACATTAAAATTGCAGCTTCAGGTGAGGGTTGTGAGCGGGAATGTTGAGTGATGTGGAGATGGCGACGGTCCAGGAAGAAGAAGGAACCCAACGCAACCGTACGAACATGAAGACAGATTGCTTTCCTAACTCAATAATCATGGTTCACTTTCGTGACAGCATTATAGGCATATGTGAAATCTAAGCATTTCTGTTAGCAGCTATATGGGTTTTTCTTTACTGATATTTTTCATTAGTAGGCGTGCACAGTTTATAACTCAGCTGGAAGAGTATGGCGCAAGCAACACCAAGGTCATGGGTTTGATTCCCAGTTCATATACAATTAACTTATATGAAAGCAATGTAAATTTTGTCCTAGCAAAACCTTAAACTCAAACTAAAGTGGTGAATGCAAAGCTCCCATGATGCCGTGGGGGATTGACAGACGAGTTGCTATGCAGTTTCTACTGTGTTCTGACTGATGTTAGCATGTTGATATTGATATGGTATTTATTTTGTTTGTTAGGGCACAATTTCTACTGTAAGTGTTTGCTAAGGTGTTTTGGTTGGTTGCCAAGACATTCCTACTGTAGGTGGTTGCTAGGGTATTTTGGGTGGTTGCTAGACCACTGCTACAGCAGGTGGTTTGGGTGGTTGCAAAGTCATTGCTACAGCAGGTGGTTGCTAGAGTGTTTTTGGTGGTTGTTAGGGTACTTAATTAGTTAGGACCTTTGCTACCCGAGTTGGTTGCTAGGGTATTTTGGGTGGTTGCTAGGCCATTGCTACAGCAGGTAGTTGCTAAGGTGGTTTGGGTGGTTGCAAAGTCGTTGCTACTCTAAGTGATTGCCAGTATTTTGGTGGGTACTATGGTACTTTATTTGTTAGGGTCATTACTACTGTAAGTGGTTGCTAGGGTGTTTTGGGAGGTTGCTAGGCCTTTGCTACTCCAGGTGGTTACTAAGGTGGTTTGGTTTGTTGCCAAGACATTCCTACTGTATATGGTTGCTAGGCAATTTTGGGTGGTTGCTATGCCATTGTTACAGCAGGTGGTTGCTAAGGTGGTTTGCGTGGTTGCAAAGTCATTGCTACTCTAAGTGGTTGCTAGAGTGTTTTTGGTGGTTGCTAGGGTACTTAATTAGTTAGGGTCATTGCTTCCATAATTGGTTGCTAGGGTGTTTCGGGTGGTTGCAAAGACACTGCTACTCTAAGTGGTTACTAGTATTTTGGTGGTTGCTAGGGTATTTTATTTGTTAGGTCCTTACTACTGTAAGTGGTTGCTAGGGTGTTTCGGGTGGTTGCAAAGACACTGCTACTCTAAGTGGTTACTAGTATTTTGGTGGTTGCTAGGGTATTTTATTTGTTAGGTCCTTACTACTGTAGGTGGTTGCTAGGCCATTGCTACTGCAGATGGTTGCTAAGGTGGTTTGGGTGGTTGAAAAGTCATTGCTACTCTAAGTGTATTTTGGGTGGTTGCTAGGCCATTGCTACAGCAGGTGGTTGCTAGAGTGTTTTTGGTGGTTGCTAGGGTTCTTAATTAGTTAGGACCATTACTACCATAGTTGGTTGCTAGGGTGTTTGGGGTGGTTGCAAAGACACTGCAACTCTAAGTGGTTGCTAGTGTTTTTGTGGGTTGCTAGGGTACTTTATTTGTTAGGGTCATTACTAAGTAAGTGGTTGCTGGGTGGTTGCTAGGCCATTGCTACTGCAGGTGGTGTGTTAGGTGGTTTGGATGGTTGCAGAGACATTGGTACTGTAAGTGGTTGCTAGAGGGTTTTTGGTGGTTGCTAGGGTACTTTATTTATGAAGGCCAATCCTACTGTAGGTGGTTGCTAGAGTGTTTTGGTGGTTGCTAGAATACTTAATTAGTTAGGACCATTGCTACCGTAGGTGGTTGCTAGGGTAGGGTGACCATACGTGCAATTCTTCCCGGATTACATTTTAAGGTAAGAATGAAACTACGATTGTATATCTTATGTTTTTAACTGAATGGCGTATGCGGTCAACAAATACGACTTCTGGAAGACGCACCGAAATCCTGGATGGGATGCGTCCGGGAAGAATGGCACGTACGGTCACCCTATGCTAGGGTGTTTGGGGTGGTTGCAAAGACACTGCTACGCTAAGTGTTTGGTTGGTGTTTTCAGGGTTGCTAGAGCATTGTTTATGTAGGTGTTTGCTATGTTGTTTTGGGGGTTTGCAAAGTTGTTTATGATGGCTGCTAGGACATTCCTACTGTAGGTAGTTGCTATGGTGTTTTTGTTGGTTGCTAAGCCATTGCTATTGTAGGTGGTTGCTATGGTGTTTTGGGGGTTGCGTGGTTGTTCTTGGTGGCTGCTAGGACATCGCTACTGTAAGTGGGTGCTAGGGTGTTTTGGGTGGCTGCTAGGGTGTTTTTGGGTGGTAGCTAGGGCATTGCTGCTGCATGTGGTTGCTAATGTGATTGCAAAGACACTGCTACTCTAAGTGGTAGCTAGAGTGTTTTGGTGGTTGCTAGGGTACTTTATTTGTTAGGGTCATTGCTTCTGTAAGTGGTTGCTAGGCCATTGATATCATAGGTGGTTGCTAAGGTGTTTGGGGTGCTTGCAATGACACTGCTACTCTAAGTGGTTGTTTGGTGTTTTTCAGAGTTGCTAGAGCATTGTTTATGTTGGTCACTAGGGTGTTTTGGTTGGTTGCTAAGCCATTGCTATTGTAGGTGGTTGCTATAGTGTTATATTGGTTGTGTGGTTGTTTTTAGATGTTTGTTTAGGATATTGCTACTGTAGGTAGTTGCTAGGGTGTTTTGGTTGGTTGGAGTGTTGTTTTGGAAATTGCTAGGGCATTGCTGGTGTAGGGTGTTTTGTTTGGTTTCAGTAATGTTTGGGGATTGCTAGGGCATTGCTACTGTACGTGCTTGCTACTATGTTTTAGTTGGTTGCAATGGTGTTTAGGGGGATACTAGGACAAATCTACCATACAGCAGGTGCTTGCAAGAGGGCTTTAGTTGGTTATCAGTCCAAGTCAAAAGAGCCCATCACCATGCTTTCCCTCAAATTTAAATCTACTTTAATATATTAATTATATGATTTTTTTACAGTTTGTATCAGTAAGCAAACCAGACAAAAGGCAAGTGAGATAGCAACTGGACAATCCCTTACCTTCCCTCTACCGCATCCCTGACCATTAACACCTGCTCTTGAGTCAAAACACAAGAAACCTGGCATGCAAACCTCAAAAACTCAACGGAAAGTCTGCAGAAGTGTGTGAAGCTCACACCGGATTGGTTCACAGGCCGTCAGAGGAGAATCGATTCCATTCTGTCATGACGTCTACGAGGGGAAAAACACACATGGCAGAAGATTATTAGAAAGAGAGCCGAAGTGCGAGGATGGACTGCAGGGTCTCGTAAATCCTCTGCCACATCCTGAACAGATCAGACAGGCTCTCGTGGCCCGTCGCACCTCTCCAAAAAACACAGGATACAAAAAATCAAATTTCTCCGAGCGTCATTCGGGAAAAACGACGATGGAGAAAAAGTCAAATTGTAAAATTTACAATGCAACATCTGGAGTATTTCACGCTTCTTTTATCTACCATCCGAACGTCCAGGAACTCTGATGTCATGTTTGCAGGTTAACACAGAAGCATCACGATCATAAACTGACATTTGCCCCTTTACATTATTGAACTTAGTGGATAAGTTCAAATTAAAAAAAATTGTAAATGTAACAACTAAATGGCACTGAGATTTTAACCCTGGTCTGTCTGCACACCAACTAGAATGAACCATATAAATCAGATGTATAAGAAATTAACAGCGCTGTATTGAGATTTTCTCCACATATGGTTTGAGCAAACAACGCAGTAACTCAAATTTTATCACTCCCTGGTCAGGGAGCTGCATCTATAATCGCTAATATAATAATCTTCACATTTTATCTACTGAATCCAATGTCTAACAATAACATCCAAGACTCTGTTTTCCTTGCCCTGAAAAATGCTCTGAAAATTAAGTGAAATAATTACATTGGCTGCGGATTCATGATGGCTTCATGAAATGTTAAGTCTGGCACAGACTTTGGCACTGATTTATAGAAGATGGAAAAAACTGTGTGAAACTGTTAAAAATCATATTTACAAGATTGAAAACTGTCAGGCCTTCAGGTGTCACAGTGATAGACAGTATTCGATGAAGCGACAGATCTTTGCATACGACTACATCAGTTTTTTCAAAACATATTCCCAACAGGCTTCAGTATCTCTTCATCAACACAAAAACGTGTTTCTATTAACTGACATTATACTGGATATCATCTAGCATTGATGTGAATAATACTACATTAATATTTATGTATGTAAAAAACAAACTAAAACTGTCGGTGCAACACTAACCAAGTAACACAAAATTAGAAAAAATATAAATATTAAATTAAATAAAAAAGATAAATTGCTGATTAAATTATTACTTATTATGAATTAATGTGATTATAAAATTAAAGTAGCAAATCAACCCCAGCAAGCACTTTGGGCTAAAAACAGGCTAAATTTGGGCTGTCAGTGAAAGTCTAATAGACATCTACCATAGCCCAAACGATACGTAAAGTTTAAAACAAATAAAATCAAACCCCCTGAACACCTGTTGACTTTGCCTACATGTGGGAATATTATATATCTTCAAGTTATTTTGGCAAAAATGGCATGTAACCAAATTCAAGGCTATTTAGGGTAGAAGTGGGTTACTTATAGCCGGACTATATTGGGTAGGGATGCACCGATACCGATACTGGTATAGGGTATCGGCCTCGATACCACATTTTCTAAAGTACTCGTACTCGTTAAAAGTCCCCCGATACCTGGAATCGATACCACGGTCTGAGAAACGTCTATGTTTGAGCGGCGTGTAAGGGGTTAATGCCTCTTGTGTTGTCCAAAAAGGGCAGAGTTTACAACAAACTGGAAAACTAGTCCTTTGTTTTTTTTGTTAAATGATATGACTAAAGCTGTTACCTGTAAATTTAAATCATGTTTTTTTATTAAGTACTCGGTATCGATATCGGCAAGTACTCGTATTCCAAAAAAGTGGTGCATCCCTAATATTGGGTCTATAGTTAGCCGTCATTTCAACATCTTGGTTTTTGCTTGCTGGGACATTTCCACCAACATTTTTTTTAATGCACATTTTGGAGTATTGGATGAAAAAACGCTGGATGGAAACCGCATGATGAGCATATAACATTTGACAAATGCTCATAAAAAACGTACATTTTTATGCGATAAATGGAAACACGTTTACCGAGTAAACTCATTTATGCGCATAAAACAAGTTCATGTGATTTTGTCATTCTGTAATGCCTAATCTTAAGCATGTTATCAATGTTATTTGATATAATTACCCCCAGAACTGTCTTACGCGACTGCATGTCCAAACTGCAGACTTCTTCCATATTCGAATGCATGAAGACATAAACGCGTTTATTGCATTTCGTCTTGCAGCAAATTCCATTTTTATGTTTGAAATTTGTTTGAAGTTTATGAGGAAGTGACGCATTTGTATGTTTTAACTGACTGGATAAAAATGTCTCAGGTTACATACTGTATGTAACCTCCGTTTCCTGAGAAGGGAAGGAGACGCTGCGTCCCCTTTTGCCATACTTCCGGTGTACCTGTACCGTCATATCATCCTTTTTGTCATTTTATGCTCTCTGGCTTCTGCCGGTGCAACCCAGTCTCACCCCATGGCGTCAATATTTGACGACACTTGACCATGCGTCAATATGTTGACGCGGAGGGTATACCTTTCGCGTCACTTTTTGACGAACTGGGGACTTCAATACTATCAGGTACGCGAAATTCTCTTTCCTATTTTCTTACAATTTTCTACCATTTTCGCGTCGGTTTAGGGTTAGATTTACATAATGACATCCCTACCCAAACCTATCCCTAACCCCAATGTCAGTTGACAACTGTTTAATTTCGCGTACCTAATAGTATTGAAGTCCCCAGTTCGTCAAAAAGTGACGCGAAAGGTATACCCTCCGCGTCAACATATTGACGCATGGTCAAGTGTCGTCAAATATTGACGCCATGGGTGTGAGACTGTGTTGGCCGGTGACATTACGCCCAACCATTGGTCGAATTTGATATACATACTCAGATGCCGTCACGCTGTAGGTGTTCCCAAAGCGTCAGCTCTCTGACGCAGCGTGGAGTTCCCTCAAAAGAAAACGGCGCTTTAATTCGCACATGTTTTATCCGATATTCCAGATTTGCCCATGCAGTAAGTTTGATTTGCAACTTTGGATGGAAACTATTGTGTCCTCTACTGTACATAAAATCCAACATAATGAGGGCGCCATGGCAAAAATTCATAGGGGGCCGGTGGTAACAATTTTCTGGTGGGTGTTCCTTTAATAGGCCCGTGCCATAGAGGCACCCCATATCACAATGTTCCTTGTTTTTCCAATCGACGGCCTTGGTTTGAAATTACTACCGGAGCCTAGATGACTTACGACAAAAACAAACCCAGAGCGTTTAAATCACAGAGATAAGAGACATACATAATAATAAACACTTCTGCGGAATGTCTAAGCCTCAAATCTACCCTTTCAATGTACACTGACATCTTGTGCATATGACAAATAAATTTCAAAACTTCAAACATTTTTCTTGTGTGTGGAGTTGTCTATTGCTCGCTTCCACAAATTTGACAGCAAAGTGCATCAGCGTTTTATCTTTGTAATATCTGTGTAGTCATCTTCAATCATATCAAGAATTGTTATTGTGCAGGCTCTTATCTGCGGCACCAAAAAATGAACCGTAGTTTTTTTCTTCTTTCCAGCCTTTATCAAGGTTATATGTCTGTCACACTTGATATCGGCTGATAACACATAAAGAGATTTCAAAATAATAACTTTCCAAAAGCTGAGCGTAAATGAATCAACATAGCAATGTGGCCGCATGATTTCAGTAAGGAGGAATTCATAGTGACTAAAACCAAACTCCACAAACATTAAACACCGTCTGGCCTTTTCCAACTTGTGAATAACCAAATGTGGGCACTAAAAATGCATCCATCCAGCAGAATTCCCTTGCAAGCGCTCCAATTGTGTTTATGTTCTCCCCCCTAGTGGCAATAAAGCAGCATTGATTTGTAAAAAGCCTTGTCTCCAAAATAAAGATTAGGGGACACAGCATTGAATGCAGTTCCCATGGCTTCTGATTTCTTAAAAACACACAATATAAAGACCAAACTACAGACGGTAGTAAACAGAAAAACACATGACCCGGTAAAAGTCAGCCGTTCAAATCCGTCTTACAATCTTCTGTCAGGGTGAAATATTTTCATTCTGAATATAAATCAGTTCAGATTTAGGAGCTGGAGCTTGTTCAAGGTTCAGCGTTTCCCACTCAAATGATACATTATTGTTATTGGGCGGCTCACCTTGGAGCATGTTGTAGCTCTGTTCTCCATTAGGAAGAGAGGAAGAGATAGTGGGAAAGCAGCTGTGGTGGAAACTAAAGCTGAATTGTAATTTGCCCGACGGTCAGTCGAGGAGCGTGTCATGGAGCAGCCATTTGCGCTTTGAAGCAGGTGTTGAAATGGCTCTGGGTTCCCTTAAACATCCAAACCATGAGGAAATCATTGTGTGAATCAGTATTTTCGTTTATTTTTCATATTAAAATAATTAAAAAGCCTTTAAAACAGGAAAGATTTACTTGTTTACTTCAACTGTTTTTAATAAAGAATTAAGCATCCAGTCCAATGACATGGTTTTGTGTTCTTTTTCTTTTTATTGTTTTCTTTTCTGTACGGTATGTACAATTTGTATTTTCTACTAGAATGTTTTGCTCTGATCGACATGTTTGTTGTTGGGATATTTTGATATGTTGCTTCCTTTTCTATCGTCTATGTCCATGTTTTTATTCGTCTAATGATGTTACCCCTCTTTGATTCTGTACGATTGTATTTCACATCTTTGTAAAGCGTCCTTGAGATTGTTGAAAGGCGCTATATAAAATAAACTTATTATTATTATAAGCATTTTTTCCTATATGAGCAAATTGTTTATTTATTTCATGTTTTAAGCATAAATCTCATTACATTTTGTTAGATTTATGTTTACGGGTCAATGGCAAAACAAGCTCCTAAAAAGATATTTAAACTTTAAACTTATGCTTATTTTTGAGTCAGGAACAATGTGTTTAAAGGTTTGTTTACAATATTTCATTCCATTTTAATGTTCTTGTACAATGGTTTTGATATCCCTTTTCGAAAAAAAAAAGTCAGGTGTTACAACCAATCATTGTCTGTTTTATAGTTTTTATGTGCTCCTGTGTCATGCTGATTGATTGGTTATTTGATAGCGGCATTTAAAATTATAATCCTGAGAAAGTTTACAAGAAAAGTGTTCAAGAAATTTAAGAACCAATAATTTAAAAAGTATAATAACAACAAAAAACAACTTTAGCTTTCATTTAATAACTCATTCCCCGCCAGCATTTTTTTTTAAAAAGTTGCCCGCAGCATTTTTTGTGATTTTCACAAAAGTTTTACAAAATGCCTTTTAGAAAATTAGAAAAATTTCCTCTAAAAATATATAAACATACAAATATATCAAATGAAAGAACAGACCCTCTGCTTTTAAACAAACAAAAAAAACGTGAAAAAAACATTTTGTCTATATTTTTTGCTTATTTTTTTGCTTATAAAATATGGGTATTTTTTTTTGCAAAAAGTTGAAATAATTGCATTTTTGTGAAAGGAATTTTGTTAGAGATCAGATTCAGAACGTTTATCAAAACATACACAGAGTTTAAAATTAGTAAATAACTTTTTGCTTCAGTTTTTTTATAAATTGAGTAAGTGCACCTTCTAGTGGATAATCGCTTTATTACAGATAACCATAAAAAACTTATCAGAAACTAATTTTTGTTATGCAAATGCTTTCTCTTAATTGACGAGATAAAGAGTTCAAATAAAATTATTAGCTAAATTATTAGCTTATTGAAATCATTACGCTTAAAGGTGCCAAAGAATCCATTGAAATAATATGTTCAATTGTTCTTTGATATTTACATAAAGGGGTTTAACTTTATTAAGTGCTAATATGATCCAGAAACATTTTTACATGTCCATTTACAACCCTAGGATTTGTCCTTTGATTGTAATGGTCTATTTTTGGCCTATTTGGAAGGGTCGTAAATAATAATGTTGAGCTCTGCTCTGATTGGCTCTGCTCTGAGGCTCATGCCAGTAGCTCACATTAGTAAACATGTTGAGGCGTACGTCACGACTGTTACATCACAGTCAGTGTTATGTTGAGATTGGCCTATTTTCTGGCAGTCTTATGCATGGAGAAAACAAACACGTTTGAGGCTCACAATATGTCATTACCATGTAGAGAGCTCTTATTATTTATCTATGCCTAGTGACATGTCATACATTTATTAAGTTATTTTATAGGAAATAATGTGACCCTGTCTGTGAAAAAAACAGACTAAAGTCTCATAATCTAATTGAGATTATAAGAATATAATAAGATTATGAGCATAAATTTGATTTTACCTAAAAATAAAATGAATCACAATAAAATCATTTGCTAAACCACACAATGACTCAACAAACCCACAAACTAATCCTTAATCATCTGTCACTCATTTCACTCATCCACTGATGTTTATGATAACAGACGGAGAACCTTCACATTTATTTTACCAAGAGGAAGCACTTATTTACAGTAGACGTCATAGATACCAGTTAAAAAAAGTTAACAACACAGGTAATTTCTACATTTGTAGTTTATCCATCATTCATAAGTCACTTAGGGTTTAACAGAAAACAGGTTTCAGATCAGTTAAAAATTGGCAGCGTTAATCCTCAATATACATGATGATCATTCTTTAACCTGATTAGCTGACGCTCACCTCATCCAGTAAATTACCGTAATACAAGACTGTCAATCAAACGCCTTTGATTTAATCTTTTGCTGTCGATCACTTGATTCATTATCAAACATTACCTCGGTCTAGACAGAACCGAGTTAAATGAGCTTCCATCGTGTTAAACAAAATGCTATCTCTTCCCGCTAAACCACAACGGAAAAACACAACTATCATTTTAGTGCAATAAATCTTTTCATAAGTAGCACGCAAGCAAATGTGTTAACAGTGCTGCGTTAGATAAACCCTGAGCTACATTTATTTGTATGTAGGTACAACCGTACTGTTTACGGAGGGGATTTTCCACACATTTAATGACTTTCTCACCCATCATGATTATTGTGCAATCTTCATTGCAATGCATATGCCAAATAATCTTACTGCCTGGAGTCAGTAGCACACAACTATAAATTAGGCTAGATGATAATGCTGATTTTCTTGGAAAAACATTTAAATTTATATATAATTTAAATGTATACACATTTAAAGCAATTCCGTTTTATGAAAGAAAAAAGTTTTGCAGACTAAATCAACATTTTTTTTTGCAAAAAATCTATATTATTCCATGTTTATAACCATCATTTTATTATATTAAAGATTTAGCAACCATGTTTTTGGTAAATTCACTGATTTATATAACTACAGTTTTGTCAAAAATATCAAACTGGTTACTGTAGCAAAACCATAGGTATAGGAATAGTTCACCCAATGGCGGCGGTGACTTCTTTTTTCGAGGGTGCTTGATTCGAAGTTCGTCACAATGTATGTGTTTTGTAATTTCAAAATATGTTTTCGGCGCGTCGAGTGATCCTATGTGCATCACGTGTCATGTCAAAATAAGTGCCTGCTGCAGATGCGTTTAAAGTATTTATGATAAAAGAGACGCTCGCGTTTGCCAGATACTCGCATAATCTCATGCGTAATCACAGTTTACTGTTCAGGGAGTGTCTTGCTTGTATTTTGTGAACGTGAGCGTCTCTTTTATCATAAACGGTTTTGACGCGTGTGCAGCAGGCACTTATTTTGACCAAACATGTAATGCACATGGTTCACATGATGCAACAAACACATATTTTGAAAACACAAGCAACACACATGACACTCCGAACACTTATTTTGAATTTGCACCCCTCGGATGAGCAGTCACGAGCCGCCACTGAGTTCACCCCAAAATATTTTTTATAAATCGATTATAATATATAAAATCGAGGGTTTTTTGTAATGAAGCGTTTTATATTTCAAACACTATAAACTAAGAGTCGTATGCCTATTAAAGGCGGGGTGCGTGATTTTTAAAAAATACTTTGGAAAAGGGAGTCGAGCTGAGTACCAAAACACACTTGTAGCCAATCAGCAGAAAGGGGCGTGTCTACAAACCGACATCGTTGCCTGGGTTGCATATGTGTGGGGCTTTTCTATTGGGGTAGGTGTGTGTTTGTTTAGGTGTTTCAAATGTCAACATTGGCTTTCAGAGATCATGCACCCCGCCTTTAAAGCAACACTAAAGACTTATTGCTCCCCCTACAGGTTAGAAGCGTAATTGTTCATTACCACTGTGGTAAATACTGCAGCATAGCTGGCTCTGATTGGATTGTAGGTCTGCCGTAAAGCAAGTTTTTGTAGTTTTCACTCGAACTACAGGACCACTACCCGACGGTTGGAAACTTCTTTAGTGCGGTTTTGGCCGATAGAGGGCTGCAAAGCGAATGTGAAAGTGCCATTTACCCTGTTTTGAGTGGATGAAACTTTTTTGGAAACGTTATTTTAAGGTAAAAAAAACTCTTTGGTGTTGCTTTAACAACAGAGTTAAGGTTAGGCATGAGGCAGACCTCGACCCAATGTTAAAAACACATCGCACAGTTTTTTTTACTACAAATAAAACTAAAAGCATGCAAATTTTCATATACATTTTGTCATCCTAAAAAATCGTCACACACTTGCACGAGTCCAATGCATACAAATTAATCCACTTGTCATATATACTGTTCTGGATTTTAGCATGCTCTTGTACGGGGACTAAATTGTCAAAACACCCTTAAAAATGCTTGCTACAAATGCGAAACGTGTGTTAACGTGATTGACACAACGTGAGGTCCTTTTAATATTTTAACGTGCTAAGTATCGAACGCAAACTTCAGCCAACATTTAATTTCGACCAACATGTAAGGAGGTCTATTACAGTGGTTCTCAAACTGGGGGCCGTGGCCCGCTTGGGGGCCCTGAGAGGCCCTGGGGGGGCATAAAGGGATGCACTGTCAGAGGTGTAAAAAGTACTCAAAAATGTTACTCAAGTGAAAGTACAAGTACTGAGTGTTAATTTTACTCAATTAAAAGTAAAAGTATCTGGCCAGAATCATACTTGAGTAAAAGTAAAAAGTACCACATTAAAATTGTACTTGAGTATTAAAAAAGTAACAGGAAAAATTTAAACTAGAGATTCTTGTTTAAGCTTTTAATATCTAAAAACATGAAGTGAATGAAACACATACAGGGTTTTATCCTGCTTTACAACTGTTTGTATTTAATTGTATTTCATTATCAAACTATAAAACAACCTAATTTCAGTATGCAACATGCTACTCAAAGTTTTGAAACCTCGAATTTAACTAAAGGAGAAGCTGATTTTCAAAATTGAGTATCAAGCATCTCACAGACAGCCAGTGCAGAAAGAGTTGTATTAGTTCTTGTTCACACTGTCAGTCCAAATCACATTTAGAACGTGTGAACGGCTAAAAACCACATGAAATCTGTTTTTTTCTTTTCTGTTTCAAGCTATATCCAGAGGTGGTTTGAAATACTTTTCAAATCACATTTGCAGAAATACATTTAAGTCTAACCGCTCTGATCGTATTTTTGTAGCTTTTCGGTTACGTCATGCTGTTGCGTCACGTAAAATGTAAACACGATTGTTGTGCCAGTGTGACGTCATTGCCATAGAAACACTGCAGATAATCCAGAAAATTGCAAAACCTAACAGGACGCACAGATCGGATCTAAAAAGTTGTGATGCACAATGTGGACAGTGAGTCTGTCCATCAGACATGCAACAAAATCAGATTTGGACTGACAGCGTGAACAAGGTCTTAGTCTTGATAGAGAGGCTGCAAATAGCAGGGAACGTGAGCAGAGACTTCCTAGTGTCTGAAACTCAGGCCAGATATCCATCCAACTCTTTGCTGGCTTAATGTGTTGTCGGTTTCAAAGACCGACAACACAGAGATATGGTCAACCCCTTTTTCCTTGGCCTTAGCTCAGGCACCTTAAGTCCAGGGCGTTCGCCCTTCGGGTCCCTTATCCTAACCAAGAAGGCCTATCCAACAAGCCAGCCACGAGTCTCTAGCCCTTTCCCCAGCCGAGATACGGTGGTCTTTTCCCTGATTTTTTCCACGGCTATAGCTCGGGCACCTTAAGTCCCCTCGGGTATAAGCGACCCAAGGGCATCCAAGCTACGGTCATTTGAAAATCAGGGGAATGACCGCTGTATCTCAGCCGGGGAAAGGGTTAGAGCGTCAGGGTTGGCTCGACTGAAAGGCCCTCTTAGGTAGGATAAGGGACGCCAAGGGGGAATGCCTAGGACTTAAAGCGACCGAAATTCAGGAGACCGTCGGCCACAGAAAGGGTTAGAGAGTCGGGGGTTGGCTCGTTGAAAAGGCCCTCTCGGGTAGGATAAGGGACCCGAAGGGCGAACACCCAGACTTAAGGTGCCTGAGCTACGACCGTATGAATTTCAGGGAGTGGCACACTGTATCTCGGCCAAGGAAAATAAATAACATTTAAATTAAACTGGCCGTCAGCACAATTCAATTGGTTTGGTAAGAGTAAGGGAAAATAGAATAAAGTGATCTCTAAAAAATAAGTACTTTTTGACTGTAAATAAAATTGTAAGGAGTAAAAAGTACTTTTTTTCCTTAAAAAATGTAATTTAGTAAAAGTAAAAGTACTGATTTTAAATTTTACTCAAGTAAAGTAAAAATCCCCAAAAAACAGAGGTTTAAAGAGTAGCTGAAAGCCATACTTGAGTAAAAGTACAAATTCCTTACTGTAAAAATTACTCCACTACAAGTTACAAGTCACCAATTTAAATACGACTTGAGTAAAAGTATTAAAGTAACCCAATTTAAAAGTACTCAAGTATTTTTACTCGTACTGAATGTTGGCTCAAAGATGCACTAGTCCTCAACACAAAGAGACATTGTAGGTCTGGGCAGTGAAAACTAAGAAAGTTTATTTATGAGGTTTTATTTCCTAAAAGAAATCTAACACCTCAAAATTTTGACCTGGCAGAACAAACACAGATTAAACATAGTCATAGTCTTCTTTTGACTAAAATTTTATTTAGTTTTAGTCATATTTTTGTCATCTGAATTTATTTAGTTTTTTGTCTAATTTTATTCATCTAAATGCCATAAGATTTTAGTCTAGAAATCTAAATTACATTTAATTTAAACCCATTTAATTTTAGTCTAGTGTCATTGTGTACTTGAATGTGCCATGCTGAAAAATATATAGCCTAACTTTGTGATATAAATATATGGTAACAATTTACAGTGGGGTTCATTGGTTAATATTAGTTAGCTACATTGGTTAACATGAACTGATAATGAGCTGCACTTATACAGCATTTATTCATCTTTGTTAATATTAATTTCAACAATTACTAATACTTTATTAAAATCTTGTTAACATTAGTTAATGCACTCTGAACTAACATGAACAAACAATTAAAGCTTACATTTTTATTAACTAACATTAACAAAGATGAATAAATGATGTAACAAATGTATTGCTCATGGTTTGTTCAAGTTGGTTAATACATTAACTACTGTTAACTAATGAACCTTGTTGTAAAGTGTTACCAAATATTCTTATATAGGCCTATCCTAAAAAAGATATAATTTTTATATTTAGAAAATTCCAGTAAACTAAAATTACACCAACAGAAATATGATAATGCATATTAAAAACGTGAAGTTGTTCATTGGAAAGATTAATTGAAAACACATGTAGTACGTAACACGACTCTCTCACAAGTGCACTACATTTCTTCCGTCATGCATCCCTCTTTACATTAAATACATTACAGCATACTTGATTAAATGTGAGGACAGTGAAATTGTACACTTATTATCAATCTTATAATGTACTTACGTTACCCGGGCAATCAGTACAGGACCTCGCTGGTTTATTTTGGCTTATATAGAAAGTTATATCAAGTTATGTACCAGCTCAGGTTAGCTGATAAGGTAGCATCAGAGTAACTTATATAAACATTTGTGCTTGCCTTTGAGTTGCGGGATGACCCTCCTGCAATCGCGCATCACTTTTGTTTTGATTGTAGCATCACATGTTTAAAAAATGGTCCCTTGACTTAAGCAAATGTGATATGCATCCATATGTTTGCTCTTTATCTCTTCTCTCAGACCAGACGCGAACTTTTCTCTACAGTTTATGGCATACGCAGCACGCAGATGTCCCGCTACGGTGGCTCAATGCAAGCCATTCAGCGTTTGACATCAAAGTACCGCGAGACCAGACTTCTCCATATGCATTTGATTCGCTCTCGCAGTACTTTGATTTCATACGATTGCTCTGCGCAGCGCCAAATGAAGTCCCTCAGTTGTGTGTGTGCGTGTAACCTCGCGACCACAGATTCTATCCATCATCACCCTCTGACACTTTCGTCTCGTTTTTATTTGACGAATAAACAATGTAGCGAGTAACGTTAAGTGTCATTTCAAATGTAGTGGAGTAAAGAGTACAAATACTCAATCAAAAATGTAATTGAGTAGAGAGTAAAAGTTGCTTATATTTTTGATACTCAGTACAAGTACAAAGTAGCCCAAAAATACTTAAGTACAGTAACGAAGTACATTTACTTGAGTACTTTACACCTCTGCCAAAAAATAATACTTAAGTACAGTAATCAAGTAAAATTACTCAAGTACTATACACCTCTGTGCACTGTACACAAGGGGGGTGCACGCGCCGAAAACGTTTGAGAACCACTAGTCTATAATACCGGAGAGATATTAATTTGCATTCCAATTCATTTCAATGGCCAGTGCATATTCCTTAGTTTACCACTACAAGATTAAAATTTGACCAACTTTGGTTCAGGGCATGAAAGTTTGGTAGCCAAAAACCTGATACAAAAATATCAAGTGATATAAATGTATGTATATTCCCTTTGGGAACAAACCAATGACTTTTGCATTGCAATGTCCTTCCAGTTGAGCTAAAGCAAACCTACAGAAAATATATAAACCACCACTGGTATTAAGTCTGTAAAAAGCTGCTATAATGACAGTTTATAGCAACATTCACTTGTTTGGATTACGCACGAGGAAAGGATGTTTTTTATGTGTAGGCTTGACTAGCTGTTTCCTAAACAAAGGGAACCGCTCCTCTGATGTGGACCGACCTGACTGATACGGTCTGTCCAGCTTAGATTTCCTCCGCCGTGACCGTGGCGTTATCAGACATAGGAACTGGAAGTGTTATTGTTATCAACCTGCATCTGGGTGGTCGGGTTAACACAAGTGTATATCAAGGGCGTTCAAACGCAAAAAAATAAAAGAGATAAGCTACGATTCCCAACGATGGCTCAGATTATAACACGAATTGTTTTAACACAAAGATGACATTTGAAATATTAAAGGTTGTTTTTATGTAAAAGAGGCCAACGCAAATATGTGTCTGTGTAACATGAAAGCAAACACTGATGGATATGGATTTGCTACAAGTACTAACACAAGCCTATAAGTCAACTTACTGTACATTGTATAACTTTATGATTTGCCAAAAATGTACACACCCAAATGGAATGATAACATACGCTGAAATGTATGTACACGCTTTAGGGCCTAATAGTCAGAATAGACCTGTCCTAACTGCAGGAATGCTTTGCTCCACCCGAGATAAGGAGGTATTGACCTAAAATGACACAAAAAACACAGGGGTAGGGACACTGGGCCCTGTCAGTTCAGCTGTCATTTTACTGTAGTCTGCAAAGTTGTTTTTGAGTCTCAAGGTCAGACTGTCCACGACATGCTGTCTTCGCTCAGACCGAAATGTTGATCCCCCTCCTTATTTCTGAACTTATTCGGCCAGCCATTAATTTGAGTCTTTAGTCACACAAAACGTTTTTTAGTTGTTTATTATTAAAGCAAGCACACAGAATTCAAGACAGAACAAGAATCTGCGGATCCAGAAGAATTTAACCAAAGTGATTCCTGGCGCCAGGAATGGACATGCCAGATTTTAATTCTCAATTGTGACCCAGTCTGTGAAAACCAAGCTTAAGTCATTTTCTGTAATGTATTGTTTATTTACATAAAATCATCCTACATTATATAAAGAATAAATATAATCTTGATATATTTAATATTAACTGAGCAAGGTCATCACAAAGATTAAAATCAATGTGAAACTTTGATGTTCCCATTATTGCATAATGAAACTAAAGCCAGGATTTCAGAGACAGGGTCTTAATTACATTATCCAAAGCAATTTGAACTGCATTTAAATATATAAAATGACAAGTAAATTAACGTTGATCATATCTAATACATATCAACTATTACACTGCGCTAATGTTAGTGTGAAAAATGAATGTATACAATGTTAACTACAGGTCCTTGATTTCTTGCCGGCCTGCCAAACCTCTTTACACAGTTGTGATCCATCTCCCCTCGTTTTAGCACAATCTGTGTGCTTTCTAGGCATTTTTTGCCTTTTTCAGGAATCCTAAGGGGTTAACCCTATAACTGTCACCGCCCCTTTTGAGTGGGGGGGGTGAAAAGGTGATTTGCACGTTAAAATTACTATAACTCTGGCATTCTTTGGTTTAGAAGCAAAATCTTGGTCTCCTTTTAAAGAAGACAATTTATAGTTTTACACTGAGATGTTTGAAGTTGTGAATATTAATGACAAAATAGTTATACCGTTTAAATTTATTTGAAATAATAAAAATAATGCAATAAAGTATATACTCTCTTATCAAATGTATATAAAAATTTAAATGTTTTACTCTCAAAACAACACAACAATAAAGACACAAGTCTCAACTAGTTCTGAACCAAATTTTAAGTGAAAATAACAAAAAATGAAGTTTCTGTCACACTTTTAGTGGTTTTACCAACAAAGGCCACTAGGTGTCAACGGTTAGTTGCATTATCTTGTCACAAATTAATAAATTACTTTCTCTGCATTTTTTTTAATGCAAAAAGGTTTTGAAATATGAAAACTACATTCTTAGAGCTTTCCAACGATATATAGGTTGTCAAGATTTTTAAAGATTCATAGATTAAATTTGAAGAATATTAGAATTATGAATATATACGAATTCATATGGACTCCCATGGGGTCGGTGACAGTTAACGAAATGACTGTCCCTACTAAATTTCCATCATCAAATGACCTTGAAATATGAAAACTACATTCTTAGAGCTTTCCAACAATATACAGTTTGTCAAGATTATTTCAAGTTTATAGGGTATTAGTGTTAATAATCATTCATATGTATTCCTATGGGGTGAGTGACATTTAACAAAATAACTGTGACTATACACATTCTATCATCAAATGGCCTTGAAATATGAAAACTACATTCCCTGAGCTTTTCAAAAAATCGTCTCGGTTACGAATGTAACCCTCGTTCCCTGAAGGAGGGAACGGAGACGTCACGTCGTGACCGACGAATTGGGAACTCGCTTAGAGAGACCAATCTGCTTCGAATACTACTAAAACGCCAATGAACTTGGCATTGAGATATTTGCATAATGCTGGCGCCGCCCCGCCAGGTGCATATATAAGCAGCAGGTGCAAATAGGGAAATTAGCTTCTTTTTCGCTGAGAAAGCCGGAAAGTGTGACCGGCCGTAACAGCAGGTGGCAGCACCTGTGGCGACGGGACGTGATGTCTCCGTTCCCTCCTTCAGGGAACGAGGGTTACATCCGTAACCGAGACGTTCCCTTTCAGTCGGTCACTACGACGTCACGTCGTGACCGACGAATTGGGAATCCCTACCAAAACGCCACTAGGGGCTGACCTCTTCCAGTGTCTGCAGAAAATCCTCCACAATCCCCTCGGGGAAAATGGAGAAATAGGATAGGGCAGAGAGGCCGGGCACTAGATGTTCCTTTAACCCACAGAAGTGCCAGCGACTGGGAAGCGCCCTACCTGAGCGGGATAGGGACGCTGCGGAAGCCACCGCCCCTCTTAAGGGCTAATGGTGGACGATGAGAAATAAAGACAGCCGTGGCTGTGTAAGCAAAGCAGTGCTCTGCTAAGGGAAACGTGGGCTGGTAGGATTAACCCCACGGAAAAATACTCACAAAGGAACCCGGTGGGACACAATGTGGAGCCCGAGCCAACACGTAGGTTCGCGAGGATACAGCTAGTGAAGGCTGACAGCCAATGCTCCGCAACAAAGGCTGCCAAGGCAGCGGAGGAAGAACAATTCAAACCATTACGCATTTTTGTTCTGAAGGCCTTCCATACTGAAACAGTTATGAAGCATCAGTTGGAGGCTGCAAGCCGACCTGCGAGTCTGTTCTCCGTGCCCTCCCTGGTGAGGAAAGAACACGAGAGGATACAGGCTCGATACGAACACTGTAAAATCTAATGAACGTATTAGGTGTCGCCCAACCAGCAGCTCTACAGATGTCTGTTAGCGAGGAACCACGAGCTAAAGCCCAAGATGAGGCAACGCTCCGTGTGGAGTGCGCTCTCAAATTAAAGGGGCAAGGAATACCCTGAAGATTATAAGCCAGGGTGATAGTATCAACTATCCAATGAGACATCATCTGCTTAGTGACAGCTTTCCCTTTCTGCTGGCCACCATAACAAACAAAGAGCTGGTCTGAGGTCCTGAGGCTTTGCGTGCGATCCACGTAGAGTCGCAGTGCGCGTACGGGGCACAACAAAGCCATGGTTGGGTCTGCGTCCTCCGGAGGCAGCGCTTGCAAGCTCACTACCTGGTCTCTGAAAGGAGTGGTGGGAACTTTGGGCACGTAGCCTGGTCTGGGCCTCAATGTTACACTCGAGGCAGCAGGACCAAACTGAAGGCACGAGTCGTCAACAGAGAATGCATGTAAATCCCCTACTCTCTTCACTGAGGCCAATGCTAGCAGGGTCAGAGCTTTCATTGACAAAAGCTTCAGACTCGCAGACTGCAAAGGCTCGAACGGGGGGGCCTGAAGGGCTTTCAGCACCATGGACAGGTCCCAGGGAGGAATAGAAGGAGAGCACGAGGGGTTTAGCCTGCGAGCGCCTCTTAAAAATCTAATAACCAAATCATGCTGGCCAACTGTTCTGCCGTTGATAAGTGAGTGATGAGCAGAAATAGCAGCGATATCAACTTTAATGGTGGAGGGTGACAGCCTACCGTCTAACCTATGTTGAAGATATAAAAGCACGATGTTAATAGGGCATTCTCTGGGGTCCTCGCGTTGCGAAGAGCACCAAGTGACAAAAAGGTTCCATTTAAACGCGTAAGCCCGTCTTGTGGACGGAGCTCGAGCCGCGTCGATTGTGTTAGATACCGCTTGTGGTAAATCACCTAAACCTTGCGCGCGCTCAACGACCACACATGGAGATCCCACAGGTCGGGGCGCGGGTGCCATAATGTGCCCCCTCCTTGAGAAAGAAGGTCCTTCCTCAGTGGAATCCGCCAGGGAGGGGCTGTTGCGAGGAGCATTAGCTCTG
This sequence comes from Misgurnus mizolepis, assembly GCA_025389145.1. Taxonomy (NCBI): domain Eukaryota; kingdom Metazoa; phylum Chordata; class Actinopteri; order Cypriniformes; family Cobitidae; genus Misgurnus; species Misgurnus mizolepis. The sequence goes on along the minus strand of JAIFKI010000012.1, from coordinate 37,005,443 downwards.
GAAACCAATTCTTGCTTGTCCAATATGGGGCGATCAGTAAAAGGCTCTCCTTGTCCTGCCTGACTTTGCACAATGTCTGTGCGATTAAGCTCACTGGGGGGAATGCGTATTTGCGCATCCCCCGAGGCCAGCTGTGTGCCAAAGCGTCCACGCCGAGGCTGCCCTCGGTTAGTGAATAAAATAGGCGACAGTGGGTATCGTCCGGCGACGCAAACAGGTCTATCTGCGCACGACCGAACTTCTTCCAAATTAGCTGGACCGTCTGGGGGTGGAGTCACCATTCGCCGGGGCGCACAGCTCGAGAAAGCGCGTCCGCCGCTGTATTGAGCGAGCCCGGAATGTGAATGGCACGAAGGGACCTCAGATGCTTCTGACTCCAAAGGAGGAGATGACGAGCGAGATGCGACAGGTGACGGGAGCGTAAACCGCCTTGACGGTTGACATACGCAACGGTCGCAGTGTTGTCGGTGCGTACTAGTACATCCTTCCCTCGCAGCTCCGTAGCGAAGCGTACAAGTCCCAGATATACTGCCCACAACTCTCGGCAATTGATGTGCCAGTGCAACTGGGGTGCTGTCCACACCCCTGAAGCTGTAAGCTCGTCGTACGTGGCACCCCAGCCCGTGTCGGACGCATCTGTATGTACAACAGCATGGTGAGCGATTTGTCTCATGGACACACCGGACCTGAGAAACGCGGGGTCCGACCACGGGGGGAATGTTAGGCGACACGCAGGTGTAATAGCTACACGGTGGATGCCGGCGCGCCACGCTCTCCTCGGGACTCGATCGTGAAGCCAACGCTGAAGCGGTCTCATATGGAGCAGTCCGAGCGGTGTCATATGCGAACGCCGCTCTCTCTGAGGGGTTTTAACGCCGCCTCCACTACTTTCGTGAACACACGGGGAGAGAGGGAAAGCCCGAACGGTAAAACTTTGTACTGGTATGCCCGTCCCTCGAATGCAAACCGGAGAAACGGTCTGTGACGAGGGAGAATGGACACATGAAAGTACGCGTCTTTCAGGTCTATTGCCGCAAACCAATCTTGGGGGCGAATTGAATTGAATATTTGCTTCGGTGTTATCATCCTGAAAGACCTCCTCTGCAGAGATTTGTTCAGAACGCGCAAATCCAAGATCGGTCGCAACCCACCGCCTTTTTTGGGTACTATAAAATACGGGCTGTAGAAACCCGACCTCATCTCGGTTGGAGGGACCGGCTCGATCGCGTCCTTCGCCAGCAGGACTTCGACCTCTGCACGCAGTACGTGTGCATCGGACGCTTTCACCGTGGTGAAACGAATGCCCGAGAATTTGGGTGTGTGCCGGACGAATTGAATTTCGTAACCGAGGCGGACAGTGCGTAAAACCCAACGAGACGGGCTGGGAAGCTGAAGCCAAGCCCCCAGGGACCGTACGAGGGGAATTAACGGCACTACCGGGGTACCCGCGGTGGGGCGGCTGGGCGGGACAGGTGGTACTGCCGGTACGTCTGCTGGGACAGCATAAGTATCTACAGTATGTGTGTGTGTGACACTGACCTGAGCCCGCTGAGGGCGACGGTCGTCTGGTCTCCTCAGCGGAGAGCACAGACTCCGAGGAGGGTGCTGGTGGTCCCGTCTCCTCAGCGGAGAGCTGGAACTCCTCAGGACACCCGCTGGCGATAGAGGAGAGGGAGGAAGAGCATGTAAATGCCCGCTCACATCTCTCTCGATCCTCTGGAGACCTGGAGAAGGAATAGGAATGCACTCTTTTTGTGGTTTTGTGGGTGCCGGCTGAGAAGCCGGCGGAACAGAAACAAAACGAAACCAAAGATTCTCCACCCGGCCCTCTACCGGTGGAGGGAGCGATGCCATCACCGTCTCCCGTAGAGTGATCCCATCCAAATCCAGGTCGCCCGTCTCAGGGCCGCTTCGATTTCCGTTTACCACGGGAAGCGGGTGGGGCGGGCGGGGCGGGCTGCCGACGGCTGTTCCCCCTCCGTGGCCTGGAAGATGTTCTAGTGGGGAGGGTGGAGGCAGCCGCCGCAGGGCGCCCTCGGCGAGGAGCAGACGGGGCCGCCGGCGCTGGAGGGCGAGATGCAGGTCGCTTGCGCCGGGGCATGATCTGAGCGATCGCCTCTGTCTGCTTCTGGGCGGCGGAGAACTGCTGGGCAAAAGACTCCACCGACTCACCGAAGAGGCCAGCCTGGGACACTGGAGCGTCCAAGAACTTGTTCTTCTCCGCATCCGACATGTCCGCCAGACATAGCCATAAGTGGCGTTCCTGGACCACCATCGTGGACATGGCACGACCAATTGCCTGCGCTGTCACCTTCGTAGCGCGAAGAGCCAGATCAGTGGCAGCCCGGAGCTCCGAAAGGACAGGCGAGTCGTGTCCTCCCTCGTGCAGATCCCTCAAGGCCTTCGCTTGGTGAACCTGCAGCAACGCCATAGCGTGCAGGGCTGAAGCCGCCTCTCCACATGCCTGGTGGGCAGCGCCCGTTAAACCGGAGGACTGTCTGCAGGCACGAGAGGGGAGGGTTGGGCGGTCCTTCCAAGAGGGAGCGTTAGCCGGACACAGCTGCATCGCGACCGCGCGCTCCACAGGAGGGATCCCCGTATAACCCTTAGCGGCTCCGCTGGTGAGGGAGGTGAGGGGGGAGGGCTGAAACGGCCGTAATCTCGTAGAAAACGGCGACTTCCAGGTTCTAGTCAGCTCCTCGTGCACCTCGGGGAAGAAAGGCACCGGTGGAGAGGGTTGTGAAACCCGGGCAGCTCCAAAGAACCAATCATCCAGGCGGGACGGCTCGGGCTGAGGGGGGGGAACCCACTCTAACCCGACGGTCTCCGCCGCTCGAGCGAGCACGGCCACCATCTCTGGATCGAACTCCGGCGTCCCAACCCGACCAGAGGGAGGAAGGGCGTCGGGGTCCACGTCAGGGGGAGGAGGCCCACCCTCGGATGCTGCGGCGTCGGTGGACCCGGAGGGCGGCACGATGGATTCTAGAGTCATCGTAGAACACGACGCTGAAGTCTCCATCGGCACATCAACCGGCTGTGGATGAGGAGGCTGAGAGCTGGAGGACGAATCCCCCGACCGGCTCAGCACAGTGATGCGGAGGTCGTCCTTAGAGAGCTTTACGGCCGCACCGTGGCGGCGTTCAGCACTCGCATGACGAGGGTTGCGCTTTTCCCGGAGGAAAGACAACCGTCTCCGCAAATCCACAAGGGACATGTTCTCGCAGTGAGAACACTTACCCCCAGCGAACGCTGCCTCTGCGTGCTCGATGCCCAAACACGAAAGACAACGCTCGTGACCGTCCTTCGGACCCATGTATTTGCCGCACCCAAGATCGCACGGACGAAAAGCCATCCTGAAAAGGACGCTGATGTCCGGATATACGAGAGAGTGGCTGCCTTTAACAAGGCACAAAGTTCTCTCGTATCACTCTTTTAGGGAAATTCACTCAGATGCTTAGTTGATGAGCGCACAGGAAGGCAACGCACACACTAAACTCAAAACAATAAACAGATGAAGAGTCGTGGAATTAAGCGAAGCGTCCGCTGTGGTACTGCTAGTCCAACCAACTTCAGCAATCCAATCCCAACAGAGTAAAGTAGCTTCTCAGTAGCAGATACTGCCGGCTTTCGAAGCGATAAAAAGCTAATTTCCCTATTTGCACCTGCTGCTTATATATGCACCTGGCGGGGCGGCGCCAGCATTATGCAAATATCTCAATGCCAAGTTCATTGGCGTTTTAGTAGTATTCGAAGCAGATTGGTCTCTCTAAGCGAGTTCCCAATTCGTCGGTCACGACGTTACGTCGTAGTGACCGACTGAAAGGGAAGTATAGTTTGTCGAGGTTATTTCAGGTTAATGGGATATTTACAAATAAATATGTCATAACACTTTGGGCCCACCTGTTGGTCTGCGATATTTTAGAAAATGACTCTTACTACATAATTCTTTTTTCAAAATGGTGTTGATATATTAAAACCACATTCTTAGAGCTTTCCAACGGTATACAGTTTGTCAAGATTGGTGTAGGTTTAGACTATGTAATTATTGTTTTAAATATGTTATGCCAAACGTCCCACCTGTGGGACAGTGACAGTTATAGGGATGTAGAATAAGGTTTTGCAGAATTAGACATTAATATGTGCTTTTTAAGTATTAATAAACAGCCAATATCTCAGTTATATTAAAGGTCACGTTGTTTCTGATCCCAATTGTTAAACCCTAGTTAGTGTGTAATGTTGCTACAATAGCATAAATAATACCTGTAAAAAGATAAAGCTCAAAGTTCACTGCCAGGCAATATATTTTCTTTAACAGAATTCGCCTTTCAAAGCCTACAGCGAACGGCCGGTTTGGACTACAGCCCTCTACTTCCTGCTTTAATGACGTCAGTAGAACCGTTTTTGACTAAACTCCGCCCACAGGAATATGTCAGTTGCCAGCTAAGCTAAAGACAAGCTTACTGTGCATTCAGACCGCCACCGGCGAGAGCGTCAAAGTGTCCGGAAGTCATTCATTTTCAATGAGAGCCGGCGACGAGCTCCGGCGAGCAGCGTCGCGTCATGTACAGCGTGAGCGTCGAGGAGAGTTGAAATCAGCTCAACTTTATGGTAATGAGATATGACGCGGTTCGGCGGCAACCAATCGGAAGTGGTCTGGTCAGGATTTTGTCATTTAAAAAGTGGAGTTGCTGCCCTCAACTGATGTTTATGTTGTCATGTTGTGTATTGGCCACCAGTTGTGTGATTGCAGTACCTGTTTTAGCCACAAGTTTTTGATTGCAATACCAGTTTTGGCCACAATCCTACATACTGTTCCTTTAAGACTTTAAATTTTGATGTTAAAGCAACACTATGTAGTTTCCATGTAAAAATGACTTACAGCTCCCCCATGTGGTTGAAAAGTGCAACAGTGCCTGGTATCAGACACTCTTCTGCAGGCAGGGGAAGGGGCGGGGCTGTGGGCTCTACCCTCCACCGCCACTTTCAGAGTGTGCTTGTAGCAGCTAGGAGGCTGCTCAGGTTGCAGCAACAGTACAATTTGTCCAGTTAAAAGGTGTTCTATCACTGAAATAATTTTAGAGACATTATTTTAAGGTAAAAAAACTACATAGTGTTGCTTTAAATATACTATTATACACACTGATACTCCCCCTTGTGTTTTTTAGGGAGATGTGCAATCATTGCGGTGATCTGAAATTAACGCAATGAGGTCAAACAATCGCGATGACTCGATTATTTAATCATTGTGACAGCCCTAATTACAATAACTAATTACTTAGTAACTAGTTACCCCCAAAACTGAGTGTGACATAAGAGTTCCCATTTGTGATTTTACTTTCCTATTCCCAAAAAGGTAAAAAGATTGCTGCTCAAATGTACCATAGTTGGTTATGCAAAAAGGCTAATAATAAATGAAAATTTATTGTTATGTTTTACGAGACCACACTAATGGGCGACCTTATCCGGAAATGTTACATGGTCTTCTATAGACTGCGGATCCCACTGTATATCAACGCAGATTATAGATGACACTCGGTGTGCCTGTGGGTGATATAAGACAGAACTGCACTCAACAGAACATGAGCTAAGCCGAGTACTTGACAGTAAATCAAACTACCTGCTGTTCGGTGCCAAAAACAGCATTTCCAAACCCCTATTTTTGCGTGTAAAGGGTACTTTGGGCCAAACCCCATAAATGACTCACCACACTTTCCCCCTGTCACTAGCCTGCATCTTAAAGAGCAGAGAACATCGCTTTTCAACTCCCCTGCATTATGCTTGTACGGCAAAGCATTCAATATGGCCCTCCGCCAATTTGCTTAGCTACGTGTCGGCTTGTGACAAACCAACAAAGAGTTCTGGCACAATCCGAAAGAGGCTTTTGGATTTTTAGAGACCTGCGTCGGATCACACTTGCCGTCAATCCGATGCTTGCTGGTCTCCATCCGTTGGGTGGACAGTTGTAGCCCCTACTGAGCAAATTCACCTCGACACATCAATGGGTTTTTTTTTTTTGACTCATTAATTGGATCCAGCAGTCATGGGAAAGCAGAGCAGGTGGACAACGCAGCTGTATGGGGCCAAGAAAACAGGAAGTACAGGAAATGCCTGATTAACTCACAGAAACACAACAACCCACAGGAAAGATAAATTGCAAAAATGAGAACTCTTCCAAATCTCAATTGTTTCTCCTTGAGAGCCATGGGGCTAAAAGATATAGTTCACCCAAAAATTTAAATGCTGTCATCATTATGTCACCATCTTGTTGTTCCAAACACAGTGTTTCTTTCTTCTGTGAAACACAAGAGGGGACGTTTCGCACAATGTTCATGGAGATGTTACACACAACCGCCTCAGTCACTATTCGTTTTGATTGTATGCAAATCAAATCAAATTAGTGCTGGGCAAAGATTAATCGTGATTAATCGCATACAAAATAAAAGTGATTTGTAACATAATATACAAGTGTGTAATTATTATGTATATATAAATACACACACACATTCTTGTATGTATTTAAGAAACATTTACATGTGTATATATATTTATTTATATTTTTATATATTTTATATTATATATAATTTTTTTAATATATATAAATAAAAAAAATCTGAAATGTATACATGTATGTGTGTGTATAAATATATATAACACAGCACACACACACATATTTTATGCAAAAAGTAACTTTTATTTTGTATGCGATTAATTGCGATAAATTTTTGCCCAGCACTAAAAATAATTTGGAAAGCCAAAGATTTTCAAATTCAAAAAGACACTATAAAATACAATAACAATATCTAATGCAAACTGAATCATGTTTACAAAGTAGCAAAAAATGCAAAAAACAATTAACCGACTGACACTAGGGATGCACCGATATCGATACAGGTATCGGGTATCGGCCTCGATACCACATTTGCTAAAGTACTCTCGTACTCGTTAAAAGTCCCCCGATACCTGGAATCGATACCACGGTCTGAGAAATGTAAGGGGTTAATGCCTCTTGTGTTGTCCACAGAGGCAGAGTTTACAACAAACTGGAAAACTAGTCCTTTGTTTTTTTGTTAAATTATATGACTAAAGATGTTACCTGTAAATTTAAATCATGTTTTTTTATTAAGTACTCAGTATCGGTATCGGCAAGTACTGAAATGCAAGTACTCGTACTCGTACTCGTATCGGTGCATCCCTAACTGACACCAACTGTTCCATAACTTTTATAGTTTAAATGGGACATATCAAGTTCTATAATTGGGTCCCCAGTGCTCCTATCAACCTAGAAAATGTGAAAAAGATCAACATAGAAACTTAGTTTTGGTAAACCATTCCTACAAGCATGTAATAAATAGGTAATTGAAATTTGGCTCCCCTTGTGATGTCAGAAGGGGAAAATTCAGCACTATCCAACCACAGCACTGCCATTAAGTGCAGAAATTAGCTCATTTGCATTTTATAGGACACAACCAAAACCACAAAGTGGCAATTTTAACATGTTATCATAAATTATCTATATGGTATTTTGAGCTAATAATTCACATACCTACTCTGGGGACACCAAAGATTTATTTGACATCTTTAAAAAGTCTTGTGAAATGTCCCCTTTAAGTTCAACCCAAAAAATGTTGAGGTCATTTAGCTACTGCGCAAAACAAAGCAAGCACCTCACATGACTCTGTATAGAGCCCGTCCCTATAAGAGAATCGTCAGTCTTTACTGATTGATAATTGGTTATTTTAACTGGTCGGCAGGACTTCAGTCGGTAAAGGGGCCATATTGAGCACTGCATTGCCCATTAGTCATACTGCAGTAGTGCCACATCTTGTTATACAGGGTTTCCCGCAGCACTTTGCAGTTCGGGTGGCCCGCCTAAGCCCTGGAAACCCTATCGCCTTAGGTATCTGCTTCACTGTGTGTTTATTAACCCTTTAGTTTCACTTCATCACACAGCTATTCCCGTTAGAGGTATCTGTTAAAAAACATTTAATTCATTAATAATGTGTTTATTTTCTGTCATAGTTTCTTCAAAATTAAATTTATTTGAGTGTTTTAAATAAAATATTAAGCCCCGCCCCTTTGATTGCCACGCCCCTGGCCCTGCCTAACCCTACCACCTTAACTAACAAATTTTCTGCAGGAAACCCTGCTGAATATTCATTTTTTGGGATATTGGGTCAATCCTGAGGCATAAAATCAAGTCCTATCCTACATTTTATTCTTGTATTTCTAAAGAGAAATATTCTTTATTTTACAGTGGTGAAATGGCTCACAAAGGCCAAAAACAGATTCCTGGTTTTTGTCTTCGACAAAAGAACTTGTTGACCTCAACAATGTCCTAAACTACCAAAGCCTGCTATCAAAACTCTGATATGTTTTCATCATTAACTTTATAGCGTAATATTTTTACTTTATGTCAAAAATGGTCCTTTCCTTGCCTGTTTTATGTCCCTTAAAAAATTTGGGAGAAATATTTGAGACTGTGACGTCTTCTAAACAGCAAACGACCAACCTCTAAGCTATAAAACTGTCCTCTGGGAAGTATTTTTGAAAAACTGCCTTCTAAAAGTCTTTTTATAAAATCAACTAAATCACGTAAGTTAAAGAGGGGCCACAGGGAAATAAATGAAGAACATATTAAAGTTAACACTCTAAGTGTCCAAGCTCACTGAATTGACCCCAAAATAGCGCAGACCCCAAAACAGACAGACTTCTCAAATTTTGTTCCATTATAAGACAGCACAAAACAAATCTTTAGGGTTGCTTTGTGTCAGAGAGACAATGAAAGTGTGTTTTTATTTATTCGCTCATTTACAGACACCGCATACCCTGGAGTGCTGGGAGGAGAGATGCCAAAGTTTTACTGCACTTCATAAACAGCAACACATTTACAGCAAAGCCTAAAATACAACACGGCCGTGGAGTGGTTTAGGTCATGTACGCTGGGTTCTCAACCCACAGAAAACCTGTAACCTTCCAGACAGCAATGAGATTAAATTGAAACCAAACTGAGACCTCCTGCTTTTACATTCCTTTGCCAGCTTCAATCTCATCTTTCTCCTAAAGAGTTTCACTGGAGATCTCAAAACAGACTGAAGTTATCAAAATCTGCAATCGGATGAGAGATTCTTGTTTAATAAACTTATTTACTTTAATACAGATGTGGAACATACTGAGAGAAGAAATGAAAAAATATGCTATAGCCAATGACGGGCAGATGGGAAATGTTTTCAAGTGACTTCCGGCCAGCATCACTATCAGACCTTTATCACAGCCCTTGTTCTTGGCACTGTAATAGGACGAGTAAACCCGCACAGAGTGTTAAAATTCAAAATTAAGCCAATTTCTCAATTAAAATAGGAATTTACAAATAAAACAGCATTATTGTCTTGCAAGCAGTTTGACAAAATAATGATATCCAGAGAGTAATGTCACATTGTCTACATGTAGCCCGTTTTTTTTTTAAAGCTCACTGACTCTTGCACATCAGTTGCAATTGATCGTATTACCAAAATTCATAGTTTAATGCATTAAACACAGGCTCACATTCAAAAGAGCAAACTTGTTTTCACTTCTCCACAATGTGAGACATGACGGCACACATAAAAACAAAGTGCACTTGTTTTAAAGTGCACCTATTTTATTGCTAAAAAACAACATGTTTTTTTTTATTTGGTATAATGCAATGTGTTAGCGTGGTTTATGCTTTAAAAAACACATTATTTTCCACATACCGTACATTTTTGTAGCTCCAGATTTCACTCTCTTCCTGAAACGCACGGATTCATGTACAAAACTCATCAATTTGAAAAGCCCAGATAGACCAGCTAATCTGTACTTAAAATGGCGGTTTCAGGTGCTTCATCGACGTTGATGCCACCTTCACATAAAAAGTCAGAGGTATGAAAGCATTTTAGATTTTGCAAGCAAGACGACGACGATAGTGTTGTGGCTTTTAATTTTTTATTAATTACCCACTTGTAAACTGCTGTTCACTGTTCTTTTTTATTAATATAGTATTTGTATTAAATCTATATTCATTGAGTTGAATCGAGAATCGAGAATAAAAAAAGTGAACAGAGAACCGGAATCGAAAATTGAATCGAGAATTGATAGCTTGCGAATCGAATCGATCTGGAACATCTGAATCAATAGTGATGTTATTGATGTTAGGTTCGAACATATCGTTCTTTTGAGCCGGATCTCATGAAGTAACCGGTCGAGCCAGTTCACAAATCAAACTGAATCGAACTTTAGTTTTTTTTCCGGGTTGATGACGCAGGACGCACAGCCGAAATAGCACGTTGGACTCAAAAAGAACCGAACGAAGTTTGTCGATGATTGCCGAGGCGAAGATTGCCGACGGAGGATTTGAACGAGCCTAATGCTCGAAGTTTCTTATTTTATTAGTTTCTTGATATGCTTGTTTTATTAAAAAGCTTTAGTTTTGGTACGATTTATTGTGCATGCAAATCATACTGTAGTATGTAGGAAGACCAATGAGTTTAACACACAAGTCTATTTATTATTTATACTTACCCTTACGAAAAAGAAGTATACTTCAAGTTAATTTTATTAAGAATACTTAAGTAATGTTGGAGTATAGTTTTAAGTATACTTTATGTAGTAAGTGTACTAACATTTATGTTCTAGTAGTATACTTGAAAGTGTACTGCTTGAATACCGCTTGGGACTAAATTGGCCCACTTTTAGTATATAGAAGTATACTTCTAAGTGTACTATAAGTGTAAGAGTAGTCAACTTTAAGTGTACAACTAGTGCACAATTAGTTCTTCATTTGTACTGCAAGTGAACTCATGAGTATTCTAGTAGTTTTCTAGACTTATACTTCAAGTGTACATGCAAATGTTCTGTTAGTGTAATCTTAGTAAACTAGTAGGTTACTTATTGTGTGCTGCAGGTATACTTCCAAGTGTTCTTTTAATATACTTTTAGTTAACTAGTAGTTTACTAGTCATATACTGAAAGTGTACATGCAAGTGTTCTGTTAGTGTACTCTTAGTAAACTAGTAGGTTACTCATTGTGTGCTGCAGGTATACTTCCAAGTGTTCTTTTAATATACTTTTAGTTAACTAGTAGTTTACTATTCATATACTGAAAGTGTACATGCAAATGTTCTGTTAGTGTAATCTTAGTAAACTAGTAGGTTACTTATTGTGTGCTGCAGGTATACTTCCAAGTGTTCTTTTAATATACTTTTAGTTAACTAGTAGTTTACTAGTCATATACTGAAAGTGTACATGCAAGTGTTCTGTTAGTGTACTCTTAGTAAACTAGTAGGTTACTCATTGTGTGCTGCAGGTATACTTCCAAGTGTTCTTTTAATATACTTTTAGTTAACTAGTAGTTTACTATTCATATACTGAAAGTGTACATGCAAGTGTTCTGTTAGTGTACTAAACTAGTAGGTTACTTATTGTGTGCTGCTTGTGTAACAAAGCACTTTGACACTGAGGATCATCTGCAGGTTTTTATTAAACACACTCATTCCAACAGACAAGGTCAAACAACAGCAAACACAGCAATGTAGGGCAGGCAAATCTTGTAGTCATGAAACAGGCAAATGGGTCAGGGCAGTCAACAAACATAAACCAGGTAAAACAGATCAAGATTAATTAATACAGATAGATAAGCAGGTAGGCAAACCGCTCAGCAATGATAGCCGGTACAAATCAAGACTTTGCACTGACTGAATGGTTCCAGAGAGTTTATATAGGCTGTCCAATGAGTTTCAGGTGGCAGACCAATCAGTCCAGGCATGCAGGATTATGGGAAATGGAGTCCAGAAAGAAAGTTAATATTCAGGGGGTTCAGCCATATATATAGATATATATATACAACCTCAAATCAGAAAAAGTTGGGACACTGTAGAAATTGTGAGTAAAAAAGGAATGGAATAATTTACAAATCTCATAAACTTTATTTACAATAGAATAGATAACATATCAAATATTGAAAGTGAGACATTTTGAAATGTCATGCCAAATATTGGCTCAATTTGGATTTTATGAGAGCTACACGTTCCAAAAAAGTTGGGACAGGTAGCAATAAGAGTATAAAAGTTAAATGTACATATAAGGAACAACTAAAGGACCAATTTGCAACTTAATTGGCAACATGATTGAGTATAAAAAGTGTGCCAGTGTCTCTCAGAAGTCAAGATGGGCAGAGATAGTCTATATTCTATTGTGAATAAAATATAAGTTTATGAGATTTGTGAATTATTCCATTCCTTTTTTACTCACAATTTCTGCAGTGTCCCACTGTAGTGTCCCATTATATATATATATATATATATAATTTTTGTATTTATTATTTTTGTTTGATTAGCTCACTGATAGCACACGAAAGATTTAGCTTCAAATTGAAAATACAATTAAAAGGTACAAGTATAAAAATTAATACACAGGAACATTGTATTGTACTTTAAGTGCATTATATTTATATTTATAGTATGATGTTAAGTTCATTTAAAGTAAAGTTAAGTAGTAAACTACTAGTTAACTAAAAGTATAGTAAAAGAAAACTTGCAAGTATACCTGCAGCACACAATTAGTAACTTACTAGTTTACTAAGAGTACACTAACAGAACACTTACATGTACAATTTCAGTATGAGTACACTAGTTAACTAAAAGTATAGTAAAAGAATACTTGCAAGTATACCTGCAGCACAAAATTAATAACTTACTAGTTTACTAACACTAAAGATTCTCCATAAAGATAATATACATTTGTACACTACATATACTTTCAAAATTTACTTAAAATATACTGTTTCTAAAGGATGCTAAATAATGTATTTTATAAATATGCTGTCAGTGCATTATTATAATGATAACTTTAACAGATAAAGTATACCTAAAATAAACTTTAAAAAATATACTTGGAGTTAAAGTTCTGTGTAATTTTTAAAGTATACTAATTTGAACTTATTTTAAAGTATACTTTTAGAAAATATACTAAAGTATAATTATTTTGAAATATGTTAAAAGTTTAATTGTAAGCAAATATGTTGTAAGCATACTTTCAATATATTCAAAGATGGTACATTTCTTTCTAAGTATATTTGTAATGTACTAATTTAAATATACTTAAAATACAATAAAGTATATTTATTTTTCACCAGGGCTAATCATATGGCTTTTTGCAGTTCTCTTGATGTAGCTTTCGTTGTTGCATTTTTACTTTAAACTTTTAAGTATATGTCAATAAACAAGTATAGGCCAAATATACTTAGACATTTCGGTCAGTATAGGTCAAGTATACTTTAGTACAATTTAAGTATATTTCTGAGAAGTACCTAAAGTACATTTTAGAGAAGTACATAAAAAGTTAACTGAAAGTATACTTTCTTATTTTAAGTTTAAAAGAAGTATACTTATAGCACACTTGAATAAACTTCTTTTTCGTAAGGGTACACATCCACAATTGTGCATCAGTGTCTTTTAGGAATCTTATTCAAGTTGTAGGCTTGTTAAAACTGGTCAGTTGTATCTGGCATTTACTATTTATTTATTATTTATGATCCGCGATCGAAACTGTGACCACAAACATTACTAACTTGTGAATTAAAGGCAATAAATCAGCTATGCCCTTACGAAAAAGAAGTTTATTGAAGTGTGCTATAAGTATTCTTCTTTTAAACTTAAAATAAGAAAGTATACTTTCAGTTTACTTTTTATGTACTTCTCTAAAATGTACTTTAGGTACTTCTTAGAAATATACTTAAATTGTACTAAAGTATACTTGACCTATACTGACCGAAATGTCTAAGTATATTTGGCCTATACTTGTTTACTGACATATACTTAAAGGTATAAAGTAAAAATGCAACAACAAAAGCTACATCAAGAAAGCTGCAAAAAGCCATATGAATAGCCCTGGTGAAAAATACATATACTTTATTGTATTTCAAGTATATTTAACTTTGCAATAGTACATTACAAATATACTTAGAAAGAAATGTACCATCTTTGATTATATTGAAAGTATGCTTACAACATATTTGCTTACAATTAAACTTTTAACATATTTCAAAATAATTATAATTTAGTATATTTTCTAAAAGTATACTTTAAAAAAATATACTTGGAGTTAAAGTTCTGTGCAATTTTTAAAGTATACTAATTTGAACTTATTTTAAAGTTTATTTTAGGTATACTTTATCTGTTAAAGTTATCATTATAATAATGCACTGACAGCATATTTATAAAATACATTATTTAGCATCCTTTAGAAACAGTATATTTTAAGTAAATTTTGAAAGTATATGTAGTGTACAAATGTATATTATCTTTATGGAGAATCTTTAGTGTTAGTAAACTAGTAAGTTATTAATTTTGTGCTGCAGGTATACTTGCAAGTATTCTTTTACTATACTTTTAGTTAACTAGTGTACTCATACTGAAAGTATACATGCAAGTGTTCTGTTAGTGTACTCTTAGTAAACTAGTAAGTTACTAATTGTGTGCTGCAGGTATACTTGCAAGTTTTCTTTTACTATACTTTTAGTTAACTAGTAGTTTACTACTCAACTTTACTTTAAGTGAACTTAACATCATACTATAAATATTAATATATTGCACTTAAAGTACAATACAATGTGTATTAATTTTTTTACTTGTACCTTTTAATTGTACTTTCAATTTGAAGCTAAATCTTTCGTATGCTATCAGTGAGCTAATCAAACAAAAAATAATAAATACTAAAATTATATATATATGAAATAAAAATGGGACACTAGAGTGGGACACTGTAGAAATTGTAAAAAAGGAATGGAATAATTTACAAATCTCATAAACTTATATTTTATTCACAATAGAATATAGGCTATCTCTGCCCATCTTGACTTCTGAGAGACACTGCTACACTTTTTATACTCAATCATGTTGCCAATTAAGTTGCAAATTGGTCCTTTAGTTGTTCCTTATATGTACATTTAACTTTTATACTCTTATTGCTACCTGTCCCAACTTTTTGGGAATGTGTAGCTCTCATAAAATCCAAATTGAGCCAATATTTGGCATGACATTTCAAAATGTCTCACTTTCAACATTTGATATGTTATTTATATTCTATTGTGAATAAAATATAAGTTTATGAGATTTGTAAATTATTCCATTCCTGTTTTACTCACAATTTCTACAGTGTCCCAACTGTTTCTGATTTGAGGTTGTATATATATCTATATATATGGCTGAACCCCCTGAAAATTAACTTTCGTTCTGGACTCCATTTCCCATAATCCCGCATGCCTGGACTGATTGGTCTGCCACCTGAAACACATTGGACAGCCTATATAAACTCTCTGGAAACATTCAGTCAGTGCAAAGTCTTGATTTGTACTGGCTGTCATTGCTGACCCTTTTGCCTGTTTCATGACTACGAGATTTGCCTGCCCTACATTGCTGTGTTTGCTGTTGTTTAACCTTGCCTGTTGGAATATGAGTGTGTTTAATAAAAACCTGCAGATGGATCCTCAGTGTCAAAGTGCTTTGTTACACAAGCAGTATACAATAAGTAACCTACTAGTTTACTAAGAGTACACTAACAGAACACTTGCATGTACACTTTCAGTATATGACTAGTAAACTATTAGTTAACTAAAAGTATATTAAAAAAACACTTGGAAGTATACCTGCAGCACACAATAAGTAACCTACTATTTTACTAAGAGTACACTAACAGAACACTTGCATGTACACTTTCAGTATATGACTATTAAACTACTAGTTAACTAAAAGTATATAAAAAAAACTTGGAAGTATACCTGCAGCACAAAATTAGTAACCTACTAGTTTACTAAGAGTAATCTAACAGAACATTTGCATGTACACTTGAAGTATAAGTCTAGAAAACTACTAGTATACTCATGAGTTCACTTGCAGTACAAATGAAGAACTAATTGTGCACTAGTTGTACACTTAAAGTTGACTACTCTTACACTTATAGTACACTTAGAAGTATACTTCTATATACTAAAAGTGGGCCAATTTAGTCCCAAGCGGTATTCAAGCAGTACACTTACAAGTTTACTACTAGAACATAAATGTTAGTACACTTACTACATAAAGTATACTTAAAACTATACTCCAACATTACTTAAGTATACTTAATATAATGAACTTGAAGTATACTTCTTTTTCGTAAGGGTGCCTTCACAAAAACAACTTTTTATTTAAATGTTTTAATGTGTTGACACATACGACTTTATTTGAATGTTTCATTGATACAATAAATGCGTAGTGATGTCATTTCTTGCTGACGTCAGAAGGAACCGGTGAATCGGCTTTTTGAACAGGTTCAATTAGCCAAACTGTCCGAAAAGAGCCAGTTTGCGGAAATGAATCGGACTTTGCATCACTATAATAATGTTGGCCTTTTCTACATCACCAATCCCAAAAAGTAGTCCAAGAAAAGAGATTTACGTTGGACACGATAACTGGCGTAATCTTTACTTTGGGGTTTGTACCTTTTGCATATCGTTAACTAATACACACCTACACAGCAAAGGAAATGTAAAATCGTAAATCGGATAATTGGTGCTCTTTAAAGTTGCAATTTATAACGTTTGCCTTGGCAGTATATCGACATCTCTGTTGAAACTTAAATTGTAGGTCACTTTCAAACATATAATTACGTGGGCTGACATCAAACTGACATTTCATGCGTAATTGTACCCAACATCTCAACCTGTACATTTTATTTTAAGGTTATTGTTGTGAGTCAGGTTAAGGTAATGTACTTGCTCAATAACTTCATTTTTTGTTTACATCAAGAGCAATGTCAAGACACAATTCTTATTCCAGGTAGTAAAGCAACACATTCCTACATGTCAGCATGAAGTCAACAAGAAAGGATCAGGAGTTTAGCTGTAAATTTGTATATGGGGGAGTTTGTGGCGCAATCCTTCATAATGCCGTCATGATTCATACTTTGAGCTGGCTGTATGGGGATGCATTGTAAAGCTATGAATAAAACCAGAGGGTTGATCTACAGCAGAGTTATATAGTAAAGTGGCAAGTGGAAGCAATTATAGTACAGTAGTTGTTTGATTACATATGCCAGCTATGCGTTTATTTACAGTATACACAGAGGAAACCCAAGCACAGGTGTAACCCATATACAAACTGTGAGATATTCCAGTTCTGGAAGTTTAAGTCACTGATTTATTGGTTTATTTTCTCAGATGGTATTTCTGTTATTTGTTTAAAGGGCTGGCTCGGATTTTAACTGGCATGTAATTGAGAGCACAGTATGATTTGCTTACTAGGGTCAAAAGAATAGATCTAATGGACAAAAGTATAGAGTAGACCGGGGCTAGTTGTCACAATTTAAGCTGCTTTGAGTTACTTTTTAAAGCTAATTTATGTATACATCTAAAGTACTGACTACAAAAAAAGTGATTGATAATTTCTATTCTTACTGCACAGGAAATCCAATATACAGTTTACTGAATACACCTTTGTGACAACATGCCCCAACCCCAATATATATACACACACACACTCACCTAAAGGATTATTAGGAACACCATACTAATACTGTGTTTGACCCACTTTCACCTTCAGAACTGCCTTAATTCTACGTGGCATTGATTCAACAAGGTGCTGAAAGCTCCCGTTCCTCCACATCCCAAAGATACCCTATTGGGTTGAGATCTGGTGACTGTGGGGGCCATTTAAGTACAGTGAACTCATTGTCATGTTCAAGAAACCAAATTTAAATGATTCGAGCTTCGTGACATGGTGCATTATCCTGCTGGGAGTAGCAATCAGAGGATGGGTACATGGTGGTCATAAAGGGATGGACATGGTCAGAAACAATGCTCAGGTAGGCCGTGGCATTTAAACGATGCCCAGTTGGCACTAAGGTCCTAAAGTGTGCCAAGAAAACATCCCCAACACCATTACACCACCACCACCAAAAGCCTGCACAGTGGTAACAAGGCATGATGGATCCAAGTTCTCATTCTGTTTACGACAAATTCTAACTCTACACTCTAAAAACAGATGTGTTAAAAACATCACATTCTGTGTTGTAACTAACACATCTCTGTGTTATTATTGGAACAACACATTTTGTGTTATTTTTAACACAACTTAATAACTTGTGTTGTCCCTTTTATTATTTTTCCACGAAATAACACAGAAATGTGTTAAATGGCACGACACAAACTATGTGTAAAAAATTAACACATAATTTTTTAGAGTGTACCATTTGAATGTCTCAACAGATATCGAGACTCATCAGACCAGGCAACATTTTTCCAGTCTTCAAATGTCTAATTTTGGTGATCTCGTGCAAATTGTAGCCTCTTTTTCCTATTTGTAGTGGAGATGAGTGGTACCCGGTGGGGTCTTCTGCTGTTGTAGCCCATCCGCCTCAAGGTTGTGCATGTTGTGGCTTCACAAATGCTTTGCTGCATACCTCGGTTGTAACAAGTGGTTATTTCAGTCAAAGTTGCTCTTCTATCAGCTTAAATCAGTCGGCCCATTCTCCTCTGACCTCTAGCATCAACAAGGCATTATCGCCCACAGGACTGCCACATACTGGATGTTTTTCCCTTTTCACACCATTCTTTGTAAACCCTAGTAATGGTTGTGCTTGAAAATCCCAGAAACTGAGCAGATTGTGAAATACTCAGACCAGCCCGTCTGGCACCAACAATCATGCAACGATCTAAATTGCTTAAATCACCTTTCTTTCCCATTCTTACATTTAGTTTGGAGTTCAGGAGATTGTCTTGTCCAGGACCACACCCCTAAATGCATTGAAGCAACTGCCATGTGATTGTTTAATTAGATAATTGCATTAATGAGAAATTGAACAGGTGTTCCTAATAATCCTTTAGGTGAGTGTACATACATACATATATTGTATATCTGCACTGTAAGTCGCCTTGAATTAAAGCATCTGCTAAATGTATAAATGTACATGAAGGTCTACAAAAACTGCTGAATAAGTGTATGAACATAAATGCATTTCTGAAGTCCTCTGACTTTATGGCACACAGCATGCAATAGCAAGAAAAGGATTTTCACATTATAAATGCTGTTTACATCTGCAGACACAGCACTTACATCACCGGAAAGACTGTATTATGAGCACATTCTGAACAACGTGAACTCTTTAGATCAATGGGAAACAGCCATCGCTTTGGTCATTTAATTTGAAAGGGTACTTTGTGGTCTTCTGTAGCGTGTCTGATGAAATGTTTACATGCTCATTCGCACTTGAGTCTGTTCCTGATTTTGATGTCTAGGTCTGAATCATTGAACACAACGGATTGATTACTAAAACGGCTGACAGTGATGTTGAATGTTATTCTCTCGCTCAACACCATTGCTTTTGTCTAGTTTGGCAACTTCTAAAAACTAAATCTAACGTTGCACTTCCCTTTTCTAGAGACAGCTGCACAGGTTCAACTACTTCCAAATGTCTTTTGATCTTGTTGACACCTTTAGGTTTTTAGTACTCCCAAAACATGTTCAAGACTAGATGACTCATTTTCATTTTTGTGCCCTGATTAAAAGCATGTTGGTTCACTTGGCGGCCATCTTGGTTACACCCCCAGTCAGTTACAGTGATGGAAATACTCCAGTTTGTTTGTAAAGGGAATAATCAAAATCTCAGAGACTGCTTTTAAAGCTTCTATGCCAAGTCAACAATATTTGAAGAGTTTGGTTCCAAAATGAGATTACCTTCGTTAAAATTGAATTTTTTGATTGTGCATTCCAATTAATATCAATCAGTCCTTCCTCCGAAGTTTTTTGTGATTTTTGCGGGCAAATATCCTTGATCTTGCGGCACGTTTAAAAAAAAAAAATGCAATGGAATATGCGGGATATTTATGTAGTTCTATGCAGTGAAACTTCGGGAACTTTTAAATATTGGGGTAACTTGCAAAAACCGTTTGCAGCTTTTGCATGATGTTCACGTCACATAATCATGTCACTTCATAACGCTCCCATGGCAACAGGGGACATGGCTGCACTGTTGAAAAATTTTTCAACTTTCTGCTAAGACATATGTGATTTTTGTTACGAAAATGCGGGGATTATGAAATATTTCCCCATATTTTGCGCACGGAAATCTGCAGTTTATTCTGCAAAAGTGCGGCATATTTGAAAAATGCGGGAAAAAATGCGTAATCACATTTTTCTGGAGGCACTGGTTTGTTTTGATTTAAGCCTCCATAACTAATAAAATACAGATAAGTAACTCAATAAACACAACAAAAACATGATGATAAACCTGTTTTGACAAAAATTTAATATTGGAGTTTTGGAACCAAACTCTTCATTTATATAATGTAAGTATATGTAAATAATCCAAAGACCCTACACAGGGGTTGTTGGTTGTTATGAGCACAACAAATATAAGATAAAGTGAATCGAGCCGTTTTATCCACCTTCAAATTTAATATTTGGTAGGGTGACCATACGTGTCATTTTACCCGGACATGTCCTGGCTAAGATTTCGGGTGTGTCCTCTGGAAGTCGCATTTATCGACCGCGTAAGTCATTGAGGTACTCGCACTTTAATTAAAAACATTACAAAATTAAGATTTATTTCTCTTAAACAATACAATCATTATAGTTTTATTCTTACCATGAAATGTAATGGTTGCTTTTATGAAATAGAACCTGAAATATTCAACCTCAATGATGTATGCGGTCGACCAATGTAGGGCTGCAAAACGATTAATCATGACTAATCGTTTGCAGAACAAACAAATCATATATGTGTGTGTACTGTGTATAATAATTATATATAAATACACACATGCATGTATTATTTTAAGAAAAAATATCTATTTAAATATTAAGTAAACAAAAACTTTTATTATGCAAACAATTAGTCATGATTAATCGTTTTGCATCCCTAGACCAATGCGACTTCCGGAAGACACACATGAAATACTGGCCAAGATGTGTCTGGAAAAATGGCACATATGGTCACCCTAATATTTGGTATGTTCCTCTTTTGCAGCACATCTCTCTGGCATAGTGTCAATATTTTTCCATCATTAATGTTATCTCATGCCTTCTGCAACTCCTTGGCTTTCCTTTGAATGTCCATGTGCAGTATATTTTCCAAATCACCCCAAAATTGCTCGATGGGGTTGAGGTTTGGACTTTGACGGAGCGAAGAAGGAAAATGACCTAAATCTCCTTATGATGGCTCTATATTCTATGGTTCATATTGATGACCTTTAGGATATTTTCCCATGATGCACGACTTTAAGTACATGTAATCTTCTGAAATGCCCAGATATACTAGAAAACTGCAATGATTTAAAATGACAATGTCTGTTCTCCCTAAAGCAAACCTTCTTACAACTCTTAGCAGCAAAGGATGCCTGTGCTAAGGGGTCAGTAATACGTTGAGGGCAGCCAGACCGAGACCCCTTTGAGACCGTACAATGCCTTTGAGTCAATTAGCTCCTTTAATCAAAAGGCAGTACCGTCTTTCCTATGGCCACCCCACTGTGTATTGTTTTTTCAACAAGTGGCCTGTCTTAGATTAAAGGCACCTTGAAAGAAACGTGCTTTCTAACAACATGAATGTAAAATCTGTGTTTAAACTTGTGCTGTGATCAAAGCCAGACTTTATTTACATCTATGCACATGCTGTACCCTCATCACAGGCCATCACATGACAACAACAATAATCACCACATTTTAAGCATCTGTGTGTTAAGCAAATAATGGACCACTGGCTAAAAGCATCCTTAAAATGCATCTGCCCTGCATCAGCACATTTTAGCGGTTATGCCAAGCACCAGCGCAGACTGCTGGTTTCACAGAGAAGATTGACAGAACTTCTTCAGTTCTCTCTGTCTCCAAGACAGGGGCTATACCTCCCCCTTCTCTAAAGTCATCTTTGGCTGTATACTCTCTATTGCTGAATACATCCCTGTAATCTTGCAATTGTCTCCTCTAGTTTTTCAAAAAGATCTCAATAATGTATCAAACTGTGATAACATTTGTAAGAGGCCAGAGAAGTTCAAATTCCTCTCCTTGATGCAAATGAGAAATGAAAAGCGAGAAGGTGACGTAATCTGACAGATTCGGAGGGTGGAGGGTTTACAGTTTACTGTTGTCACCTGCAACAAAATGCAGCGCTAAACTATTTTACAAGTTTGTTAATACTGTTTTGTGTTTATTATTAGTAATAATAGTATTGCAGTATTATTTGTAGGGGTGACCCCGAATAGTCGAAGATTCGATGCATCGATAGGAGAAGCCTGATTCGACTACCAATCTCACAGTCGAATCGTCGCAGATGTGTTATGAAATGAGGATCATTGAATTTTGGCCGTGGGTGCACACATTATCTGATCTCACATATAACATCTTTCTCACAATATATTAATATACTGCATATTATAGCAATGCTGACATCGCGGGCACGCGCGTCGAATTTCTGGGTCGAAGAATCTGTTTCAGCCCACGCAGTACTTTTAAATGTGTGTCATGCAATATCCACTTTTCGCCGCAAGGTTGTAGTATGTTTTTACTAAATACGACAATAAATAGGTCAAGTCCGACCACCGGAAGCGTTTGATATTTTTAACTTTCAACTCGGAGGTGTTTTTGATTCACAGCAACTGTTTAAACATTTGTGTCAGTTTTAACCGGGCGGTGTGCTTCCACTAAGCTCTGGTCTCTAATGAAAGGTAGATGGACCCAAATAAATATCTTTTATCTTGGTCCTGAAACATTTTACTCTGAGTCTATGGTGGAGAAGGTATTTAAATAAACCGCGGAAATTTGGTAGTCACGTATCTATTAATAGACTACAGTGAACGCTCTGTCAGAACGTCCACTGCAGGAATCGTTCTAAAAACCATAGTTACCATGGGTCTGATGCACATTCCAACTAAAGTTTGATGCCCATTCCAACTAAAACAGTAAATGTTTATAATTTATTTTGAAAGTACTAACAAAATTCTACCTTCTGTTAAAATTTCATGCAAATATCTGATAAAATGAGAGAGTTACAAGCAAAAACTTGTGAATAAGCAGCATTTCGGTCACACACATTCCATAGACATCCATATATAACTTTTCCCCCTGATTTCTAATATTAAAAATATCATAACTTTCTCAATACTCAACAGATTTTTACAATCCTTGTTTCTTTGCAAATGGTAATGTCTGCTCTGTCTAGTCATGTGATAAATTTAGAGTTTTGGGATTTTTGAAAATTTTGTCATCATACCTACATATTATGATAATGCTGCAAATAATATGTGAAGTAGCAGCTTTCAATAAATATTTTTAAAATGCTTTAATAAATCCAACAACCCCTGTGACCGGGCTACACGTCCATAAGAGGTTTCTATGTTAATAAACCATTGCCTCTTTGTTTCTACATTTAAAAGAAAAAGCTGGCAAATTATATTATGCCTTTCGTTCTTTTAATAATTTCTATATTTTATTTTATTTATAAATCACTTTGGGTTATCTGATTTAACTATTTGGCTTGTGTTTTGTTCCGTGCACTTGAGGCATTTTGCATATTTGTTCTGCACTTTGTTACTTTTGACCTTATTTTATTAACAAAATTGTATTTATTATAAACGTAAATTCTGATCTAATTTAAGTATGTAAATTTTGGATAGCTTTTCGTTGTATCGATGTTGCGCTATTGCGTGCTGGCGCATGCAATTTAGCCGAACAGGCTAGGTGCTCTGCGTCTCATATTTAGGAGTTCATCAAACTAAACATTAAAAAACGGATGTTTTTCGACGAGTATAAGTTTTTAAAATGTATTGAAAACAGAGTGGTTATCTTCAAAAGTCAAAAGTTAAACTACAAAACAGGTAAGCCGTTTTTTTTTCGGTGATGAAACGGAAACTAGTATCTGCACCGAACCTATTTCTGCCTGACACGAATGTCTTTCTTGTGATTTAATATTATTGTCGGTCGGTGTTCACTTTCAAATGATAGCAAAGAGATTCCTGAAATAAATAATATCATCCGGTCTTTCTGTATCTAAAGTTAATACAGAGATGATCAAAGTCAAAGCAAGCAAGCACGTATTTCTGTGCTAAATAATAACGCGTAGTGTCTATAAAATCATTAATTTCAGTGTTTTTCTTGATTTAAATTAACGTTTTGTATATATGCTTATATACAACGAATTGTATATAAAGATTAGTTTTTATAATTTACAGTCACAATCACAAATTATTTGTCATTTCTCATTTGTCGGTTTTTTTTGGTCATGACTGCTTTGATGCGCTTAATCTCCAAATTAAATAAAAACACTTAATTGTAGCCGGAGTTTCCAAAGCAGGAACACCTTTGTTATTTTTTTAGGTTTATTTATCAAAATTTATTTTTGTGTGATGGTCTGTAGATCGTGGCTTTAAAATGTTATGAGGAATAATTAAGCAAATGTTGCCTTACATTTTACCTAAAAAAAAAAAAAAAAGAATATATATATATATATATATATATATATATATATATATATATATATATATATTCTTTTTTTTTTTTTAGGTAAAATGTAAGGCAACATTTGTTTGTTTTTGATTATATATATAAATGCATCATCAGTTTTGTCTTCTTTTATTACTTGAAAGACAGTTTTGGTCACTTTATCAGAAAGTTGTTTATGTGTGCTGCTTGTGAAAGAAAATAAAAGTTACCTGGCCCCTTCCCATGCACACAAACATAGATGATTCGACTATCGGTCGACTATGGAAAGATTCGACAATTCTGATTCGAATATGTAAATCCTTAGTCGAGGACACCCCTAATTATTTGTTTGTGTCAGAACAAACGGTCAAAAAATGGTCCGTAGCTGTAATTACACCATTGCACCTAAAGATCCATATGTGACCCTAGACCACAAAACCACCCAACATATGAGGGTAACTAGTCATAAGTGTAAATTTTCTGAAATTTAGATAAACAAATCATCTGAAAGTTGAATAAATAAGCTTTCCATTGATGTATGGTTTGTTAGGATAGGACAATACTTGACCGAGATACAACTATTTGAACTATTTTGTGCGGTTATAACTATTGCTTATACACTTTTTTCTACCACATCTTTTCCTTCCCTTCGCATTTCTATTAATGTGCTTGGACACAGAGCTCTGTGAACAGCCAGCCTCTTTTGCAATGACCTTTTGTGTCTTGCCCTCCTTGTGCAAGGTGTCAATGGTCATCTTTTGGACAACAGTCAAGTCAGCAGTCTTCCTCATGATTGTGTACCCTACAGAACTAGACTGAGAGACCATTTAAAGGCTTATGCAGGTGTTTTGGGTTTATTAGCTGATTAGAGTGTGGCACCAGGTGTCTTCAATATTGAACCTTTTCATAATTCTAACTTTGGACTATTTTTTGACAAATTTTTCTGACTGTATGCATTTGAGACAAAAGGGTCAGGGGCTTGATTGTTATACCGCTCTATATTCTTACACTGTATGTCAACAATCTCATTAGTGCCTATTTCTGTTATTCTTAAAAAAACAGAAGTAAAGCATCAGACAAGGTTGATCTCTTTTAAGGGCGATTCACATTTCGCATCATTTGCGCGCTCAAGTTAGTTATGTTAAATGTAGGCGCGCTGGTTTTTTCAGGCGCGTTTGCACCGCATCGAGTTATTAACATCTCAACTTTCAGAATGCTGCAAGCGCACCGCAGGTCATGTGACAAGAACCAACCGACAGTCGCGTCTTCCGCACGGTTTTAGACGCAAAATGTGAACCGCCCCTTAAGATCTCTTTCAAGTTTGTGATCCATAAATGGGCAATCATTAAGACTCATAAATTGGCCTTTACATCTACTGGAAGTCCTGGGTCCACATCCACTTTCATTTGATGGAAACAGCATTTAAGCCATTAAGTCACTAGGTCCGAACTTTCATGTTTGGTGGAGCTATCACTAAATTAAAACCTCATTCACAGAGCATGTTAATCCCAGAAAAGACCAATAAAACTGACAGCATGCCTAAACACATTCGTAATTGATTCTGGGATCGCTTTAACATTTATGGAACACGTCCTGTGTGCATGAACAATGGCATAAACAATGCCGTAAAAGGCGTGTCGTAGTAAGGGCGTATGTGTCATTGCTCCTTGACATGGGGGTTTAAATGCAGATAAACATTCACAACGAGAAATGTCTGCAGAGTGGAATGAAGCAGAAATCAGGGAGCTCCTCAATATCCACCGCTATAGGTCATGATCAAATCAGAAAATAAATGCATGCACTTGGTTTCTAGATAATAAGCAAACCTAAGATGCCGTGGACAAAAAACAACAAGTGCAAGATGACAGATACAATACAGGATGGGTGTGTATGCACGCACAGATTCCAGAAAATCATTGACAGTGTGAATGAACCAAAATCAAACTATCCTCTGACAAAATTTCCATGTATTTTCCGTAATCTGTGTGTAAAAAGGGCTTAAGAGAACACTGTGCAGCATTCAGCAACATAATGACATCAAACTAGGTCAGGAGACAGACATGATACAACGAACTCAAGAACACTGACCCATTAGATCACTGATAAAACATATATTTATATACAGACATCAGATATCCGTAAACCATGCAGAAAATACATCATGTACTCACATATTTTCCCAATTTGTTCACAATAGAATGCAGTACAGTATGATTTCCTAACTGAGTAGGTCAAATAGTTCAGAGGTCTGTATCTAGTCCCAGTCTGAAAAGTGATTGTGTGTGGAAATACAATTGAGATTCTCTCTTTAACTCTAAACACTATGAAGAGTCTGTATATTTAGTACTCTTTTCAACGAAACGACGAATCGCAACGTGAGATCACTTATCTTTACAGAAACAATCTGCATGCAAGATAAATTTTCTCTAGTAAATATTTTGCTTTCCAAAAAACATGCCTTTGTGAGAAATCTCCAAATAAAGGGATTTTCCAGTCCTGCAAGAGGTCTCTTTTTAAATACATACACACTGATAATCAACTTGGATTTGGATTTTCAACTTTTAATTTTTTATCTTGACTAGTGATGAGTTGCTGTAACTTATAAAATAAAGTTAAGCTAATTCAAACATGAGTGAATTCATGGACCATCTGTTGCATATTCTGCACAAAAAAGGCAAGTGCTGGCTGAAATCACTCGTTCAAATCTGATTGGCCGTGCTTCTGCGCGATTCGGGATGCACTGGTTTTCATCAATCTGCTGGGAAATTAAGTTGTGTTTATATGGTTTGTGAGGTTCATGACATTTAATTTTTCAGATATTCAAGTGTTTTGTCTGAGACATTTAAAAGGCATTTAGACTGACAGCAATTAAATCGCTTAAGGTCGCCAAGTCCCTGTACACTCGGTTCCGTATTCAACTGTATCAAGGGATGAATCGAGTTTAAATGTCTAGACTCCCATTGCTGATCTCCACATTGTGTACTGAGTATTTAAGTAAAGTTTAATAAATGTATACATGAAATAAACTTTTCCATCAACTTCTTTTTTCTGCTCAATTTTATTGATCTTAGCTAGTGACATCTTTTTTGTTATGCCAAGTAGGGATACCAGTACACTTGACTGCTTTAAGAGTAGTAAACACTCTTTGTGCACTGACAAGTACTGTAAAGTGTGGACATAGCTGGACGATTCAGAAATTCTCTGTTCAAAGGGTGCGTAAAATACTTGGCAAGCAACTTTCCATCCTGGCATCTATTACTTTACAATCTGCCTGTGAAATGTACCAGTGTGTAACACGATCAGCTTTTTTGCATGCCTTTCTCTGCGACCGATGAAAGAAAAAGAGCATGCCATTGAAACGGGACCAAAATCATGTTCTTTGTACAAAAAAATAAACAAGAACAGGTGTTATTTACAATCCTACTTTAAACATGCTTATCAGATAAGTGAAAAGGGCTTCGCCCTTTCCATAAAGTCGTGATGTAAATACTTCAACATTTATGTTTGGACAACTGCTAATTTTATGTTTAGAGTATAATTTTATGATCTGTAACCCAGCTAAGACAGTTAAGTGCCCATTTGTAAAACAAAAGACATACCACATGAGGAGAACAGCTATCTCTCCTAATTTTTAACTGGGACACTTTAAATCTTGTTACACTCCTAGCCATGCGTGATGCCACAGGTTTTGCAGACAAAACATTAGTCTTTCCATATGCCAAAGGGTCAAACTTTGATTGGTTAGCCAGGTCCAGCTATCTTCTTCATGAAAATGTCATAATTCACTTAGCTGAATAAAAAAATATATTACTTTATGATGGCCATTGAAAAGTAGCAGTATTCGGACATTACTAAATTACATTTGACAATATTTTCTGTCATGTTTAATGTACACTCACCTAAAGGATTATTAGGAACACCTGTTCAATTTCTCATTAATGCAATTATCTAATCTACCCATCACATGGCAGTTGCTTCAATGCATTTAGGGGTGTGGTCCTGGTCAAGCTCCTGAACTCCAAACTGAATGTCAGAATGGGAAAGAAAGGTGATTTAAGCAATTTTAAGCGTGGCATGGTTGTTGGTGCCAGACGGGCCGGTCTGAGTATTTCACAATCTGCTCAGTTACTGGGATTTTCACACACAATCATTTCTAGGGTTTACAAAGAATGGTGTGAATAGCAGACTCAAGCTTTTAGGAGAGCAACTTTGACTGAAATAACCACTTGTTACAACCGAGGTATGCAGCAAAGCATTTGTGAAGCCACAACACGCACAATCTTGAGGCGGATGGGCTACAACAGCAGAAGACCCCACCGGTACCACTCATCTCCATTATAAATTGTAAAAAGAGGCTACGATTTGCACAAGCTCACCAAAATTGGACAGTTGAAGACTGGAAAAATGTTGCCTTGTCTGATGAGTCTCAATTTCTGTCACATTCAGATGGTAGAGTCAGAATTTGGCGTAAACAGAATTAGAACATGGATCCATCATGCCTTGTTACCACTGTGCAGGCTTTTGGTGGTGGTGGTGTAATGGTGTGGGGGATATTTTCTTGGCACACTTTAGGCCCCTTAGGGCCAATTGAGCCTGTATGAGCCTTTTCAATCTGGTTTCCGCCCGTTTCATAGCACAGAGACTGCCCTACTACGCATAGTCAACGATCTTCTTCTGTCTGTGGACTCCGGCTCACTTAATATTCTCATCCTTCTCGATCTTAGTGCTGCATTTGACACAATAAATCACAATGTCTTAATCTCCCGTCTGTCTGCTATTGGTGTTTCTGGCAAAGCCCTAAATTGGTTCCAATCATACCTCACAAACAGGAAGCAATTTGTTGCACTTGGTTCACATAAGTCTTCCCAGTCCTCAGTCACTCGTGGTGTCCCTCAGGGTTCTGTTCTCGGGCCACTCCTTTTTCTCATATACATCTTCCCTATTGGTCAGATTATTCGCAGCCACGGTCTAAATTTCCACATCTATGCAGATGACATTCAACTCTATCTTACCACCACTTCACCCTCTGATCCCCCCCCGCACTCACTCACTGACTGTCTTTCTGATTTAAAAACATGGATGCAAAACAACTTTCTTAAACTAAACACAGATAAAACTGAAATTCTGCTGGTTGGCCCTAAAAGCATGCTCACCAAACCATACACCTTCACCCTTAATATTGATGATTCACCTGTTCACTCTACCGCGACTGTCAAAAACCTTGGGATTACATTTGACTCCACTCTCAGTTTTGACCATCATATCAAATCAGTCACAAAAACTGCCTTCTTTCACCTCCGTAACATTGCCCGCCTTCGACCCTTCCTTCCTGTCAGTGATGCACAGACCCTGGTTCACTCCTTCGTCATGTCCCGCTTAGACTACTGTAACTCACTTTTCCTCGCTCTCCCCACCAAATCCCTTCAAAGATTGCAATATATTCAAAACTCTGCAGCCAGGCTACTTACACATACAAAAAGATCTGCCCATATCACCCCCATTCTCCATCAGCTTCACTGGCTACCAGTTTCATCCCGGATCACATACAAAGTACTACTACTCACCTTCAAAGCCCTCCATAACCTTGCTCCTCCATACATTTGCAACCTCTTAAATTCTTACACTCCCCCCCCCGCTTGCTCAGATCATCTGACCAACACCTCCTTCTCATTCCCCGCACTAGACTTTCCACCGTTGGTGGTAGGTCTTTCAGCGCCCAGGCACCAAAACTCTGGAACTCCCTCCCACAACCTCTACGTGACAGTACTTCTCTTCCTTTCTTTAAAACCCATCTTAAGACATTTCTGTTTAACGAGCACTTCTCTCCACACATTTCATAGTCTGTTAACTAAATGTTTGTTGTTTTGTTAGTTGTATTCAATTTCTTTGTTTCATGTGTAATGTTTATCTGACTGTGTGTTTCTATTTCAATGTAAAGCGACCTTGGGTTTGAGAAAGGCGCTATATAAAATAAACTTATTATTATTATATTATTAATTGGGTATCGTTTAAATGCCACAGCCTACCTGAGCATTGTTTCTGACCATGTCCATCCCTTTATGACCACAATGTATCCATTCTCTGATGGCTACTTCCAGCAGGATAATGCACCATGTCACAAAGCTCGAATCATTTCAAATTGGTTTCTTGAAAATGACAATGAGTTCACTGTACTAAAATGGCCCCCATAGTCACCAGATCTCAACCCAATAAAGCATCTTTGGGATGTGGAGGAAGGTGAGCTTCGTGCCCTGGATGTGCATCTCACAAATCTCCATCAACTGCAAGATGCTATCCAATCAATATGGGCCAACATTTCTTAAGAATGCTTTTAGCACCTTTTTGAATCAATGCAACGTAGAATTAAGGCAGTTCTGAAGGCGAAAGGGGGTCAAACACAGTATTAGTATGGTGCTCCTAATAATCCTTTAGGTGAGTGTATCTGCTCTATTTACTTTCACCTTTTATGGGAATAGGGATGATGCAATGCTCAATATTGCAGGTGTGTCAACGAAAGTCCCACCTTTTAATTTAAAGAACCAATCATTAATAAAGACTGAAGATTTTAGCATGTGATTTTTTAGTGAAATCTGTCTCTATTTAAATAGATATGACTTTAGTCTTGCATGCCTGAAGGCATTGCGAACATGGCCGCCTAGTAGGGTGACTTACCTAAAGCGTCTTTATAAAAGCTGTGTCTGGCTGAAAAGATAAGCAATGATGTTTGGATGAGGAGACATGTGGACTTAATGTTAGGGCAATTTTCTATAAGGAAATTCATGGTAATTGTAGTAATAGTCTCAGTCCCTGTTAAACTTACATTTTTAAGTTTATTTAACTTGAAATTACAATACTAGTGAGGTATAAAATATAAAAATAACTTGAGCTAATTCTAAACCTTATTTTTTATAATTAATAGCAACTACACTAGTCAAGAAAGTTTAAAGGAATTGTAAATTCAAGTTGATTAAACTTAAAAGTTTAAGTGCAACAAGGATTTATTTTACAGTGTGGAAAAGGTCAAATTCAACTATTTACTTCATACTGCCGACTTAAAATAAAAGTTTAGATCACTGTTTAACTTCATTGTATGGAAAAAACAACTCAAATGTTCGACACAATATCTTGTAATGTGTTCCACAGAAGAAAGTAAGCCATACTGTATGAATCTGCACAAGTAGGGGAGAGCGGGGTAAGTTGTCACAAGTGAAAACTCTCTATTCAACAGTCTACAACTCCGTAATGACATAAGATATGAAGATATGAATACATCATATGTGCCTAAGACTTTCTTCTTTCATTTGGTATGAGATTTATACCTTTGTGATGAACGGTGCTCAGTAAATGTTAGATAGTGTGAAAAGTGTGACAACTTACCCCGCTCTCCCCTATTAGTATTATTCTATTGAATGATAAAAATCTTTAAGTTCAGGTTTTCTTTATTAATAATGTGCATGTCAAATATGCACTTAAATAAAATGTATACTTTACCGTGACTAATTTATTACACACTGTGACATGGACATTAATGTCCATATAATTTAATTTCTTTCTATAAGATGCTTCATGTGGTTTCAATGGCAAAACTCACCTCTTAACCTTTCATGTCATTCATACATGTTATTGTATCTGTTCTTCCTTGTTTAGCATAGACCTTTGCAGCACAAAAACATTAAATAATCGCCATCTAACACTAGAATATAATGTTACAGCATATGTTACCCATTTATGAGATCTAAATTTATTTAACCACAGCTAAACCTGTATTATCTATGGACTTCACAATTTTACATGCTTCTAGGTTTGAAAAGGTCATATCATGCCCGAATTGAATTTTCCTCTTCTGGAATAACAAAGTTTGATGTTCTATAAAAACATTCTTTGCCTTCAGACCTTAAAACTTCCGTCCCAGGCCAAAAACACTTTTTATTGAGCAGCAATTCTGCGTTTTTTTTCTGATCAGACTAAAAATGTTACTTTTTGCTGAATAAAATATGATGAAAAAATGTACATACATGCAACCAAAACACTCGTTCATAAATAACTCTCTGTAAAAACATTATACATTTCCAATAATTTGCGGGAGATCGTCTTTTGGCAGCGTAAAAAAAACGGAAATACAAAACGCTCAACCTTGTGCAACAATTTAAACAGTCTGTGTTACAACTAACCCCATGTTAGTTTTTCCCCCGCGCACCCCTACTATTAAATGTGCCAAATTTCTATATAAAAAATGGTCCCAAGCTCTAACTGTACCGATTAGGTACAGATATGTATAAATTTGGCACCAATATGTCCCTTTGAGGTCCTAAAATGAACTCTTTAGATGCAAAGGTGTACTTTTTGACAGGGTGCCGCCCCAGTTACAGCTAGGGACTTTTTGTTCTGACAGTGTAAAGTATTACAAAACTTTTATTCCAAGCATGATTACCGAAGGGATTATAAAGGCGCAGGCGAGCGAGCTGTCTTTTTAGATTATAGATTGTGTCAGGTTTATATTCAGTCTCTGCTCTCTTACATAAGTTTACATACTGATTGACCTTACAGAGTTTCGAGAAAGATTTGAAAAATCGTCAAAAATAAACTTCTTAGGGCATTGAAAGTATTCTAAGTGATTTATAGCCTCGTGTAAGATGTAATTTTCTTCACAACAAGCCTGGAGGCGCATTACGGTAAAAATGAATGAACTGACAAGTTACGGAAGTTTCACGGAGATTAATTTGTTCAGATTTTGCTCTTGGACTCTGCCCAAGGGCAATGGAGAGTACATTTGCAAGTTAGTAACCTGTATGGATTGCATTAAAGACTTATTAGACGGGGCTCAAAGGGCTAAGTCGTGTTTCCTTACATGCAGGAAGGAGATAATTTTTTATTGTTACCGTTTTCATGGTATATTAATGTACAGACCAAACAAATATGAATGATGAATCAGGTTCATTTAAAATTATTTAAGCCAAAAAATATGACTCCTAGCGTGAAACACAGCAAATCTGAACAAAAGTCAAATCATATCTCGAGTTTCCTCTCCTTTTCGTTGTGGGAATCTCATAAATTTCCATGAGAAACAAATAGGGTTTTCTGTTTCCAATGAAGCTGTTTGCTATAATTTATAGCATTTCGAGATGTTAAAAAGTTTTTGTAACTATAGACATAGTTCATTGAAAGACAAGAAGCCCTCACACATGATGGGAAACATGAGACATGGTTGGCATTCGTTCATAAGCACATTTGAACAAAATATAGCCAGACTGAGGAAAATGGGGTCATGGATCCCAAGCGGGATATCGTTTTGGCATGACTTATCAATACAATTCACCTTTTTTTTTCTCCAAATTCTCTTTTCTTGTTTTACCGGTTCTTATCAATACTGTCAGAAACAGAACATTCATTTCATTCATCACCGGCTTTATCATCTTGGTGCAAGGAACAACCCAAACCCAAAGAGAGAATTGCCAATGTCTGCACTGCATCTAATCATATCACTTCATTATTTATTTTATTACACTTTCTCAACATATTTATAACATTATTGAAACACGCTTAGTAATTCATCTAAAACGATGTTTCAAACCCATATTACTTTTTTGTGGAACCACCAAAAGATGAATTTCTGATGGATTTCCTGTCCACTCCAGTAAAATGACAAAAAAAAACTACTCAGCTTTCCAGGTCCTCTAAAATACAATGTACTACAGCATTGTGTGAGAAACTGAGAATGAAATGTATTCCTGTAGCTCGGCTGGTGTTCATGAGAGATGTGGAGATATGATGAATGACTCATGCGTCTGATCTTTTGAATAAATTGGATGACCCGGTTCACAAAACAGATGACGGATTAAATTAAAGTTTAACCTATTGATTTCTTGAAGTAAAAGCATTTTTGAGGTAAGTGTACAAAGAGTCCATCAATTTTAGTTATTAGGAGTTTGCTGAGTAAATTAATAAGTCAGTTAAGAACTGCTTTAGTGTTGTAGTCGAATCCAACTTGAGTCCGAGTCAAAACCAAGACCAGAGATCGAGTCCAGATAAAGCTGGATGTGGACTCGATACTCGATCTCTGGTCTTAGTTTTGACTTGGACTCAATTTGGACTAGACTACAACACTGGACTGCTTTGCATGATTGTGGGTGAAGAAGTAAACAGGAAACAAGCTGCTTTCTTTTATTTAGGGATGCACCAGCATTTTTTGACAGGGGATACTGATATTGAAAGAGCAACTATGGTCCAATTCACGATTGTACATTTCCTTTGGTGTGTAAGTGTATATTAGTACATGTTAACGATATGCAAAAGATACAAACCCCAAAGTAAATGATGACGCGAGTTTCGTTTCCAATGTAAATCTCTTTTCTTGGACTACAACAAACACACGGATTGTACGCAACAGTTTACTTCCTAGGATTGGTGATGTAGTAAAGACCGACATTATCATAATTCCTCCCACTTTGTAATTCCTCATAGCCTGTAAGTTAACTCCTGTTAGCATTGCATTGTGAGCGAATCTTTCAAACATGGTAAGGAGCGTAACATTTCCGGCTGACGACAGATGTATTCAGGCCAATCACAACGTACAGATTAGCTGGCCAATCAGGGACACAAAGCTTTCCATATCAATGAGTTTAGTACAAAATCAGAGCGTTTGAGGAAATCGGGATATCTGAAGCAACAAAAATGTACGGTATGTGAAAAAAAAATTTTTTTAACCATAAACAATCGAACACATATTATACCAAATACACAAAATAACGTTGTTTTTATCAATGAAATAGGTGCACTTTAACAAAAATATTATAATTCCAATACTGATATCACCTAGGCCTATGTAATTTACAATATTTTTCAGACGCAACCCAGCAAACAATAGCCGTCATTTCACCGTCTAGGTTACAGCACTGAAAAAAATCTCTGGTTGCACGATTGAATAAAATTTTCTTTAAATGATTTTTCTTGAAAAAATTTGGATCTACGTTATTTAATTATGTACACCAGTTAAACATGATTGAATCAAGATTTCTTAAAATGAATTAATAATTTAAAGGTATTGCGGAGGATTTTCTATTTCCGGGTGGATCATCAACACTATTGGTCCTCCTAGTTGTCAATCAGGAGTGTTGTGCAATTGCATTTTTTAAAAATGTGGATAAGGCGGTTCTTTTCTAAAATTCGAGAAAATCCTCCGCTATACCTTTAACCGATGTCCAGAATTTTTTCTAGCCAAAATAACCTTACATTTGGTTACACGTCATTTTCCAAAATAACTTGTGAGATCATCAACAGTGATTAACAGGCTGTTTTGTTTAAATTATTTATTTATTTTACATAGTGTATTTTTATTGTTTGACATCTACACTGAAAAAAATGATTCATTCAATTTACTCAATTTTTTTAATGTAAGTGGTTGCAATCAATTTATTTAAGCTACATTTAAACAAAATGTTTTTATTTTACTTTCCTTTACTAATCTGTTTTGTTTAAATGTAGCTTAAATAAATTGATTGCAACCACTTACCTTAAAAAAATTGAGTAAATTGAATGAATCATTTTTTCAGTATATAAAATGCTTAAAATTTTGCCTTGTTTTAGCCTAGACATCTTGGCTGTGTTTTGACGGCTATTAGACGTCTTTTAAAC
Organism: Misgurnus mizolepis; assembly: GCA_025389145.1. Taxonomy (NCBI): domain Eukaryota; kingdom Metazoa; phylum Chordata; class Actinopteri; order Cypriniformes; family Cobitidae; genus Misgurnus; species Misgurnus mizolepis. The sequence goes on along the minus strand of JAIFKI010000012.1, from coordinate 36,969,354 downwards.
GCAAAATTTCTGACCAGCTATATTTCGTACAGATTTATTTTGTTTCATCAAGTATTTACTGTAAAAAATGTACCCAGAAAAAACATGATTATGCAACAAATTTTAAACAACTCTTCTTTACTACAACAAAGTAATAAATCAGTAGGGCTGTGGAAAAATATCGATACAGCTAACTATCGTGATACATTTTTCCACGATAGTGTATTTCGATATTCCGATCTCTACTATCGGTATTTTTTTTTTTTAAATACATCAAATCCCTCTGTGTGCGTCAAACGGCCTCCTCCGCCCCTGCTGTAGTTGTGCTGTCCAGTTGTCTGTCATATACGGCCAGTTAGCGGGAATGAGAAAATGGAAGATAATTTAAAAACACCTGCAGCTTTCAAAGCCGATGTGTGGAAGCATTTTGGTTAAAGAAAAAGTAAAAAAATCTGCTCTTTTTTCATTTTTGATAAAAAAATAGAATAAGTATTGCAATGTATTGCAACATGTATCATGACCCATGTATCGTGACATTTACGCGCCTAGCCCAAAGTTAACTTCTGGTTTGTGTTTGTTTATCTGTCTGGCTAGTGCCTAAACTGACCTATAAAACAAATACCTTGTCGGAAATAAAAATGATCAGTTTCCTAAAGACGAGGGGAGACAGCAATAAATTACTCTAGAGGGACTCTGTTGTTATTGATTCTTTGCGGAAGTCTACCAAAAGTTAAGTTTGGCCCACAAATGGTGTTTGTTTATGTTGTTACCACTGAAACCGTCTATAGCCGATATGCTGATGGTTTTGAATTTATAAAACATCAAATTGCATAGCAACATTTTGGTAACCACTCAAAAAATGTTGCAAAATCTGGAAATATTGGAAACTTTCCATGGAAATTTGCACACATATGAAGATCAGTCAAATCTCGAGGAAGTTTATGTTTGTATGTGATACAGTTTGTATAAATTCCCTAAAATTAACAAATAATTTCCTTAAATTCCCTAATTTTCCTACATGGAATATTTCCAAAATTCCTGAGCTTTGGCACTCTAAATGTGACAGCATGTTTCACACAAACCATTCATTCATCACACTACCATTTAACTAACAGCACCACAGTCAAATGCTTGAATTTACCTCCCTGAGCTCTTTGCACCTGAGCACCAACCCAATAATGAACCCTATCCCAGTTATTTACAGGCAGGAGAGAACGATTTGAGGCTGAGAAAACGATCAAGACCCTCAGGGGACGTCCCTGTGGGTCTGTCCGCCGCCTATAACAAAAGAGAAAAGCTTGTCTCCCACAAAACCCATAGTCAGAGAAACCACAATTTGTTCATTTCAATAATAATAATTTCATCACTGCAGCATATGGTTGGCAGCACAGACACTACAACACAAAACACTCTCAAAGATGCTATTCCCCTGACGTGACCTTTTGGCAATAGCACGCTGTGGCGTAACACTCAAAATTATGAAATGTTTTATGTGAAGCGTGACCCCCAACTGCCTTTATCTGGCATTATCGCATTTGTATCTATAGGAACGATTAGAGAAAGGAAAATTAAACACAGCTTTTTCAAACCCAGTCCAAGTTCAAATGAGACTTCACTGTATCATGAACCTTTCCCTTTGGAACATATTATTCCAAACAGACATGATACCAGACGACCCACTTAAGAGTTATATATATGCTGCCACATTTAATTGAAATGTTTATATTAATAACCTAAGATTTTCAAAGACCATGAAATGAAGTTTTGAGGCCAAGACTTTGCATAATTCGGCAATGCTCCTGCCAAAACAACAGTGCAGATGACATTTGAATGGCAGTTTCCAAAACATCTATTTTAAAGTTGTTGTTTTATTTCTCTTATGTATATTGAAGTGGATTGCAATAACGCTAATATTTTTATTAATATGTAAAATAACACTCATGGGAGTATTTCAATATTTCAAAAATAGCCTCGATTCCATGAATTCGCAATGGCCTTTCCGCATTAGAGCCGAAAGAGAGCAAGCCAACATTAATATATTTTAATTTTTAAAACAAATAACTACTAAGTCCCAATAAGGTAAAAGTGGACTGGCCAATATCTGTTTTGTCTCTCAGCAAGACAGCAACTTTTATTGTACTTCATAGGTAATTAGTTCAAATCAAAGGCTTTAAAACGTACGATTCCTGGCTCGCATAGACGCCAGTTTGATAGAAGTACATGAGGATTACCTGTTTACCTTGTGTTAAACTGTACTTATCTGCCTCATTTGCAGAAAACACTGAAAAGATTTGGCTTGAACCCAAGCGCTCTGCTACTTCATCCACAACACTTGGAACAGAAGAAATCTTGGGACAGGATCAGTCATCAGCCAACTGCTGTTTATTAATATGGCAATGGACAAATCTAGGACATCAGGGATGCATTATTTAATGATTAAATTACTGACGCTACAGACTACAGTGGTCATGTCACACGTTTTCTTTCTATCATTTTATGTTTCCCTCGAGGCCAACTTATAATGATAAACAACGGTTTTGTGCAAAAACAGCCATAATACAATTTTTCATGACTATTTTTCACTTTGACCCTTAGAATAAAACCGGTTGGTTTTTGTTTTTATTTTTGCAGCTGTGCCTTTAAGACTTTTATGTAAATGGCCTGACAATATTCACCTGCAGAACTGCAGATCCTTTCATCACAACAGTCTCACAAAAATGTATTACACCTTTAAAGGGACACTCCACTTTTTTGAAAATATGCTAATTTTCCAGCTCCCCTAGAGTTAAACAATTGATTTTTACCGTTTTGGAATCCATTTAGCCGATCTTCGCTTCTGGCGGTACTACTTTTAGCATAGCTTAGCATAATTCATTGAATCTGATTAGACCATTAGCATCGCACTCAAAAATAATCAAAGAGTTTGGATATTTTTTATATTTAAAACTTGACTCTTCTTTAGTTACATCATGTACTAAGACTGACGGAAAATGAAAAGTTGCGATTTTCTAGGCCGATTCTGGCGTAATAATCAAGGACTTTGCTGCCGTACCATGGGTGTAGCAAGCGCAAAGAAATATGCAGCGCCCGAAAATAGTCCTCTTGGTAATTTTCAATTGCTGGGGACTATTTTCGGGCACTGTGTAATATCATTGCAACAACTTTTAATTTTCCGTTATTCTTAGTACAAGATGTAACTAGAGAAGAGTCAAAAAAAAAAAATATTGAAACGTTTTGGTTATTTTTGAGCGCAATGCTAATGGTCTAATCTAGTGGCGTAGCGTCTGGGCATGCAGGGTATGCACGTGCAAATGGGCACGGGACAATAGGGGGCCCGCCCCAGCTTTCAATAAAATTTTTTTTTTTTTCAATTTAAATTTTATTTGTGGCTGCAATAAATATATTTTTGTATGCATATCATGTGTAGCGATTTTCTATTTCTCCATAATGTCTAATTTCTCCGTCATTTCTTGTTTGCGTTTATTATTTTTTTTGCACTCCGCTGCTGCCGTAGACTACTACGCCATCATTTTTTTACATGACGCATCGCCGCGGCAAAAAAAAACACAGTGTGAGAGGTTAATATAGCGGCAATCTACATGAACATTAAGGATGGACAAATATAAATATAAACGTGGGGCCTTAAAGAGAATAGAGAAGACGGAGAAGTTAGTCACGAGTCAAAAACTACCCAAAACATTTAGTTTTTCTTTATTTAAATCTACCCTTTAAAGTAAAAAAGTAAAGTAAAAATATTTGACTACCTCATTAAAAGTATGTTGTTGTTAAAGGAGTAGTCCACTTTATAGATGGGGCCCATTGACTTACCATAGTACTTTTTTCCTACTATAAAAAATGGACCCCATCTTTAAAGTGGACTACTCCTTTAACAGACCTGCGCGCCACAATTAACAGTGCAAACGGGCAAGGTTGGGGGGGTCTTTGGCTTAAGGGGGCCCGTACATTTTTTTTGCATATGGGCCCGGGACTGACCTGCTACGCCACTGGTCTAATCAGATTCAATGAATTATGCTAAGCTATGCTAAAAGTGGTACCGCCACACCCGGAGATCTAGGGGTTTAACTCTAGGGGAGGAGGACAATAAGCCTATTTTTTTTTTTAAAGTCGAGTGTCGCTTTAACAGTCACAGTCTTTCTACGAGTCCGCACTTTCGTTACACCGCTTCGACTATCAGAAAGAAGTCTGTGTGGGCTCTGGAAAAGTGTGAATCGAGGGCGCATATCGACCAATAAGGGCGACCCGATGAGCAGCCGTTTTAAACCTAAAATGACAAAAAGGGAACCCTACGTTCTCTTGTCCACAAGAGTCCACATGAAGTGCGCCATTTGGGACGCAGTCTTTATAGGCTTAGTGAGGACAGGTGGGGCTGAGGTGTGGTGACCTATCATCTGTACCCAACTTCTAAAATGTATTGTTTTCATAGTGCATTTATAAAAAAATATTATATCTCATGGTGTTTTTAAGCTCCAATTGTTCTATTAATTTTATTGTTTTTCTGTAAATGCTGTAAAATGATTAAAAAGCTATTTGAGAGTTCATTGTCTCAAAGCACACATAAGAATTAAACCGAAAAATCCCCTGTCCTTTTTAAAACACAGGAGACAAACTATAAAAGCACAGGTCTATCTAAATGTATTACAACTCAAACCTATGACATTGGCGTTGCTAGCGCCATGCTCATGATAAAATCTTTGGTGATGTCAGTGTTAATACACATAATTACACTGAATAACCTTACTTAGTTTTTTCTGTTGGCTCTTACTCATTGTTTTTTATTATAACGTATCAGATCACAAATTTTCAAATAAATTCCACTTCAGGAGAGATTCTGTGTTTCTTAACCAACTTTCCTGATGCACCGAACAATAGTTACCTAAACAGTTTTGTTAATGAGCCGACTGAGTCATAGCAATGTTGCGCATGCTTTTGGATTAGATACAAGTGTTAACAATTGTTAACTACAGAACGTTCTGAGAGTCCTGGGAAAGTCCCAGTTACTAAGATTTTATTTGGGTCAAGTAAGGTACAGCTGGTGTCTCTCAGCATCCCACAGATTTGCTGCAGGGCTGCACTTTTAAAACAAAAAGATAGCCTACTTAATAAAAGCGTGTTAACAACTTCTAAACATTTCATGTGGGTGAGCCTGTGTACCAGGTGTTATGTAAGTTTCCAGTGCTTGTCCACATCGAATGCAAACCTGCAGGTGACGTGACATGATTGCATCCAATCACAACAAATTTGATGATAAATAAAATTATGTGGAGCTGGGTCAATGATATTTTACAATGGGTGAAGCTACCCAGCATGAAACCAACTACCAACAAAATGTCTCGTCACTCATCGCTTGTCGTGATTAGTTAGATTTCATATAGTATCACACCACTGACAACCTGATCTTACAGAAAATCATTACATGGTGGCAATTTTGTATGAATTTGCATGATTTGAAACATACGATTATCAGGATTAAAACATGAATGAAACTTCACCCAAGACTCTTGAGTCTTATCTGACTGCTCTGCACACTGTATTAAAGGCGGGGTGCATGATCTCTGAGAGCCAATGTTGACTTTTGAAATCACCTAGGGCGACCTGGGGCGACACGATGTGGTTCTGCGCTTCTCACCCGGTGTGTGACCCCCCCCCCCCAAGTCTGTTATTTCAAGATGCGCTTTACCTACACATAAATTTACATAAATGTATGGTGATTTTGTCAGACGATGTCCCGTTTTAGCAGCAGTTAAAGAAAGAGCTGATTGGATTAAACAAGGAGTTACTGGATCGTTACTGGGTTGTGTTTAGTCACTATTTTATAGACAACAGAATAGATAATATATAAAAATAGCATTCAGTTGTGTTAAAATGCAGTACAATCTGACAGATCAAAGAGTAAAACACAACGTAATGACGTCACATATGCTAATCAGCGTGTGACATCATCACCACCACAGTCTCTCAAAATCCTGTGGGAAACACTGTAAAAATATACTCAGGTACTTAATTACTTGTGTATCTACTTATAACAGGATCGATATTGAAGCAAATAAATCAATATTAAATTGAATCGAAGCCTCAAGAATCGAAAATGTGAAATTCCTAACAATACCCAGCCCTAAAAACCAACCACACCTCTAATTTATATTTTTGTGCTTTTTAGGGGGTCCTGGACCACCTCAGCCCCCTCCTTCAATTTGAGAACCTGCCTGACATCCACAAAACTCCAATTAGATTTCATGGGAACTTCAGTATGTTGACAACACTATCAAACAAGTGGTGTGCAACTTTTTAAAAGCAGTTTCATAAACAAAATTTATATTATGGTTAAATGAACAGTCCACCAAAGTTAATAAAATTTCTTTGATAATCTCTGACAGTATTTGTATTAGGCTACTTTAATGATGAATGTTTGCGATTTCTGGAGCTTCACCATGCTGACAAGATGGCATTTTATTGTAAAATTAAATGAAGATATACAAAGTACATTTTGAATGGCATGAGAGTAAATATTATGCGAATTGTCACATTTGGGTGAACTATTCCTTTAACTTTGCTTTCACAATTACTACATTGTTGCTAGTGCAGTGTCATAATAAATTACAAAGAAGTCGTCCTTTTAAACAGTGCAAGAAGATTCCAGAATATATCATTACTCCAGTATTTTGGCGGAAACGACGGTTACCATGGTAATTCTGTGAACGCGGTCGCGCCGCATATTTGCAACATCGTATAAACAACATGTTGATACAATCAATATGTCTGCTTTAAAAAGCGCTTTAACCCACTCACCCTCACACAGACTCTCTACTAACTTGCCTAACTCGTCAAGGACTGGTGAGTAACTGTCGTTAAAGTAAGTAAATCTCCTTACACGCGTCTGAATGAACCTGTCAGATGATGATATAAGGGCTATAGCGTGCGGACGCGCTTTATTGTAGGCTGTCGTCTCATTGTAAATGTATGAGGAAGCACAGGACTCACCCGTGATGTAAAGTTTGGGCGCAGATCAGCGGGTAAACACTCAGCTGCTGGCGGGAGCACCGGGGAAAACTCGTCCACGAGCGCGCGGTATTCTCTACGAGCGCCAGCGCATCTCTGCGCGCTCCATCAGCCGCGCGCCTGACCAACCACCAGTTAACCTCTGACTGACCAGAGCGGCAATAACCGCGTCCAAAATCATGCTTGAATTTGATTGTTTACATCATGTAACAATAATAATAATATACAGTCACTCCTAAAATAAAATATTGGTACTTTTTTCCGTTTCCTGTTATGACAGTTCCTGTTGCTCAGTTGGTAGAGCAGCGCGCAAGCTGCTAATGGGTTCGACTCCCAATGCACGTGCTGATAAAATGTACAGCTTGGGTGTACTGTACGTTTCTTTGGATACACGTGCCTGCCAAATGAATATTTGCTTCAATGTGTATCATTACATTAGATAACAAAATATTAAAAGCAGCCCCACGTGCAAAAAATATTTTAGTATTTACTAAAGTAAACAATTTGAACCTTACCATAGTAAATATTAAAGTATACTACAGTATTTACTATTTTATTTTTATCTATACTACATAATTTAGTAGTATACCGTATAATTAATACAATATACTATACTATAATACAGTATTATCCTACAATATAAAACAAATATAGTACAGTATACAATAATATACTACATTTTACTATAGTAAATACCAAAATATACTTTTGAAAAAATATACTTTTTATTTGCATTTATTTTAAAGGGCACCTATTATGCAAAATCTACTTTTACAAGGTGTTTGGACATAATGTGTGTTGGCAGTGTGTGAACCAACTTGTTTTTAATCCCCATTAAACCAAAGCAATCTCATTAGACATGCCGTTATGATTCTCTTATCAATGTGAGGTCACAATGATAAAGCCTCGCCCACTAACCGTCCTGCATTAGGATCGTTTCCACCCTTAGCGGGTTGTACTCTGTCCACTAGATACTACTGTCTCAGACTGTATTACTGTGGGTTCACACCAGCTGCGTTTGAGGCTTCAAATTCGCATCTAGTTTGCCGCTTGAACATTTTGAGTTTACTCGCTTCATTCACTCGTGAAATTCTAGTAATCGAGACATTCACAAGGAAATTCGCATCATGGGAGGGGCTTCTGCGACTCTGCTCGCTTCCTGTAATCACGTCACTACTAGAGCAAGCTCCTGATTGGTTAAAGCGGTGTGATATTCTGCCAAAGTTCAAAATTTTCAACTCGTACGTTTCCCACGGCAATGCACAATTCGCACGAACTAGACGCGCAAATGAGGAGGAATCGCATCTACCGCGCTAAATGCCTTTTTTCGCGCAGCAAGACCACCAGACGTGCGTCAACGCATCTTCACATTGACTTAACATTGAAATCAGTCGCGCTTGACGCCTCTACCGCGGCTGGTGTGAACGCAACATTAATCAGATCTATTTTAACTAAAAAGTGCTCACTGTCTATCGGTAAAGCGAGTGAGGAACTGTAGCTCATTTGCATTTAAAGGCACAGACATTAAAACAGCATGTTTTTGCTCTCACCTAAATAGGAGCATTTTGGACATGCTATAATAAATGACCTGTGGGATATTTTGAGCTAAAACTTCACAGACACTTTCTGGGCACACCTGAGATTTAAATTACATATTTAATAATAGGTGGCCTTTAAAGACAACACAGGCACTTTTTCCCAAGCAAAGTGCTTAACAAAAAGACATTTGTTATATAAATGTAAAACAATAGACGGGGTGTGTTGGACAAAACGTATTTGTACTCTTTGTAGCTGTCAAACATTACTGGAACGTGTTCAGTAATATGATGAATTACATCTGTAGATGCTGTGCTGTGACACCTGCATAAACTTAAAGGAAAACTGACATTATACTTTCACTAAAAATAACCAGAACATCATTTGGTAGTGCGCTCGGTGCCTTAAGTGCCGTCACGGGTTTTTGGACCAGCATTTTCCCTTTCTATCGCCACATTAATCATTTCTCAACACAGGGTCTGATCATATTAGATGATGATATAAAACGGTAGAGAAATTGCTCTGACATTGCTTATACGGGTCGCGGTGGTGATCATCACGCTAAATCTGTGCAGACAGCCCTGAAAATATGAAAGACCTGTAAAATGTACCTCAGGCTTGGGTCCATGTGCAAAAACATGATCTCACTTAAATGGTCATACACAGTGAACTCAAAAACATAAGAGTGCAATTGAAAACATTAAACCCACTATGGACTCACAAAATCTCAAGTCGTCTGAAGTTGTTTGCTATGCTTGCTTGGCTATCTCGCACTTGCGTATTTATTAGTGAAGTGTTGATTTATCAGTTTGTAGATGGGCCAGTTTTTTTTTCTCAGAGCGTTTTGACTTCGAAAAAATGTTAAACTAAACCTTTTTTAAAATATGTTGTGTGTACACTTGGTTCAAGCCAAACTGATTGATAGACTTGTTAAACATGGGTCACTCCTGTTGTAATTTATGAACGCTCTTAAAGAAATGCTGGGTTATTTCAACCCATGGTTGAAATGGTCTAGCTTAATTCAACTCAACTGTTGGGTTTGTCCATGTTTTACACAACCATGGGTTGAAACAATCCAACATTGTTTGGAGTGCATGTCTTATAGTTGCTAGAAATATAAATATGCTCTGGTGGTCAAACTCAGTCAATTTAACTTTATTCAATGAGTCACTCTCACAATACTAAACAATCCATCTGTAGTACCAGGACCTTGAACCACAAAACTTAGTCATAAGGGTCAATTTTCTGAAATTAAGACACAAATACAAATCATCTGAAAGGTGAATAAATAAGCTTTCTATTGATGTATGGTTTGTTAGAATTTGTAAGATTTGACCGAGATACAACTATAGAAATAGCTTGCCCACTGAAGCTAAGCAGGGCTGAGCCTGGTTAGTACTTGGATGGGAGACCACCTGGGAAAACCAGGTTGCTGCTGGTAGAGGTGTTAGTGAGACCAGCAGGGGGTGCTCACCCTGTGGTCTGTGTGGGTCCTAATGCCCCAGTATAGTGACGGGGACACTATACTGTCAAAAAAAGCACCGTCCTTCGGATGAGACGTTAAACCGAGGTCCTGACTCTCTGTGGTCATTAAAAATCCCAGGATGTCCTTCGAAAAAGAGTAGGGGTGTGCCCCGGCATCCTGGCCAAACTTGCCCATTGGCCTACTAATCATCCCTCATACTAATTGGCTATATCACTCGGTCTCCTCTCTCCACTAATAAGCTGGTGTGTGGTGGGCGTTCTGGCGCAATATGGCTGCCGTCGCATCATCCAGGTGGATGCTGCACATTGGTGGTGGTTGAGGAGATTCCCCCATTCATATGTAAAGCGCTTTGAGCACTGGAAAAGCGCTATATAAATGTAACTAATTATTAATTATTATTATATGAAAAAATGGGATCTGAGGGTGCATAAAATCTTTACTTGAAAGGGTGTTCATAATCATGACATGACACGTTTCATGAACATGAAATAGCTGTTATGCATGTTATGACAACTGTCATTAAAGAGCACCTATTTTATTGCTAAAAAAACATAATTATTTTGTATATTAGGTTTAATACACTTGTTTTCACTTGGTTTATGGTAAAAAAAAACCACATTATTTTCCACATACCGTACATTTTTGTAACTCCAGATTTTACTATCTTACTGAAACACACAGATTTGAAAAGCTCCGTGTTCCTGATTGGCCAGCTAATCTGTACGTTGCGATTGGCCTGAATACCTCTGACGTCAGCCGGATATGTGACGCTCCTTACCATGTTTAAAAGATTCGGCTGCTAACATGAGTTAACTTACAGGCTGAGTTTGAAGCGGGAGGAATTATGATAATGTCGGTCTTGTCTACATCACCAATCCCAGGAAGTAAACTGTTGCCTACAATCTGTGTGTTTGTTGTAGTCGAAGAAAAGAGATTTACGTTAGAGACGATAACTTGCGTCATCATTTACTTTGGGGTTGGACAACGTGACATTACCAAGACAAACACAGGGTTCCCACACCTTAGTTCCCTTTCAGTCGGTCACTACGACGTCACGTCGTGACCGACGAATTGGGAACCGCTTCGCGGGTGACCTATCTGCTTCGAGAAACCTTTAAAACGCCAATGAACTTGGCATGCAGATAATTGCATCTGCCGGCGCCGCCCCGCCGCACAGGTATTTAATGAGCGGCAGGTGCAGTTATCAAATCAGCTTTTTAGCTTCGAAAGCTGGCAGACTGACTGCTCACGAGAAGCTACTCTCTGCTCTTTGGAGAACTCTGCGTGTTTGATTTGGTTGGGCAAAGGCATTTCAGCGGAGGCTCGCGGGTGTTCCACCTCTCTTTTTAAATTTTTTCTCACTCTTAGTTGAGTGTGTGCGTAGCCGTTCCCCTGTGTGCTTCATCAACATCAGCACATTAAAAGAGTGTTTCCTCTAAAAGAGTATTGCGGTGTTCTGCGTCTTTTTAAAGACAGCATTTCACTTGCACTGAGGCAGGAGCGTCTTTTTAAAGATGTCTTTCTGTCCGTGTTTCTGGATGCGGCAAATGTATGGGTCCCCGGGTGGCCACGATCGTCCTCTCTCGTGCGCAAGAGTGCATGCTGAGGCGGCGTTCGTGGAGGGTTCATACTCCTAAGAGAGCGTGAACCTCTTGGATGGCGGAGACGGGTTTTGTACCTCCGGGAACGTCACCCCCTTTTTTTCCGTTGCGGAGCCCCGTTAAAGGTGCGGTGGCAAAACTCCGGAAATTTTATCTCCGTATAAACGGTGCTGAATCGGTTAGCTGGTTCGTCCAGTGACTCTCAGCACCCCCATCCACAGCCAGAGGTGCCGTAAGAGACGGGTGGCGCGTGTTCTACGTGCTCTCGTCCTCTTTCAGTCCTCACGAGGATTCTATGTCTGTCACAGCATCGGGGAGGGGGTCGTCTATTTGGTCGCCGACTCGGACCCACTCCCGCCTTCGGGTTGGGTAGGGGCTCCCGTGCTCGACCCCGAGTGGCGGCCATGTACGCTCGGGAGCGCGGAGACGGTCTGTGTGGAGCGGAGAGCTCCTCCCCCACCCGCACCGTCCCGCCTAGATGATTGGCACTTCAGGACTGCAAGAACAGCCCCAACCTTCTGTGCCTTTCTTCCCGGGGTGCATGTTGGTTGACACGGTCGTGGAAAACTCGTTTTCCTCCCGGAACCGACCGTTCAGCCATCACCTCTCACCTCTCCTGACGGCGGGGCCGCTAAGGGTTATGCTGCTCCAAGAGACCAGCCTCCCTCCCCTCACAGACCCACGGGCTTGTGAGAGGCGGCCTCTGCCGTGCGCGCCATGGCGCGATGCAGGTCCGCCAGGCTACGGCACTGAAGGATCTGCACAGGCGAGGTCACGGTCCGGCAACTAAAGAATCCTGTGTGGCTCTGACCTGGCGCTACGAGCGACTGGGTTCACCCCACAGGCCGCCGGACGTGCTATGCCCACCCCCCGGTGGTCCAGGGACGCCATCTCTGGTTGTGTCTTGCGGGCATTAAGTAGGTCATTAATAATCGCCCTAATGTTCCTTTTTAGACCAGCCATTTCGGCGACGCGGCTGAGAGTGTCCAACAATGATCGGCCGCTTTAGAGCAGACTGAGGCTTCATGCCACGTCGGAGCCTAGCTGCCCCCTCCGATACGTCAGTATATTGGTCTGCTTTTCGCCGAGGGTGTCCTGCTACGGCTTTTTCGTTCCTTCATCCCGGCAGCTCTGAGGAACCTGTCGTAAGCTGTTCACCCGCCCACTCAGCCCGCTACAAAGGTGGAAAATGAAACTTAGCGGCTCTGAGTCGGGCGACCTGAAGATGGAGAGGATCGCTCGTCAGGAGATGGTGAAAATATCACTCTCCCCCCCCCACCCCGTAGGAGGGCCGGGTGGGGAATCCTTGGTTTCGTTTTGTGTTCCGCCGACTTCAATCGGCACCCACTAACCTCAAAGAGCGAATTCCTCTTCTTTCTCCAGGTCCCCGGAGGCATATAGGAGCTTCGGACGGGCTCAAAACCCTACGTTCTCCTCTTCCTCATTCGCCAGCGGATGTATCGAGCGGGACATCTACAAGGGAGCCCCTTTGCTCAGCATCCATCAGCGGTTTCGGGTGAGTGTTTCATTACACACAACATCTCACAATGCGGCCAAAGAGCACGCGTCGTTGAGTTCCCCGTCTCCGCTCGCCACGGGTACACATCGTGCCGTTAATTTCCTCTCGCTCGGTATCTGGGGGCCTGGAAAGAGCTTCCCAGCCCGTCGCGTTGGCTTTTACGCACGATCCGTCTCGGTTATACATTCAATGTGCCCGGCTACCTCTCAAATATTCAGGCTTCACCACGGTGAAGGCTGCCGATGCGCACGTACTGCGTGCGGAAGATTGCTGTCCTATTGGCGAAGGACGCGATCGAGCCGGTCCCTCCAGCCGAGATAAAGTCGGGGCTTTACAGCCCTTACTTCATTGTACCCAAGAAGAGTGGCGGGTTGCGTCCGATCCTAGATCTGCGTACTGAGTCGAGAATTCACAGAATTCACATTCACAGAATGGTGTTCAAAATGTTTACGCAGAGGAGCATATTTTAATGCATCCGCCCACAGGATTGGTTTGCAGCCTTCAACCTGAAGGACGCGTACTTTCATGTCTCCATACTTCCCCGACACAGGCCGTTTCTCCGCTTTGTGTTCGAGGGGTGGGCATATCAGTACAAAGTCTCACCGTTCGGGCTTTCTCTCTCTCTCCCTGTGTCTTCACGAAAGTTGCGGAGGGCGCACTGCAGCCCCTGAGAGAGAGAGAGCGGTGTTGGCGTTTTGGCGTATTGGCTCATAATAGCTCAGTTTCGTCAGATGCTGTGCACACACATAAATCGTGTACTTAAACACCTCGCTCGTCTCGGTCTTCAGGTCAACTGGGAAAAGAGTAAACTCTGCCCCGTGCAGAGGATCTATTTTCTCGGAATATAACGGGATTTGGTCGATTTAACAACCCGTCTCATAGAAGCGCGTGTTCAGTCAATTCTGACTTGCCTAAACATTTAAAGGCAGGGTTGCGGTTCCACTAAAATAATTTTAAAAACTTCTGGGGCATATGGCAGTAGCTGCGGCTGTGACACCGCTCGGGCTGCTCCATATGAGACCGCTTCAGTGTTGGCTTTATGACCGAGTCCCGAGGAGAGCGTGGCTCACCGGCTTTCACAGTATTATAATTACATCGAGATGCCGTCACACTTTCACCCCGTGGTCAGACCCAGCGTTTCTCAGGGTGTGGATGCCACTGAGATAGGTCTCCAGGCATGCTATTGTTGGCAAAAATGTCTCTACAACGGGGTGGGGAGCTACGTACAGCGGGCTCGTCGCTTCGGGGGTCTGGACGACATTCCAGCGACATTGGCATAAATTGCCTCTAGCTGTGCACTGTATATCTTGCGCTCGTCCGTTTCATCAACGTGATTCGATGCTTAAGATGTATTAGTGCGCACCGACAAAACTGCGGCTGTAGCGTATATCTATCGCCAAGGCGGTCTGCGCTCTCGTCACCTGTCGCATCTCGCCCGTCTCTCCTCTTCTGGAGTCAGAAGTATCTGAGGTCTCTTCGTGCCATTCACATATCGGGGTCGCTGAACACAGCGGCAGACGCGCTCTCATGAGCAGCGCGCCCCGGCGAGTGGCGGCTCCACCCCCGGTCGGTTCAGCTGATTTGGAAATGTTTCGGCAGAGCAGTTAGATCTGTTTGCTTCTTCAACCCATTGTCGCCTGTTTTATTCATTATCCGAGGGAACACTCGGCGTGAATGCACTGGCACACAGCTGGCCGCGGGGTTTCCCCCCAGTAAGCTTTATTTGCGCAGACACTGTGCAAGTCAGGGAGGACGAGGAGCGCATTCTATTAGTTGCGCCGTACCGGACAACTAGGAATTGGTTTTACAGAATTCACTCTCCTCGCGACAGCCCCTCCCTGGCTGATTCCCTGGCACATTATGGCACCCTCGCCCCGATCTGTGGAACCTCCATGTGTGGTCTCTGGACGGGGCGCGGAGGTTTTAGGTGATTTACCCCAGGCGGTATCTAACACCATCACTGTAGCGCGAGCGCCGTCTACGAGGCAGGCGTATACGCTGAAATGGAACCTGTTTGTTGTATGGTGTACTTCTCAATGAGAGGACCCCCGGGAATGCTCGATCAGTATTGTGCTTTTATATCTCCAGCACCGCTTGGAGAAGACACTTATCATTAAAGTAGATATCGCGGCAATATCCGCGCATCACGTACCCATAGACGGTAGATCTGTGGGTCAGCACGATCTGGTCATTAGGTTTTTAAGAGGTGCACGGAGGCTGAATCCTTCGCGCCCTCCCTCTATTACTCCTTGGGACTTGTCCATGGTGCTGAAAGCCCTTCAGGACTGCCCTTTCGAGCCTCTGCGGACTGTGAGCGTCAGGTTTCTTACTATGAAAACTTTGACGCTCCTCGCATTGGCTTCTATTAAAAGGATAGGGGATCTTCATGCATTTTCGGTCAACGATTCGTGCCTTCAGTTCGGGCCGGTTGAATCCAGCGTTACACTGAGAACCCGGCCGGGCTACGTGCCTAAAGTTCCCTCCACTCCCTTTAGAGATCACGTGGTGAATTTACAAGCGCTGCCTTTGGAGGAGGCAGACCCAGCCATGGCTTTGTTATGTCCTGTGCGTGCATTACGTGTGTATGTGGATCGTACTCAAAGCTTTCGGACCTCAGAACAGCTCTTTGTCTGCTACGGTGGTCAGCAGAAAGGGAAAGCTGTCACTAAACAGAGGATGTCTCATTGGATTGTAGACACAATCGCCCTGGCGTATGAGAAACAGGGCATTTCTTGCCCTTTTGGTTTGAGAGCCCATTCAACCAGAAGCGTGGCTTCATCTTGGGCTTTGGCTCGTGGTTCCTCACTTGCAGATATTTTTAGAGCTGCTGGCTGGGCGACACCTAATACGTTCACTAGATTTTACAGTGTTCGGGTTGAGCCGGTATCCTCTCGAGTTCTCTCGTCAGATCAGTGAGAACATCGAGGAACGGCTCCTGTGTCGGCTTGGTGCCTTTCTTTTCGGTGCTGCACGACCGCACCATTATGGAAGGCAGTTAAGGCAAAAACGTTACAAAAAGCTGTTTTTTGTCTCCTCCACCGCTTGGTGGCCGATGTTGCGGAGCATCGGCTGCCAGCCTCTCACTAGATGTATCCTTGACTATCTGGGTGAGGCTAGCGCCCACATTGCGCCACCTAGTAGTTTCTTTGTGAGTATTTCCGTGGAAAGTTTCTGATTTACCATGTTTCCCTTAGCGGAGTTCGTTCCGCGCCTCTCTAGTGTTGCTAAGAGAGTGTATTTTTTATAGACCTCGTGTCTTTTTATCCATCACCTTAGTGGTAGACCCCTAGAGGGTTTTCTTTCCGCAGCGATCTTAGTCCCGCCTGACGAGTTCGCTTCCCAGTTCGCCTAGTCACTATCGTGGGTTAAGGAACAAGTAGTGACCGGCCTCTGCTTCAACCCCATTTCCGTTCCCTTAAAGAGGAGAGTCGGAGGGTTTATGCAGGCACTGGAAGGGTCAGCTTCAGTGGCGCTTTGGTAGGGATTCCCAATTCGTCGGTCACGACGTGACGTCGTAGTGACCGACTGAAAGGGAACGTCTCGGTTACATATGTAACCCTCGTTCCCTGAAGGAAGGGAACGGAGACGTCACGTCCCGTCGCCACAGTTTGCTGTTCCACTGCTGATATCGGCCGGACCCTTTCCTTCTGTCCAGCTTTCTCAGCAAAAAATAGCTGATTTGATAACTGCACCTGCCGCTCATTAAATACCTGTGCGGCGGGGCGGCGCCGGCAGATGCAATTATCTGCATGCCAAGTTCATTGGCGTTTTAAAGGTTTCTCGAAGCAGATAGGTCACCCGCGAAGCGGTTCCCACTTCGTCGGTCACGACGTGACGTCTCCGTTCCCTTCCTTCAGGGAACGAGGGTTACATATGTAACCGAGACGTTAACGTCAAATTCAAGGACCTTTCAAGGACTTTCCAGGTCTAATAACCTCAAATTCAAGGACTAAATGTGGGGATATCAAGTGAGTGCAAGGTTACATCGTGTAATGTTTTAAGATACATTGTTACAGTTCCCTTTGGAGGGAACTAGTGCTGTGTCACTGCAGTGACACTTTGGGGACGCCTCCAGGGGTAAGTGCGTGTGAATGTGTATATCAAATTCAACCAATGGTGAGGCTTAACAACAAAGACAGGGTGACATGGGAGCCTGGAAGTATATCGCTATCTGAAATATTGCCAAAGACAGCGTTACAGGGACACAGGAAGCATGGCAAGGGAGACGCAGCGCCTCGTTCCCTTCTTAGGGAACAACAGTTACCTATGTAACCAGAGACGTTTTCATGTGTCAAACTATGCAAAAAAGCATTTTGGTATGAATCAACATTCGCATACAGAAGATATAAGCATTTAAAGTGAACAGTTTAGCACGTGTGCTTAAAAAGTCTAGAATTTTTATAATATTATCCTACTCTACACAGGGAATAGAATGGATTTTTTTGCATAAGATAGATTCAAGCACTTTCAATGACCTGTATCAATGTATGTATATTTTCAAAAACTTCCCAGTGCCTTGAATTTTTTATCCCAGATTCACAAACGTTCAAGGATTTTAAAGACCCGTGGGAACTCTGCAAACATAACTGACCATTTTTTTACCAGTGATACAAATTGAATTTGTCATAAAATGTCATTAAGTGTTAATACTCTGTCAAATAGTTTTATAACAGCATCATGAATATTTTTCTTGACCTCAACTAAAGTGGTACAAATATAATTTGTCATTAAAATGTCATAAAGTGTTAATACTCTTAATACAATTTTTATTTTTTAGTTTCCTCCAGGTGTTTAAGAAAACACCATGCAGGGTTTGGGTCCATGTCGCTGCAAAAACAGTTAAATACGTGTAACTAATTAATTATACATACGTAAGGAATAATTGATGATGGGGTATTGTATTATTAGAAAATAATGCACACCTGAGGTGGTGATGCACCTTGGGTGTGCATTATTTTCAATAATTCAACACCCCGGAGTCAATTATTCCACTTATACTACAGTTACTACACCTCAAGACATCAATCACATGATATATTTAAAGAGATTCGTCCAGTTTTTGTACTTAAATCGCTGTTGTGAGTAGGACTATTTCTTAAAGGATTAGTCCATTTTCTTAAAAAAAATCCACATAATTTACTCACCACCATGTCATTCTTAATGTTGATGTCTTTCTTTGTTCAGTCGAGAAGATATTATGTTTTTTGAGGAAAACATTCCAGGATTTTTATAGTTGTAATGGACTTTAATGGAACCCAACACTTAAAACTTAACTCAACACTTATACGTTGTTTTTTTCAACGGAGTTTTAAAGGACTCTAAACGATCCCAAACGAGGCATAAGGGTCTTATCCACTGTTTATGACAGATTTATGACAAGTTATGATGTATTGGTTTATGCTTGCATTAAAAATTACATCATTGAACAAATGATACTTAATGACATTTGTCATGAACATGCATAAAATCTCCTTCATGTTCATGAAACGTGTCATGTCATGATTATAAAGGTGTCTTGTCAGTCTTTTGCACACCCCTTCAAGTAAAGTGTTACCAAAAAATCTTAATATTGAGAAAATCGCCTTTAAAGTTGTCCAAATGAAGTCCTTAGCGACACATATTACTAATGATAATACATTTTTGAAATAAGAAATAGGGTAAGAAATGTACAAAATATCTTCATGGTAGATCTTTACATAATGTCCTAATGATTTCGAATAAAATTTATAATTTTACCCATGCAATGTATTGTTGGCTATTGGCTACAAATATATCATGTCACATTTTTACTGCAGTAGAAATATAGGTGTGTTCGATTTCATGCTGTGCTCTCCAGACCGATCAGTGTGACATCGAATAATCGTGAGAGAGATTTAAAAGTATTACTCGCTCAAGATACTTGATAAGGGATGTCTTGAATGTCCCAAAAATAACTCATTTTCGACCAAAAACGAAGTTACTTTTACCTTTGTAGTGCAGAATTGCACAGATCGACATGACTTGATTATTTGCCAAACCGAGTCTATCAAATGTGATTTTGATCTCGTAACAATTTCAAGTTTAGTATTTTAAATCAATATTTCCAATATGTATGAAGAGGATATAAAAATGTATTGCATATGACCTCATGACCTTCAACAACAGGTTATCAAGCAAATGACCACCAAGTCGGTCTTCATCTACTCTTATATTTTGAGAGATTTCATCCATCTTCTAGACCAGAGGAAAAGCAGAATAAGTCTCTTTAGAGACAACGGAGTCAGAATGTGATCTTGGAGGGGCGACCACATCCCCAAGACACGACAAGACCAATACAGCTTTTCACAGGAAAGGGACGGGGAAAAAACAGAAGAGACAAAACTAAAGAAAAGTGTGGGAGGGTGAGAAAAGCAGAATTATGAAAGACACAGAAAAAAGAGATTCCTTAGGGGAGATAGATGGATGCCGTACAGAAGAGAGCTAATCGGAGACTTTGAGACTGTAGGAAAACAAAGTGAAATGCAGAAATGTTTTTATCAGCGATTACACAGACTGCTTTCTGCACGCGCTCCAAAATACACCATTATGTTAGAGGGTGCGTGGGAAAACTCAACAAAGTTCCAAAAACTCTTTTGTTTTCCGCGCCCCTGCACATGAGACGCGGATAATCGCGCAGACGCATCTGATTAAAACCCACCGGAGCAGCGGGACAGGATGAGTTAGCAACTCGCAAGTGCATCTCGTACTTTCGCCATGACAACCGCCCAGCAGCGCCTGTGCTATAAAACCAAAAAGATCTCTTACAGGGATCTTCCATCCATGTTTTTATACGGGGGAGAGTGTTGACTAGTTCCCATTAGAGATGAGGGAGTCAAAGTGGGAGTTTTCGGGGCTTATGGAGAATGTTACGATGTAAAAGAACTAAAACAAACAACAAAAAATACCCCCAAATCTCTGGACTCGATGTTCAGCCGAACTAAAAATACACATAAATATTAATCAAACGCAGATCAACCGGCCTCTTTTTAACAAATCCACATTGCTTTTAATCACACCCGCACATTAGATTGTAACCACAACACATGATTGTAATTTAATCACCAAACGCTGAATTTCATCACTATTGTTTTAATGTGTTAAGATTGGATAAAATAAATCAATCCCTTTACATAAATCATCATATAATGCTTTCAACGTGTCATTTTTTTAACATGTTATGCACTCATTCATCTTCGTCTCTGCTTGTTTTTTGCAAGGCTGTTGGGACAAACAGTTTATGAATCAACCTACTGGAACAGCCATGTGTAGCACGGGTACGTTTGTAGCCTAGGCAAAAATACATTTTGTATTGGTCAAAATGATCAAATTTTATGCCAAAAATCATTGGGATATTATGAAGATAACCATGCTCTATGAAGAATTTTTGTTCATTTTCCTAACATAAATATATTAAAAAGTAATATGTGTTGCTAAGGACGATTTTCTCAATATTTAGTTCTTTTTCACCCTCAGATTCCAGATTTTCAAATATTTCCGATCCTACCAAACCATACATCAATTCAACTTTATGATGTATCAA
This sequence comes from Misgurnus mizolepis, assembly GCA_025389145.1. Taxonomy (NCBI): domain Eukaryota; kingdom Metazoa; phylum Chordata; class Actinopteri; order Cypriniformes; family Cobitidae; genus Misgurnus; species Misgurnus mizolepis. The sequence goes on along the minus strand of JAIFKI010000012.1, from coordinate 36,948,658 downwards.
TTACATCGTAAATTAATTTCAAGAAATTGAAATATATGACCCCACAAATGGCCCCTAGTGGTCACTATTATGTACAGATATGTATACATTTGAGATGTCCCTTTGAGGAACCAATATGTGCGTCTGGTGTACTATTATCAGGGTTCCCATACCTTAGTTAACTTCAAATTCAAGGACCTTTCACAGACTTTCCCTTAAATCCAAGGACTAAATGTGGAGACACATTTCAAGTGAGAGCAAGGTTACATCGTGTTACCTTTTAAGATACATTGTTACAGTTCCCTTTGGAGGGAACTCGCGCTGCGCCACTGCGGTGACACTTTGGGGACGCCTCCAGTGCATCTGAATGTGTATATCAAATTCAACCAATGGTGAGGCTTAACGACAAAGACAGGGTGATGCGGGAGGCAGGAAGTATATCGCTATCTGAAATATTGCTAAAGACGGCGTAACAGGGACGCAGGAAGTATGGCAAGGAGACGCAGCGTCTCGTTCCTTTCTCAGGGAACAACAGTTACATACGTAACCAGAGACGTTTTCATGTGCCAAATACAAATATGCAAAATGCATTTTGGTATGAATCAACATTGGCATACAGAAGATATAAGCATTTAAAGTGAACAGTTTAGCACGTGCGATTAAAAAGTCTAAAATCTTTATGATATTATCCTACACTACACAGGGAATAATATGGATTTTTTTTTCAGAAAACATCTTGCATAAAATAGATTCAAGCACTTTTCATGACCTGTATCTACGTATGTATATTTTCAAAACTTCCCAGGGCCTTGAATATTTCTCCCAGATTCACAAACTTTCAAGGACCCGTGGTAACTCTTTAAGTGCAAAGGTGTACTTTTTTTGAAAAGGTACTGCCCCCAGTTACAGCTAGGGTCTATTTTTCCTAACAATGTATAACTTTTATGCATTTGGCAAACACTTTTATCCATAGCGACTTTAATGTTCATTTTATCAGTAATCGAATCCTCTGGGAATTTAACCTATGACCTTTGCACTGCTGATGCAATGCTCCATCAATTGAGTTACAGGAACACTTGACCGATAACCTGAAAAAGTCATATTTTATTTCATTTATGTGAAAACTGGCAGTTGCTTGTAAATAGAAAACAGCAGTCCAAGTCGATTGCATTGTGGGATACAGCATTCCACACGCTGTACTTGGGTGGTAGATCGTTTCTTATCAAATCTGCATTTATGTAAGAGTTCCCAGTTTACATACTGAACACTGCAGATGTACTAAAATGCCATTCCCCACTTACTCATAGTCTCTAACACACACATCTTTTATCACCAGACACGCCAGAAAAATATTTCGGTGACCTGCCAAAACTTGGATCCTACTAGAGTCTGTCTGGCAGATGGTGTTTGGTTGATGTCATAGTCAACTCAGGACACAGTGTATGAAAACAACAAATCATTTTATATTTTTTGAACAAATCCTTCATACACAAATATATATTTATGAAAAAGTACATATTTCATATACTACATAAACACAGGATTATTATCGTCGTTTTTGCTGTGTTTTAGTAAACTGCCCTAAAAATGCATCACAACACTTTCAGTAGGGGTTTTTTGTACAATAAAGGTTAACTAATAGGAAAACAAATCGATATTGATAAAGGGAGAAAAAGGCGGCCCTTAAATATCGTCACTACCCATACACACACGGCAAAAAATTAAAATAAACATCACGAAAGGACAATGAAACCGAAAGATTATCTATCTAAGGCTTTTAAAGGAAAACACCACCGTTTTTTTATATTTACTATGTATTTACCTCAACTTAGATGAATTAATACATACCTATATTTTTTCAATCCGTGCACTTAATCTTCGTACAGCGCGTCGTGAACGTGTTAGCCTTTAGCCTAGCCCCATTCATTCCTTAGGATCCAAACAGGGATGAATTTAGAAGCCACCAAACACTTCCGGTTTTCCCTATTTAAAGACTGATACATAAGTAGTTACACAAGTAAGTATAAAACTTTTATTTGGAGCCATAGGAATGAATGGGGCTAGGCTAAATGCTAACACATTTAAGAAGCGCTGTACAAAGATTAAAAGTGCACGCATTGAAAAAAGATAAGTTGAAGTAAGAACATAGTAAAATATTGAAAAAAGGTGGTGGTTTCCTTTAATATCAATAATATAAAAAAAGAATTGAAACAAAAAGAGTCGGATTATGTAAACACTTCAAAGTTCGACAGTGTTATCAAATCTCCGTTCTTTGCTTATGAAGAAAAGACTTTGCTTTGATCAACGCTAGATAAAACCGATGAGCCAACAATGAATCCAACATTGCTTATAAGTTACTAAGCGAATTGGATGCTATGACTGTTATGGGTGGGGGACTGACAGTAATTTTGAGTTGCGCGTTAAACTGGTTTTGCTTTAGCTAATAAGTATTGACTGGAGACTGGATTTTGTTTGAGAGTTCTGGTGTTCGTTCCCCCCCTTCTCCTGCTGAATATTTATGTTTATTAAGCGTGAGAAGGTCTGCGTGTGAACGTCTCATGTGTTGACGGTGTTGACGGGCATCTGGAGTTGGACCACCTCTCCGTTCTCGGCTTGCTGGAGCTGCATGGCTTCCTTCACCTCCATCTCCGACTGCAGCGCTGGAGTCAAAGCTTCCGTCTGCGAACAAAGAGCGAGCGAAATTTAAAGCGGCTTCACCAGCAGGTTAACATTTAACATCAGTCAAGGCTTCTTGGCAGAATTAAGTGTTACATGATTATTTCCCACGCCCTTTCTATCCTTAAGATTTAAACCACCTGTTTTGTACCTTGTAAGACGGCTATATGTAAATGACCTTTGTTCTGATTGGCTAACCTCTATGTAATCCACACTATCATTCATCAGGGTGGGTCGTATTGCTGCTAAGTAGATGTTGATGTATAAGTGCGGATGATCATGTTTATATGCTAATGGTTCGGATGTCAGCACGGCAATCAATTCAATTAATAGCCTCGGGAGGAGGTTAAAAGCTGCAAAACAACTTTATTTTGTTATAGAGCATGTACATAAACAACCAGGGTTCAAAACTGTCCTTACTTCACCACGATTTACAATGGTAAACTTTATAATAAAGTTATGTAAGTTGAGCTGTCGGGTCAGATTTTGCGTGAAATAGTTTTTTTTTTTTTTTTCGCAAAAAATCTTCAAAAAAATGACTTTCTTTCTTTGTATTTTTGTCTTGTTTTCAGTAGAAATATCTAAAAATTCTTAAATCAAGATTTATTTTCTTGATGGGCAAATGACTTAAGAAAATAAGTCTAGTTTTTAGACAAAACATATCAAATTTAAGTAAATTTGACCTTAAAACAAGCAAAAAAAAAAATCTGCCAATGGCATAAGTACATTTTTATTGAATTTACTTACACTGCAAAAATTATTTTCAAAAAAACATTTTCTTAGTATTTTTGTCTTGTTTTCAGTAAAAATATCTAATAAATCTTAAATTAAGATGCTTTTTTTGATGAGCAAAACGACCCAAGAAAATAAGTCTAGTTTTTAGACCAAAAATATCAAATTTAAGTGATTTTGTGCATTAAACAAACAAAAAATAAAATAAAAATCTGCCAATGTGGTAAGCAAAAAATCTTACACATTTTTCTTAAATATAAATTCAAGAAAATTCAGGAAAAAAGTGCTTACCCCATTGCCAGATTATTATAATTTTTTTGCTTGTTTTATGCACAAAATCACTTAAATTTGATATTTTTGGTCTAAAAACTAGACTTATTTTCTTGGGTCATTTTGCATATCTAGAAAAAGCAGCTTAAATGTAAAAATTTTATATTTTTTTTTCTGAAAACAAGACAAAAATACTAAGAATTTTTTTCTTGAAAAGTAATTTTTGCAGTGTAAAACAAGAAAAATTCAGCAAAAATGTCTTATTCCATTGGCAGATTTTTTTGCTTGTTTTAAGCACAAATTCGCTTAAAGGTGTAGCGGAGGAATTTCTCGAATTTTAGAAAATAACTGCCTTCTCCACTTTTAAAAAAATGCAATTGCGCAACACTCCTGATTGACAACTAGGAGGACCAATAGTCTTGATGATCCACCCGGAAAAAGAAAATCCTCCGCAATACCTTTAAATTTGATATGCATTGCAAAAAATGACTTTCTTACTTAGTATTTTTGTATAGTTTTCAGTAGAAATATCTAAAAATTCTTAAATTAAGATGTTTTTTCTTAATGAGAAAAACGACATAAGTAAATAAGTCTAGTTTTAAGACAAATAATATACAATTTAAGTGAAATTGTCCTTAAAACAAGCAAAATTATCTGCCAATGGGGTGAGAAAAAAAACTGTGAAATAAGATTTCTTTTTTCTTAAACACTTAATTCAAGTAAAATTTTCTTACCCCATTTGCAGATATTTTTGCTTGTTTTAAGCATAAATTCACTTAAATTTGATATGTTTTGTCTAAAAACTAGTATTATTTTCTTAGGTCATTTTGCTCATAAAGAAAACACATCTTGATTTAAGAATTTTTGGATATTTCTACTGAAAACGAGACAAAAATACTAAGTAAGAAAGTCATTTTTTGCAGTGTGTTTCTTTGCTCATCAAGAAAATACATCTTGATTTAAGAATCTTTTGATATTTCTACTGAAAACGAGACAAAAATAATCAGTAAGAAAGTCATTTTTTGCAGTGTAACCTGCAATTTATCTTCTAAACAGATATGGCGACAGAGAGGCTGCAGCTTTAATATCCAGAGATAACAAAAAGAAAGCCAATCGTTAGTTGTTTCAACATCGTAACATTGGTTCAACAATTTGCACAAAATTGGGGTGGGATATCCCGTTTGTTCAACCAACCAGGTTAGGATACAAGGGGCGTCTGTTTTCACTTGTTTCCAATGGAAGTGCCACGCACTTCAAAAAAAGTCAGCAGCTTGCTGGTTTTGCCGGCGCTTGGCCTCTTTTTTTCCCAGCACCCATATTTGAAAAATGTTAAACTTTCGGTGAACTGCTCAGCTCATCAATGTCACTTTTCACTCGGCCGGCCAATCACAGTGAAGGGGCTGGACAACTATCATAATAACCAACTTTTAACTGTGCATCGTTTAAAGTGCCCATATTATGAAAAACTCACTTTTTCTGGGTTTTGGGGTGTTATTTTGTGTCTCTGATGCTCCCACACGCATACAAACTTGGAAAAAAATCCATCCATGCTGTTTTGAGTGAGATACAGGTTTCTGAATATCCTCTGCCTTGAGTCTCAGATTGCGGGAGTTCAAACTCAGCTCCGTTGTGACGTAACAAAAAGTTTCGTCACATTCAGTTTGAATTTTCCCGCCCACCACCCCACTCGCAGGTCTCCACCCACCAGGTAGCTAGAGAGCATAGAGCAGTCACTTGAATGAGACCCTCTGTGCTGTTATCATGTCTCACGGAAATAACAGCGCTATTTGGATATTATGGATTATACTCCCACCTACTTTTAAAAACAAAGTTTTAACGTGTGGTTATTAAACCCGGAGTAATCTTATATACAGTGTGTTACGACGCAAACAGTCCTCAGATTGTAGGCGATAAGACCTTCATGCGAAATCTGATGTAAACAACAGACTATGTATCTATATTTCACGGATTATAAGCATTTGTGGACAAAATTGGTAATTGGATGTATTTGATTGGACTTTCATGGATCATTCGCACATCTGAAACAGACTGGATTCGATTCGCGATCTTTGTATATCAACAAAAAAAGGTAAGAAGTCACGTTGTATTTTGCATGTTGTCATCTTCTGTCACAAAATACTACATTTATGATGCTAGAGCTAAAAGCTTTTTGCCAAACTAACCGAGACCGTATGCCCCGGCTTTTCTGACGAGGCGAGCCTCTAATAACTTTAAGGTCCGCATAGATATATAAGTTACACGGTCCGGACCTCCCGCTAGCTTCTAGCAATTAGCACGCGGTCCACAAGCAGTATACATCCCCCCCCGGGTCTTAATTTCTGTAATTTGCGAAAATAATGCGTTTGAAAATGTTTTATAATGGGAATATGTTAGCATTGTCCAGGGAAAACGAGTTTATTGTTGTGACTGCTAACGTAACATCACAATTTACTCTGGAATCATTGTGTGTCATATGTTTCTTCTCCTGTAGTGTACTTATTAGTGATACTTTTCTGCATGATTTGTCTGTTGGCAACATAAACCGTTAATATTAATAATAATAATATATAAAATAATAACACAGTATGGTCTGTACTGCTCACGATACCACTGAGCATGCGCACGATCACATGACGTTAGTAGTGGGGCGTGATCAAAGGAGCAGTAGCTCATAAATATGTAAGACTAGCTCAAAACGGCACAATCTAAACTGCCCTGAAAAAGAGGCTACTAGAGATGGGTAACAATCTTTTCCTACAAGCTTTTTCGAGCAAACAACTTTTGAAACATGCTTGATGGAACTCATACACCGATATAACTTGTGGAAAAGCAGTCATAAGATGGGCACTTTAACAACTGATAAACAAAACAAAAGTATCATAACAACCAAAGCTCCAAAAACATTGGCTAGCGCCCACAGCTGGCATCCACCTGGCATTTTCAGCCACGCTTTGTTGTACATCAAGGATGGGCAACTTCGGTCCTGGAGGGCCGGTGTCCTGCAGAGTTTAGCTCCAACCATAATTAAACACACCTGAAGCAGCCAATTAAGGTCTTACTAGGTCTTACTAGGCCCATCCCTGGTGTACATGCTCCCTTAGTAAACCAAACATCAGTACTGCATTTCCATTTGGTGCCACTAGTTGGAAAGGAAATCTTTTTTTACAATTGTGAGGTCACCACTGGATGTTCAATGCAAAATCTGGTTCCTGAATTGAAAACCGTCTGAGACAAGTATTTCTGCATAACACGTGAAACCTCACAAAATTGATGGAGGCACTGAAGGCTGAATCAAATAAAACATTGACAGCGATTGATGCAACAGAAACAAAGAGTGGAAAAACAACAAGATGGAAAAGGGGGTCAGATGAAGGCTATGCTTCATCTCAGTCACCAAAATAAAAACACTCCCTAAAGCATCGAGGGAGTGATGGAAGAGTCAGACAACATGGGATGAGTCACATCAGAAGACGTCGAGTGAGTCATTCCTTCCTCAAGACGTGCCAGGGGAACGGAGTGCACACCTGCACGCTGTCGAGATTCAGGAGTTTGGCCTTAAAGCAGTCGATTTGATACAAGACACTAACTGGTGATTTAACCTTGGGTCGTAAGTGCGAGACCCTTGGGACGATTTTCTTTTGGTTTACAAGAGGGCACTTGTACAATACAAGGACAACGTTTGCGTTTAAATTAAATCTTACTTTTAAATACAAAATAGAGAGATGAGCGACACATACAGCACTTAAAAGGCCAAAGTTTTTGTAACACTTTCGTGAAGGGATTAGTCTGTCAGACCGTACGAAAAGCAGGCGTTTCTGGACGGAAACATCTCTTTATTTTTGTCGATTCTTATCAGCGGTGATCAAATGTGTGATATGGAAACTATTAAAAATAAAGAGGAAAAGAAAATGAAAAGAAAAACGATGGGGTGCGCGTACAAAAAAAATCTGGCGTAAACGTTGCCACATGTTTTGCACGCCAGATGAGAGCGATTTAAATAATCCTGAAATTTACACACAAAGGAGAGCTGTGACCTCAGGATAGAGGCTGAACGCCAGCTGAGGGTTTGTAGTATCTATACAAAGTACGAGCCGACGGCTGCCTGGAATAGTTTTAGTTTGAAATTAATGATTTAATTGACAACAACTTAATTCATGAGATTTGCAATGGCTTAAAGCTAATAGCTTAAAGGAATCTGGTCATTAGGCATCTGATGTCATTTCCTGGGTTCGGACATCATCATGTGGGTTAAAAAGAATTATATCATACATTTTTTCCCGTGAGGTCCACCTGTTATGTTCATGAAAGAAGTTTACTGCACGCAAAAGAGTCATCATTCACTTTTAGCATTATGGTCTCCGAACCTTACACCATGTGCAACCCTTCATTTTCCAATTAAAGGCAATTTGTTCACATTGAAAGCATAATGCTCTGTAAACGACAATCACGTAATCAGAGAAAATCAAAACGTACTGATGGCCTTCCCCATGTTGAAATTTTATTAGTCCATTGTAGACTACTGAGATTTTACATGGGTGGGGCTACCGGTTTTGGACCACTAAGACAGAAACAGGTGTTCAGTCGGTTACAGAGCTTTCATAAAGACCAGGGCTTAACATAAAGGACCGCCCGATGGCCCGGGGCCAGCGTAAGAGACATTCGAGCCAGTAAACAGTATTGTCGATTGGGCCAGTGCTTCGTCCTCAGTCACTAAAATATATTTACTGTCTGTGGCCGTTTGTCTGTATTCTTATGCAACCAACCCTAATGCTTGGTTTAAGTGCCGTAAACGGTAACTTCTCAGCAATGTCATGAGGTTTCTCCGACCTTATTGGTTGTTGTAGACACTGTTGCGTGTGTTGCATGTTAATAGCTGGTAGAGCAAAGAGACGTTAAAATGGCGGCGGGGCGGCGTCCTCTAAATATGAGGCCAAACGAAAACTTAATTACGTATTTAACATCTTGAAAGCAGACATTTACCTGCGTAAAACATGACGAAAGCGACAATGCAATGTTTTTTACAGTTTGCCGTCAGTTTCCAGGTAAAGCAGACAAGTTGGGAGCCTTTACAAGCAACTACCGTAAACCGATAACCCTTCATCTTGTCTATTGAACTTAATGGCGAGACGTATGGATAAAGAATATTTTAAGCGCACCGAGAGACTGGGTTCACTGCAAAAAATGACTTTCTTAGTATTTTTGTCTTGTTTTCAGTAGAAATATCTAAAAATTCTTAAATCAAGATGACCTAAGAAAATAATACTAGTTTTTAGACAAAAAATATACAATTTAAGTGAATTCGTGCTTAAAACAAGCTAAATTATCTGTCAGTGGGGTGAGAAAATTTTACTTGAATTAAGTGTTTAAGAAAAAAGAAATCTTATTTCACAATTTTTTTTCTCACCCCATTGGCAGTTAATTTTGCTTGTTTTAGGGACAATTTTACTTAAATTGTATCTTATTTGTCTTAAAACTAGACTTATTTACTTAGGTCATTTTGCTCATTAAGAAAATACATCTTAACTTAAGAATTTTTAGATATTTCTACTGAAAACAAGACAAAAGTACTAAGTAAGAAAGTCATTTTTTGCAGTGTTATATAAGTATATGTATATAACATAGTATATGTCTTAAGTATATACACTGCAAAAAATTATTTTCAAAAAAAAAATCTTAGTATTTTTGTCTTGTTTTCAGTAAAAATATCAAAAAATTCTTAAATTAAGATTAAGTAAGATTAAGAAACAACCCAATAAAATAAGTCTAGTTTTTAGACCAAAAATATCAAATTTAAATGATTTTGTGCATAAAACAAGCAAAAGAATCTGCCAATGGGGTAAGCTAATTTTTCTTGAATAATTCTTGAATTTAGTGTTTAAGAAAAATGTTCAAAATTTTTTTGCTTACCCCATTGGCAGATTTTTTTTGCTTGTTTTATGCACAAAATCACTTACATTTGATATTTTTGGTCTAAAAACTAGACTTATTTTCTTGGGTTGTTTTAATTCTTAATTTAAGAATTTTTTAGATATTTTTACTGATAACAAGACAAAAATACTAATAATTTTTTTCTTGAAAATCATTTTTTTGCAGTGTAGTTGAACATAAATTATTTTACATTACAATGCAAGTCTTTATGGATCTTGCATGTCTCATGACAAGTGATATGCCTGTTTCATCATGAGACACAAAAACCCATGAGTTGTTACAGACTGGCCAGCATATTTAAACTTGAACGCTTTTGTATGTTACTATGGATATGCGAATGATCAATAGCTAAATAAGCTCAAAATATTAAACGATTTCTCTAACAAACCTATCGTTTTGCTTTCGAAGACATTTATTTACCCACTGAAGTCATTTGGATTACTTTAATAATTAATGTATGTGCTTTTTGCAGCTAAATCCCATGTGTTATTGGCTCATTATAGGCTACGGTGTAGCCGCAACGGTGTAGGATATTCGTCAATTTTCATAAATACTTCTGAGTCCTTGTCGATGCAGATTTTACAGTTTTTTACCTGACGGGAGGGGTTCTAGTGGACCTATAACAACGCTTGCGGTCCGCGTAGAACTGATGCGCTGTTAAAAATTTGCCGAGGTCCACGTCAGGCTACGGCGTAGACCTTACGCACAACTATAAATTGGACTTTAGTCATGCATAGGGTCTGCGTCGTAGGTTATCCGCAGCCTTAGCATAGCTCAGCGTAGCACCTCGCCAATTTTTTACCAGCGCGTCAGTTCTACGTGGACTGCATGCGCTGTGATTGGTCCACTAGAACCCCTCCAGTCGGGTAAAAAAAACTGTATCTTGGTATTTCCGTTTGCGACGGTGAGAACAAAGATGGGCCAAGTTGATGGGTGATTTAGTTGAAACTGCAACATAAGTCACTGTTTTATTTACTTCCATCACTGCTGGTCTTCTCAAAACATACACAACATGTTTCTTCTTCGTTTGTGGGTTAACTTGCCAAGCTGCTTCTTCATTGACGTTCACGCTGCTACTGTGGTTACACGCGTGGATACTGCCTACCAGCGGTCTGCATGTGTGTTTGCATGTCAGCGCAGACGCCACCGCAGAAGTATATATATATATATAAACTAACACGTAACCTACGCCGTAGGACCAACAGCACAACTATAATGAGCCCTTAATTTGTTGACCCCCATATAGGAAGATAACATGACAGCATTTTTATATAAAATGACTTGTTTGTGTTCCATTTCAGAAACAAAGTCGTACACATCTGGCACAAGCACCAGAAATATTTCATTTCATTTGAACTTTTTCTTTAAACTGGCCCACAACTACCAAAGCTCATGCCATAATGGTTACTCATTTCCTGAATTCAACAGCTGTTTGTTTTACTCATGTCAAAACAAAATGCCAGTTATCTCAACTCGATTTTGCATAGATTTACTTTGTTGGTTTATGCCAAACGCTGTATACGTAATGCTTTCTTCAAGTCTTTATTACCATTAACAACCTTCCTTGACAATCTGGAAGAGGTCCAGACCACCAAGGAAAGCGACAAGTGTGGCTAGAAGTAAATTTAGGACCCTCTGATGGGGTCTGGGTAAGGAGGCAATCATCCAACTTTTCCCACAAGCCTGTTTCCGGGGTTTACTTAGATGAAGATGAGACGCTGCATATTTGAAGGTCGGCCAAATCGCAAGCGTGTGTGTATCATAAGAGAGCGGAGACGAAGAAAAATGCAGGTCAATCAGATAACAAGGCTTTCAGAATTAAGGCATCAAGACTTTTTTGAGCCGTACGACCAATTTGGCCACAGTAAGTCACATCCAAGGAATGTGATTGAAGACAAAAACATGGGGACATTGGAAAGAAGGCCAGAAACGTAGATTTAGGTGTGAACACAAAGCTTAGCCAACGCGTAAGACCAGGTACCAGGTGGTAAGAAAGTACAAAGAGAGTCCATTTTATGCAGGAAATGCCCTTTAAGAATATTTGAACCATAAGTGCCCAAAGATCTCTCACTATTAAAGTTTTTGGTTGTACCAGGCTAACCACTTTAAAGGGCAAATGTGGTGAAAACCTAAATCTTATCCCTATTACTGAATAACTTACATTCCCTGTTCACAAAAGACACACTTGGAGTGCGTGTTAGTGGCATGTTTATGAACATTTTCAAAACTAAAAGGGATGGTCCACAACAAAGAACAATGAATGAATGTTTTAATAAAAACACAGTTTAGTAATAGTACAATGATGCTTGAAACATGAGGAACAAATAAATGCATGTATTGAAGAATTATTTTGAATGAATCTGGTGAACAGAAGTTTTTGTTACTGGTATGAATTTTGGTGCAGCCATCTGCTTAAGGCACTGTAAAAAATGCAACATTTTGGTCAAATATCAACATATATTACTTTAACTTAACTAACCTAAACAATTTCAACTTGTTTTATACATTAGGCCAAAACATAAAACAGTCGGTTGAATTGACTTGTGCATGTACACAAGTGTTTGCTACATGTGCAATCCTATAAATTGCAATACCGCTCTTGGCCTACCTACTACATACTCCTGCACCCAAATGTGCAACTTGCACATCCAAAGTAAACGTGGTTTTCAAAAACCTGGTTGTGCGCAAACAGACAACGCATACTATTCTGAGGGGAAAAAAGGCATCACGTGCACTGTACGCTGACCCGAGCGCATGTGTAAAAATCAAAGTATACTTCGTCCGTTACAGTGTATTTGCTCAAAACAGGTTTGTTGCATTGCAAAAGTAACTGTTACGTCCATATTTATCGTAAATACTGAACAACTCCAGCATTTAATTTGATATTTAAATGAATCACTTAAGGCTGTTTAAAAAGATTTTAAATCTACTAAATACTGAATTGACAGGAATACCATTCCTGGGTGAATCTTTAGTAGGGCTGGGTATTGGCAAGGGCCTCACGGTACGATGCATATCACGATGCATGGGGCACGATACGATGTAACGCGATGCGTTGCATGTTGCGATACATTGCAATACCTTTTTTTTTTATCAAAAATGTAAAAAAGTTTTCCTTTTTTTAAAGCCAAAATGCTTCCACACGTCGGCTTTGAAAGCTGCAGGCGTTTTTAAATTTTCTGCCATTTTCTCACTCCCGCTAACTGACATTGGCCGAATGGCCGTATATGACAGACAACTGGACACCGACAACTACAGCAGTGGCGGAGAAGGTCGTTTGACGCACAAAGAGGGATTTTATGTTATTTTTTTATACCGTCTCGATATTTTTGTACAGCCCTAAGCTTTAGCAGGTAAAAAATACCAGAAATACATAGTGATTTAAATTCACATCCAAATAAATATTTAAAAAGGCAACACTCCCGACCGAAAAATTTAAATAATAACAATGGTTTTAGTTAGGGTTGGGCAGATAGACGATATTATCGTGTATCCACAACAAGGCTTTGAACCGGTTCACGGAACGAAAACCAGAAACTTTTGATGTTTTGCAAGGAACAGAAACGAAACCAGAAACTTTTCAAAAATATATGTTCCGGAACAGAACTGTTTATTGAAAATAATGGTAACCGGTTAATACCGTTATTTTTTCCGTGTAATATGACTCGGTGAAGTTCACTTCCGGTCACCCTACCTATGATGCGGTATGCCCGTGTTATGTAGTAACAGCAACCGTGTATTCTCTCATGTTTCTAAATTTGCAACAAATTGTGCAAATGTGACAGATCAAAGAGTAAAACACGACGCAATGACGTCACATATATGCTAATCGGTGTGTGACGTCATCACCGCCACAGTCTCTCCTAATGATCAGCCTACTTATTTGTATGTCCCACAGCTGACATGGAACGTTATTAACCGGTTCGGGAACTTTATTTTTTGTTCTAACCGGTTCAGGAACGTCAACTTTAGGGTTGAACCGAAAAGCGGAAACGTTAAAATACGGTTTTTGTTCGGAACGAACCAATTGGGAAAAATTCTGGTTCAAAGCCCTGATCCACAATAGTCAGACATATTGCCAACAGCAAGCTTTCATGACGATAGTTGGTGATGGTTATTCATTTTTTTGTCCATCAATCAAGTGACTAAATAAGTCATAAATAAGTAAAAAATTAACAAATAAATAAATGAGTAAACTACTGACCTACTGTCATAGGCTGATGATAGGACGATCTCAAAATGGGGCATATCGCCCAAACTAGTTTTAGTACTAGCCATTCATCATAATTTTGAAGAAACAAAGAAAAATTATGTGTGTCAAGGATACTCCTCATAAAACAGTGAGCAAACAGTGACTGCTTAGCCCTTCCAGGGACTAGCACGAAATCTTGTATGAATAAAACATGGAGGTTTTTGTGGTGATCCATAATGACTGTCAAACCCCTAAGTGTGCTAGAATATATTTGCACGCCATGTAGCGTCTCTGACGTGATGACGGCATCGTAGGGTAATTACACGGGCGTGAACTCTGCGGACTAGACAGAAAGTGAGCGGAGGATAAAAGGAAAAAGAGAAAATAGAGCAAGAGGAAAAGCACAACTAGAGGCTATTTATTATTGTGAGCAAAAACAAACAGATTTGGTCTGCTGATTGGTAGAGGCGAAAGTGAAGTAGATTAACATTGCTGCCCAGAATTTCTAGAAAGAATGTGTTGTGAGAAAGCAAATACGACTCTTGACTACAAAACTGGCACAGCACGGGTGCAAAAATACAGCTAGCACACTAGTTATGCATCTAGTCAGTGAACTCTTGCACCTTCCCTTTGGTGGCCAATTCAAGGCACGAAACTGCTGATGAAGAGGCAGTTGTTTGGCATGCACGTTAATGTGTTTGGCTTCTTACTTGTACTGCACCAGCATGGTCAGTCACTGCTCCAAGCTGGACGTATTGGACTTGAATATCATTAGCCTGGAGAGGAGATGCTTCGACCGCGCCGCTCCCGTCGGCCGACGCCACCGCTATCAGCTGTGGTCCTCTCAGAACCTAGAGGAAGAAAGAGAATAGAAAAAATGAGGCTTTGAATGGTCGATTAACAGTAGCATAGTTGGAAAGCATTCACACAGTCCTGTATTTGTTTATGTATGTGTTGTGTCTGACTCCAGCTCTCGAGTTCAAACCCACTTTTAAAATTTCCCATCGTCAATGAACATTCATTTTATAAAGCATCTCCATTCTTACGTGACAATGTGACCATTTCCAGTAACGGATGCTTTAACATGGAGACTGATCAGTTGAAGTCACGGATACTTTGGGTTTCTTGCAAACTGTGCCAAATTTTACCAGTACAAATATTTTAACATGACCATAAACAACCAGCTGGGTCTAAAAAAACACATTCAATGGCACTTATCTTCAATTACACTCCTGATGGCACAAATCTTCAATTAAGCTCCTGAAATCTCTAAAACTGTTGATGCACCAAATGTTCGGCAACCGAAACTATTCGGCCAAAAATAACAACAAAAGCATTTAGATGTTGGGCTGAATAAGTGAAAAGACAGAATAAAGTTAATAATGTTTATTTATAACGTTTAAGATTATATCAGCATACATGCGTGCACACTTTACAAATAAGGGTGTGACGAGACACTTAAGTCACGAGACGAGACGAGACACAAGATTGGGTTCATGACAACAAGACGCGATTTTTTAATTTTTTAAGAAATCCTCGATGATAAAATAAATGAATGGGAACCTTACATCACATTATTTTTAAATGTTTTTAACTAATCTAGGACTGTCCCTTTAAAATTGCATATTAATGACCATGCAATAATAACTAGTTCAAATAAAGTATCAAAAACAAGTAAACACATTACAGTAATATAGCCTTGGTAATAAAAACCAGCATTATGTATTATAACAAATGCCTGCCGGGGGGCTAACGGACCCGCTTCTGTTAATTTCATTTTAGATGCTTACTTTTAGCCAAACTATAATCCATTAAAATCTTTAACATTTCTCCAATTATTTAAAATAGAAATGATACAGCCACTGTTATTCTTGAGCAAGGACAGAGATAAAATCATGTAAAGTCAAAGTGAGGGTTTAATCTGCTGAGACACTTCATATCTGACAGTGATCGACAGACACAACATGTCTTAGACAAACATTATTGGAAACCCAAACAAAAAAGCACACCCAGTAGAAGACAGAATATAATGCATGCACATTGCACTGGAAAAAGGTTTAGCCAGAAACTTTTTGCTGATATTAGGACAGTAGCCGTTTCTCAAACAGAAAGCTGCAGCCTCCTGAGGTCGCATATGCAGGCTGCATACATCATCAAGCCTGGTTTATTTAAGTTAACTGAACAAGTCATGAGCATATTACAACAATTTACGATTGTATAACTAAATATAACTAAATATAACAGTAAACTTTATAATTGTTAATATTCTGTTAATATTCTGAGTTTGTTGCAAGCAAAAATCCTTGATCTTGCGGCACGTTTTCTTAAAAAATGTGATGGAATATGCGGGATATTAATGCAATTTTATGCGATGAAATTGCGGGAAGGGATATTAATGCAATTTTATGCGATGAAATTGCTGGAAGGGATATTAATGCAATTTTATGCAATGAAATTGCGGGAAGGGATATTAATGCAATTTTATGCGATGAAATTGCGGGAAGGGATATTAATGCAATTTTATGCGATGAAATTGCGGGAAGGGATATTAATGCAATTTTATGCGATGAAATTGCGGGAAGGGATATTAATGCAATTTAATGTGATGAAATTGCGGGAAGGGATATTAATGCAATTTTATGCAATGAAATTGCGGGAAGGGATAGTAATGCAATTTTATGCGATAAAATTGCGGGAAGGGATAGTAATGCAATTTTATGCGATGAAAATGCAGGATGGAATATTAATGCAATTTTATGTGATGAAATTGCGGGAAGGGATAGTAATGCAATTTTATGCGATGAAATTGCGGGAAGGGATACTAATGCAATTTAATGTGATGAAATTGCGGGAAGGGATATTAATGCAATTTTATGCAATGAAATTGCGGGAAGGGATAGTAATTCAATTTTATGCGATGAAAATGCAGGATGGAATATTAATGCAATTTTATGCAATGAAATTGCGGGAAGGGATAGTAATGCAATTTTATGCGATAAAATTACGGGAAGGGATATTAATGCAATTTTATGCAATGAAATTGCGGGAAGGGATATTAATGCAATTTAATGTGATGAAATTGCGGGAAGGGATAGTAATGCAATTTTATGCGATTCAATTGCGGGAAGGGATATTAATGCAATTTTATGCAATGAAATTGCGGGAAGGGATAGTAATTCAATTTTATGCGATGAAAATGCAGGATGGAATATTAATGCAATTTTATGCAATGAAATTGCGGGAAGGGATAGTAATGCAATTTTATGCGATAAAATTACGGGAAGGGATATTAATGCAATTTTATGCAATGAAATTGCGGGAAGGGATATTAATGCAATTTAATGTGATGAAATTGCGGGAAGGGATAGTAATGCAATTTTATGCGATTCAATTGCGGGAAGGGATATTAATGCAATTTTATGCAATGAAATTGCGGGAAGGGATAGTAATGCAATTTTATGCGATGAAAATGCAGGATGGAATATTAATGCAATTTTATGCAATGAAATTGCGGGAAGGGATAGTAATGCAATTTTATGCGATAAAATTACGGGAAGGGATATTAATGCAATTTTATGCAATGAAATTGCGGGAAGGGATATTAATGCAATTTTATGCGATGAAATTGCGGGAAGGGATATTAATGCAATTTTATGCGATGAAATTGCGGGAAGGGATAGTAATGCAATTTTATGCGATGAAATTGCGGGAAGGGATAGGAATGCAATTTTATGCGATGAAATTGCGGGAAGAAATATTAATGCAATTTTATGCGATGAAATTGCGGGAAGGGATAGTAATGCAATTTTATGCGATGAAATTGCGGGAAGGGATATTAATGCAATTTTATGCGATGAAATTGCGGGAAGGGATATTAATGCAATTTTATGCGATGAAATTGCGGGAAGGGATAGTAATTCAATTTTATGCGATGAAAATGCAGGATGGAATATTAATGCAATTTTATGCAATGAAATTGCGGGAAGGGATAGTAATGCAATTTTATGCGATAAAATTACGGGAAGGGATATTAATGCAATTTTATGCAATGAAATTGCGGGAAGGGATATTAATGCAATTTAATGTGATGAAATTGCGGGAAGGGATAGTAATGCAATTTTATGCGATTCAATTGCGGGAAGGGATATTAATGCAATTTTATGCAATGAAATTGCGGGAAGGGATAGTAATGCAATTTTATGCGATGAAAATGCAGGATGGAATATTAATGCAATTTTATGCAATGAAATTGCGGGAAGGGATAGTAATGCAATTTTATGCGATAAAATTACGGGAAGGGATATTAATGCAATTTTATGCAATGAAATTGCGGGAAGGGATATTAATGCAATTTTATGCGATGAAATTGCGGGAAGGGATATTAATGCAATTTTATGCGATGAAATTGCGGGAAGGGATAGTAATGCAATTTTATGCGATGAAATTGCGGGAAGGGATAGGAATGCAATTTTATGCGATGAAATTGCGGGAAGAAATATTAATGCAATTTTATGCGATGAAATTGCGGGAAGGGATAGTAATGCAATTTTATGCGATGAAATTGCGGGAAGGGATATTAATGCAATTTTATGCGATTCAATTGCGGGAAGGGATATTAATGCAATTTTATGCGATTCAATTACGGGAAGGGATAGTAATGCAATTTTATGCGATGAAATTGCGGGAAGGGATAGTAATGCAATTTTATGCGATGAAATTGCGGGAAGGGATATTAATGCAATTTTATGCAATGAAATTGCGGGAAGGGATATTAATGCAATTTTATGCAATGAAATTGCGAGAAGGGATATTAATGCAATTTTATGCGATGAAATTGCGGGAAGGGATAGTAATGCAATTTTATGCGATTAAATTGCGGGAAGGGATATTAATCGAATTGTATGCGATAAAAATTGCAGGAACTTGTAAAAACTGTGTGAACTTGCAAAAGCGGTTTGCGGCTTTTCAACGATGTTCACGTCACATAATTACATCACTTCATAATGTTCCCATGGCAATAGGGGACATGGCTGCGCTTGTGTGAAGTAAATGCAAGATTTTTCAACTTTCTGCTAAGATATATGTGATTTTTGATACGAAAATGCGAAGGTTATGAAATCATGCAAGTCCTGCATATTTTGTGCATGAAAATCTGCAATTTATGCTGCGAAAATGCAGCGTATTTGAAAAAAGGCGTACTCCGCATAAATATGTGGACTTTGGCTACTTATGCGTTGAATCATGCGATCGGATAATGAGGTTTTAATGGAGGGACTGGTCTTTGTGATGCATGCAGTCTACAAATGTTTGAGAAACGGACAGCATTTTACCTCCATGAGAAATCTTGTGACCTAATAATTTCACAATACAGATTTAATCTCACGAGACTCATCGCACAAGATCTCGTCAAACCCCTATTTATAAATGCGTGAAAGCATTTTAAAGTACCCAAGAAGATAATTCTTGGCAAATTTGGGCCCAATAGTTTCGTTTGCCAAAAATATTGGTTAACCCTAACCCTAACCAAACAGTAATATTTTTCATTTTAGGAATATTTAAATATACCAAAAATGCAATTTTCAGATTGATCCAGCTAATGCGCAATACTGTGACTGTGTGTTTTTCCCAAAATCAAAGTTCTTTAAAGGAGGAGGGTAAATGATTTTTGAAAAACACTTTGGAAAAGGGAGTCGGTCCGAGTACCACAACACACTTTTTTGCCAATCAGCAGTAAGGTGCGTGTCTACTAACCGTCATCATTGCCTGGGTTTGCGTATATGTGAGACAGGTCTATTAAAATAAGGTCCAGATTCTATTGCGGTAGGGTCGTGTTTGTTTAGGCGATTTCAAATGTCAACATTGGCTTTCAGAAATCATGCACCCCGCCTTTAAAGTGTAAAGTGAGATTCAGATGTAACATGGATTCAATATGGAAATGATTAATACTTGTGTATATCTTATGGTAATTTTTTTTGCTATGCTTTTCATTCTGAGACTATTATAATTTTCCTTGTGCCGATTGTTCCTTTCTTAACATTTACTGGCATATTAATCACCTCTTTGTTCAGTATGCTGACAAAATTAAATAGAGGAGATATTAATCTGCTCAAATGTTTTCGTTTTTTCCATGGCTTGTTGAAAAATAATTAAAGCATATTATTGCCTAATCATAATCACTCATCATGTGCACCCGTTTTCCATTTCTTTCCCTTTTGTTCACACGGTCAGGAAGTTTAAAGACTTGCTTATGAATATTGGATATGATTTTTGTTAACAGACTTTTTTAAACAGGCCAAATTAATTGGTTTCAAGATATTAGTGCAGTAAGACCGGCAATAAATTAATGTGCAGAACAATTCTGGCTTTCATAAGAATATTGATGGAGTCATTATTTGGCCTATTAGCTAACAATAACCGTAGGAAAGCCGTTTGCAGCTTAATAATGTGAGGCAATTTAATCAGTTGTTATAAAAAACTATTTATCAGTTTTCCCATTGCCTTACAGGATCCAATGTTTCTTCATTATCCTTAGAGATGCAAAATGTTATTACAGGTATTGTTTATCTTATGTATCACGAATTGCTTTAACATATAAATATCAACACAAGGTTTGTTAAGCGGTTATCTACTCAACAGTAAAATAATAAAGTATCAGCTTGATGCGAAGTACGCAGTGCGTTTGCGTGCCTGCACAAAGCAAATTCGACTCATGCAAGTGATTTACTTCTTCACAAACACTACATGTATTAATCAACGTTATGCTGATTTCATCCTGTGGTTTGACATCTGAGCATTTTGTATCGGAGCGCTGTATCATAACAGCCCAATATCCAGCTGAGCTATCACATTTGAACACAACTCCATCCTGTGCCAAAATCCTACTCATCTAAAACACACACAAAAGGCATGCAAGATCGCGTACCCTTACGTATCATGTTCAATATTTGATTACACATCATGACTCTCTGCTGTGGTCATTTTGGAAACTCCGATTCTTCTTCAATTACTGGCGCTGGTCTTAAACCTAAACGTGAGTCAGTCATTTCTCGCTCGCAGCAGTTGACCGTTTCCACATGGGCAATGTTCATTCAAACTGCAATGCAAGACTAAGCTATCGCTAATCGTTCTTCAACTCCAACACGTGACACCTCTTTGCCGCCTTTCAGCACCAGCGTGGGCATAGACGACCAAATCCGAGACGACTCAACTGGAAACAGAACTACCATGCACTCCCAATTAAGAGAAAATCTGCTGAACTGCACAAAAATCCCACACTAACCCCAATTTCAGATCCAGTTTGGTTTCAAACCCTTTGAAGTCGCATGCTTGGAGGTCGGGTAGAACCAATGCGATGCCCAGCGTGTCTCCAAAGGCATGGGGAAACGGTGCCGATTTCGCCGCAGCGCTTTCTGTCAGTCAATTCCTACATTATAAGTATAAGAACATACAGCGATGACTCGGTTTAAATGAGACAAACCCGGACGGCACATTGATCGCATGAGAACTTGAGAAAGACCCGGCAGGTCTTAAACACAAACACATGCACCAGGGTAGAGATATGGGCACAGACATCTCGTGAAGTAAGCGGTTGGTGTGACGACGGGTAAAATCACAGCTGAGGGATCGAGTTTTACATTCCATTATATATCTGAACCAGAAAAACTACTTTTAAATAAGAGATTCTTACTTCTCACGTGCAGGGTTCCCACACCTTAGTTAACTTCAAATTCAAGGACCTTTCAATTTCGATTTTTCGATTAATCGTTTTTTAAAATGTGGTCGATTAAAAATCGATTCTCAAAGAGAATAATCGATTTTTTTTTCATATTTATTTCCGCAAACATTGAACGGAGGAATGGAAGCATTTTAGATTTCGCAAGCAAGACGTGTTGTGGCTTTTAATTTCTTTTTATTAATTACCCACTTGTAAACTGCTGTTCACTGTTCTTTTTTATTAATATAGTATGTGTATTAAATCTATATTCATTGAGTTGAATCAAGAATCGAGTATAAAAACCTACCTGGGAACCGGAATCGAAAATTTAATCGAGAATCGGAATCGAATCGATAGCTTGTGAATCGAAATCGAATCGATCTGGAACATCTGAAGCGATACCCAGCCCTAGGTCTAATACCCTTAAATTTAAGGACAAAATGATGGGGACACGTTTCAAGTGAGAGCAAGGTTACATCGTGTTACCTTTTAAGATACATTGTTACAGTTCCCTTTCGAGGGAACTCGCGCTGCGTCACTGCGGTGACACTTTGGGGACGCCTCCAGGTGTAAGTGCGTCTGAATGTGTAAATCAAATTCTACTAATGGTGAGGCTCAACGACAAGTATATCGCTATCTGAAATATTGCCAAAGACGGCATTACAGGGACGCAGGAAGTATGGCAAGGGAGACGCAGCGTCTCGTTCCCTTCTCAGGGAACAACAGTTACATACGTAACCAGAGACTTATTGTGTGTCAAACACAACTATGAACAAAAGCTAGGGGTGTCCTCGACTAAGGATTTACATATTCGAATCAGAATTGTCGAATCTTTCCATAGTCGACCGATAGTCGAATCATCTATCTTTGTGTGCATGGGTTGGGAAGGGGCCAGGTAACTTTTATTTTCTTTCACAAGCAGCACACATAAACAACTTTCTGATAAAGTGACCAAAACTGTCTTTCAAGTAATAAAAGAAGACAAAACTGACGATGCATTTATATATATATATATATTTTTTTTTTAAGGTAAAATGTAAGGCAACATTTGTTTAATTATTCCTCATAACATTTTAAAGCCACGATCTACAGACCATCACACAAACATAAATTTTGATAAATAAACCTAAAAAAATAACAAAGGTGTTCCTGCTTTGGAAACTCCGGCTACAATTAAGTGTTTTTATTTAATTTGGAGATTTAGCGTGTCAAAGCAGTCATGACCAAAAAAACCCGACAAATGAGAAATGACAAATAATTTGTGATTGTGACTGTAAATGATAAAAACTAATCTTTATATACAATTCGTTGTATATAACCATATATACAAAACGTTAATTTATAACAAGAAAAACACTGAAATTAATGATTTTATAGACACTACGCGTTATTATTTAGCACAGAAATACCTGCTTGCTTGCTTTGACTTTGATCATCTCTGTACAGAAAGACCAGATGATATTATTTATTTCAGGAATCTCTTTGCTATCATTTGAAAGTGAACACCGACCGACAATAATATTAAATCACAAGAAAGACATTCGTGTCAGGCAGAAATAGGTTCGGTGCAGATACTAGTTTCCGTTTCATCACCGAAAAAAAAAAACGGCTTACCTGTTTTGTAGTTTAACTTTTGACTTTTGAAGATAACCACTCTGTTTTCAATACATTTTAAAAACTTATACTCGTCGAAAAACATCCGTTTTTTAATGTTTAGTTTGATGAACTCCTAAATATGAGACGCAGAGCACCTAGCCTGTTCGGCTAAATTGCATGCGCAAGCATGGCCAGCACGCAATAGCGCAACATCGATACAACGAAAAGCTATCCAAAATGTACATACTTAAATTAGATCAGAATTTACGTTTATAATAAATACAATTTTGTTAATAAAATAAGGTCAAAAGTAACAAAGTGCAGAACAAATATGCAAAATGCCTCAAGTGCACGGAAACAAAACACAAGCCAAATAGTTAAATCAGATAACCCAAAGTGATTTATAAATAAAATAAAATATAGAAATTATTAAAAGAACAAAAGGCATAATATAATTTGCCAGCCTTTTCTTTTAAATGTAGAAACAAAGAGGCAATGGTTTATTAACATATAAACCTCTTATGGACGTGAAGCCCGGTCACAGGGGTTGTTGGATTTATTAAAGCATTTTAAAAATATTTATTGAAAGCTGCTACTTCACATATTATTTGCAGCATTATCATAATATGCAGTATATTAATATATTGTGAGAAAGATGTTATATGTGAGATCAGATAATGTGTGCACCCACGGCCAAAATTGAATGATCCTCATTTCGTAACACATCTGCGACGATTCGACTGTGAGATTGGTAGTCGAATCAGGCTTCTCCTATCGATGCATCGAATCTTCGACTATTCGGGGTCACCCCTAACAAAAGCATTTTGGTATTTACATTTTTCCCCCAGATTCACAAGCTTTCAAGAATTTCAAGACCCATGGGAACCCTGAACATGACATTTATGTATTTGGTGGGTGCTTTTATCCATAAGGTATACATTTTAATCGGTATGTGTGCTCCCTGGGAATCAAACACTTGGGATTTACATTGCTAAAGAACACCCGTTTCTTATCCGGAAAATCGAAGTATACACTGCTCAATATGTATCTTGTGTCAACTTTTGGAACAACCACCGGGTCTCATAAAAAGATTAAAACACTCTTTGCTCGCATTAACATGTGCGTTTTGGGGATTTATTCATTGACAACAGCAAAATATTTTAAATCAACAAGTGAGACTTGTTTTTCAGCTGTGTGACTCAAACACAACGAGAGTTTTATTATGCTGGGACAGCGTCTGAGATCGGAGCAATGAAAGCCCGTTCTCATCGTCTGGATTTCCGGTCCTGCAACTTTTTAAAGACGACTCTATCAATCTGAAGAGCATGGGAACCAGGTTCGGGTACAATTAAAAAAAGTAACACTAATTCAAAACACTCATCCCACGAAGATCGTACACTCATGCTCTCTTTTTATGGGACTTGTGTGTCAACAAAAAAATAAAAAGGGTTGCGGTTATAAAGCGGTCATGATGTGCGTACCATATCACAAACCAGTGTGTTTGCTTGAGGTCTGCTGACTTTGTCAGAAATCAAAGGGCTTGCTTGAGACATTGGTTATCGCGGTTCTGTTCGTCATTAACGTGTAAATCAAACTCTCAAAGTCAACAGAGTAAATAACCAAGCCGGTTGTTTGCATTCTCCCTCATGGCTGGATTGGTTTCATATTGAAAGGTAGTTTAAATTGAAATGGATCGTGCCCTTTTCTCAAGGGTTCTCCAAGATCGCATTATCCGCCAGTGCCCGGCTTCCCTTCTGTCGAAAGCACGCAAACGTCAAATCTGCTATCTCCATACAGGCACGCCGCCAAACAAATTGGCAGGGGGAGCTGGGATACGCTGTCAGCTTTGGTTGATGGGACTAAAAGCAAACAGAAAAAGGACTCAGAATAAATCTCTCTTATGTAGTAATGCCTTCAGCAGCAGAGCGGGACGGCGAACACATTGAGGAACTGGAGCAAAGACAACAAAGAACAAAACAACAGCAGCCTAATGCAAAAAACATTTCATTTGCGGCCTTGCTGAAACATAACAATCAACTGTGCAAACGAGATCTCCTCCCAAGCTCCATATATTATCATTGTCGTTTTTAGTGCACAAGAACCCTGATAATAATCAACAGATAATAAAGACATTAAAATAAGTTAGACCATGCATAAGTTCATTTTCCCTAATTCAAGATTTAATAGTCTTAACTTTGAGGAACTAGATGTTTTTTCTGGAACATACGCTTGTGTATACAGGTCACAAATGGATTAGAAAAAGGATAATTTTTCACAGTTCAACAAACTGTGTTGTGCAAGAAGCCAGCTTCCCACCAGCATATACAGTTCCCTCAAAGCCTCAAGAGTTGAAAAAAAGTCTCTTTGGAAAGGTAAACACTTCCGCCCAAATTTTACTTGATTCCAAAAGCATTGCGCATCTGGAGCAGGACAGACCTAAGCCAGGGCAGATGTGGCCCAGCTATTCTGAGAGAGAAAAAGAGTTCACCGAGTGAACTTCTCATAGTCCAACATCACTTCTGGAGCAAACCCTCCTACAATCAGACAATGAACTGTAGTGTCAAACCTGATAATGTTTATCTAAAGTCAAATTTTTAACCTTTTATTTCATACTCTGAAAGTTAAAAGGTTTGGTTGTAATCACCAATAGTGCCGTATTCATAAATACTCAACACAGCATTGAGTCCTGGAAGCAGCGCTTTTTAAAAGAAAGCTACACTTTTTTATCAAAAAATTCTAATCATTTACTCACCTTCATGTTTATGCCTTTCTTTCTTCAATCAAAAAGAAATTTTTTGAGGAAACCATTCAAGGATTTTTCTTCATATAGTTGACCTCAGCGGTTTGCATTTTTAATGCAGTTTAAAATTTTAGTTTCAACGCAGCTTCAAAGGGCTCTAAACGATCCCATGTGAGGCATTAGAACTATAAAACTATGGTCATTTTTTGCCAAAAAAGGACTTTAGACTACAGTTTCTTGTTTTTCACCCATTGCGTATACTCACATCGAAAAAGGTCATACCTTACATTTGTAAAACGCACGCTTACGCACCATTTTAAACAAAAAACTGACTGAAAGATATTAATAAGTATAATTTCAAATACAACAACATCGGAACGGTCCTCTTTCTCCACACTTGTGAACACTGGAAGCGTCATTTCGTATACGTCATGTACAGTGTTGGGGGTAACGCATTACAAGTAACGTGCATTACGGAATAATATTAATTTTCTGAAGTAATAAGTAAAGTTATGCATTACTTTTTTAATGTACACATTAATATTTGAGTTACTTTTTTTAAAAAAGTAACGCAAGCTACTTTTTTAGTTTAATTAATTTGATAAAAAATTTACTGAATTAAACTAAACGTAGTCACATTATGCACTCTATGCGTACACACCTGTGTGGGAACAGTTTGAGTCAGAAACTGAGATGGCAGGCCAGAGCTCGACACATAGACTGTAAAAAAGATGGACGACGCGACGTCGCCTCCCACCATTGTAATTAATTGAAGCCAAAAATGTCCGACCACGGTCGCCGCCATGTTACGTAAAAACGTCAGTTTGGAGCCAAGGCATGCGCAGAAGTAATCGTCCGTGGTGCCAGAGGCGGAGCCGCGGTATCAAACTTCCGCGCGACCAATTCAACCACGCCAATCATAACGACACGCCCCGTTTCTATTGCATCAAATTACATGCTAAAATGAAACTTACCACAATAATGAAGACTTGAACATATACCAGCGTGATAAAAACTACTTGAAAGGACCAAAACCATCTATCGGAAACTTTTATTGGAAGTGTAAATAATTTGTGGTTAAGTACTACTTATTTTTGATACTTCAGTGATCTTATGTTATTTGATCACATCCTTCTTGTGTCGTTCTTCGCCTTTCCCTATTTTTGTCCCTTTTTTTATTTATTTATTTTGAATCCCTTCCTACCCCTGTACTAAGTGTATTTGTTTTTACTATTTAGATATTTAGAAAAATATAGTTGTTGAATAGTAAGTTCAACAACAAAGTACTTGTTTTTTGTGAAAATTACGATTTTTAGATAAGACCATAAGCCTTGTTTGGGATCATTTTGAAGTTGCATTGAAACTGCAAACCGTTGAGGTCCACTATATGGAGAAAAATTCTTACATTTTTCCCTAAAAAAAGAGCTACATCTTGAAGGATTTTTTAATGAAAGTGTAACATTCCTTTAATGGATATGCTGATCTGTGCCGTTCAAAGTTATTCTGTTAAAGAATCTTAGAAATGTGTACCAAGATGCCAGCATCTAGACGGCTTAGCCTGAAGAGCCTAATACTTAGGAATTGCTAACAATAACATTAAACGTTACCAATCTCAACTTTTCAGTTCATCTAAAGAAGGGGCAACTAATGGATGCTAAACTAAAATGCTGTTTTGTTTTAACCCATGGTTGGGTAATATATGAACCAATGACATAAAAAATGACATAGAATAAGTCAAGGCATTAACTTGAGTTAATGAGAAAACACTTCCCTGCCAATGAGTATTTCCAGCAATCCGTAATACCGCTATTATCCACCAGGTTGCGATCTTAAGCAACTTATAACACCAGGAAGTATCGCCTTAGGGCAAACAGCTGTACGTCCGTGTATGTTTTGAGGATCGCTCGGAATCTGATCTCTATCAAAAGTCCTTCACAAAAATGCAAATATCTCAGCTTTTTGATCAAAATTTTGTGTTTTTGAAGAGACTAATGAAGTTAGGATGAAACTTTTGTTGTTGTTTGAAAGAAGAGGGGCTGTTCTCTCATTTGATATATTGTGTGTTCATATATATTTCTGTAAGGCATAAAAATGTTGATGCTGGCTGGCAAATTTTTTTAAAACGCTGGCAGGGAAAGAGTTAATAGACATGGCATCTGTACAATCCCAAAATACAACAAAACAAATACAACATGCAGATAAGCTGAACTGCAAGGCTTGTTCTCGTGAAAAAAATAAAACTTGCCTTAGTGTTCATGTTTGATTGTAATCAAAATGTTACAAGTATTTTGTGTGTCACATCTTAATTGTGTTTCTAATTATACTGCAGATTTGACCGACTACGATGAACTCCACACTCCATGTGTTGCAAACTTGTCAAATATTTGTGTGACCTTGGAGCAACGTCTGTGGAAGACGCACAGTCCAGGCCCGCCTTCAAACGTTGTTGTTTTTTTTGGCTCTAATGAAGCGATGTGCTGTAAATTAAGAACATCACTTTGGCAACAGTGGATAATTTTATGCCTCTTGTTGCACAGGCGTTGTCACTGTGGCCAACTGGAGGTAAAACAAAAGGTGAGACGCTTGAGAAAATGTTATTTCTCCGATTGCAAGCATAATTGAGGATTTGATTGGGGTACTTACTCCAATCAAAAAACCTAGAAGCACAAAACCTCGAAGCAGTTAAGGGATTTTCTTGAGAAAGTCCTCGGTATCCCTGCCATTACCGCATGAGCCTCCAGAACTCTGTTATCACAACGCTAATACAGACATGAAAGCATCATCATGCTCATTGGGATCACAAAAAGCCTTTGAAGTCATCATTTCATAACTTGAAGTTCCCATTGTAATTAACAGGGTTCATTCATGTAGGAGTTTGAACTAAAGCCCCAAGGTTCTGTTGTGACAAAACTTGGATTGCAAAGTAAATCCTGGAGAATTTAGATCCTAAAGGTACTTTATGGATGCACGCTCTGCACACATCTGGTTTCAATACAGGATAGAGGAAACACTAAGTTCTGGATCGAAAATGGGCATAATTGCATACATACCAATATAAATATACACACATTTACAGAGCGAACGGTTACATCAACTGAACACAGCGCAGGTATGCAGCTCATGACTGATATTTTCCTAACAATTCCTGGGATAATTTTATCAAAAATACACAGTAACTTACGAACAGATCCCAGTAAACTTTTTCTATGCGTTTTAAATTTGGTAAGACTTGGAAAAAGCCTTTATTGGGGCTGGTTCAAGTGCGCTATGTAGTGCGAAGTGTTGTCAGCACCATGCTCTATTAACTGAGCTACAGGAACACCTGTTTAATAGACCTGCTACTCTCAACGTTGTTACGAAATATCTAAATTACTATAGGTGTTGGTCAAGACTGCGATTATCAGGACATTGTTTTTTTTTGGAAACTATTTTAATCAATCTGCCAGGAAACAATGTCATGTTTACAAAATTTCAGAGGTTACCTTGAGTGCATCCAAAGAACTCTCTGGTTTCGCCAAATTTTACATGGCTCACAAGCGGCTGTATTCAGCAAATGTTTTGTATTTGCTTTGGTTCCGCGAAACGATTTCGTGTTACTTTTGGACGAATGGAAATTTCGAACAGTCTACACACATTTTCCACTAACATTTTTGGTGTTTTGATCTGCAAAAACTTTCCATCACATAATCTAACACCTATTTGGGTCCACTAGTGTCACAATGTCTATTTTAGATATAACATTAAAGGTGCCAAAGAATGCATTTAAATAATATGTTAACTTGTTCTCTAATAACTACACAGAAGGTATGTGGCTTTATTAAGTGCAATAATTATTTAACGCTAAGATGAAATGGTCTTTTATTGCCTTATTTAAAAGGGTCATGAATATTAATGTTGGGCTCTGCTCTGATTGGCTGTATTCAGTGGCTGGTAGCTTTCAAAGCAAACGGATCTTATATGTTTAAGCCTTTATCAGATGAAAAATACAAATTTTAAGAATAAACATTTGTTAGGAGATTCGAAATGGATGTGGTAAGTTTATTTGTGTTTTTCAAATGAGTTTTAGTTAACGTCAACAGTAAAACTTCTGCCGAAATGCTAGCATACAGCACTAACTAGCATATAGGGGCTAACTCAACAGTCACAACTTTGTTTTTAGCATTGTAACAACATTAATAATTATAATTAATTTAATGTGTAATTCAATGTTGGGGCGTACATCGCGACTGTAACGTCACACTTGGTGTTGTGTTGAGATTGACCTGTTTTCCAGCTGTCTTTTGCATGCATTACTAAAGAGCACCTATTGTCTGATTCACGATTTTACATTTCCCTTGGTGTGTAAGTGTGTATTAATACATGTTAACGATATGCAAAAGGTACAAACCTCAAAGTAAACAATGGGGCGAGTTATCGGTTCCAATGTAATGCTGCATTTACACCAACCGCGGTAGAGGCGTGAAGCGCGAGTGATTTCAATGTTAAGTCAATGTGAAGACGCGTTGACGCGCGTCAGGAGGTCCTGCGGCGCGAAAGAGGCGTTCGGCGCGGAAGACGCATTTCCGCCTCATTCGCGTGTGAAGCTCGCGCGAAAGGCGCGAATTGAGCGTTGTGCGCGCAAATTGTGCTTTTGTGCATTTTGCGGTTCACGCGAATTTGCAAATGACGTCCGAGTTGAAAATTTTGAACTTTGGCGGAATTTCGCGCCGCGTTAACCAATCAGGAGCCTGCCTGCTGCTGTGGTGGCAGCCCTGCCCGGAGTCACTCACTCAACCAAGGCTTGATATTGTCGGTGCGCAGTCACCCAGAGCTATACGACACAAGTTCTTATTTCTATAGAGGAGACAGGAATAAAAAGGACCTCGCTTGGAAGAGTGTCAGTAAGGACTTTGGGCAACCTATTAAGTTGTAATACACACTTCACTTTTGAGTCACGTGACGTTTATCGACCCGTGCCGTTTATTTTCCCCCTATAGTAAGGTTACCAAATACAAACTGGTAACTCTCTCAATAAATGCACAGTCAACATCAGTCATCCTACAAACAGACAACCGCATAGCACTTGCCCCTCCCACAAGAAGCGGAGTTTGCCTCTGACGCGCGTCAAATGCTTGCTTTTTACGCGCGTCTACTCCGCTCTACACGCGCGAATGCATCCAAATTGTTCAAGCGGCAAACCACGCGAGGTAGACGCGTTTTTGACTCCCAAAACGCGTTTGGTGTAAACTCAGCATAAATCTATTTTTTTGGACTACAACAAACACACGGATTGTATGCAACAGTTTACTACCTGGGATTGGTGATGTAGACAAGACCGAAATTATCATAATTCCTCCCGCTTCGGACTCATAGCCCTTTAAGTTAACTCCTGTTAGCATTGAATTATGACCGAATCTTTCAAACATGGTAGGGAGCGTCACATGTCCAGCTGACATCATAGGTATTCAGGCCAATCACAACGTACAGATTAGCTGGCTAATCAGGGACACAGAGCTTTCAAATCGGGGAAGAGAGTAAAATCTGGTGCTACAAAAATGTACGGTATGTGAAAAATAATGTGTTTTTAACCATAAACCACACAAACACATTGTATTATACCAAATACACAAAATAACGTTGTTTTTTAGCAATGAAATAGGTGCTCTTTAACGATCTATACTTAGGTAAATCAGTTTTCCATTCTACGGCAGCTTTAAATTGATGATGCCCCAAATGAAGTCACTATAGATCTGTAATGGCCTGATAAATCTACAAGATAGACTGCGCTTTTCAACAACAGCCAAGCTCAGTAACTACAGAGATAAAGCCACAGCTCCCGTAAACGTATTTATTGTGTTAGCAGAAAAATCCTGGATAATTCAGCACCTAAGGGGTTTCGCATTCTGAACAGCCAGCAATGCACCTGGACTTACCCAACAGGGGCCAAATCATCCTCCCTTTCTAAATCCCTACTTTCTACCTACCGCAAAAGCGGCCAAGTGAGGAACGGCAACAACACGAACCCCAAATTGGTGCACAGCTGTGCAACGTCCCCTAGTGGAAGGGAAAATTAAGGACTTTTGCTCCAAGAAAAGTACGAGTTTTAGCAAGAAACCATTGCAATATCCTGCTGGAAGGATATGTGAACAAGAGACATCCCGGATAGGTTTAAGACTGACAGACTGCTTAAGCTTGAAGTAACGTGAACCGATGTTGGATATAGACAATGTAGCTTCGCTGATTATAATTGGCGCAATTTTGTTGTTTTCCATCAGTCTAGCCAGACTAAGTTGCTGTTGTTCTCAAAACATTTTGTGGTAAGGACATTATCCTGCCCCTGGCCACTGAAGTCAGTGGTTCCTGGTTCAAGACCAGCTTTATGTCCCAAATAAAAGAAGTCGGATTGGGAAGATGGTTGAAATCAGTTCTACATATAAGAGATAAACCTTCAGTTAATGGAATTAAGGAAGGTTCTTGAAGCAAGACTGTATGTGGTACCAACCACAAAACATTACATCTCCTTTCGCTTTCATTATTCTGTTTTCATCCTTTATCTTTTGACACTGGAGAACAGAGTCAAAAGGGACATCAGAGAAGAGCAGCCCTTTAACCTCTCGACGCGCACTAGCTCGCGGACGGAAGGACGTCAGTTTTTTTTAATGCTGCTAACAATATATATGTAG
Organism: Misgurnus mizolepis; assembly: GCA_025389145.1. Classification (NCBI taxonomy): domain Eukaryota; kingdom Metazoa; phylum Chordata; class Actinopteri; order Cypriniformes; family Cobitidae; genus Misgurnus; species Misgurnus mizolepis. Next base: position 36,916,169 of record JAIFKI010000012.1, on the reverse strand, counting down.
CCTACTGTGTACAAACAACAATAATAATAACACTACTATACATCGTTTAAAAGGTCTAAGGGTTTAGCATCAGTGTATGGTGTCCGTTTTGAGATTAAATTGCTCTAGTATCATAAATATAGTATTTTATTACAGAAGTCCAGATAACAACATGCATAATATAAACTGACTCCTTACCTTTGTGCTGGTATAAGGAACGCGAATCGAATCCAGTCTGTTTCAGATGTGTGAATAACCCATAAAAACTCTCCAACAAAGTACATCCAATTACCATTTTTGTCCACAAATGCGTATAATCCGTGAAATATGGATATATTTTCCATTGTTTACATCAGATTTCAGATGCGCGTCTTGTAATAGATTATAATATACAATCTGAGGACTATTTACATCGTAACACTTGTATATGAGAGCACACTCGCGTTCAAAACCAGCGCTCAAACTTGATTGTACAAGTAGGCGGGAGTATAATACATAATATCCAAACAGCGCTGTCTAATATCGTGACGTCATCTGACTCGCGCGTTCCTCCAATGACTTCATGGAAAATATTGATAGACAGAACGTGTAGCCAATTAGAACACGAATTCAACGATCTTTGTGTGAAGCTTTATTTCCTGGTGTGGATACGGCATTTTATATGCTTATATAAGGATAAACAATAAAAAGAACGAACGTGTATGCATGTAAACAAAAGACTTTTATTTTGTGGCTGACTGGCACTTAGAAAAGGCACTAGTCTTACAAAAACTCTTGCAAGAACCTCATTTTTGGGTCTATTGACTTCAAACGTGAAATATAACTTCTTTAGACTTGTGGCTTTGGCCTCATTGCATTTATAGGTTTCACACATATATTTATCATTAAGATTTTTAGTGCTCAAAGTGTCTTCTATCTAATGATACCACAGTTATGCTTATACTATAAATGGTTTAGTAAAAACAGCCCTTTTAGTAAAAGTAGGTATTTTCATGGTTTCGGGCCAGAATGGGGGTGCTTTTCAAGAGGTTAATAGATAAGACAATGGCCTTTGACTGACTGATGTACAGTTAACACTCTTTAAAGAAGACTTACAGTGCTGACTGCATGTCGACTTTAGATGGGGGTGAAATATATACTGTCAGGCTTATATATAAATCACAGGGTCTTTCTCTTGAAAGCACAGGGAGTGCAGATAGGTTTGGGATGCAGTAAGTCATTTCTACTTAACCCAAACAAAACCTTTACTAAAACAGATTTAGAGTAGTTCACCTAAATAAAAAAACATTAACTGTCATTATTATTTATCCTTCAAATCTGCACGCTCTATTTCATACAAGTTACAATAACATCCATGATTTACAGCGCAAAACACAACGAAAAGCTTGGTAAAATAAGGTCTGTATTATTTACGCTTTGTTTAAAGAGAAAAAGTACCTAAAATCTCTTTATAGTCAACATGGATGTAACTTAAATATATATGAAATAGGGATGGGCATGAGAAATCGATTGACCGAGTACTTGAACGTGGCATCTACAATCGATCATGAAAACTATGACTTGTTGTTATGGTGGCATTTGGATATCTGGTTAACATTTTATGCAGATAGATGCATGTTGTTTAATAAATTTATGTTGAATCAAGGCTTAATATTATGTAGAGTGCGGCATAAAAATTTGCTTCCGTTTGTGTTTATTAACTCTTTAGTTTTACTTCATCACACCAGTGTTGTTTTCGTCACGAAATGATTTCGTTGACGCACCTATTTTTTATGACGCTAACACGACGATGAATAGCTAAAAATGTCTCTAAGGTGATGAAAACATGATGAGACCCTTTCGAGTTTTCGTTGACAAGACGAGACGAACGAAAATTATTATAAGTCTAAAGTTCACAATTCATGTAATTTCTGCCAATTTAGCGTGAAATCTGTCTGTTTTTAGCTAATGATGCCGCTTCCTATCCTTGTTTTGGGTCAACACAGTCTCACTCATGCCCACCACCCGGCTGCCGCCATGCAGCAAACACGCACCAGATTTCACACAACAACACATCTGCGGCTGTGGCGAGTTCGAAGGGCCATGGCGGTGACGCCAATAAACGGAAACGACGAGATGATTTATGGACATATTTTCAGTATAATCCATCAGAAAGAAAAACGGAATTCATATTGGGAGACGACGGTAAATGTGCCCACAAACTAGGTGGGAAGAATACCACCAGGTATATATAAATATGGTAAGCTTAAGGTTTCACATGTATCTACTTGTCAAACCTAAGCCCATTTCCAATACTTTTTCGTCGACTAAAACCTTTTTGTGTTTTCGTCGACTAAAACTTGACTAAAACCTTTTTGTGTTTTCGTCGACTAAAACTTGACTAAAACCTTTTTGTGTTTTTGTCGACTAAAACTTGACTAAAACCTTTTTGTGTTTTCGTTGACTAAAACCTTTTTGTGTTTTCGTTGACTAAAACCTTTTTGTGTTTTTGTCGACTAAAACTTGACTAAAACCATTTTGTGTTTTCGTCGACTAAAACTTGACTAAAACCTTTTTGTGTTTTCGTCGACTAAAACTTGACTAAAACCTTTTTGTGTTTTCGTCGACTAAAACTTGACTAAAACCTTTTTGTGTTTTCGTCGACTAAAACTTGACTAAAACCTTTTTGTGTTTTCGTCGACTAAAACTTGCCTTAAACCTTTTTGTATTTTCGTTGACTAAAACCTTTTTGTGTTTTCGTCAACTAAAACTTGACTAAAACCTTTTTGTGTTTTCGTTGACTAAAACTTGACTTAAACCTTTTTGTGTTTTCGTCGACTAAAACTATCAAGTTTATAAGTGACTAAAATGTGACTAAAACTAAAAAGCATTTTCGTCCAAAAGACTAAGACTAAGACTAAAACTAAAGGGCTGCCAAAAACAACACTGCATCACACAGCTATTCCTGTTAGAGGTTTTAGTTAAAAACATTTCATTCATCAAAAATTTTGTATGTGTTCAATTTTCTGTCATAGTTTCTTCTTTTTTATAAAAATATTTTATTTTCACATTGACGCGTACCCTTTTGATTACCCCGCCCCCAGTTAATCGAGTACTCGTTTTTCAGACCGATGGAATAATCGAAATTAAATTTTTTTTTAATATGGATCTAAACTTAATATTCGCTGTTAAATTTGCAGTGTGTAGATTTTAGCGGCTTCTAGTGATGAGATTGCAAATTGCAACCAAAGGCTAAGCTGACCGCTCCCTTTCAAAGCGCATAGAGAAGCTACGGTAGCACGCCATAGGACAAAAATAATGACGAAATGCAATCTATACAGTGGTTACTGTAGAAACATGAAAGTGCAAAAAACTTCCCATGTAAGGGGACCAGCTGCGTATTTATTTAAAAAAAACTGCTCATTCTGAGGTAATAATAACATAATGTTCATTATGTAAGGTCTATATAAAACACAAAAAACATAAAAAAAAAAAAAAATTCTTCTAAAAATGTACACACAGCACCTTTAACTCTTTCCCCGCCATTGATGAGTTAACTCGTCAATCAAGGGAAAACGCTTCCCTGCCAATAACAAGTATTTTCGGCAATCCACAATACCGCCATTATCCACCAGATGGCGTCTGAAACAGTTTTGGTTTGAAAGCAGAGGGTCTGTTCTTTCATTTGATACATTGTGTGTTTATATATTTAAACATTTTCTGGAAGGCATTAAACTTTTGTGAAAATCATGAAAAATGCTGACGCCGGCTAGCAACTTTTTTTTAAACACTGACGGGAAAAGAGTTAAGAATTGTATAATGTTATATGTTTGTAAATTAACGTTATTTAAAAAGGATTACCGACATCTGCTGTATCCCTACTGTAAACTCTGATGTGACTTGAGGAATACTGCCGGTATAAAGACCTCCTGAATGAGGCTGAATGGAGGACAGACCTCCGGTTGTTTATAGGGCAGAGTTGAGTCCAAGACAGATGAACTACAGCACATGGAGATAAAAGGAGAGGAGACAGAGGAGGGACCAGACTAAAAAATCTTTGGACGGGGCATAAAGACCTGATGGAGAGAGAGATGTGGAAGAGATCCAGCACTATCATCCAAATACTCTATCATCATCCGAGTACTGTCTCAAAGCTAATCACATTCTCTTCTTCTATCATTCACCCATATGCACACAACATACGGCTGTGTGGGAGCGTTGGCTCGCCATTCTGATGGGTACCTTCATATCTACAGCCATCTGGCCTTCATATATGGCCAAAATCTGCTCAGTGCTACTGTTAAAAGCAATTATCATAGTATGTTATGTGTGCATGCATAAAAAGAAAAACTGAATGCAAGAATGTTTACAGCAGATGCGTAAAATGTTTCATGAAAAAGCTATGATCAAACAGAATGAGAAATGAAATAAAATGCCTGATTTGGAGTGAAAGAAAGTCTTTACATATTGACCTCAAACACTTTAAGTGGCACGTGCCCCTCGGGCGAAGTAAATAAAGGTAAAGTATAAGGAACATAAATCCAAAATATTGTGTTTGAAAATGTTTGTGTTGGGAAGAGCTGCTTGCCAGCCCTGTTTGATGTGAAGTTTCTCTGTGATGTGACAGGAAAAGAGATGAGAAACGGGAAGTGCATGCTGTCCCAAACATTATAGTCTCAGTTCAGAAGAAGAAAAACACAACGACAGTCAGAAAGGACGGAAAAAGACTCACAAGGAAACTGAACGATAAATGTTAAAGGGCACATACGTTTACCTGTCCGTCTTGACCAACATGCACTTGGTGGATCTGTAGGTTGCCCTGCAAGAAAGAAAAACACATATATTTCATTTCCTAAAGCTGATGTACATAAACAGTTGTCACAATTTCATTTGTCGGCACTAATACTAGTACTGACTACTAACCTGACATTAAATGCCTCTTGATAACACATTAGGTAAAGAATTATACTAATGAACACACACACCTTCATTTTAAAAGTTGGAAAGAAAATGAATAACGTATAGTGGTAGGCAAAGATTAATCGCGATTAATCGCATACAAAATAAAAGTGATTTTTAGGATAATATAGAAGTGTGTGCTGTGTGTAATTATTATGTATATATAAATACACACACATTCATGTATGTATTTAAGAAACATTTACGTGCGTATATATATTTATTTATATATACTGAAATTTATATATGTATGCGAGTGTGTACTCATTTATCAGTAATTCCATGTTCACACCAAAAGCTAATTTAATTATGTGTGCGAGAAGATTACATACAAAGTCAATGCAAAGACGTGAACAGATGCGAATTCACGGCAACGGAAATTATGCTAATTGGGCAACGTGTGATACTCGTCTCAATCGTGTCTTCCACACAAGTTGAAATTTTAACTCAAGCATGAAATTTGCATTACGCGTTATCGCGCAATTCAATCAGTAAAGAGGTTAGCATTGTTTTCATTTGTGCAAGTGATGAAAAAAGTAATTTTGTGAGTAATCTAGAGCGAATAATGCGTTGCGCATATTCGATTCGCTCTCCCTCCCATTATGAGAGGGAGAAGGGGAGCGGATTTTTCAGGCGAGTTGAAGTACTCTCAAAAGTGCTATTCCGCCATACAATATAGTTCCTCTTTTAAATCCGCTTAGAAAAGCGCTACGTTTTATTTTGTACCACCAAACTTGCTCGTATAACTACTCATCTTAAATAGGAAAAACGTTGATGTGTTTGGTCACTTCTAACTTTATCTCTGAGTGGTACCATTGAATGAATGGGGCTAAGCTAAATGCTATCAAAGTGTCGCAGCGCGCCCCAGCAGTAGGGATGATAGAGGGATGTATCAACTCTTCTTAGTTAAGGTAATAACATAGTTTAATATTGAAAATGAGTAGACTATTCCTTTAAAATGATAGTTTCAAAAAATGGAAATTACTTTTAAGTTTGTAAAGTTTTAAATATGGATATTTTCCTTAAAAAAATGGCATTGGTTACCCTCAGAAGGCCTGTATTTATCCCCCTGGAGCCCTTTAGATTACTTTTGTGAAGGATGGATGCACATACTTTGGACTTGAAGGAAGTAGATCCGTTTCTAACAGTTTGGTAGAGCTAGGACATTTTCTAAAATAACTGAAAATGTGTCGTCTGAAAAATTTTGGACATAAGAATACATATAAATCTCGGATGGCTTCAGGTTGAGTAAATCGTAGTAATTTTCATTTTTGGCTGCACTATCCCTTTAAGTGAATTTGAAAATTACTCAATTACAACGTAATTGTAAAAAAAATCTTTTGATTACTCGATTACCAGAAAACTCAAGTGACAGACCCATTTCTAAGCATTTCACAACAGGGATAAAACAGCAGCACTGCAACAAAAAAGCTCCAGACATTCTTTAGCTCTGACCCTAATCTACAAACCTGACAAAAGTTATGGACAAAGATGAAATAATCATACAATGGCTTATTTTCTTCTCACATTTCCTCAAATAAATAGTTTTGATGAGAGGAGCCAAATGTATTACAAAGACGGTCTCTGTGAGTGGCACTTGGATGAAATACCATACTGTTGCTAAGATCTGCACTCAAATAAACAAACAATATCATTGAAAATGTACCAAAACACGAGCATCAAAGACCCTTTAAAGAAGCCAAGATGAGTTTTAGAAGATTCATATTCTATCTTTCCTCCCTCGTCTCTCAAAATGATGAATGGATTTGATCAAAAGTGTTTACATATTTGTGCATGTCTCTTTATATTCCGGTTTAAACCTGGAACACTGTGCACTCAAGGTGCTTCAGAGATTTATCTCGGCCAAATAAAATTCAACAGATTCGTTATGGATAGGTGCCGTGGTTTAATGGAGACCTTCATACGACACCAAATTCAGAGAAATTTTAGTCTTTTATGCCAGAAGTCATCCAGGCAAAAAACAGACTAATAAGCATACAAGACCAGCTATCAATCTCTAAAGGAAGCAAAGCACTCTCAAATTAAGTTTGACATAAAAACGTCTGGCACAAAAATGTGCAAAAGCTTGAATGAGATTTGAATGCAATGTTGAAAAAAATTAAGAGAAAAAAATTGCATTAAAAAAAAACATGTTCCTGATTAATTTTTATGTTAATCTGCAATACCGCAATTATCCACTAGATGGGAATTTATGAAAAAAAAAATGAAGCCAAAACGTTATTTACTAATTTTAAACTCTGTGTATGTTTTGTGTATGTGTATGTTCGTTCTGAATCTGATCTCTAACAAAATTCCTTCACAAAAATGCAATTATTTCAGCTTTTTGCTATTTGTTAAGAAAAATACCCATATTTAAGAGTTTATAAGCAGAGAAAAATATATAGATATGATTAAACTTTTTCCTGTTTTGTTTGTTTGAAAGCAGCGAGTCTGTTCTTTCATTTGATATTTTTGTATGTTTATGTATTTTTAGAAGAAAATTTTCCTGAAAGGCATTTTGTGAAAATCACAAAAAAATGTTGACGGGCAACTTTTCAAAAAATGGCTGGTGGGGAATGAGTTAAACTTTGACACTAGACTAAAACTACGGTGCTTTTATTTTTGTTTTTGACCTCAAGAACAAAGACATTAATAATACCTTATATTTAACAGATCTGCAATGACATCTAGACAAGTAAATTGACAGAATTATTATTATTTTTTTTTTCAATCTTACAATACTAAGAAAACTGATTTGAAAAATGTGTTTCTTTCTATAGGATGCATTCTGCCCTGCTTTCCAGGGGTTTCACGTTTTTCCCTTCTAATGTGCTTTCGACTGGCCAAACAAAACAGGATGCCAGTGTTTGAAACTGGGAGTTACAGGAGAAATCCTCTTGGCATCATCAAAGACCTGACAGTGTGTGGCGTGTCCAGTAATCTTTCTATCACTAACATTTACACGGTAATGAAAACAAACCCGTCTGGAGGGAAATAGAAATATAAAGCAATGGAACAGAGAAGATGAGCGTCTAGGAAAGGTCAAAGAGGACAGAATAAGGGGAAACTGGGAACCTAAATAAAAAATGAACATTACCTCGCTGTCCTGGGTAATCTGCACCTGTTCCCCCTGTGGCACCTGAGCGATGTGGAGGTGTCCCTGTGGAATCTAAAAAAAATAAAAAAATTAAACGGTAAATGGTAAATGTTTGCATGGGAAATTGAACTAGTGCTTTAACACGTGTCTGTGTTTGTGCATGTACATGTGTACTTGTTTCAGTAAACAATGTTTATATGGATATAATCTGTAGATAGCAGAGCAAGATGCTAGCAACGGAAAATTCACTGGCTCGATTCCTAGGAAATACACATACTGATAAAATGTAATGTCGAATTCAACTTAAAGAGATAGTTCACCCAAAAATTTAAATTTATGTCATCATTTACTCAACCTCATTTTGTTCCAAACGTATAAATGTCTTAGGGAAAAAGAAAGATGTTTTAAAGAATGGGGCACCATTGACTTCCACAGTATGAAACAATTATACTATGTAACTCAATGGTGCCTCAGATCTGTTTGCACTGTAAAAAAAAAACTTTGCTGCCTTAAAATTTTTTGTTAAATCAACTCAATTTATGAGTCATGTCAACAAAAATTAGTTGTCACAACTAATAAAATATATTTGAGAAAAGTGAACTTAAATTTATTAGTTATAACAACTCACCTGTAGTTATAACAACTCTTCTCTAGTCAAGATAAATAATAGTAAGTTGAAATGACTTGTAAATCTGAGTTGATTCAACAAAACATTTTAAGGCAGCAAAGTATTTTTTACAGTGTGGTTACAAACAGTTTTCAAAAAATCTTCTTAGGTGTTCAACAGTGTAAAGAAACTCATACAGGTTTAGGACAACATAAAAGGTAAGTAAATGATGACAGAATTTTCATTTTAGGCTTTGGCGAAGAACAACAGCCAAACGTAATATTATAAACAATTTGGGAGAACGGGCTGATGCCTTTGTTTCTTTTATGATGCGTGAATATCACAATACAATTTAAAATTTGTGTGAACTATTTCTTTAGGGAACTATGACTATGAAACTGTAGAATTTAAAAACAACACTTTGTGTTTGCTATGACAAGAGTGAAAAAGCTATAAAGGCAATGAAGTGGATTAAGATATCCTGAAACATTTCTTCTTTTTAAACTTCGTGATTCGGTTCTTGTTAACAGTTTGTTTAAAGATGTCTAATTTAAAGCTGGTCACTGTAAGCTAACGATGACCTTTAACATGCTTTATAATAAATAATTTTGTTTATAATTATCACTATTGTCCATCTAAGCTGGCCTGCATCTCTACAACATCTTCACAATCCCATGCCACATAAAACTCTATGACACTCATGTGCATGCTACACAAATTCCATAATTTTCAATAAAAGCTAAATCAATTTGACTGCAATGTAAAAAAAGCTTTAAAGCAGTTAAATATTTCAAATCGTCATATACCGTGAGAAATGTCCCATGACTATGTAGACCAGAAGTCTTAACTCCTGGTTCAAATTACACATTAAGTACACATTCATTTTTCATTTCGTAATGAACTATAATTGCAATTTGATACCATTAACGCAGGATATGTATCTAATATGGTTCCATTTACTACATAATTTTACTGATTTTGAACTCAAAACAAAAAAAATTATCAACCATGCACAAATTACCCAAAACTATCTGCTAGTTTGCAAATGTGACAATTATTGTAATTCAAGCGCATACGAAATAATAAAGTAAATATGATTTGTAACATACCTTCTATTATGTAAAAGTTTGGGACGCCCAACCTCCCATCCATTTAAACATTACGGTCTAGTTTAAAACGTTTCAAGTCACGCATGTCAAGTGAATCCTGGGTTAATATTTTTATCCCAACCGTTTTTTTTTACGGTTTATTTGGTAATCGCCGTTGCAAAGAAAAACAGCAAAGTTTATCACATTTATTGCAACGTGATCTCAAAAATGTAACGTGTTTGGCTTTATTACGCACAAGCAGGTGCTGTTCAATAAATATCGTCCTACCGACAGACGAAAAAGCCTAATTATGGAAAGTTTATAAGGAGGTAACTCAAACTATCATTCAGGTCCTGAATCCCTGCGTTATTGTTTGTCATACTTGACAGGATAAAAATATCAATTACGTGCAAGTGACGAAAACCGAGTACTTGAGTGGCCAAAGCGGCTCCGCGAAGCTGACCATCGAGCTGTGTCCTTAGACAACTACGATGGTGCGGTTCATAGAGATGTTACACAAACAACAAAAGACAGATGCGTTTCTAAACTCAGCCGGTGCCAGGAACTCCTCCTCAGATTGCACATTGTGTATTCTGAGTTTTGATTGTGTTGTCACAACGTACGCCATTACACTTCAGATGAGGAGCGTGTTGTATGTCCGCACGGGGGTGGAGATGACCTCATGCAGCTGTGAAAGTCAAAGATCATGTTTAGGTTCTCAAAAGAGAGCGCATGATTGGACAAAGCAAAATTCTGTGCAAAAACAGCTCCTTTCAAGGGATCACCTCTTCCTCTGAGCACATGCACAAAGTTTAGGGTGATAAATCCAACTCGGACCACCTTGCAAAGTTAAAAATCAGGAGATGCTGGAATGTGTTTGTATGTGCAGCTAAGAGGAAAATGAGTTTGTTACACTTAGTGAATTAGCAGATGCTTTTATTTAAAGCGATTTCAAGTGGATTGTTTGTGTGCATTACAGGAAATCCAACTCTTGACTTTGGCATTTCTAACCTTATTGCTTTGCCTTAAGACTGAAGTATAGTCCATAATTTACGTGCACGTGAGGGTGCGCTTGCCGTGCACGTGAGGGTGCGCTTGCCGTGCACGTGAGGGTGCGCTTGCCGTGCACGGGAGGGTGCGCTTGCCGTGCACGGGAGGGTGCGCTTGCCGTGCACGGGAGGGTGCGCTTGCCGTGCACTGGAGGGTGCGCTTGCCGTGCACTGGAGGGTGCGCTTGCCGTGCACTGGAGGGTGCGCTTGCCGTGCACTGGAGGGTGCGCTTGCCGTGCACTGGAGGGTGCGCTTGCCGTGCACTGGAGGGTGCGCTTGCCGTGCACTGGAGGGTGCGCTTGCCGTGCACTGGAGGGTGCGCTTGCCGTGCACTGGAGGGTGCGCTTGCCGTGCACTGGAGGGTGCGCTTGCCGTGCACGTGATGCAATTTCATGCATCAGCACTGCCGGATTTTTGAAACCCGCATGCGCCAACAGGAGTAGTAGCATGTAGCCCATGAAAAGCTTTGCCTTTTTTTGCAATGCACATGCGATGAACTTCTCTGTACATGTATGAGTCAAATAAACTGTACTTTGCCAGATTGTGTTAAGACTGTGTGCGTATACTTAAAAAAAGACAGACTATACTCCTGGCTTTAGGGTGTAAGTATGAACAGAAGTAATAGTCAAATATATTTATGTGTCTGTTTGTGTGCGTTTGTCTTATGGATGAAATGATACTCACAACTTGCACTTGTCCGTCTTCTCCTATACGGTGGATCTGTACTTGTTGTGCCGTACCGGCCAAAGCGTAATGCAAGGCCTGCTGAGTTGAGGTCTCGATAGCTGACGTCTCCGCAGCAGAGACTCCATCTGCTTAAACACAGAGATAAACAAGTATATAACCCGGACCGACTATGTTGGTCAAATCAGAAATGAGAGAAACAGGGTCAAACAACTGGTTTCAATAACCTCAGATCCTCACAACTGGAACTGCCAAAAACACATGCACACACACACTTAAGCGAGTCTGTTCTCAGTCATGACAAATCGTACATCTCGGCGTTATCAGACAAACGCCCTCACTTACACAACCGCAGGTCACATGCCCCGAAGAATGTGCACGAATTTGTACAAATTCGAACCCAAACAAATGCAGAGTAGGAACAAAGTAAACAAAGTTCTCACAGACGGAACGTAAGAAAAAAGTTCACATACACACACTCTGAACTTTAGGAAAATCCCTTCCGACTGTGCTTGGACGTCATCCAGTGCATCTGCCAGATTAGACCTTGTTTAAACAGCGTAAATGGTCTCAAAATACACAACAAGGGCTCTTAACCTAGCAGCCCGAACACTCACGTGCCCTAAAACTGTAGTATCCTTAATCTAAACACTAAGTAATGCAACTCGCACTTGCAAGGTCGTCAAGTTCACTCTGGCAAAACTGCGGTGTTTATTTACAAAGTCAATGTGATTTTAGATCATGGTGAAAAGCTGTTCCGAATGGAAGGGTCACATTTTGAACTTTTCCTGGTTAGTTTTTCCAGATGGAACATGATCGGACACAACGTAGTCTTCCCTTGCCTGCGGCTGAAACTAAACCAAGTTCAATTCTAGTGGCACCTCTAGTGGCACCAAGGAGAACTGCATAATAAATGTTTACAAACTTGCTTCGCCTAAGTCTGCCGTCGTTCGGCAATCCAAAACTTTGAGGTGGAAGTGTTGGGCCGCTCAAGTATTGATACATCAATAAAGACACAATTCATTTTTACAAAAATAAAATAAAAGCACACAGCAATCTTGGGTGTGTGATTCGTGTTTATTTTCTTTACTTCCTACGCATCAATAATAAGTATTCTCTAATGCAAACACTTTATCAGCTTGTTTTCTGTTTGCTACAAGCCACATGTTTCTCTCACCCTGGTTGTGGTTTTGAAAGAAGGCCAAGCTCCAGGTGGCTCGTTCGTAAACCAATAACGGTTTAAGCTACCGCGAGGGAAGGCCAAATCCAGCTGGACAGAGAAAACTACAAGAGGTGAGGCAATCGTAAGTCTATGGACCATTGTGGTGGACTAACACAGGATTTCTGTGTAAGTCCGAAGCGGGTCAGAGGTGAAGACCTTTGGATCTCTGTGAGGACGGGACAGGAAGTGAGGCGTTGTCCTGTGATTTGAACCATCTGTTACGTTGGACACATCAAGTGTCGTTTTCCCACACAAACACAAGTGTCCAAATATACACAACGAAGTGCACGTTTATATAACGAAAATGAACGCGCAATTAAAATAACATCCAGAGCATATACATGGCTAATTCAGAGTCAAACTAACACACGGTGTGACAAATGTGTTTTAACGTACAACCACAGTATATGTTTATATTTGCTCTACAAAACACAAACCAGCTGGGTCCTAGACACTTTGCATCAAATTTAAAGGGACACTTACTTTTATTCCCAATATCCAGCTCCGCTAGAGTTAAATATTTGATTTTTACCATTTTGGAATCCATTCAGCTGATCTCCGGGTTCGGCTGTACCACTTTTAGCATAGCTAAGCATATTCCATTTAATCTGATTAGACCGTTAGCATCGCGTTAAAAAATAACCAAAAAGTTTCTATTTCTTGGAGCTTGGAGCAATGATATTACGCAGCAGTCGAAAATAGTCCCCTTAGAAACTTTCAATACCAAGGGACTATTTTCAGGCGCTGCGTAATATCATTGCGCCTCCTGCATCCATGTTACGGCAGCAAAGTCCTTGATTATTACGCCAGAATGAGAGTATAGTCCCAACAATATTGGGCTAGAAAATCGCAACTTTTTATTTTCCGTGGGTCTTAGTACACGATGTAACTACAGAAGAGACAAGTTTTAAATATGAAAAATATCGAAACTATTTGGTCATTTTTAGCGCGATGCTAATGGTCTAATCTGATTCAATGGATTATGCTAAGCAATGCTAAAAGTGGTACCTAAAGACCCAGAGATCGGCCAAATGGATTCCAAAACATTAAAAATTAAATATTTAACTCTAAGGGAGCTGGAAAATGAGCATATTTTCCAAAAAAATTGAGTGCCCCTTTAAAATGAGACAAGGCCGGTGCATGTTGGGAAAGACATATTAAACACACCAAAGCACATATAAACAATATATTGACAATGAGGATAAATTGCTAAAGTGAATAAAACTTGAAAAGGGAAAAAAACGCTTATGATTTCTAAAATGATGATGTTTTTTATGTTTTACGTTGTTTACTCGATGGTTAAAGTAACATTCGAAAAGGCTACTGTGTTTACTAAATGTAAAAAAAATATTTAAGTCACAATGAAGTGAAGTAGCAAATGCGTTATTTTCCCTGTCGTAATGTATATCCAAGTGAAATGGCTTCTTAAATGAGAAAAAAGATAGGGCGGGACTTGAATTCGTCCATCATTGGAAGTTGGGTAATGTTGCTAATCGCTAATCGTAAAAATAAAATTAGTTTTGAGTTTTTGATGATGAGGGCACATGAGTTTAAAAAAAATTATGAATCATTTTTTTTATTTCATAATTTTTAATTTCAATTTCATTGCGACTTTAAATTGGATTTTTGAAACAATAGAGCGTTCAATAGGCTATAGCATATTAAATATAGCATACAATGATAAAGTATATTACTTTTTGTTGTGGACCCAAATGGGTACCATGAATAATAAAGAATTGCAAAATATTACGGATCTGAAACTACATATTTGGGTATCATGACAACCACGGTGCCAAATCGTTGGGCACAGGTGCCGGGCTCTGTACCTGAACTGCTTTGCGATCCTGTGTTTCGTCTCGAGAAACTCTTAACCGCCAGACTCTGTCCTCGCTGCTTTCGGCGCCAGGCTGTGCGACACTTGGAGTCGATGCTCTGCTTGATGCGGTACCAGTCGGACTCCGTAATGCTGAACTTGTGAAACAGTTGACCTGGTTGCACATGGACAAACGCACACAAAGAGACAAACAGCACAGATGATACAATCAGTCACAGGGATGGGCAGAAACACTGACGTAATGGCATTTAGTCATGCAACTATGCCGCAAACAATAAACATCCTACAAACAAACAGCTCCAAGACGCAACCGAACATCTTCATTATCTAGCAAGAAATACGTCTCGTGTGCCAACCAGCAAGGCTTGTTTATGCAACACCTCACGTACTGTATCTCAATGAAGCTTACGCTTACCAATTCGTTCATTGACACTGAACACATGGCATGCTGCACGAATTGATCTTTATGTATCGGACAGATTTGCTAAGAATTACAGGAGGTGGGAAATATATGTCTGGTGAGGGTACGGTTGGGACTGAACTTCAGTTAAGCTACCTAAGGAGTGAATTGATCTGAATTATAAATAAAATAAATTAAACTGTGTCATTGGTCAGAAGGTAGGTGAGATGGTGTTGCATATCTATAAGTCTCAGGTGTGCCTAAAAAGTGTCTGAAGTTTCAGCTCAAAATACCTCACAGATCATTTGTTAAAGCATCTCCAAAAGGCTCCTATTTGGGTGTTTTTTAATGCATATAAGCTAATGCTTTCGGCTACAAATAGTTGTAATTCCTGTGTATACAGTCTGGGACAATAGTATCTTAATAGTATTAGTGCTATAATGTTGTAACAAACACATTTAGAATAACTTTTGGGTCAAATTAACCAGTCATTCAATGGCTGTGGGCGGGGCTTTATCAGTGTGACATCACATTAACAAGATAATCAAAACAGCATGTCTAATAAGACTGCTCTGGTTTCCTGGCGATTAATAAACGAGAGGGTGGTTTTTCACTGCCAACACACATTTATGTACAAACATCTTGCAAAAGTGGATTTTGCATAATATGGTCCCTTTATTGATTAAACGTAACAAATTTATTTCAGTTTATATTAAAAAAACAGACTGACAAAACAACTGATGTGCTGGGGGAAGTTTGCAGGCATATACCCTTAGCAATATTATTATTAAAGAAATACGCCAACTTTTTGGGACTTTAGCTTATTCGCCGTATCCCCCAGAGTTAAATAAGTCCATACACACCCTTTTCATCTCCATGCGTCCCGGAACTCTGTCTGACGCACCCACCGCTACCCTAGCTTAGCACAAGACTGGTAGTAAATGGATCCAGCTAGCAAACTGCTCCCAGTAAGTGACAAAATAAGCCAACATTTTCCTATTTATATGTTGTGATTTGTATAGTCACAGCGTATCATATGAGACACAGCCACATTTTAACCATGGTGTTATTTTGTCACTTATTGGGAGCAGTATGCTAGCTGGAGCCATTTACTTCCAGTATTTGTGCTATGCTAGGCTAGTGGCGGGTGCTAAAGTCCCAAAAAAGCCGGCGTGTTCCTTTAACAAAATGCATTCTCTGTCATTTCCAAAACAATGTATGAAGACTCACATCGAATGCCGTAGATCATGAGAGGGTCCAGTTGCTTCTTGCCGTGCTTGCCCTGACCGGAGAGGTTGGAGACCGCTTGCACCTCACGGTGAAACAGGTAGTCCAGCAGCGTCAGCGCCATCTTCTCCGCCGTGCGGCAGTTGGTGGTGATGTGCAGCATGTCGGTGTGAGACACCGGGCAGCGCACGCGCATCTCTGGGTTGTTCTCGTCACCCAGCCACGTTCCGTTTGGAAAGTCCTCTAAAGAAATAGCATAGACAGATGAAACAGGTAAGAGTTTGTTGAAATATACTTTTATGTCATTGTTTTATTAAAGGGGACAGAGAATGAAAAACCATTTTTACCTTGTCTTTGTTGAATAATTGTAGTCTACCCACATTCACAAACATACAAAAGTGCTAGACATGCTAAACATCTTAGTCTTATAGAAATTCCTCTTTTAGAAATGTCAGCCAGAAAACGGCCCAATCTGAAAAACTGATGCTTATGACATCACAGGCATCTAACTGCCCCTCCACTTTAAAATAATTGGCTACATTTTTTGAGTGGCAGCAAAGTCAGCCAATCAGTAATGAGATTGGAAGTTAAGCCAGTAGGGGGAGCCAAATAGGTGCAAAACCACTTGTTTAAAATCCCCCACCCTAATAGAGCTATCTGAGAGAGGTTTTTAGGAAGCTTCTAAGGCATTACAGACCCAAACAAAACATTTTTTGACTACATGTCACATCACAGAACAAGGATAAATACTCTTTCATTCTATGTCACCTTTAATTATTATCATATGTATCGGTTCAACCTACATATGAAAGAAACAAGAAAGGTAATTGGAGATAATAGCTGGCTTTCCTGCCTTTGTTCCATTGGGCAAGTTGGTGACCTATTGTTCATAAGTGAATCTTAGGGCAAAGGTGTGAACCTTTCTTTATCTTTATGATGAAGAAGTGATCTCAGTGAGGCTATCATGTTTACATGCTCAAAGGGGAATGATCTGGGATGCTTTAACAACTGCCCTTGCCTGACTGTAACCTTTCTTAAAATGGCAGTGTTTTGGTTGGATAGTGCAGAGTATTTTCCCCTTCTGACATCACAAGGGGAACCAAATTTCAATGACATATTTTTTCACATGCTTGCAGAGAATGGTTTACCAAAACTAAGTTATTGGGTTGATCTTTATCACATTTTCTAGGTTGATACAAGCACTGGGGGACCAAATTATAGCATTATAGCATTACAACAGACGGTCACACTGTGCTGAACACAATATGCAACATTTGCAGTGCAGGGCAAAAAAAGTACCTAAACCCCAAGGCTGATGACTCAGATTCAGATACTGACAAAAGTTATCTGGATTTAGAAGTCTGCTAACCTTCAGTCTCATTAATCGAACCAGACACACTGGAGGTGTTAGTCAGAGCTGCCTGCCATAAAATAACTTGCCTCCTACACAGAAAAAGGTTCACCTTATGTGAACCACAAATCAAATCATTAGAATCCAGATTAAAGGGATAGTTGTACAGTCATATATGGAAATATATATAATTTTATCATGTAAATGCAAAGGATTTACAAAATATTTCCTAACACCTGTGGGTTAGTTTGAATAAATAAGAGCATGGCAAATATAAATCATGTGACGTGATGTGTATGTATTTTAAAATGCACGGGTAAATCTTTAATGCAGATTTTAATAAACAATATCAAATAGCCTACCATATTGGTCAACAGCTAAATTGAAAATTGTTGAAAAACCCCAAAAACTAAAATCAGACTCAAATCAAAACCACTACTACAAACTATAAATAAATGCAACAGTGCCCCCTAATGTCCATCAATGGGGATTCAACCAGCACTTGACAATAGCACATTACTTGAGATCACCCAAGCAAATTTATATCGTTTATTTGGCAAGAAATGTTGTCTTGGTAAAAACATTGATTGTCTTATTTTGTTTCCTTGAGGGGTGAATTTTAAATGGTACTCTTTTTTTTTAAAGCCATTCGTTTGTTGCTGATATCCTTGTGGTCGATTATTGTAGGGTTTATCATAGTCGTACATTGCTCTGAGGATGTAAGGGCGGAGCGAACAAACAAACATGTGACCACAAAGCCCTGCTTGATTGACAGATGCTTAACTGGAAAATATGGTGGATTTGCAAAGCACATGTGATCTGCAAGAAGAGATGCATTACATAAAAATGAGGGAATGGTGACAAGATTAAAGCGAGGGGAAAATGAGTAAAACAAAGGAAAACAAAAGCAAAAAAGCCTTTAAAAAACCAAATGTAGTCATTTGATGACTGAATATCATCACAAACAGCTGCCAAGGGGTGAATTTTTGCAGAGGAACGTCTTTGAAGTAACTGAGCTAACCCAGACGGCACTCCAAAACAACTCAGTCAACAAATAAGAAAAGCAAAAGCAGAAGTTAAGCAATCCAAAACAAAGCCTTTAATCTCACAGACTAAGGAAACATCCCTGAATCACAGACGGCCAGACGCTTTACGCAACACATGGGTCGGTCACAGGGACACGACTTTTTGTTATGTCCGGGAGTACTGTACTAAACAAATTAACTAAAAAATTATGATCTGTCAACAAAAAACTGTGCAGTAGTTAAGTATATTTGTACAAAGACTGTTCGAAGATATGACTATAAATAATTGTTCAATTAGTTGTTTTTAGAACATGCTGTACCAAATTCATAACAAATTATTTCCATTGGCTCATGCAATAATGTGCTTTTCGCATACTGTTGAAATTACTTCAAATGATCGTTCCAGGTTTAAAATCCGATATTAAATGTGTCCTCAGTTTGTCACACCACGGAAAAATGTGTTATTAACTGCACAGGCAAATTTGAATGAAGAAAAAATGCTAAATAAAAAAAGGTAGCAAAACCTTGGAAAAACAGCTCTCAAATATTTTAGCAATAATTGCAGCCATTTCAAGCGTAAAGTAATTTAAGACATCCATTTTTTTTGCATTAAATAATGGTGAAAATACGTGTCATAACACCCGCGCAAACATTAGTAAATCACCTTGCGTGAATCATTTAAATAATCTGAAAGGAAAACTCCTAGAAATGCATAAGCAATGAGGTCAGTCGAAAAAAAAAACTAGACCATACATTTTTAGCGCTAATTATCCACTGCGCATCGTTATTTAACGCCAAAATTATGGTTTGCGCTATCGCAAGCTGTTAGTAATCTGTCCCTTAGTGTTTGATAAATAGGATAAGCTGAAATATTGGTTGCCGTAATAACTTGTCATTGGTGGGGAAAGAGTTAATACAATTTAAACAAAAAAGTTACAACCCCCCCCCCTTGCTGTAAAGTTGGGCCTTTTAACATGGGGGTCTATGGAAATTGACTCCTTTTTGGAGTCAGTCTCTAGTGGCCAGTCGATGAATTGCAGTTTAAGTGTGCGTTCACACCGCCACTGGCGAGAGCGTCAAAAAAGCTCTGGCTGCCTTGTAAACGACGCTATAAAAAAGTGTAGTGAATGCTCTGACACTCAAATGCATTATCTGAAATCCTCTCAGGGAGAGGTTTCCACCTTCCAATTGGTTGCCGCCAAACCATGTCATAGCTCATTACCATAATTTGAGCTGATTTCAACTCTCCTCGACGCTCATGCTATGTACACACCAAACGCGGGACATCGCGTAACTCGCTCTCGATTACTCGCGGGATTTAACTTCGTGTAATGCTAATTTTTCGCTTGAGTTGAATATTTTCATCGCCCCACGCGAGGACGCGTCTAATTGCGTCTTTGCATTGACTTTGTATGAATTTATCTACTCGCGCAAATTGTTGAACTTGCGTCTGGTGTGAACCCACAGTTACACCGTAAATGACGTACCGCTAATCGCCGGAGCTCGCCGCCGGCTCTCATTGATAATTAATGACATCCGGCAAATTTGACGCTCTCGCCGGTGGTGGTTTGAACGCATAGTAAGTCACGTCCGTGTTGGCTTCACGGTCGGAAGTTTGGCCTATGATTCGCAATGCGAGCTGATCTTACATACTGTGCTAATTTGTTGGCGTCTTGTGATTACATACTCAGTACAAAGCTTTATCGTTAATTGACTCCCATATTTACTTCCACTAACTTTAACTGTGTAACATTAAAACAAACAACAATTGTGAATCTTACCCTCCGAGTTAAGCGTTATGAGCGTCACATTGTTGGTGCCCTGAGATGACTGTTGGCCACTGTTGGACACCGAATCACTCGTTTCAGAGCCACTTTCCTGATCGTCATGAATCTCTTCATGGACCGGAACCTTCAGCACGATGGTCTTCTGTTTTCCTCGTCCAACGGTACTGCAGCAAAACAATAAAGTCTGGTTATTTTAAAAGGCTTGCCATGGAGATCACATAATGAGCCAGAACTAAGATTAAGACTGAGCCATTTCACTGTCTTACCCTTTCCCCTTACTTTTGCATGTTCACATGAACGTAATAAATTCTCCTAAAGTGACATGATCGTCTTATCACTCACTTGCTCAGCAGGTTCTCCAAAGAGTCTGAGGAGCGTGCCGCAATCTCCTCTTTCAAAGTCTTTGACTTCTCGCCGCTCACTATGACGTTTGTCTGGGGAACAACGCTGTGAGCAAAAACTAACTGTTAGTGTCTACATAAATATTAAGGTCACTTTGAATAAGTGGGTAAACAAATCTTTTAGGTATATGTGGGAAAAAATAAAACATTTCTCGATTACAAGATGACAAAAGGCAGATATCAGGGACTGACACTCTCAGGCACCATTTACATTCATTGTAAGAAAACTAAGCAATGAAATTGAACAATTCCTTTTTTTTCACAGAAGAAACAAAGTCTAAAGGGTATGGAACTTGATATATACTTGATAAATAACAAAATATTAAAATTGATTGCTCACCAGCGCACTTTGTCACTAGTCTGAGTGGCTCCAAATGGGGACCCGGCCACCATAGGTACCTGTATGGCTCCCTGGTTGCACCTTGCCACTATGTCTACCTTCTCCACCAAATTTCGACAGGTGGACTCTAAGCCCTGCAGCTTAGCCTCCATGTTGTCAAGGCGCTGGCAGATAGTCTGGCTTATTGATATCAGCATTGACTGCAAATGTAGAAAATGAACAGAGTAAATAATATGAAATCATCTCAGTATAATAGACCATTTATATTCTGGACCAAATGATAACAAATATGAACGCTACTTTAAGAGACTCTTGATTACGCTCCATTCTTGCACGCTTCCTCACTGGTTGTTCAGGTTGTTCAGCTTCTTCATTATTGTCCAGGTCATCTAATTTAATTAGAAAATATACTTTAGTTAGGAAATAATAAAACCGTGCATTGGATTTTATTTAATCGATTATCAGTTAACCAAAGCTTGCATGCACTTTTCGCAAAACCTACCAGTTTGGTGACTCTCATTATTCAAATCTGCCACCGCAATCTGGACAATCTCCACCAAATCTTGCTCTGACATCCTTTAAACCTAAAATATAATGAAGATGTCTTTAAACAAACTGCAGGTCATATCCAAAGTGTGATGCTCTTTCCAGTGAGAGAACCCTACTTTATTATAGTACAATATAGTAGTAATATATCAGTATTTTTTCAGTATCCAGCATATCAGTATCAGCTTTTTGCTCAAAATTTGGTAGGATGATTTTATTTTTTTGAAAGTGGAGGGTCTGTTCTTTCATTTCATATATTGTACGTAAAGAAGAACATTTTCTGGAAGGCATTAAAGTTTTGTAAAAATCATGAAAAATGCTGCCGCTGGCTGGCAACTTTTTAAAAAACCTTTGCGGGGAAAGACTCAAAGGGGACATTTCACAAGACTTTATAAAATGTAAAGTAAATCTTTGGTGTCCCCAGAGTACATATTTGAAGTTCTAGCTCAAAACACCCCATAAATTATTATAGCACGTTTAAATTGACACTTTGTAGGTGTGAGTGAAAATTTGCTGTTTTGGGTGTCCTTTAAAATGTAAATGAGCTGATCTCTGCACTAAATAGCAGTGCCATGTTTAGATTATTTCAGATTAAGGGACGGTATGTTCCATGTTCCAGGAGAGCCAAATTTCAATTACATATTTTTAACGTGCTTGTAGATAATGGTTTGGTTAATACAAGTACTGGGGAGTGTGGGGACCCAATTATAGCACTTACAAATGGAAAAAGTCAGATGTCCCTTTTAAGTAATTATTATTATAATAAGAAGAAGAATATTTAGATTAACTAATATATTTATATCTTAATACACCACAAGATGACCACAGTACATGTTAAATGATGACAAACGTTGGCATTGCAGTGTCCAGGTTACATAAAAACAAAGTTGTACCACACTAAAACCATAATGAGGGTCCAAGTGTAGCTGACGTCATCAGGGAAGATTCGCCACAAGAGGGCAGAAGTACATTTTCAGATTTTGACTAGTTTGTGAAGGGCACATGAATTAAAAAAAAAAACATTAGCAAAGATAAAGTGATTATAATAAACACTACAATATTCCATTAAAATATAAAAATTGTCAATTGTGATTTCATGGGGACTTTAAAGGTTCCCAAATATTTTAATAAACGGTGAATTCCCATTTCCTTTTCAGCTGCTCATGATCCCTGGATATCATAATCTTATAAAAACTGCATTCACAAAGAAACATTTTAAGCAAATGATCGTCTTTTAATAAGGGAAAAAGTCGAAAAAAGTGTGTATTAAAAAAAATGTCGAACATTTGAACTTTTATCAGTTCTGAAAAATCGCAACTAACATTTTGTCCTACAATGCGCAGGTTTTTCATGACATAAACATCTGTTTAAAATTAACATAACTGATTTATACCTCAGTAAAAAATTGCCTTTACAAAAAGAGTATTGTAGCACCAGGGTGCAGGGATAGCATGAGTGTAATACCACGTCAATGTGTTTTAAATATGTTCCTGAATATTTACTACACTCATACACCCTTGTAATTATGTGATACTCTGTATGAAGAAATCGCCATCATACATTTTCAAAAAAAAGTGGCATTTCCATAATACATTTTGTTACAATTTTATATTTCTTAAAATTGTTCTGTAAATATGAGTCTCCCGCCGCTGGTGTTATGACTTGGCTGGGCGCCAACTGAGTCTAGCTCCGCTCAAGCAAACCACTGAACACTCTGTCAAAGGCAAACCAAATATGCACGCTTCTTGTTTTAAAATATAAAATACACTTTTTACAATGCCTCACACGCGTCATTTTTCAAATGAAATTGGACCCATCGGTGTTTTATTCGCCATAGATAAGACTTCTTGGGTACAAATAGCAGACACTGCGGCTAACATGCTAAATGTAGCCTGTTAGCTCGCGCCTGCTAACAACAGTAGAAAGGCATTAACATGCAGCGGTGAAACGCTTCTAGGCCTCATTTCTGCCCTATCTAGTGCGCCAGAGATCGCTGACACAAAAAAATGTGGCACATTATATATTTCTTTAATGCATCGCGCGTTATTTTGCAAGAGCACAGAGAAGAGGTGGTGACGCGTGTCTGAAGGGTTTATATTACCGTGTGAGTGATGAATTCTCGTGTTGTTTGTGAAGAGTCCGATAATGGCGTCCTTCCTCGCGAGAGAAAAGCCTGAGCATTGAAGCGCGCTCTCAATGCGCATGCGCTCAAACCGACGGCGCACGGTCCTGGGGTCGAATTTCCCGATGTGAGACGAAGCATTGCTGTGTTTATGGGTTCATTTGGAGCATTCTTATTTTTGTGCATTTGCATGAGATACTGGGACACTAACAAAACAGTAAAAATAAACTTTTTCTGTCCTTCACAATTACTGAATTAGGATTTTTAAATGTAGATTATCTCTACAATGTATGCCTTTTCCATTGTTTTCTAAGATTTATTTAAATAATTTAAGAATTGGTAAACCTCATGTCAATGCATTTAATTACACTAAATAAATAAAAATAAATACAACACTGGGTAATAAATAATCTTTATTGTGTTTATCATTGTCATTTGAAAAGCTTTTGGTCTGGGTCAGGCTGTACAACCAAAAACTCCTCCATAGGAACTGTCAATCCAGATTTCCAGCAACTTTTTTTGCAAGTGTACACCAGTACTGTCCCAAACTCCAGTGCACTCTCTGGGAAAACAAAAGAAATGCTGATCAGATTAGTATAAATGAATGCAAATCTAATCTTTTCTATCAAAACAAATCTATAAAAAACAACAACTTGAAAATCACTAACCGGAGTTTTTATCCTTGCTACAGAGCAAGCTGACCAATGCGGGCATGAGTTGAAACTCAAAAATTCTGGGACTCCCACAATGATCACAGCATGGCACCATTTGATTCATATTCGAAGGTGGATCCGTTATAAATAGAGGCGATCCACTCCAACTGTATCTACAAAGTAAAATAAATAACAATAAATACTGACATTTTTAGCCATCTAATAAATTAAAAATCAAAAACTAGTTGTGTTCCTGTAGATATGCATCATATGTATATTTGCACTGTCACCATGAATAAAATCTCCCAAATGCATAAATGTAATGTGGATGTTATCATTAAATATCATTACAGACTGTGAACAAGATCATAAATCAAGAAGATCAGTCACCGTAACACTTGTTCAGGACAAAGGGAAATTTTCTTCATAAAACTCTCAAACACTTTATCTCCATGCTTGGCTTTGGCCTTCTCATATTCCTCTGATGCCTCCCTGCCCTCGCAGCTGAAAAATAAAACTAGATGATAAACCAGAAGATTTGCATATTATGAGATATTAAAAAGATAATAATTTTAACATTGTTTAAAGAACACAAGTCTCTATAGAATGACCACCGACTTCCAGCAGTTTCTCCAATTTATTTTCTCTATATAGGGATTAAAAATAATCATACCTGATTCAAACCTGCCAGCTATGACAAACTTTAGGTAAAACGCATCTTTATATCAGGGGCCTTAGATAACAAAGACAACCAAATGTCTTCTCACCTCCCAATATCCCCTGCGATCGCTCCCTCCCTTTCCTCGTACTGTCTAAGCAGTTCATTTTCATGATCCATATCATGAAATCCATCTAGGTCCGTTTCGTCCATGACGCTTATGTAGAACGGCTGGAAAATGGGCGCATCTGTGGGGTTTTCGTGATCAACACCTCCATCAATGCACAGGCCCTGAAGTTTGCTGCTCACATCCATTCCCGCACTCAGTGTTAGTCCTTCATCTGAACAGATCTGTGCGCTACTCTCAGGAACTTTTATTTGATCTTCTTCCTCCATCCCCCAATCATCAGCTTCATCACACCAGTCGGTTCTGGACATTGATGATGCTGCGCATGTAGAGCTTTTGTTGACCTGTTTACTTGATAAAGCTTTGATGTCGTCATCCAGGCACTGGGAGCGCAGGACAATCCAGCTGGGTATTTAGAGGCGACATGGTCAGTATGTCACAAAATAAGTGTAATAAAATGTATTATACTAAAAATTAAAAGATGTAACCTCTCTGATTTGCCATAGCATTGTGGATTGGTGCAGGCAAATACGTTGATTGTTCTATGGTAAGAAGATGCTGCAAGTGGACAGTAGACCTGCACAACATGAGATAGGCCCTTTTGGCACAAAGTGCATGTGGGATGTTGGAGAGTAATTACTGGCAGCAAATCCTGGAATTATTAAAAATGAAACACAAAATATACATTAATTTTTTTATACTTTTTTCATTTCGTGCCACCCAAATGAGGGCTTACCCCCAGTTTGGAAATTGGGATCCACTGGTTTAAGGTAACTGGAGGCCCCCAGTGGAAAAACACAATGATATTAGTCATTGTTAACTATCTGTATATTTTTACATTCTTTTAATAGTTCATATGAAAAGAAAATTTGGTTTTGAATCACTTCGATTCGCAAAAGAATCGAGCCAGCCAGGAGTCGAACCTAGAATCTTCTGATCCGTAGTCAGACGCGTTATCCATTGCGCCACTGGCCCGATACGAAGCATATGCGGGTCCATAAGGGTTAACTTGTTCAGTCAAATTCGGAGTAAATTTATTTTTGTGCCCATTTTAACGATTTTCAAAGTTGTACATTGTACACATACAGTGTCTTACGTACATTAATTCAATGTGGTTTTTTTAGAAAGCAACGTAGTGTTATTACAAAAGCGAGTTAGCATGGTTAGCTTAGCTAGTCAACCACAGCCTGCTTTAAAACACTTTTCAAAATAAAATGTTCACTTCAGCAAGCAAAGCTAATCATCTGACAACATTTCGTCCATGTGTAAACAAAATTATTTTTATTAAATAGACGATTAGTTGCAGCGAGTTCCCAAGCAGATTCTGTCACGTTAAGTTAGCTTGATTTAGCACGACCCAATCCTTCGGTATATAACTTAATTTATACCTATATATTATGATTAAGTTAACTGAATATGAATAATTTATTTACCGGAATATCTCCAATTTTGTTCGTACAATACGACGTGGTTTTCTTGTCAATAGCTCCATCACATACTCCAATAAGGACTGTTTCATGCACTGTAGTTGCCATTATTGAGCAAAAATCTTCGGACAGGTTTCCATGTGCTTCTCCCCCAAGACAAGTTCAACACGTGGTGAATAAAGTTGACTAAATCATTTGAATCTCATTGACAACAGACATGATCAATAAATTAATGATAATGTATATGTGTCAATAACAGGCAAAATGATTTCAAACATGACATATTTTTAGGTAAACTATTACTAGGTATTTTTATTAAGCTAGGTTTTTATTACAAGCGTCATCTGAATCATAAGACAAATAGCAGTCACTGTACGACTAGTTTGATTAAATATCTTGCAGATTGAGAAAACAAAAACCTGACTGCATGTGTATACTTACAGCACTTACAGAGTTCCCGTATGTAATGTCATATTTTGTATCGGGCCAGTGGCGCAATGGATAACGCGTCTGACTACGGATCAGAAGATTCTAGGTTCGACTCCTGGCTGGCTCGGTTCTTTTGGCATTTGATTCACTTATAGGATAAAAGTACATCCTAGTTCTTAATTCTAAATTTTTTCATTTTAATTCTTTATTGTCACTTGTTAACAAGTGTGTGTACAACGAAATTCAGTGCTTAGAGTGCAGAAACCATAAATAAGAAATAAAAAACATATACAAAAAAAATTATGTTGTACAAACTGGCTGTTTAACTATATTTATCATAACAGCAAAAACACGAAAATCACAATTTAAACATACATATATTTTATTGCACTTTTGGAAATAATAATCAAATAATAATTCCGGAATACTTAAGGGGCACCGTTGTGTAGGTCTATATTGCCCCCTCGCGGCATTTGCTTGCCATATATATACTAAGCGCAAAGCGAGTGTCTCTGCGTGACACTATCAAATCTAATACTTTAATAAAGGAATTATTTTCTAAATAATGTGATCACAATATTTAAAGTTTATTCTAAAATCACAACACAAGCTTTTTAGTTGCCATTGCATTGTGAATAAGTGCAAGCAAACGTCTGTTATTTTATGTAGATGTCACGAGGGGGCAGTAGCAGTTAAGCAACGTGAGATTCGGAAAAGCTAAAAAAAAAAAAAAAAAAACTTTTATATTCTCTTTTTATTATGATGGAGATAATAATGATGATGATGATAAATTTATAGAAAAATAATAAAAATGACTGAGTGTTACATGCTAGGCTAATGTAAATCAATGTTAATCTTAGCATACACGAAATGTGTACTTCTGGGTTCTTCATATGAGAGAAAGTAGAGCAACGATTCACTTTCAAAAGAGTCGAGCCAGCCAGGAGTCGAACCTAGAATCTTCTGATCCGTAGTCAGACGCGTTATCCATTGCGCCACTGGCCCGATACGGGAAGTGACGTATAGGAGCTCAGACAGCTTTGATTGTATTACACTATTAACATTCGTTCATTTTTGTTTTAAAATTAAGGTTCTTGTGTGTCACGTACCTGAACCAAATGTTATTTATGACTCAGCTTTGCGTAATTGTACCAACATAGTTGATAACGGGCGTTCAATTCAATCACCTCTATACGATTCTTTACTGTTCAAAGCGAGTGAACAAATCCCAGACATAAATTAGTGCCTGACATTTAAGACAGTTTTAAATGGAAAATCATGTTATTTACAATTTTTTTTAAATTATTATTCATCTTAGTACTGGCGAGAGAAAGCTCAGATTACAAATGTCTTCAGGTCTATGTAAGGTAAACAATAAAAATCCCCAACATCATTATGAATGGGCACTGGAGTAAAGGTAGTTTTGGATTACAGCCACAGTCTTTAAACGGGTTGCCAGGTTCTGTTGTAAGCAGTTCGAGGATTTGTAAATAGAGTTGACCCCTGGCCGCAACAGATACATGGTAATGACAACATCATGTAGTTGTACATCCTCATTTACAACATATTACATATTACTAGTTTAACTCCAGCACTGATTAAACCTCACTTGCCTGTAGCCTGTTCATGTTTGTTTGATTAGAGCTGGAGGGTCTCCAACCCTGTTCCGGGGTACCTGTTTTGAAGATTTCAGTTCCAATCCCAATAAAACACCCCTGAACCTGCGTATCAAGTTTTTCAGGGCTGCCTAAAAATAAGGCAGGTGTGTTGAAATAGGGTTGGAACAAAAAATGTAGGACATCCATTTTATAGAATGTAATTTGTTGAGCTTAAGTACTTTTTCAAAATAAGAACCTACTCAAGAAAATATACAATTTTGGACGCAGTCGGATGATTCTCACAAAATCTCACAAAAGACTTAGAATTTGTGCAGCATCACATTTTTTTTAAAGCCCTTGAAGCCATTTTTTTTTTTTTTTTTTTTTGCACATAAGATTAAGGTCTGAACTTACTATAACCATTATTTTTAGAGGATTAGTAAATAAAATTATTAAAATTTTTTAGATTATCATTATCAAAAATTATCATATTTACCGAAACATGATATTACATTAAATATATGGATTTACAAACTCATGTTTCGGTAATTCGAACTAAAAAGTTGTCTAGGTACTAAGACAAACAAAATTTCAACTTTTATCTGGAGAGAAAAAATAAGAACTGCTTACCTGGTAGCCATCTTGAGTGTCACAGTCAATTATGTCCCTTCCAACAATTAAAAAAAAAAAGTTAGTTTCTTGAGGGCTTAAACAATGATTGAAAATTGTTGGACACATTTATATTCCTTATTATTGTCTCTACATTTACCAATGATCACCGAATACCACATGTTTCTATACTGTAAATGTTTATAGTATAACATGCCCCAAGCTTTTTATTTTTTAGATTTTTTAATTATAAATATTTCCATGTCAAACAACCCAAATCCAGTCATGGACACGTTGCGGTAATGAAAATTTTCCCCTTAAATGTGGAAAAAACAACAAAATTGGTTTGTATGATGTCATTTGAAATCATGTGCAAAATAGTACATGAAGACTTTATGCGTCTTATTTTGATACTCTTACTTTGCATTCACTTTTTTATCAAAATGTTTCATGACACCCCATAAGTCTAATTTTGCGAGAATCACCCAGTCATTTGTGCATCCATGATCCATGACGATACGCCAGAGCGCACTGCATTAAATAGACGTCAAGCGTAGATATTTTCAAGGTATCTGGCAACCACAAATCCTGAAGCAAAGTTAAATCTTTAACCAGGCCAGATTGCGCAGTTCACTCAAACATAAAACTAGTAAGAGACCTCTTGTAAACGCGCATTCTGCTGCTGTGCTACGTTGAGTCTGATCATGAGAAGATCTTCTGTACTGTTTCTGTGTATAATAGCTGCACTGACTTTTCATTGCAGAGTGAAAGCAAATGATGGTAAGTGAGCATAACTGCAGGCTATTGCACTGTTGTTTATTCTTTTGTAGATGTTTAAGAAGCGTGTTTGCACCAACTTTATGATGTTTTAATCTATTATTTCTTTATCTAGTTCTTACTTTATTTAATTGTAACATTGTCGCCCAGAGAAAGTGCATTGGACACACATTTGCTTTATTCTTTGTTTTAACAACATGCCCCAACTGTAATGTACTATATATTGTTGCATTCTGTGGGGTAAGATGTCACAATGGGCATTTCCCGTTTTAACAGTGAAAATTTTTAATGCATAACACAGTGTGTGAAACTGAAGAAAAGCTGATAATTATTTAACTGTAACATTATCACCCAGGGAAATTAATTTTAGTGCATTGGACACATATTTGCTTTTTTGTTTGTTTTGACGACTTTCCCCAATTGTCATGTACTGTATGTTGTTGCATTCTGTGGGGTAAGTTTTCACAATGTGAATTTCCCATTTCAACAGTGAAAAATTTCACATACATTATGTGAAACTGAAAAAAAAGCTGATAATGGGCACAATATGTGACGCCATAATATTTATCAAAGCAAAGTCTTGTGATTGCATGTGTTACAACATGCCCCGATCTGATATTTATTACACAATTGTCGCATACAGTTTAGGTCGCACACAGTTTTAAAATATACTTATTTATTGTGTCCCAGTGAGGTTTAGTTTGCAGGACAGATGTACTAATAATATTTTATTAAATAAATATTGCAATTAATACATTTTTGCTAACATTCATATAAAAACCAAGTTCAACCTTTCAGTAAAAATCTGCCTTTATTACATTGATGACCTTTATTTGAATCTATGCTAGTGTGTTGAGTTTCACATGTTTACCCAAAAGCAGGTAATGCTCTTTTTAATGATTGTACACAGGACCTGTCTTAGAAACCAAATTAGGATCACTGAAAGGGTCGTATCTTACTGCGGAAGGAAAGGAAACACTGATTCATACCTACCTGGGCATTCCGTTCGCCAAGCCACCCGTGGGCCCATTAAGATTGGCTCCGCCCCAACCAGCAGAAACATGGGCTGGAGTGAGAGATGCCACAAAACAGCCACCCATGTAGGAATAAAACATAACTAATAAACCTACAGTTAATGTAAAATGTGATTTTTTTGCTTTATCAAGCATTATCCTAGAAATAAAAAAATGAATTTGACTCGTTTCAGGTGTCTACAGGAGAAACAGGCACTTGTGGATTTGTTAGCGAATGTTTCTATGAGTATGGAGATTCCTGAGGTATCAGAAGACTGCCTGTACCTCAACATTTACACCCCATCTAAACCTGGAGACAATACCAAGTTGCCTGTAAGTATTTTGATAGTTTTTATTAAGGGAAATTTATCATTTCTTACACTCATGTTGTTACAAACCCTACATGAGTTATGCTGTTAGGCTGTTTTTTAATATACTGAGAGTGAATGAGGACCAATAAGAAATGTAAATAAAAATACATTAAAAGTGGTCCACACAAAAGACGTAAACGCTATGTGATAAAGTCCCTGTGAAGTCAGATATTAAATGTGTTGTGTTTCCCTTGTTTGTCACACTACAGAAAAAAAAGTGATATTAACTAGAATTAATGCTGGAAAAAGATGCCAAGACATAAAATAGGTTATCAAAATCTTGAAAAATGTTGGCTTTCAACGCTGAAACCACGCCCACTCGCTGGAAAACTGCTGTCTCTAAACATTCAAATACCCCTACAATCTGAATAGATGCTTGCGATTGCATGCGGGGGCATGCACCGTGTCACAATTTTAACCCAGCCCAAAAAATCCTAAATAGAAATGGTGAAAAACTTGAATGAATTCAGTACTATTACAGTCTTTTGACGTGTTTCAGCAACACATTTCTAACATTAAATTTTAAAGCAGGGGTGGCCAAACTTTTTCATACCAATGGTCAAAAATAAAACCTGACGGGGGGCCGTGAGCCGCAAGTAAATGTTGCTGTGTTATATTAAAATTAAATTTGCCTTGATTCTCCTAATTTATAATTTTCTACTATTTCAAAAATAAATAAGCAAACATTACTCTGTTTATGCATAACTAATGCAGTTTTATTTTCAAAGGTAATGGTTGTAAAAAAATAAAAAAATAATAATTTTGGTAATAATTTTTACATTTCATTTTGTCTATGTGCCACTGCCTCGATCTCTCCATTAGTAGCCTATAGTACCCAAGTTTGAGTTTTTCGTGATGCATGCTATACACCCTTAAGTATGCATGTACATTATAAAAGATTTATTCACTTTAATTATTTGCATTTAATTTCAATTTACATTTTTTAAATGTACGAATAATTAAAAAATGACATTTTAGAAGATGTTTCATTAGAAATACAAACATCTGGGTCAATGATATTTATGCTTTTTTCTTATCTCACATTAAAGGTCATTGCGGCTCAACTTTGGCACAAGTTTGTGCGCCTCTGCTTTAAAGCGTCAATGCCTCTCTATCGCCATCTCTGTTTCAAACATAAATTTAATTTTTTTTATTTTTGTGTTTAAGAAAAATGTTAAAGATTTTTTGCTTACCCCATTGGCAGATTTTGTTGCTTGTTTTATGCACAAAGTCAGTTTAATTCGATATTTTTGGTCTAAAAACTAGACTTGTTTTCTTGGGTCGTTTTGCTCATCAAGAAAAGCATCTTAATTTAAGAATTTTTAAAGATTTTTTCTGAAAACAAGACAAAAAATTTTTCTTGAAATTTTTTTTTGTAGTGAAATCACTTAATTGTTATATTGTTTGGTGTGAAAAGGTTATGGTTTGGATCCATGGTGGAGGATTCCTTATGGGTTCTGCGTCGATCTCCGACGGACACGTTCTGGCTGCTTATCAGGATGTAGTAGTGGTCTTAATTCAATACAGGCTCGGCTTAGTTGGATTTTTGAGGTAAACATCTCACATTAATTGCCATAAGGCTTCTGAGGCTTTTACAGTATATCAAAATATATGCGACAGTCAAATGTGATGATGTTAAGCGATAAACAGTAACTACAATTCCTGAATGGTTTGGACCCTCAACCTTTTACGTAGTGACCAAGATCTGTTAGTGATCATAGTTCTGGACCTCATTACCTATGAGTGCAATAAAGTGTTATACATTGAACTTTGAACACTGTTGGTCTGATAGCAATTTGATTTGTAGAGTACTGTTGATAAAGGAGAGGTCTAAGGTCTAGAATGGGCAGACGTGCTAAATCACTTGAATTATAATTAGTTGCAACTGTAAAAGAGTTCAACCAATAAAAAGAGCAATTACTTTATAATTATTAAGCCTCACTGTGACAGAGTTGTAAGATGAACTTCTGTCCTTTAGCACAGGAGATGAGCATGCACCAGGGAACTACGGTCTTCTGGATCAGGTGGCTGCGCTTCAGTGGGTCCAGGAGAACATCCACAGCTTCGGTGGAGATCCTGGATTAGTGACTATATTTGGAGAGTCTGCTGGTGGAGTCAGTGTGTCCCTACATGTAGGAACTCAAAATTCATAAATGTGCATGATTATGTGCGATTACAAAAGAGAGGGATGAATTATAGATTCCCGGCTTTATCAAAATTACACATTTGGATAAAGATGTCAGGTTACATTACGATTACACAAATAGAAAATGATGTAATTCACAAAATTGTATTTAAAATGAAATGTGTTTTTAATAATTCTCCTAACATCTCTTTAATAGGTCCTTTCACCGTTGTCTACAAACCTCTTCCATTATGCCATCGCAGAGAGTGGCACTGCGGCAATGGATGCTATCATGACCCCAGCCCCCCTGTTAACAGCCCAGGTTAAACATCTCTTTTCTTTAAATAGAAAAAGATATATAGAAATTATAATAATATACTCATTTATCAGTTTTTCTAAACCTTACGTGTTTTTCTCTAAGGCTATAGCCAATGCATCAGGCTGTGATGTTTCCAGCACAAAGAAGATTGTTGACTGCATCATGGAATTGTCAGAAGAAGAGATCTTGAGGATAACTCATGTTGGCTATCTATCTATCTATCGGTCTATCTATCTATCTACTCTGGGACTTTCAAGAAGTCATCTGTGTTTCCATGTGTTTGACTCAAAAAACAGGATAATCCATTGTTCCGTTTTGGGGTGGCAACAGATGGCCAGTTTCTTCCAAAATCTCCTGATGAGATTCTTCAATCCCACAAGTTCAACAAAGTGCCTCTGATTACTGGAGTTACTAATGATGAATGTGGCTATCTGCTGCCAAATGTAACCAAAGACCTCTTTACTTTTAAAAGTAAAAATGCGTAGTTATACAGACATGTAAACATATCTAACTGTTTCTTCCATAGTTCATGGCAGGTCCAGGATGGATCGATGGCATGGACAGAGAGCCGATCATGCAGCTTTTGCCCATGTTTAATCCTGATGTAAGACAGATTTTTTTATCACTGCATACTTTTCTGAAGTATATAAACAAGAATGTTAAAACATGTATTAGTTACTCATGGTGTACCACATGAGTCAGTGTTGGGTCCGCTTTAAATTAATATCTATATTTTACTTATAGTCGTTTTTTTTGGCACTTATGGCATTAACACAGATGGAACACAGTTGCAAATGTTTGGGTTTCCAATTTTGTTTATTTTATATTATTTACTATGACTTTTTTTCTATACGTTATACCGACTAATATCCATGTGGTTCAATTTCTTTCTTTATTTCATTTAGCTTTACGATCCATTTCTTGGTGATATTGTGTTAAATGAGTATATGGGCACAACCAATGACAGGATTAAAATCAGAGATGGTTTCCGAGAGATGTTAGGCGACTTGTTTTTTAACATCCCAGCTCGCAGAACAGCAAATTATCACAGAGGTGAGAGTGACCTCTATATACCCTATAATGTCAAACAAGTTCTCTGTTTCCCAAAAAAAGTATAATGTGAAATGTAACTTCAGAATCAGAATCCAGCATCAGAAACCAGTTTAAACATGATTTTTTCATATTAGATTCTGGTGCACCAGTATACATGTATGAATTCCAGCATCCTCCCAGTATACTTCAAAAGAGAAGACCCAGTTTTACTGGCGTTGACCATGGAGATGAACTTTTATTTGTCTTTGGTTCCTGTTTTGGAAATGGACATATCAAACTGGAAGGTACAGTATAAATATTATTATTATTATTATTATTATTATTATTATTATAAATACCAAATTATTATTTATATTACTGATCTCGTTCGTTTTTTACATTCATAGATTTTAATAGGCTTTAATGATTTTATAGACATTCTGTAGATCAGTCCAGTGTTTATTTCTTTTCCATACTTCAGAAAAGCTCACAGAGGAAGAAAGTGAACTTTGTGAAACACTCATGGCTTATTGGGGAAACTTTGCTCGCACTGGGTAAGTAATATTTGCACCATTTAAATAGATAGTTCATCATTTTTCCACCCTGTCCGTCCTCCAGAACCTTTTATGATGATAATTTTTTTAAATAGAACATTTTGAAAAATATTTTTTTCATACAGTTGCAATACACAGTGTCTTTATACTATTATTGAATGACTTGTTGTTGTTATTAGAACCAGCACTGACCTTTATAGACACAAATCCTGAAATAAAAGCAAATGTACTCGTAATTTTCATGCTTGGGACCGTTTGTAACTGCTGGCAGGTCTCCTAATGGTCCGGGTCTCACAGCATGGCCTGAATATAAAGCTGAGGCTGAATATCTCGGCATTGGACTGCAACAGAAGCCTGACAAAAATTTTAAAGATAAACATTTTACTTTCATGACCCAAAAACTTCAACCAATCATAAAAGAACGAAAGGAAGGCAAGTTATCAGTTATAATTTGCAACTTTGTACGCAAAAATACCAGATTATGTTTACAGTATGCATGATCTTTTTCTATGGCAGGACCTGTAGTTCATACCAAATTAGGATCTCTAAGAGGCTCCCTCCAGTCCGTGAAGGGTAAGGAGACAATCGTGCGTTCCTATCTAGGTGTACCGTTTGCTAAGCCACCTGTTGGACCGCTCCGGCTGGCCCGACCCCAACCTGCAGAACCATGGCAGGGAGTGAGAGACGCCACACAACAACCACCAATGTAAGATGATCAGTTTTAGGATGTTTTAAACACTCTTAACCTCTTAAACACTCTTAATAATAGATAGCATCTACTTCAAATGATCATTGTAATGCATTGTTTGTTTAGATGTATTCAGGACAGGGAAGGACTTGTAAATGAACTAGGGTTTTTCGCTATGAGCCTGGACGTTCCTGAAGCCTCTGAAGACTGCTTGTATGTCAACGTTTATACTCCATCTAAACCTGGTCAAGATACCAAGTTACCAGTAAGTTGGAAAAGAATCCTTACTTACCACAATTAACCACGGTTTTACTACAGTTAAAAAAACACTGTAAAGTAAAACCATGGTTTTGCTAAACGTAATCAAAACCCCAAAAACCATGGTTTACTATTACATTTTTATGGAAATGCCTGAGACAAAGACCTGCAGACAGCTTTTCAATCAGAGGTCGCCATTTTGTTCACATCACAATACATGACGTCAAAATGTTGCAATCCAAATTCTTTCTTTTAACGCTACAGCATGGTAAACAAGTCTTCAGTCAATAGATCGTAAAATGATGTGAAACAGAAGATAAGAGTTATATGAACCAGAAAGTACATAACAAATTTACTTATCTGTATACCGCTGCATATTTGAAATGCAATGAAAATGAAAGTTATCCACAAACACTAACCCTTGTAAGTCCCATGGGGTCAATCTTACCCCCAAGCCACTTTTCTTTAGTTAAAAAACATGGTTCCCTTCTTCTTAGTGGAATAAGATTTTGTGACTTCTAAGGGTGGTTTCCCGGACAGGTTAATAGCTTAAACCAGGAATAGGCCTTACTTTAATTAGGAAATATAGTTTTTACAAACATGCCTTACTAAAAGCATTACTTGTTTGCATTTTGAGGCAAAATTTTAAGATACGTCAGTGCAAGTAGTTTTCAGTTTGGACAGCTCTTACATTTATTTTAGTCTAGGACTAGTCTAATCCCTGTCCGGGAAACCGCCCAATTGACTGTCTGTCAGTATTCATATAAAAAACTGGGCTTTATTCGGTCGTAAAAAAATTACCTAAAGAGGCCATTTGGGGGGCCCAATTGAAAATTAATGGGAAATGCAAAAAAAAAAATTTATTTGTCAAAAAAATAAATGCATCCAGAATAAATCTGAAAATCTTAACACAAGACTTTACAAAAGTAGGCCTGGTACTAGAGCACAAACGCAATATAGAAAAGACATGCTCAACCACACACAAGATTTGGCAAAAAAAAAAAACTGTAAAATGTAAATTGGTGGGCTTTAATGCACACACACATGCTCGCACGAACACACAAAGTCACAGTAAAACTTTCACACACATAAAGACACAGACACACAAATAAAGGGCTCTATCTTACACCCAGCGCAATGCACGACGCAATTGTGTCTTTTGCTAGTTTCCACCCTGCGCAATAATCATTTTCACGCTTAGCGCCACATTGTTTAAATAGCAAATGCATTTGCACCCATGGGTGTTTTGGTCTGAAAACGAGGTGTGTTCAGGCGCATTGTTGGTGCGTTGCTATTTTGAGGAAACTAAAATAGACTACGCCATTAACAAACAAAAACCTGGTCTAAAGTCTAAAGTCAATGGCGCAATAGTGTTTTTTGTTATTTAAAGAGCGTATTGGTAATATGAACCTATAAACGGGTTGACAACGTGGGTCTGCTTATCACATACATGAATGCGCAGCAGCACAAAAACGCTTTTAAATATGAAAGATTAAAGAATTGAATGTAAAAGATTATTATTGAGTGTCTCTGACATAAATGAGGACCGATTATTAGACTTTAGAAGGCACAAAGAGCTGCTTCACCTGCAGCCTGGTAAGTAAATAAATGCTTTGCTTTAAACAAATGCATCTGTTTTTAAATGTTTAAAAAAAAAAATGCTACCTCACGGTTTATTGTATATGATAACTCTGTACCTATGGATATGGTGAGATGAGAAACACTTTTAAGTAATGCTTAAAAAAAAACTTAAAAGTGCTTAAACAGCTTTCCGCACGTTTGTAAATTCTTTATCTCCTGTTTGTTACAAATAAAGTATTTTTAGAGTACAAACCTTTTCTTACATACTTGTAAATTATTTTTTGGTGATATTGGATAGCCATACATTTAAAGCAATTAAAAGCTTGCTTTTTTACTTCCATGACTAAAAGAAAACGGGTTTTAATAAAAAAATAACAATTTCAATACAAGTGAAAAACAACACAATTATTTAACATTAATCTTAAACTGGGGATCTTCTTCCTACGCTTAGTTTTTCAGTTTACAAAGTCCGTCATCTAAATAGGGATTAGACATAGCACCAGCGCAACTGCATGGCTTTTAATGGGGGTGAGAGCTGAGACTCTCATTGGTTTATTGCACGTACCGCCCAAAATACTCCCATTACTCATTAAAAAAATACGACCAACCCTTTTCGACCATGCGCTCGGCACACAAACCATTTTTCCGTCTTTAAATTAGCAAAAGTGGATTCGGACACGCCCATTTAGATGTTGCGCTGTGCGCTTTAGACAATGCGCTTAGATGGTTAAAATAGGGCCCAAAGACACAAATACACATGCATGCGCACACACAGAGACACACACTGACATTCAGTCAAATTTCAAAATGCATCAAAAACTACAAAAAAAAAATCTAAAATTTCTACTATTTGAAATAATATTTATTTTTAATGTCCTTTCTAATGTTTATATAAACATAAATTCACAAAATGTATCACTAAAGTTGTGATGTGAGCAGTTGGCCACATCCAGTGAAATGAATGGGTTTCTATGGGCCTCTGCTGGTCGGAATGATTTATTTCCTAAACTGTAATTGGTTTATGTTTTTTTATATGACCAAATTTATCTCTAAAAACAATTTAAATCAAATTTAGATCATAATTTATGGTACAAAAGCTCTTCAAATCTCCCAAAACACAGCATTAATGTATAGATGGGAAGTAAACAAAAAAATGTATCATTAAAAATGTATATTTTTTGTAATCACTCTTTCAATTTCTGGGGTCATTTTTACACCCCATCGGTATATAGGACTTTATAAAGGATTTAAATTCTTTGAACCAAACCAGCTGAATATTGGTTACAGAAGGAAGAACTGAGATTGATCATTTTTTTAAAGGGTACCTTGAGTTTGTTTCAGTCATAAGTATTGAAAGCTAAAATGTCAAAGTATCTCTTATTTTAATGACCAATGATCTTGAAGTTCTCTCTGGAAATGTCAGATTTTTGTGTGTGTTTTCAGGTTATGGTTTGGATTCACGGCGGAGGCTTTAGTTTAGGTTCAGCCTCACTGTACGAAGGCTCGGTTCTGTCAGCGTATCAGAATGTGGTTGTGGTGCTGATTCAGTACAGATTGGGTCTGTTGGGATTCTTAAGGTATGTCTTAAACAACATTGCAAAACAATTAATTTACAGATGTCATTGTTTACCATCTTTATAAAAGGCTTAATGTCACATGACAGAAGCTTTTTATTATGTTAGAGGCTAAAATATTTGCTCTGACATGAATAGTTTGATCTAAAACTCCAAAACTCAGCCTCCATACTAGGCAGATTACTAAGTTTTGGGGGGAGCTGTACTGTTTTTTTTTTTATAAGAAAATTAAATTTAGTGTCTTTATGTTTTGTAGCACAGGAGATGAGCACGCACCAGGAAACTTCGGTCTTTTGGATCAGGTGGTTGCGCTTCAGTGGGTCCAGGAGAACATCCACAGCTTCGGTGGAGATCCTGGATCAGTGACTATCTTTGGAGAGTCTGCGGGAGGAATAAGTGTTCATTTGCTGGTAAATGTCTATCTTTTATGAATGTGAAGTATGTTTGTAAGCAACCACAGAACTAAAATGATCTTAATCTGCAAAGTTTGCGAATAATGTGTAGCGTAAATAATGGAAGTGTTATATTAAAGCATCTTTAAGTGGAGTCACCATTTGATGTTGAGATGCTTTTTAAAGAGGACATTTCACAAGATTTTTTTAAAGATATAAAATAAATATTTGGTGTTCATTAACATGCAAATGAGTTGATCTCTGCATTAAATGGCAGTGCCGTGGTTGGATAATGCAGATTAAAGGGCGGAATTATCCCCTTCTGACATCACAAGGGGAGCCAAATTTCAATTAACTATTTTTCACATGCTTGCAGAAGATGGTTAACCAAAACTTAGTTACTGGGTTTGATCTTTTTCACATTTTCTAGGTTAATAAAAGCACTGGAGACCCAATTATAGCACTTAAACATGAAAAAGTCAGTTTTTCATAATATGTCCCCTTTAAACATCATTTAAGGAGTTTGCATTTATCCTGGCTTCTTATTGGCTACTTTCTCTTTATTATTTGTTCCAAGTCATGCATCACAAAATATTTTGTTCAATAAAATTTGGTAAAAGACATTACTGTGAAATAAATTAATATGTTGGTTATATGTTAATTATTTATGCCTACAAAACAAAAAATAAACCTTCAGATCAAAATATTTGTAAGGTCAAGAATATCATTATAGCAAAATGATATATACTCTAGTAAATGCTGGGTTATTTTTAACCCATGGTTGGGTCAAAAAGGGATGAACCTAGTCGTTGGGATGAACCTAGTCGTTGGGTTAAACTAGTGGTTCTCAAATTCTGTAGGGTGAATTTAAATTAAATAAAACATAATTATTATACAGTTTAGCGCTGTTGGTTTGTAGTCTATAATTTTATGAGGTTTAATTACAAAGTATTTTTAATAATTTATTTATTTGCAACAATTCGCGCACCCCAGTTTGAGAACCTACGGAGCCCCTAAGGGGACATGGAGCAAAAATTAAATAAAGTTTTGAAGATTCATGTGCTCACGCAAAACCTTCATGTGCAGAATTTTTTTTTAAAGTTTAATTTTGCGTGCTCACGTGAAGCTATCGCGCGTGCACGTGAAACTATCGTGATAGCACGCGAAATTAAACTTTAAAAATTATTCTGCACATGAAAGTTTCGCGTGAGCACATGAAAGTTTCGCGTGAGCACATGAAAGTTTCGCGTGAGCACATGAAAGTTTCGCGTGAGCACATGAAAGTTTCGCGTGAGCACATGAAAGTTTCGCGTGAGCACATGAAAGTTTCGCGTGAGCACATGAAAGTTTCGCGTGAGCACATGAAAGTTTCGCGTGAGCACATGAAAGTTTCGCGTGAGCACATGAAAGTTTCGCGTGAGCACATGAAAGTTTCGCGTGAGCACATGAAACTAAACTTTATTTAATTTTTGCTGCATGTCCCCTTAGGGGCTCCGTACTTTTCAGATAAATTGATGTTGTTTTAATTCATATTTAGATATCTTTTCACCAGAAATAAGATAAATACTGGTTAAATAGTCAATAATACAAAAATACTGAGCATTGAACTTTTTAGAAACCATTTATAAACATTAACTCGAAAGCAAAATGAATCATATTTTCCATATTTGTATTAACTGTGTTGGTTGTTTATAATCTGGAGTCGCTTCTTTTTGTCTTGGAAAGATGCTTTCCCCATTGTCCTCTGGTTTGTTTCATCGTGCCATAGCACAAAGCGGGACCGCCTTGTGGCACGGCCTCGAGACGACCAATCCTTTACCGTCAGCTCAGGTATCATTTATCTTCCTGTTCTTATTATTAAATCTGATTATATCTTCAGTTATCTAAATGTATTACGCACATATTAATCTGTATTTCAGGATGTCGCCAGATCATCAAACTGTGACAGCAGTGATTCAGCAGGCATTGTGGACTGCATCATGCGCTGGTCAAAAGAAGAAGTTGAGAAATACTCCAATCAGGTGAGAACCTCAGGTTTGGTAAAAAAAAATGCTGAGTAACTGCTTGAGATGTATATTATATAGTCAGATATATGCTCAGTCCTTTCATTTGACCATTTGGTAACTGTTTGTTATGATTGTATCCATGTTGTTTATAGTACAAAATGCTGCACTTCAGAATGGCCGTGGATTCATATTTTCTGCCTCGTCCTGTAAAGGAGATCATTGAGAAACAAGAGTTCAGTAAAGTTCCTCTTATTACGGGCATTACTAATGATGAATTTGGCTTTTTATTGCCCGTGGTGAGCAAACATTAAATTTATTATACTACACTTGGCAACAGGATTTTTTTTTTTATCCACACATATCTACTATGATTGTTTAATATGAATGTTATTTCCTCATAGTACTTTGAGGGTCCAGATGTTATTAAGGGAATGACTAAAGAACAAGCCACCGAAGCGTTGAATTTTGCGTATCCTGATGTAAGTTTTGACTCAAAAATATATTTATATATATATATATATATTTTTTTTTTTTTACTGATAATACCATTTATGTTTTATGTGTGTCACTCTACAACTTATTTTTCTACCATTAATCTGAATCACTTTAATGCCATGTTTTCGATAGCCTGAGGATCGATGGATCCGTGAACTGGTGGCAAACAAGTACATAGGCGACACCACCGACCCCATACAAATTCGAGACATTTATAGAGAGATGATGGGAGACGTGCTGTTTAATATCCCTGCCATCAAACTGGCAAAATACCATAAAGGTGAGAAATAACGATTTATGCACATTTTCCAGTTCCCCTAGAGTTAAACATTTCATTTTTACCATTT
This sequence comes from Misgurnus mizolepis, assembly GCA_025389145.1. Classification (NCBI taxonomy): domain Eukaryota; kingdom Metazoa; phylum Chordata; class Actinopteri; order Cypriniformes; family Cobitidae; genus Misgurnus; species Misgurnus mizolepis. The sequence continues at coordinate 36,873,439 of JAIFKI010000012.1, read as the reverse complement.
TGGAATCCATTCAGGTGATCTCCAGGTCTAGCGGTACCACTTTTAGCATAGCTTAGCATAATCCATTGAATCCGATTAGACCATTAGCACCGCGCCAAAAAAAATAACCAAAGAGTTTCGATATTTTTCCTATTTAAAACTTGACTCTTCTGTAGTTACACCGTGTACTAAGACTGACGGAAAATTAAAAATTGTGATTTTATAGGCAGATATGGTTAGGACGCATTCTGGCGTAATAATCAAGGACTTTGCTGCCTTAACATGGCTAAAGTAGGCGTAGTGATATTACGCACTGCCCGAAAAAAAGTCCCCTTGATAACTTTTAATAACAGGGGACTATTTTCAGGCGCTGCATATTGAAAACTCTTTGGTAATTTTTTGCGCAATGCTAATGGTCTAATTAGATTCAATGGATTATGCTAAGCTATGCTAAAAGTGGTAGCGCCAGACCGAATGGATTCCAAAACGGTAAAAATAAAATGTGTAACTCTAGGGGAGCTGGAAAATGAGCATATTTTCTTTAAAAAAAGTGGAGTGTCCCTTTAATTATTAATTTGCTGATCAGATAGCTTAGCTGGTAGATCATTGTGTAAACACCATTAAGATCATGGGTTCGATCCCTAGGGAACACACATACTGATATAAAAAAGTTACAGCTTTTTAAACATGTAGATTAGGCTTTTAACATAACGTTTGTCTTCAAACTGTACCATCTAATTTTGTATATTGTAATTTTAGCCTCTGGAACCCCTGTATACCTGTACGAGTTTCAGCAAACTCCAAGTGTGATCAAGAATAAAAGACCCAGCTTTGTTGGCGTCGACCATGCAGATGAACTTCTCTTCATTCAGGGTAGCTGCTTCACGAAAGCCCACATTAAGATAACCGGTAAGACAAATGTATCAGAAACATACAGAAATAAACAAAAATATTCCTTATCAGTCAGCAATAAACGCTCTGTCATATTTTACTGTTTTTAGCCCCATTTACCCAAGAAGATGAAGAACTGTGCAGAACGGTGATGGCGTACTGGGGAAACTTTGCTCACACTGGGTAAAATATCTGCCTTTTTTCTGCTTTAATCTGAATAATGTTTTGTTGTTTGCCTCTAATGTATTTGTGCTCCTAGGTCTCCAAATGGTCCGGGTCTGGCAGCTTGGCCTGAATACGGAGCTGCGGGTGAACATCTCGGCATTGGACTCCAACAGAAACCAGGGAAAAACCTGAAGGAAAAACACTTCAGTTTTCTGACCGAAACGCTTCCGGAGCTTGTGCGTCTCGGTCGAGAGAAAAGCGAGCATTTGGAGCTGTAAACTCGTTCTGTTAAGAGGGACACAAGGCACTTAAAAACAACACTGCAAAAAATGATTTTCAAGAAAAAAATTCTTAGTATTTTTGTCTTGTTTTCAGTAAAAATATCTAAAAATTCTTAAAAGATGCTGCTTTTTCTTGATGAGCAAAAAGACCAAAGAAAATAAGTTTAGTTTTTAGACCAAAAATATCAAATTTAAGTGATTTTGTGCATTAAACAAGCAAAAAAATATTTTTTCTTGAATTTAGTGTTTAAGAAAAAAATTCAAGATTTGTTTGCTTACCCCAATGGCAGATTTTTTTTGCTTGTTTTATGCACAAAATCACTCCAATTTGATGCTTTTTCTTGCCAAAAATATCTAAATTTAAGAATTTTTAGATATTTTACTGAAAACAAAAAATACTAAGATTTTTTTTCTTGAAAATAATTTTTTGCAGTGTAGGCACTGTTAGATATTTAGGAGGAGACACTAAATATAAGAATAAAAAGTAATGAGCCAAATGTGATTTTAATCTTTTGAATAGTTTGTATTGTAAAGGGAAAACAACATAAGAAGGGAAATATTTACATTGTATGCAAGCTACAGTATATCTTGATATTAGTTTGTGGTTTGGTTTAGGAAGTGTTTTTTTTTTAACAAACTTTATCCAACTTACAAATTCATGATTTGAGATTTTATCAACTGATATACTGAAAATGTTCTTAAAAATGACCAATTGACCTTGTGAACCAATCTGTTTTGCACTTAAAAATAAAACCCAGGGTCAGAAAACATTTTTCCTCCATTTTATTGAGAACAAACCAAAGCTAAAGCTGCAAACCTCCCTGAATTTGAACGCAACGGGCTGCATACCAATCATGAATTGGCGCTCAAAGGTAAAACTGGCAAATTTACACAGACGACAATGATCCAACTATTGACAATCTTCTTAATAGCAAATTGACAATAACATTTTCATAGTACGTTTTCCCGATTAACATCAAACATTCTTGAATTATTGTGTCATTATTTTGTATACTTTATCATTGTTAACACTCTTGAGCGATCGCTTGCTTCTTGAATGGAATTTATAATGGAGTTAATACATCTGACTTCCTATTTAAGGAATTAAAAACCTCAAAACTGCAAGATGAACGTGCAGGGCACAGTGTTTTACTGAAGTTTCAAGGCTACATCACAGTAGCGGCAGAGAGAAAGAATATAATAAATAACAATAGGAAACTTCTACATAAAAGTCGACATGAAACTAGTAACCCATATTTCATTCTCAAGAAACATTTTAGGACATTAAATAGCACATCTATATCAATTTGAATGTTAGTTGCTGTTATTGCTGTACCTTTATTACATTAACCAGCATTACATTTCTGCAATGACCATTTGCTTCATTTTAGAAAGGCTGTAATGTAAAGAAGCTACATGGCTATTTGTTAACATTAACCAATGGGCTATGTGGCCTTGGTGACATCAGCCAAATAAAAATGATAACATCTGGAAGACAAAATGTATATCTTTGGAACAGTATGCACTAATGTCTTGTACACAATAAACATCAATCATGTGTATTAAAAAACCATATAGGGTCAATAATGACCCTGGACAACAAAACAAGTCATAAGGGTCAATTTTTCATCCAAAAGCAGAATGAATAAGCTTTCCAGCGATATATGGTTTGTTAGGATAATATTTGGTGATACAACTATTTCAAAATCTGGAATCTGAAGGTGCAAAAAATCTAAATGTTGCGAAAATCGCCTTTAAAGTTGTCCGAATTAAAGGAAAACACCACAATTTTTCAATATTTTACTATGTTCTTACCTCAACTTAGACAAATTAATACATAGCTATCTTTATTCAATGCATGCACTTAATCTTTGTACAGCGCGTCGTGAATGTGTTAGCATTTAGCCTAGCCCCATTCATTCCTTAGGATCCAAACACTTCCATGTTTTCCCTATTTAAAGACTGTTACATGAGAAGTTACACTAGTTAGTATGGTGGCATAAAATAAAATGTGCTTCAAACGGTGGTGCTGAGTCATTAGCAACAATATTATCAAATTTTTTTGATATATTTAAGGTAGGAAATCTTCATGGAACATGACCTTTACTTTAAGGAATATTCCATTTTCTTAAAAGAAAAATCCAGATAATTTACTCACCACCATGTTATCCAAAATGTTGATGTCTTTCTTTGTTCAGTCGAGAAGAAATTATGTTTTTTGAGGAAAACATTGCAGGATTTTTCTCATTTTAATGGACTTTAATAGAGCCCAACATTTAATACTTAACTCAACACTTAACAGTTTTTTTCAACGGAGTTTCAAAGGACTCTAAATGATCCCAAACGAGGCATAAGGGTGTTATCTAGCGAAACGATTGTCATTTTTGACAAGAAAAATAACAAATATACACTTTTAAAGCACAACTTCTCATTTAAATTCGGTCGTGATGCGCCAACGTGACCCCACGCAATACGTCATGACGTCAAGGTCACAGAGGACGAACGCGAAACTCCGCCCCAGTTTTTACAAGTGTTGAGAACGAGGACCGTTCCTACGTTGTTGTATGTCAACTGATATTAATTAATGTCTTTGTGTCAGTTTATTGTTTACAATGGTCCGCAAATGTGCGTTTTATATATGTAACACGTGACCTCCCTACGTCACTACGCATTTACGTTAGGTCGCGCTGGACCGGATTTAGAGAGAGAAGTTGTGCTTTAAAAGTGTATATTTGTTATTTTTCTTGTCAAAAATGACAATCGTTTCGCTAGATAAGACCCTTATGCCTCGTTTGGGATTGTTTATAGACCTTTGAAACTCCGTTGAAAAAAACTGTTAAGTGTTGAGTTAAGTATTAAATGTTGGGCTCTATTAAAGTACATTAAAATGAGAAAAATCCTGCAATGTTTTCCTCAAAAAACATAATTTCTTCTCGACTGAACAAAGAAAGACATCAACATTTTGGATGACATGGTGGTGAGTAAATTATCTGGATTTTTCTTTTAAGAAAATAGAATATTCCTTTAATATCCTAAATCATTTTGACCCATACAATGTATTGTTTGCTATTGCTACAAATATACCTGTATGTGACTTATGACTGGTTTTGTGGTCCAGGGTCACAATTGTAATTACACGTCGACTTTTAGTCAGCAGGCATAGACATTTTCGAATATTAATTGGCATTTAATAAATATTAAATATTTAAATTAGCAGCCCATGTAAACAACTTAAATGACATATTGTCTTATTTTGAATCAAATCAGTAGTTGTACAACAGCAGCCCATGTAAACGTAGACAAAGCCATGAGAATAATCCACTTAAAACAATTCTCATTTAGAGGTTGTTAACCTAGGCGATATACTTAAATTAGTTTATAATCATATATACACAAAAAATCATAAATGTTTACATATTTCAACGCATTTATATGTATACGTTTACTTTACATCATACTGGTTGATGGTTTGAAGTAATGCTGCAGTCGAATATAAAAGTAGATTTTTTCCTCGGATGAACATCTACACTGCGTAGGGAAGAGCACTTGGAAGAGAGCTGCACAGCTGGATGAATGAAATCACTGTGACAATGAGACGATTGTTACACAGTAAAGGCGTAAAATGTGGCGACAACTCAATCGTGTTGCAAATTAACAGAACTCAAAAATAAAACTATGTCATGGACTGAAAAATCTGAAGGGAATGGTTTGGTAAGGCAAACCATTCTGAAATTAAGCTTTAAACTGCAAAAAATGTCTTTCTTACTAGGTGTTTTTGTCTTGTTCCAGTAGAAATATCTAAAAGATTTTTAAATTAAGATGCATTTTCTTGATAAGCAAAATGACCTAAGAAAATAAGTCTAAAATAAATACAATTAAAGTGAATATATGCTTAAAACGAGCAAAAAAAATCTGAAAATGGGGTAAGAAAAAATCTTTAAATAAGTTTACACTGCAAAAAATCATTTTCAAGAAAACAAATTCTTAGTATTTTTGTCTTGCTTTCAGTAAAAATATCTAAATATTCTTAAATTAACATGCTTTTTCTTGATGAGCAAAATGACCCAAGAAAAGAAGTCTAGTTTTTAGACCAAAAATATCAAATGTAAGTGATTTTGTGCATAAAACAAGCAAAAAAATCTTGAAAATTTTTCTTAAACACTAAATACAAGAAAAATGCAAGAACATTTTGCTTACCCCATTGGCAGATTTTTGGTCTAAAAACTAGACTTATTTTCTTGTGTCGTTTTGCTCATCAAGAAAAAGCATCTTAATTTAAGAATTTTTTGATATTTTTACTGAAAACAAGACAAAAATACAAAGAATTTTTTTCTTGACAATCATTTTTTGCAGTGTACTTCTTTCTTAGAGACTTTTTTTTTTGCTTGTTTTAAGCCCAAATTCAGTTAAATTTTATAATTTTTTGTCTAAAACCTAAGAGAATTGGTGCTTAAAACAAGCAAAAATATTTTTTGTATTAAGTTTTTAAGAAAAAAAGTCAACGTATTTAAGGATTTTTTTCTTGCCCCATTGGCAGATAATTTTTTTGCTTGTTTTAAGCACAAATTTATGGAAGCCCATTTCCGCCACATAAGAAAAAAAATCATGCTCTGATAAGTCATAATTATGAGATATAAAGTCGAAATTATGACTTTTAAAGTCATAATTATAAGATAAAAAGTCATAATTATGAGATTAAAAGTCGAAGAACTTTTTATCTCATAATTTCGACTTTTAATTTCATAATTATGACTTTTTCATCTCAAAATTATGAGTTTAAAAGTTACATTTTTTTATCTCATAATTATTTTATCTTATTTGGCGGAAATGGGCTTCCATACAAATTCAGTTAAATTTTATAATTTTTTGTCTAAAAACCTAAGTGAAATGGTGCTTAAAACAAGCAAAAAATATTTTTTGTATTAAGTGTTTAAGAAAAAAAGTCAACGTATTTAAGAATTTTCTTCTTGTCCCATTGGCAGATTATTATTTTTTGCTTGTTTTAAGCACAAATTCAGTTAAATTTGATATTTTTTGTCTAAAAACCTAAGTGAATTAGTGCTTAAAACAAGCAAAAAAAAATATTTTTGTATTAAGTGTTTAAGAAAAAAAGTCAAACTTATTTAAGGATTTTTTTCTTACCCTATTGGAAAAATGTTTTGCTTGTTTTAAGCAAAAATGTACTTAAAATTGTATTTTTAGATATTTCTACTGAAAACAAGAAAAACAACAACAGTATTGAGACTTGCCGACCTCCATCATTTTACAGTCGGTGTTATCGCCTATTCAAATATTTTAAATACTTAAATATGTAAATATTTTGAGGTTACTTTAAGCTGTGTGAAACATTGCACAGTACTGTCAGCACTCAAACATTTTGGAAGTGCACTTCCATGTCATGAATGTTCGTGAGTTGTAGTTTGGATTTTACAAAAATAACGTTCACAGGAAAACTAAATAAATAAATTAAATTAATAAAAAGATGCTTAGCCATGTTGGGGACATAATCTAAAATAAATACAAATCACGAAACCACAGGATTTCGGGTGAAAATCAGAGCTTTTCCAGAGTATGTGGGTGAATTTTCACGTATCTCGCGTACCATTTTCAGGTTACAAAAATAAATTAATTAAAAAGCTGATAAGAAAGGCTTAATATTATACAACCTGTATGTGCATGTCGCTGTAAATATACCTACGCAGATGCAAGCATTATGTTTGTGTCCCTGACAGCTGTTTTTCTGGGTTGTATCTGGTAAATTGCGTATCTGATGGGTACAGTTGAATAAATGCGTGCGTTGTTGACTATCAGGACGTCCATGACTGCATGTTACGGAGCATGGCCTCAAAGCGCTCCATGCAGGGTGGCTGGGCGTGAGACAGCTGGTCCGTCAGGCGACTGTACATACTGAAGGATTTCAACTCCAGCCAGATGAAGCCGAAGCGGTCGTCGTCAAACAGAACGAACAAACCAGGCGTGCGCTCGGGGCTCGTAAAGCCGTGGCCGGCGATCAGGCCGGTTCCGTAAAAACTGAAATGCGTGAAGAAATTCGGGTGAAAAATCCCAAAATCATTAATTTTTAGTTTGACATTGTTAACTAACGTATTACCACAAAAAAAGGAAATGACATCAACACACTCACCACATCTTACAGGTTCGTGGGTACACTTCATTGCGGGCTATGACTCCCAAAGGCAGCACGAACGATTGTGGTTCAGATGTGGCACTGCAGGTGGCTGCCGCCGGTTCGACGGTTTCCACCCCAGCAGGGGGGTCTGACTCCGAATTCTCCGCCCCCAGGGAAGGGCTCGCCTCTGTACCCTCTGATGGGACATCCTGGGCCTGCAAACTCCTCTGGACCTCCTCATGCACCCCCATCACGAGCTGTTGGAGCTCATCCATGTTCCTCTGGTGCTCCAGGTCCGGCAGACGCAGTGGCCGGTTCAGGTCTATTTCTAAGGTCAGCTGACCTGCTGGGACATTGGGGTCACCCTAAGAAAGATAAAAAACAAACATAACACATATTCAAAATGTAATTTAACCTGTAAATAAAAAACTGGGGATTTTAAAGAAGTTTAATTTTGCATTTTGGCAACATTTGAGCTACAGAAACAATTGTTGTATCTCTACAATGATTTGAGTTTTTAAGACGATATAACTTACAGTAAGCTTTGTAGCTTTGGCTTTGGAGCCATGGAAGCTTAGCATAATAATCTCCAGGCCATGACTTCCATACGTCCCCTTAAAGAGGCCCGGCTGCAGGAGGTCTGAAGGGAGGTACGGGGGCAAATAAATCCGCCGGTACGTCAGGCAATTACTACAATCAGAAAGTACAATTCAAACACATCTGTTAGAAATTGTACATTTAATTTAAAGGGCACCTATTATGCAAAATCCACTTTTCGGAGATGCTTGGACATAAATGTATGTTGGCAGGGTGTGAACACAACAACCATACAATGACAAAAATCAACGCACTGCTTCTTTTTTTAAACCCAAGAGCAATTTCATTATAAATGCTGTTTTGATTCTCTTGTTAGTGTGATGTCACACTGATAAGCCCCGCCCACTGCCACTGAATGACAACAGTTTCCACCCTCAGTGAGTTGTACGCTCAATAGTGAGATACTATACATCTATTTTATCCAAAAGCACTCACTGTCTGTTGGTAAGGGAGTAAGCTGTAGCTCATTTGCATTTAAAGGTACACACACGGAACAGTAGGGGCATTTTGGACATGCTATAATAAATGATCTGTGAGGTATTTTGAGCTGAAACTTCACATACTTATATTCTAAGCACACCCGAGACTTATATTACATCTTTCAAAAATGTGCATAATAGGTGCCCTTTAATAATCTTACAAGCTAAGCTAACTCTAATTAGCATTAAAAAAGCACCTATTATGCAATGTATTAATATTTGCAATCAAGCAGGAGTACCAGTGACTTCATTCGTAATAAATAAAATATTTAAATTATTTTTTTAAATTATAAAACCTGAAACCCTTTGATTTGTTTAGGAAATTATCTTAGGAGTAATAAAGTTTGACTACATTATTAATCATGTAAAAGACTTACTCATATTGGCTGGTGTATATGAACTTCATGAGGATCAACTCCTGCATGTGCTCATGGAAAATATCCTCCAGTGTTCTTCCCCATTCCTCCTCCAACCATGTTCTGAACTCCTACATACAGACGACCCGGAGCTCAGTGTGCATCTACAGCATGATGGAGTGAAACCTAAATATCTCAAAACGTTCCTACCTCTTGTCTGCCTCCAGGCATTCGATGGTGGTCTGTCTGGTTGCATTTGGTGGAAAACTCGTCTTTTTTCACAGTCTGGGGAAATAGAATTTTGCAATTTGGTTTTAAAGGAAAAGTGAAAAACGCTTTGGAAAGGGAGTCGCTTTGAGTAGCCAATCAGCAGTAAGGGGCGTCGACCTAACAACATCATTGCCTGGGTTGCATATGTGTGGGGCGTGTCTATCAAAAGAAGCTCCCGATTCTATTGGGGTAAGGGTGATTTCAAATGTTAACATTGGCTTTCAGAGATCATGCACCCCGCCTTTAATAAAAGTGTAAATGGTTAAATGTAATTATGGGAAAAAGCAGACGTAAGAAATAGAAATTTGGATTTTAAGTCACAATTTAGGTGACACTGACTAAAGCAAAGTGGTACAAATTGTTTGGAAAGCACAAGGGTCGGTTTACCTGAATATCTCCTTTATGAGGGCCTTTGTGGCCGTACATACATTCAACCGTGGCTTTGTTTTTCTCCAACATGTGGATGCGGAAAAGAGGCCGTCTGCGCATCGGGTCCTCCACACGGGGATCGTGGGGTGGTAGATACATCCAGCCTATGATGAATAACCCATCAACCTAAAAGGTTTCCGGCAACAAAAGTGGCCATGATTAAAACACTGAATAATATGCATGCATGTGTGATTTAATATAGTGTATTTGATTTATACAACTGATAACACTGTTGGACGAATCCCACTTTTCATCCTATTTTGTATGCCAGATTTGAATTAGTCCACTCCAAAATATATGGTAGCCCCCATAGTCTGTAAAAAAGATGGACCCGTTCGCTCTCTTCCATTGGTGAAAAGTGAAGCCGCCAGTGTCCCGATACGGCGGTTGAGTCTGCGCAGTAGCGATTTTGGGACCAGTCCTGCGCAGTAGTGAGCAGGAAGTAAAGCCGCAAAATTAAGGCCCCGCCCTCGCAGAATGCGCATATCACAGCTGTCAATCATGACGTGACATCACTGTATTTATAGCATTAAATAACTTAAAACAAACTTATTAAAAAAAAAAACACTTGAATTTACATCAGCTTGATCAAAACTACAGCAAATGACAGAAATCAGCTTGGGAAAAAAGATAATTGAAGTGTAATTAAACTATTTAGTTGGTCTCAAGTCCAATTGAATAACATGGGGGTTTATGACCTATACTAGGACCAGTCACTGGGGGGGGGGCGATCGAGATGTTTTGGCTTCACTTTTCAGGGCTTGTGCGGCACTTCTTGTATGTTGAAAACACTACCTAGACAGCAGTAGACTCCGGGGCGGAACCGGGCTTATGTCGGCAGCTCCGGTGCGGATCTGCCCCGGAATCTAAATCTTGATTTTTCCTGTTGTCCGAATTAGTCGGCGTCAACTCTGTTACTGTCAAACTCTGTCATAATTGACATTGACCAATGTATTTTACCAATATACACCCATACATTTTCATCAGTGGCTTTTATCAGTAATACAGGGTCTTACCACAACATTCAGTAATCCTCCATATGGGCCAATATCAGGCTGCCAGAGACCAAGGATGTGTCTATAAGGATGCAGCACTGGAAAACAAGTGTAAAACATGCAGATTTTACATTTATACTAAGCAGCAATATTCAGAAGAAGAAACATTAGATGAGATTCATGGTGCATGATTCAATGAATGCATACTGAGTGGGTGAGTATATGGACTCATGCAAAAACTTCAATCATATAAAAAGGTGAGTTAATGGACTAATTAATATAACCCTATGGAAAATTTCTAATTACAAATAAGTCGCTTTTTGTTAATTTGGCAAATAGCGTGTTTATCTGTTCATGTTATCATGTTGCATCCCTGGCCAATCCGTGTATATCACACACGCATGCAAGACACACAGCTGTGCATGGTGCTTGACAGAAGTTGCCCTTGTGCTGCTCCCAGATCAGTTTCTCCCTCTTCCCTAAAAAAACATGCATCCCAGTTCTCATCACCACACCAAACCGTGTTTTACGATGAGGGTATGTTTAGCATTGTCTCTCCAATGTGAACAATTTATTTTAGTTAAACATGATTGGCTCATGTATGTTCGCATAAGACCAGTCATCATCAAATATATTCTTTATATCTTAAATATTGACTGAGTAAGGTCATGTCAAAAATTGAAGTCAACGCGAAAACAACCTTTGATGCTCCTAAACTCGTCATTAGATTTTTGTGAGTGTATTATTTTAAATAAGGCAACATTTATCTTTTAATTCTTTATGAAAAAGTATAAGCCCTTAAAGGAGTAGGCCACTTTAAAGATGGGGTCCATTGACTTTTTATAGTAGGAAAAAAATACTATGGTAAGTCAATGGGCCCCATCTATAAAGTGGACTACTCCTTTAAAAGAGAAACTGTGTGAGATCAGCAGCAGGGCATCTCTGACCGGCAGCACCTGTCACAGGCAGTGATGTGTTTCCACCACACACACACACACACACACACACACACACACACACACACACACACACACACACACACACACACACACACACACACACACACACACAGTACATACAGTGTGTGTACACGTCCCGAAAGTCCATGTGCTCATAATCAGGGAGGAGCTTCATAAAGCGCCCTGACTTCACCTTCGGGTTCACACCTGGGGAGGTACACAGGTGCGTGTGAACGCACGCACAGATTCCGGAAAATCATTGGCAGTGTGAATAAACCAACAAAAAAAAAACAATTTTCCGTATTTTCAAATTTTCCGTATTTTCTCTAATCTGTGTGTGAAAAAGGCTTATGACTTGTGTACTATATTTTCATAAATATGATAATTTTCAGTTCTGGTCTTTTCGATGAACCTTTTCATCTGGTTTGCAGAAGCGGTCTGAAAGATTCTGGCATGAATTGGACTTATTATTTTGCCCCATAACCTTTGAATTTTTATGATGACCCTTGGTGTTTTCAGAAACTTGAAAGTCTGCATTTGCAGCCATTACATAAAATAGCAACCAGCAGTCCTGACAACTTCTATAAAATCTTCCAGGTTTGAAATGACATGAAGGTGAGAAAAAACGACAACGAAAATATGTAATTTTTGGGTTAGCCATACCTTTAATGATGGTGAAGCAAGAGCATTATATTTACACATTTACTTGAAGTTGCAATGTCTATCTGCATTTACCACCAGCAAAAATTATTCATCATATTTTTATTATATTTTAATAACTTAAAATATACAGGCTTAAGGGCCGTTCACATTATAACAATAAAAAAGTTAAAAAGCATTTTTTTTCAAAGAGAATAGTGGAGTTCACACCACAACTATAACGATAAAGATACAAGGAGCAATATCATTGGCATCACTTGCAATATATCTTTATTTATTTTTATTCGTGTCGTCTCGGGTCCATTCAACAAAAACACATTCGTTTTTAAATTTCCTGCGACCTGAGGCCAATATAATTATACCAAACCTGTGTCTGAGGCACACGTGAAACTTTTAGACCCAACCCGCTTGGGTCTCGAGTCGGACCCATGAAGACCTTTAATGTGAACAATTACAAAGTTTTTATTAAAGGAAATATGCAATAGTAGTTAATGCAATTGAAGGTAAATGATTTGCGGGTGTACTGTGCCTCACAAGTGTGTGGACACTAATAAAGTTATCGTTATAGTTAACGTTATGGTTATAGTAAAAGCGTGAACGGCCCCTTAGACTTGGAATTAACTAAAATGAATACTAACCAATGTTACTAAAAAAAATTTAATGTGTTCATTTCCTAAAGGTGAAGTGCTTTTTCTGTTTAAATACTTTCTCCTATTTGCAGGGGATTTGGAAATACCAGTGCGCATGATGCACTTTTCTTCAGTATTGCAATTTGTTGCATTTGTCGAACTACTTATGTAACTTTAAATCTTTAAATAGGAAAAACATGAAAGTGTTTGGTGGCTTCCAAATTCATCCCTGTTTGGATCCTTAGGCCGGTAACACACTGGATGCTTGGCGTAAGCATCTCAGCTGCGTGGTGTGTCCGTTTTTAATTCGTCTCCCATGTTAACAGGTTAGAGCTTGCAGACTGCCTGCGTGAGACGCGCACCTGTCAAACATAGTCTACTTTGCCATCAATACTGTTGATGGTGTCCTTTATCAGTAGGCTTTATATTTATCTATCGGCGGCCTCCCTCTATGTCACTATACAGCAGCTGCGTCAGGCACGGTTCTGGTGTGTAAAGACAGAAAACGCGACGCACTCGCTGCGCAACTGACACGCAACAGAAATGCCACGCTCACACTGCGCAGCCAGTATGTCACCGAATGAATGGGGCTAAGCTAAATGCTAACATATTCACGACACGCTGTACGAAGATTAAGTGCACGCACTGAAAAAAGATAGGTATGTATTAATTTGTCTAATCGGACGTAATAACATAGTAAAATATTGAACAACCGTGGTGTTTTCCTTTAAATCCCGCGAGTAATCGAGAGCGAGAAACGCGATGCTTCGCGTTTGGTATGTACGCAGCATTAGTCATCACCTACATCTTCTCTCTGTGAACAAGCATGTACCAATGTAGTATGAATGAAAGGGGTGGGACCAAAATAGAAGCAATAAAACTATTTTGAAATGTTCTCGGATTTGATTGGTTGGTTAAAAAAACACCCATATGGTTTGAAAATAGTCATTTATTTTTAAATACTGTTAAGTAATGCTGGAGATACAGAATGTGTGCACTTCACCTTTAAATTCAGTGACTGACAAGCGGTCAGTAAAGATTGTGGTAAGGGTGCTGTAAAATTACTTACGTTTAACATAAAGCTCTCGACTCGACATACCCACAATTTCCATCTTCCGTGGGTCATCATTCATACCAAATTCTAAAAAAAACAAAAACTCATGACAAGCTGTAGCTACAGGATACTTTACTTAGAATATACTGTACATACTGCAGTATAATAACTACTACACGATTACTGTGAATGTAAAGGTATTCTGCAATATTTACTAAAGTGAATTGATAAGCTGTATAAATAATGTAACATACTTTAATATTTCAAAACACTAGTATCTAGAAATGTACTATAGTAAGTGCTACATTATAGTATTTTTTATGTGGGCGGTATATTTTCTTCTACAGAAGCAAGGAAGTGTAACGTGACACAATATATTAAATATTGTATATGTATTATATATATCGTACTGCATAAACACAGTAATGTAAACACTGCAGACATCATTACCATTGGTACATCTCCTCCTCCAGATTGTTTCCGTGTTCAGGATCTGCCTGAATTTCTTGCACACTAGCGCCAGGTTGGGCAGCGCCGTGCCAGGTAGAGACGAAAAGATCTCCACTAAAATCTCCGGGGGCAAATCCAGCAGCGACTGCGGATGAGGCGGCCCTACAGAGGCCTCGAAACCGACCCCGCTAGGCCCCGCAGTGCAGGTCTTATGACAGCCGGGGTCGTCTTTCATTTTGCCCACCACCACCCTCTCCTCCTCATCGTCGTCCATATCCGTCTCGGAGTCGCTCTCCCGGTTCGCCTGGCTGTGCCTCTGCCGCCTCCTGCACCGCCGCGACTGACCCACTCCACAGAGCCTGGCACACACCGCCATCCGTAGCAACATTACATCATCAACAACTGTCACACCTGCAGTGACCCTCGCCAGTGCGCATTACGTGAACGCGCTGCTGCTTGAGATGAGAGGCGTGTTCACGCTGATCAGATATATGACATCACAGTAACGCGAGAGTCTTGCTGTCGAATCGCTCTCGCGGTACTGTGATGTCAAACCTTGTTCGGTCTGCGCAGCGTCGCATTAACTCGATTACCCCGTTTAATCACGTGACGCCATGTCGCCGCACGACGCATGTTTTGACGTAAATCTTGCGAATGGGGTGCAAATTTGTGAAACCAGTTCTTCCAGCTTTATACATTGGAGATATTAAATTTAAAAGTGATAGTTGTACAAACAAGTATATAAGACAGGCCATTTTAAAAACCTGTTATCCCTGTCAAGTTAAAACAAATTAGTTCACATGTTTGATAAGAATATTGTAATATATTTTAGAACAGCTTATTTAAGTTTCCCTGTTCCTCCCAAAGCAAAAGAAATACACTTCAAAATTTTAAATGAGATGTATCCTTCTATCAAATTCCTAAATCAAAAAGTGAATATAGAAAAAATTGTCCCCTGTTCCTTCTGCCATTCTGAAGACATGGATCATATATTTTTTAAGCAATTTCTCCAAACATTTCTGCATTTCAATTCAGGACTACTTGATAGAAATATAGGTTTTTTATCTACATCATATTTTATTTGGAGTACCCAAAGACTGCTGTGTTAATTATTTTTTGCTTAATAACATTGTAATTCTAGCTAAATATTTCATTTATAAATGTAGATTCTTTAAATCCCTGCCACTACATATTATATTCAAAAATGACTTAAAATGTTTTTCCAAAGCCCTAAATAAAATAAGAAGTCAGAGTGCCGTGAAGCTGCTTTATCTTTTGACATCATATTTATTGTGAAACTGCCCTTACTTCAAAATTTTCTTTTGATTTCAAATTTCTATTTATTAATTAGTCTTTTCTAAATAATTTATTAGTTATACTGTGTTGAGCCTGTCATTTCTATCTACTAATGAATATTTGCCTTAGTTGTTTATATATTTTTGTATTTAATAAAAAACAAAAATTAAAAAAAGGTGCACATTTGTGCGAAAAATAATGACAGGAGTTACTTCTGGAAATGAATTAAAATCATGTAACACGTAAAATACAAAAATTTACCTTAAAAAAATATATCTAATATAATATCCGATTATTTGTTATTCGCTGCTTTGAAACTCTGCTCGCTGGAGACATCTGCAGGTCAAATGTCTGTAATTGCTACCAGATAAAGTTTTTAGACCAAAAATATCAAATTTAAGTGATTTTGTGTATAAAACAAGCAAAAAAATCTGCCAGTGGGGTAAGCAAATTTTTCTTGAATTTAATGTTTAAGAAAAATGTTCAAGATTTTTTGCTTACCCCATTGGCAGATTTTATTTTTTGCTTGTTTTATGCACAAAATCACTTAAATTTGATATTTTTGGTCTTAAAACTAGACTTATTTTCTTGGGTCGTTTTGCTCATCAAGAAAAAGCATCTTAATTTAAGAATTTTTTTTTAGATATTTTTACTGAAAACACGACAAAACTACTAAGAATTTTTTTCTTGAAAATAATTTTGTGCAGTGTATTTAGGTTTATGTAAATGTTGATTTCAAATTTCAATTTATTTATTTTCTTTGTCTTTTCTAAATAATTTATAAGTTATACTGAGTTATGCCTTAGTTGTTTATATATTTTTGAGTTTAATAAAAAACAAAAATTAAAAAAGAGTGCACATTTGTGCGACAAATTGTGACAGGAGTTACTTTTGGACATTAAATAAAATCATGTAACACGTAAAATTTACCTTAAAAATAAATATATAATATCGGATTATTTGTTATTCGCTGTTTTGAAACTCTGCTCGCTGGAGACATCTGCAGGTCAAATGTTTGTAATTGCTACCAGATAAACAGTGAGTGAAATCTGTAATATGTATTATAAATATTTCGTGAAAAAAAAATCCATACATATATATAAACTAAAGGAATTATTGCAACATGATTAGACTATCACAACAACAACAACAAAACTCATTGGTATATCCTAGTCAGCGATTAGAAAAGTAAGACTTATCAAAGGAAAACCGTTATGTTAGTACATAAATACTTTGATGTCAGATTATTAAATAGCCAGAAACAATTATTAAAAAATAATTACTAACAAACTAAACTAGTTTAGTCTGTCTAACATCTGCTAGTCACGCCGTTACAAACCATATTTACTTATGTTACCATAGCAACGTGAACGCGCGACAGAAGTGGTCTCTACCTGCGCTGTGCGACATGGTATTTATTTCCCAAACATTTTTATTCAGGTTTGCGTGCCAAATTCAACTAATTTATTTTTTTTATGATTAATGTATGTTTTTATCTTTATGTTGTTTTCCAGGCAGAAGTCGAGGACACTTTAAAGAGAATTCAGGGTCATAAGGGTGTCATTGGCACAATAGTCGTTAACGGAGAAGGTAACGTTAGGATTAATTTACCGCGCTTTTACTGTACTCTACCTTAACAAATTTTGCTGTTCTTATGTCAAATATTATACTTTTCATGAATAAATATTTGTAGGTATTCCCATCAGAACTACACTAGACAACTCCACTACAGTTCAGTATGCAGGACTGCTGCATCAGCTCACTTTGAAAGCCAGAAGTACAGTCAGAGACATCGACCCTCAAAATGACCTGACATTTCTGCGCATCAGATCCAAGAAACATGAGATCATGGTGGCGCCAGGTACATCTCCACATTACCTGATGCCTCTTGCTTATCAGACATGCTGTTTAAGACACATACAGCTGCCATATCTTTATTTTTTGTTTGTTTGTTAACATATAAGGAATACCTGTTGATTGTCATCCAGAGCCCAAGTGAATTGTATTGGTGCAAAAAATGAATTTCATGTGCATACTAAATTATTTTCTTTGTTGTGTAAGTGCAGGTTTTATAGTTTTGTCTGGTTTAAACTGTTATTAGGTTATTTTTCATTCATTGATATCATTCAATCTTTTAATAGAATATAGTACAATGCATGTCTGTGTTGTTTTGTGTAACTTTAGTGTAACTTCATTACAGTTTACAAATTGAAAGATTTGTTTTAATAACAGTGTTTTATGTCCATGCATGTTGTACAGAAGTGGCCAAAAGTGATGTCCAGGGGAAACATCTGTTCAATATTAACTTTAATGCCTTGTCAAATAAAATGAAACCATCAAAATATAAGGTGCATGGTACAAAATAGACAAAAAAAACTAAACCTTTATTTATTGGACAAAATAATTTGTCAAAAAAGGCAAACCAAAGCATATTAGGGAATCTGGGTTTGATTTAAAAATATAAAGAAAAAATGCAAAGAAAAACAAAACGCTCACGGGTATTAATATTTTGCAAATCCCTTTTTTTGTAATATTTTGTAATTATTAGGCTATATCTTTTTAAACTTTGCAAGTGTTGTGTGTAATGTTTTGCCAAGCCACCTTAAAATCTTCTCAAAGCTGAGCTTCAGTTTTACTCAGTGCATACATAATGCATTTATTTAATAAAATATTTAAATTAGTGCTTATTTAATGTTTTAAATAAATTTAAAACATTTATTAAATATATATATATATATTTCTGCTTATATATATATATTTATATTTAATAAATGTTTAATTTTTCAATTTATATATAATATAGAAAATATAAAAATATAAATAAATAAGTTTAACATTTATTATATATATATATATATATATATATATGTATATATATATATATATATATATATATATATATATATATATATATATATATATATATATATATATATATATATATATATATATATATGTATATATATATATATATATATATATATGTATATATATATATATATATATATATATGTATGTATATATATATGTATATATATATATATGTATATATATATGTATATATATATATATATATATATATGTATATATATATATATATATATATATATATATTTATATTTAATAAATGTTTTACTTATTTATATAATTTTTTAATTTATATATAATATAAAATATATAAAAATATAAATAAATATGTAAATGTTTTACTTAAATACATACATAATTGTGTGTGTATTTATATATATACATAATAATTACACAAAGCACAAACTTCTATATTATGCAGAAAATTACTTTTATTTTTTATGAGATTAATCTAGGTTAATCTATGATTTAAATAAAGATCTAAGATATGAATTGTTCAAAGTTAGACATCACTTTTGGCCACTACTTTATTTTCAAGTGTAATACGCTAAATTCCCGACAGAGGGCATGCGCACACACAGATTCACGTGCCACTTAGCTTCCCTGAAAAATTGCTGGTTTAACAAGTTGTGACAGCAGCATTCTGGTTTATTATGCACTTTTGTTAATTCCAGTCTAACAGGGTGTGTATGCATTTGCCCATTTCCAAACCAATTTATTCCATTAGTAAATGAAACACACAGGTTGAATAGGAATATGCTTGATAAATAAGATGTTCAGAATTTGGTCAGTGTGGTTGATTGCGTATGCTTAAATGACACATCATCACCCAGAGCCTTTGAATGAGTTCCAGGCTATCGAGCTGATTTGCTTGCTGTTTTGTGTTTCAGTGGCCCGTGTGTATTTGCCTGCGGGTTAATGTTGTCTTTTGAAAGGAACAATGGATGCAGAGCATTTGTGCTCTAATTACTCTTTTCCTTTTCGGCCTCAAGCTTTTTCTGTTAGCAGTATCTAGAACAGACACATTTCATAAAAAAGACACAGTTGGTGTCACTTTGCTTTCTTCAAACCATAAAGTCACAAATGTTATGCTCTTCGGAAACAAAAATTAGATGTGAAGAATAACAAAATAAACAAAAGGATGAAAAGTTAGTTTAGATGATCGTGTGTCCTTGTTAAACGTAAACATCTAAATTTGGCATAAAATGAAATATCGGTAACAGTGAATGATACATTTTTACACTATTTATTAAATCTT
Source organism: Misgurnus mizolepis (assembly GCA_025389145.1). NCBI lineage: Eukaryota > Metazoa > Chordata > Actinopteri > Cypriniformes > Cobitidae > Misgurnus > Misgurnus mizolepis. The sequence goes on along the minus strand of JAIFKI010000012.1, from coordinate 36,853,696 downwards.
TTTTAATGTTAAAGGGATAGTTCACCTTAAAATTTTCTTATCCTCATGTTGTTCTAAACCTGTATGAATTTCTTTTTCTGATGAACACAAAAGAAGATATTTTGAGAAATGATGGTAAACACACATCAGTAAGTGACCATAGACTTCCATAGTAGAAAAAAATATTTTGGAAGTATTGTGATAAATGATGAAGAAAATATTTTGATAAATGATGGTAAGCACACAGTTGACGGTACCTATTAAATTCCATCATTTTTTTATTCCTACTATGGAAGTCAATGGTCACTATCTGCTGTGTGTTCACCACATAGACTGTAAAAAAAGATGGACGACGCCTGTTCGCTCTCTTCCATTGGTGAAAAGTGAAGCCGCCAGTGTCCCGATACGGCGCTGACACCTTGGGACTTGAGTCTGCGCAGTAACGATTTCGGGACCAGTCCTTATTTTAAAAACAAACTTTTGAATTTACATCAGCGTGATAAAAACTGCGGTAAATGACAGAAACCAGCTTCGGAAAAAAGATAATTGAAGTGTAATTAAATTGTTTATTTGGTCTCAAGTCCCATTGAATAACATGGGGAGGCGGGGTTTATGACCTATACTGGGACCAGTCACTGGGGGGCGATCGAGACTTTTTGGCTTCACTTTTCAGGGCTTGTGCGGCACGCTTGGTTTACCATCATTTCTCAAAATATCTTCTTTTGTGTTCATCAAAAAAAAAAGAAATTCATACAGTTTTAGAACAACATGAGGACGAGTAAATGATGACAGAATTTTCATTTTAAGGTGAACTATACCTTTAATTAATGCCATTGTGTTTATTGTTCGTTCATGTAAATTCATTGTGCATTAACTAATGTCAGTTACAACTTTTGATATAAAAATGTATTAGTAAAAAATAAAATAAAATAAAATAAAAATAACAATAAAATAATGCTTTATAACTTAAAGTTGGCTAATGCATTAATAAATTTAACCAATACAACCTTATTCATTTTATTGCAGTATCATGTATTTGATTATTATTTAAAATATTATTTTCAAAATTCATAAACAACACACAAACACACACAATATTATAATAATAATTTTATAATAATTATTATTATATTATTTATTAATATATATATTTTTATTTTGCACAAAATGCAATCGCATATCTATACTGTCAGAAAAAAATGGTCCCTAGTTGTCATTGGGGTGATGATACCCTTTAAAAAGTACACTTTTGGACCTTAAAGAGTTCATATTAGTACCCCAGAGGTATACATATACATATCTGTACCTGGATAGTACATATTACGACATTTTTAAAGGGTATTGTCTGAGTGTAAGGGTACTGGGACCATTTTTTCTAACAGCGTATTTCGTTAAAATATTTTTTTAAAAATATAATTACGCACCTTCTGTCTTACATGCACGACTAGAACGTTCAAACTATTTTTTTCAACCTATATTAAATAAATACGTTATAAAATGTGCTTGTTTATCCCGTCAGTATCCCAGCTGCATACCTGGAGTGTGTTTGCTGAAATGTGAAACTCTATAACTTCAAAATGATACTGAGAGTAGGGTCTGATAATCACCTGCTCGAATGATCCTCGCTTGAGTTTCTCACTGTAGGACTGACCTCTGTTCGGTCTCCATCTGTTCTCTGCTTTACATGCCCGCCGCTGCCAATTGGCACCCGCAGCATGGGGCAAGAAGCCAGCAGGTGGGTACAGATCTGATGTTGTGAGACCTGCTGACATGCAGGGTCCTGTGAAAGAGTATCTCAGTGCAAAATAATGAGACGGAGAATTAAAGATTAGGTCAATGACAGCGTATTAGAGAGGAAACCATGGTGACTAGGGGTTTATCGAGGGGGGTGTCAGATTATACTGGGTCAAATACTGATAAACAAGATGGTTTTCTATGATTGCTCTTAATTTGAATCATACATAATTGAAGGGATTTTCCACTATGATCACAGTTTTTTTTTTGGCTCAGAGGTCATAGCTCAAGATATTTGAGTTTATTTTTTGCTAATGTGAGAAGAGCTAAATAATCACCTAAACTTCCCAGAACGCCCTAACACTTACCTAGCAACTGCACAGAAGGGTGCTTAATCTAGTTATAACCAACCAAAGACATAACAAGCGAGCAAACAAGCATTCAATCTAAGAGCAATCACTCTTGTTTACAGGTGCAGGATTCTGAGCAGCTCTACAGTGATGAGTTTGACCAGTCACTAATCTAACAGCTGTTATGAGACCAGGTGATAGTGTACACCCCTCAGGACACTTTAGACCCTCTTATCGAAAAGTGCTCTTACAGGATTAAACCTTTTGTTCGGTCAGTGGAATATATTATGCAATCTTGGTCAATGTTGTCATTATAAACATATGTCCATAACATGGAGCCAATTATTATTAAGTGTTCTTAATAATATTTAAAATACTCTTGAATGTTTATTTATTATTTGTGTTATTATTTGTTTAATGTTTGTGATGCATTTTAAAGTTTTATATACTATTAAATGCTCCTACAATAAAATTAAATAATTATTGTCAATTGTGGTGAATGGTGTGTTTTGTTTTTGTACTAGTGTAAGTGGATCTGGGTGTTCTTAAAGGGATAGTTCACCTAAAAAATACAAATAAAGACATTTTGAAGATATTTATGAAGATTTTTGAAACATTTAACCAAGCAGGTCTGGGGCACCATTGATTTTTATAGTATTCTTTTTTCCTACTATGGCAGTCAATAGTGCCCCAGATCTGTTTGGTTACAAACGTTTTTCAAAATATCTTAATTTGTATTCAGAAGAACAAAGAAATGTTTACAAGTTTGGGACAACTTGAGGGTGAATAAATGATGACATCATTTTCATTTTCGGGTGAACTATCCCTTTAAGTGTTCTTAATAATATTTAAAATACTCTTAAATGTTTTGTTTATTATTTGTGTTATTATTTGTTTAATGTTTTGTGTTTCATTTTAAAGTTTTTATATTATTCAAATGTTCATACAGTAAAATAAGAGCGTGTTAACTGGACTTATTGTTAATTGTGGTGAATTGTGTGTGTTTTTGTACTATTGTAGATTCTGGGTGATCTTATAAGGATAGTTCACCCGAATATACAAATTTAAATATTTTGAAGATATTTATGAAGATATTTATAAAAAAATGTAACAAAGCAGATCTGGGGCACCATTGATTTCTATAGTATTCTTTTTTCCTTCTATGGCAGTCAATGGTGCCCCAGATTTGTTGTTTGGTTACAAACATTTGTCAAAATATCTATACTTGTATACAGCAGAACAGAGACATGTTTACAATTTTGGGACAACTAGAGGGTGAATAATTGATGACATAATTTTCATATTCAGGTGAACTATCCCTTTAAGTGTTCTTAATAATTAAAATACTCTTAAATGTTTTATTTATTATTTGTGTAATTATTTGTTTAATGTTAAGTGATGCATTTAAAAGTTTTATTTATTATTTTAATGATCATACAGTAAAATAAGAGTATGCCAACTGGATTTTTTGTTAATTGTGGTGATTGGTGTGTTTGTTTTTGTACTAGTGCAAATAGATTCTGGGTGTTTTCAAAGGGATAGTTTACCTAAAAATACAAAGGAAGACATTTTGAAGATATTTATGAAGATATTTTGAAAAATGTTACCAAGCTGATCTGGGGCACCATTCATATAGTATTCTTTTTTCCTACTATGGCAGTCAATAGTGCCCCAGATTTGTTGTTTGGTTACAAACGTTTTTCAAAATATCTGCATTTGTATACAGCAGAACAAAAATTTTTTTACAAGTTGGGCAATTTGAGGGTGAATAAATGATGACAGAATTTTCATTTTCAGGTGAACTATCCCTTTAAGGATCTTAATTATATTTAATATACTCTTTAATGTTTCATTTATTAGTTGTGTTATTATTTGTTTAATGTTAAGTGATGCATTTAAAAGTTTGAATTATTATTCAAATGCTCATAAAGTTAAATAAGAGCGTGTCAACTGGATTTATTGTCAGTTGTGGTGAATTGTGTGTGTTTTGTTTTTGTACTACTGTAGATTCCCGAAAATACAAATTAAGATATTTTGAAGATATTTATGAAGATATTTTGAAAAATGTAACGAAGCAGATCTGGGGCACCATTCATTTCTATAGTATTCTTTTTTCCTATTATGGCAGTCAATGGTGCCCCACATCTGTTTGGTTAAAAACATTTCTCAAAATATCTTCATTTGTATACAGCAGAACAAAGAAATGTATACAAGTTTGGGACAACTTGAGGATGAATATATGATGACGGAATTTCCATTTTCGGGTGAACTATCCCTTTAAGTGTTCTTAATAATATTTAAAATACTCTTAAATGTTTTGTTTATTATTTGTGTTATTATGTGTTTAATGTTTTGTGATGCATTTTAAAGTTTTATTTATTATTCAAATGTTCATACAGTAAAATAAGAGCGCGTCAACTGGATTTATTGTCCGTTTATTTATTGTTTTTGTACTAGTGTAAGTAGTTTCTGGGTGATCTAAAAGGGATAGTCCACCAAAAAATACAATGAAGATATTTATAAAGATATTTTGAGAAATGTAACCAAGCAGATCTGGGGCACCATTGATTTCTATAGTATTCTTTTGTCCTACTATGGCAGTCAATGGTGCCCCACATCTGTTTGGTCAAAAACATTTCTCAAAATATCTTCATTTGTATACAGCAGAACAAAGAAATGTTCACAAGTTTGGAACAACTTGAGGGTGAATATATGATGCCAGAATTTTCATTTTGATTGAACTATCCTTTTAACGCCATTTATTTATGCTATGCAACACTTACAGCAAACTACTGTAATGGCATTAAATGGTAAAACTGTTATACTTTGAAGTAGACTATGGTACCATGTCCTAAAAATCATAGTAGTTTAACTGTAAAGCTGCCTATTACCTGTTGCCCTAAAACTGAATTGCCCTGTACTTTTATAATTACTAAAAGTGTTTTAGTGCCTATTCACTTTATTACACCCACTATACATTATATCCTGCTGAGACTGCACTCCTCCATACTCACCAACTGTCTCACAGTTATCATGTTTATACTCTCGCCGTCTGTCTAGCAGCTGTCATGTTTACTTACATCTCATCCAACTTACAGTCACTTTAAACAGTCACGTTTATAGGCATTATTAACCATATGGTATCACAGTCCTGTCAGCCGTGTAGACGTTTAGTGTCCTGTGTCTTGTCTTAAAACATGGAGGCGGGGTTTCATCTTTTCTAGATGTGTGTGGCACTGAACTGTAATATCATTGTATTTTACATTTTGTTTATTTGGTAAAACAAACAAACAAAAAACTGTTTTACATGAGATGGATATTATGAAGATTTCAATTGCATAGGAACGCATAGAGAATAACAACTGGTGACATCATGTGACATCATTTCATGATGAAATAAGGTTTGTCACTTAATGTACATTTCAAACTTTACTAGATCAATCGTGTACCCGGTCACCCCCCTTGACACACATCGACTGGCCCATCCTTGCCCCCTGTTTTTATTGGATCACTATTATGTGTGAGGTGTCAGTCGTACCTCCCCCAAACTCCCCAGAGAAAAACACGGACGCTCTCCAGCTGTTCCAGAAACAAAAGCTTGTGTGTGTTGCTATGTTTATATAAAATAGCGTATACAGAGCTTGCAAAGGTCACAGGTAGGTAAAGAGGTAAAATAATCAAGCTAGTGTCAAATATGGGCTGCAAAGAAATTAACTATGTAGATTTTAAGTTATAAGTAAACAGAAAGAAAGTTTGCATGTTTAAAGTTAAGACTTTAGGACACACAAGTATAAAAATTAAACAGTATTTATATTTTCACACACACACACACACACACACACATATATATATAGGCCCCACCCATTTTGACCCCACAACGTTGATGTTCCCTCAGTCCAGAGAGTCTTTTGTCTGGTTCTGTCTGCTGCATTGTTCAGCAGATGGTGCATTAACATCAATTAGCCTGAAATTCAGGCCATCTTCCCCCTGTTACACTTTATGACACCTGGGCATGAGCATGAACCTGAGGCAACAACAGCCAATTAAAACAGAGGAACATGGATATAAGACTTGTACATCATTATAAGAGGAGACAAACAAGTCAAGATATAGAAGAATCTATGTAGGGCACAATGGCCCTGTAGGCGACTTGTAAGGGGTTACTTCATTAAATACAATAGGCGATGAAACCAGCTGTTGAGGAGGATGACAAACAGTAAACAGGAGTAAAGATTCATTTGTGACTTTTTAAAATGCACTGTGGTGTTACCAGTCACTACTATTTACAGAGCCCAGGATTAATCATTTTATACAAAAGATTAATCGCAATTAATTGCATACTAAATAAAAGTGTTTTTGCAGGTATGTATTTAAGAAACTTTTACATGTATGTATGAATGTATGTATGTATGATATATAGATACAGATATATTTTTATTATATATAGATTTAAAAAATATCCAAAATAATTACACACAGTGCACACACAAATATATTATGCAAATACAAACTTTTATTTTGTATTTGATTAATCGCGATTAATATTTAAGACAACCCTTATTTAAATGCATACGGGTAATTCTCACGAAATCCAGATTTAGAAGGTGTCAAGCATCAGAATTTTTAAAAAGCCCTTGAAGCCAAATTTTTTTTGCACATATAAGATTAAGGTCTGAATTTACTGTAACTATTATTTTTAGAGGATTTAAAAAAATATTTCCTATAGAATTATTTAATTTTTTTAGATTATCATTTTCAAAAATTATCATTACCGCAACATGATATTACATTAAATAGATGCATTTACAAACTCATGTTTCAGTAATGAGGACTAAAAAATTGTCTAGGTACTATGACTATTATTATCAAAAATTATCATTACCGCAACATGATATTATATTAAATATATGCTTTTACAAACTCATGTTTCGGTAATGAGAACTAAAAAGTTGTCTAGGTACTATGACTATTATTATCAAAGATTATCATTACCGCAACATGATATTAAATTAAATATATGCTTTTACAAACTCATGTTTCGGTAATGAGATCTAAAAAGTTGTCTAGGTACTATGACTATTATTATCAAAAATGATCATTACCGCAACATGATATTACATTAAATATATGCATTTACAAAATCTTGTTTCGGTAATGAGAACTAAAAAGTTGTCTAGGTACTATGGCAAACTAAATATTAATGTTTCTCTGGATAGAAAAATAAGAACTGCTTACCTGGTAGCCATCTTGAGGGTCACAGTGAATTATGTCCCTTCCAACATTTTTTTAAATGTTAGTTCCTTAAGGGCTTCAACAATGATGGAAAATTGTTGCGGAGGATGAGAAAATTGGTCTTGGACACTTTTTATTACTTAGTATTGTCTCTACATTTACCAATGATCACCAAATACCACATGTTTCTTTACTGTAAATGTTTATAGAACAACATGCACTGAAGCTTTTTATTGTTTAGATTTTTTAATTATAACTATTTTCATGTCAAAGAACCCAAATCCAGTCATGGACACGTTGCGGTAATAAAAATTTCCCCTTTAAATGTTAAAAAAATTGTTTTGTATGATGTAATTTGAAATCATGTACAAAATAGTACATGAAGAGATGTTTGTAACTGTATGCTTCTTATTTTGATACTCTTCTTTGCATTTACTTTTTTTATCAAAATGTTTTATGTCACCTCATACTGTAAGTCTATTTTCGCCAGAATCACCCATATGAGAATGCATGCACCTATGCAGAATGAGAAAAATATATTTTGAGCCAATCAAGTCCTGTCCAGGAAACCGCCCCTAAAAGTATTTAGTAACATTAAAGCGATACTCCAGCCAAAATTCAAAATAACCCCATGATGTACTCACCCTCAAGCCATCCGAGATACACATGTCCATCATCTTTCAGACGAGCACATTTGGAGTTATTTTATTAAATGTCCTTGCCTTTCCAAGCTTTATAATGTGAGAAAACATTATATTATATAAAAAACTACTTAAAAAAAGATTTAAACCCAAAGGGCCAGATTTACTAAGCACTTGCGCCAGCGTAAACCATCATTTTGGCAGTAAATAGCGATGTCGGAATTTACTAAAGACGCGCAGTGGATCATTAGCGCTGAAAAGGTGTGGTCTAGTTCTTTTTGCGACTGACCTGATTGCATATGCATTTCTAGGAGTTTCCCTTTCAGACGCAAACATTTTGGGAGGAGACTATTTAAATGATTCACGCAACGCGATTTACTAATGTTTGCGCATGTGTTATGTATGGCATTTGCGCGACTATTTAACGCCGAAAAAAAGCATGTCTTAAATCATTTTGCGCTCGAAATGGCTGCAATTGTTGTTGCTAGGAGGAGACATCGCAGAAATCAGAGACTGCATGGTAGAAGGGAGAGGATTTCCAGGATCATTTTACCAGATAAGTTCACGCGTCTCTCTGCCTTTATTTATCGGCCTGTATATCACATGCACCTGCAGGAGCATCATCTCTGCTTATTTGCAACCATGCGCTAATTTGCGCTGCTCTTAGTAGATTGGTTGGTCATTATGGAAATCAGCTGTTGCGCCTGTGTTATTTAATTAGCGCTTTTTTAGTAAATAACCCGCAGATATCACCACTCCCATCAGCGCATTTTTGGAATTGCGCTCATGCGCTAATTTGCCCTGTTTAGTAAATCTGGCCCAAAAAGTGTATCCATCCTTCACAGAAGTTTTCCACATGGCTCCAAGGGGTTAATAAAGGTCTTATGCGGGTAATCAATGTAATTTTATATAAAAAAATCCATATTTTAAACTTTATAAACTATAATAACTAGCTTCCGTTAACGATGTCACATTGGCCTTTGGTTATAACTAGGCAATGTAACCATGGCAACCAACGCTAACTACGCTAAAACTCTTGGTGAATCGTGTGAGTCCAAGATGGTGTCATTACCGATAACTATAGTTATTCTAGTATTCTAATATTGACAGATATTTTCTTAGAAAATCGTAGAACAGTAAAATTGGATTTTGTTAACAGTCAATTTATAATCAATTTATATTAGTTTTCATTGAATACATAATTCAAATCATATATTTGAGTATGCATTTCTCCCATCATGAGCTTTTTCTATTATGTTTTGTTGTCTTACTCTTAAGCTGAAACTTGAACCAAGAAGTTTACTTTAGGAAACTTTACTGACATTCCTCAGACAAACAGACTAAAATTAACGATTAATAGGTTGCTATTATTAAGAGTAATGCAAAAATAAGCCATTATGGTTTCTGTTTTAAAAGCATGAGCCAAAGGAGCGGTTGGAAGTATTAACCAATCGAGTTAATAGGTTTTGCCATTTGGCCGTAAGTCTGTGATTTTACAATTTCAGGGAGCTTTATTTGTGCACTTTTGCCATTATAATAACCCTCGAGCTTTCTGTGTTTATGCTTAATGGATTTCCAGCAGGGAAAGAGAGAGTTGCAACTGGGCATGTTTAAGAGCTCCCACTGTTACGACAACATTTATCAGAGGAGTGCTGCACATTTGTTTGTCTGTGTGTGGCTGTAGGTTCATTCTTGTCTTGAAATTGAAGAATATATAGGTACTGAAATGCTTTTGAGCACGATTAATGATGGCTGATGCGAATACAATGAATCTTTCTTAGGCAAAACTGAAACTTAAATGAACCAATCGTCCTAACACGAGTTAATGAATGCTGAAGTCTTGTGTGTGTGTCAGATCTGGTTTTTAAAGGGATAGTTCACCCAAAAATGAAAATTCTGTCATCATTTACTCATTCTCATGTTGTTACAAACCTGTATACATTTCTTTGTTCAATTTAAAGAATGTTTGTAACCAAACTGATTATTACCTCCATAGTAGGAAAAAAGAATACTATGGAAGTGAATGGGGCTCATGAGCAGTTTGTTTACAAACATTCCTCAAAATATCTTTCTTTGTGTGAGTAAATGATGGCAGAATTTTCATTTTTGGGTGAACTATCCCTTTAATTCAAATGTGCTCACAAATACGTAAATAAAAACTGATCTTCGTAAATTAAAGGGATAGTTTGGCCAAAAATGATATTAAACCCATGATTTACTCACCCCCAACCTGTATGAGTTGCATATGTCCATCGTTTTTCAGACAAACACATTCTCGGATATTTTAGAAAATGTTTTAGATCTTTCAGTTGATTAAATGTAATGTTACGGGGTCCACGACCTTCAAGTCCAAAAAAAGTGCGTCCATCCTTCACAAATTAAATCCAAACGGCTCCAGGATGATAAACAAAGGTCTTCTGAGGGTAATCCGCGCAGTGTTGTTGTAGAAATATCCATATTTAAAACTTTATTAACGTAAATAACTACCTTCCGGTAGCGCCGCCATCTTAGACTCCTCTGTATTCAGGAGAGAGTATAAGCGTAGTGTACGCACTTTTCTTAGTAATAAAGTTTTTAATATGGATATTTCTACAACAACACCGCGCGGATTACCCTCAGAAGACCTTTTTTATCATCCTGGAGCCGTTTGGATTTATTTTGTGAAGGATGGACGCACTTTTTTTGGACTTGAAGGTTGTGGACCCCGTAACATTACATTTAATCAACTGAAAGATCTAAAATATTTTCTAAAATATCCGAAAATGTGTTTGTCTGAAAAACTATGGACTTATGCAACTCGGACAGCTTGGGGGTGAGTAAATCATGGGATTAATATCATTTTTGGCCAAACTATCCCTTTAAAAGCTTACAAATTGTCCAAATAACATTTAGCATAACATTAATCTTCCACGTGTTTTGTTAGAGTTGAGAGATTTAGAGTATAAAAAACTAACTTGGCATAAAAACTGAAATTTATGAGATGTTAATATAGTGAAAGAAATCTGTGTGTGTGGATACATAATTTACAGTCACACATTTATCAAGGATAATAGTAGTGCGTAAAACATGGTCTTAAAAAATTAAATCTGTATTTGGGCTTCATCACTCCTTTGAAGGGCAAAAACAAATCAACACGGGTACTTAATAAGGTCTGGGGCTATAAATCAGTTAATTTTGCCTGAAAATTTAGTTTCAAGCTTTAGTCTCTACTCCGGACAAGAACCTATCACTGTGTCTATGCTAACACAAACTAACCACAGTGAGTGCGTTTACATGCATCTTAAGCCAATTATGCTTAAAGAGCTCCTATTGTCCGATTCACGTTTTTACATTTCCTTTGGTGTGTAAGTGTGTACATGCTAACGATATGCAAAAGGTACAAACCCCAAAGGAAATGATGATGCGAGTTATCGTCATGTAAATCTCTTATCTTGGACTACAACAAACACATTAGGCAACAGTTTACTTCCTGGGATTGATGATCTAAACATGACCGACATTATCATAATTCCTACTGCTTCTGACTCAAGGCGTGTAAGTTAACTCCTGTTAGCATTGCATTGTGACCGAATCTTTCAAACATGGTAAGAAGCGTCATATTTCCACCTGACGTCAGAGGTATTCGGGCCAATCACAACGTACAGATTAGCTGGCCAATCAGGGACACAGCGCTTTTCTGATTGATGAGTTTTGTACAAAATCAGAGCGTTTCAGGAAGACAGGGATATCTGGAGCTACAAAAATCTAAAGTATGTGGAAAATAATGTGTTTAACCATAAACCACGCAAACACATCGTATCATACCAAATACACAAAATAATGTTGTTTTTTAGCAATGAAATAGGTGCGCTTTAACATAATGATAATGTGTTGGGTCATGTAAACACATAAAAATGTTCTGTTGTCGAAGTAAAGTCCATAAACGGCATATGGGTTAGGACGTTTTTTGCTTCACCGATTTTGCGTTGCATGTAAAGAACTAAACAACTTTCTCGCAGTTTTGTTCATGTGCGCATGCAGAGGCAGACATTACTTGAGTATTTTAAGTATTTTCCGGGTGTTTGTCTTGGGAAAAAAATTTACTTTACTAAAAAATGTTCACAACATTCTAAAGCATAGATAAAGCATTTAATATTGCATATTAAAATTGATTTAATACATAGACTGCAACAAATGATTTTCAAGAAAAAAATGTCTTAGTATTTTTGTCTTGTTTTTAGTAAAAATATCTAAAAATTCTTAAATTAAAATGCTTTTTCTTGATGTGAAAAACCACCCAAGAAAATAAGTCTTGTTTTTAGACCAAAAATATCAAATTTAAGTGATTTTGTGCATAAAACAAGCAAAAAAAATCTGCCACTGGTTGTAAGCAAATTTTTCAAGATTTTTTGCTTATCCCATTGGCAGATTTTTTTGCTTTGTTTTATGCACAAAATCACTTAAATTTGATATTTTTGGTCTAAAAACTAGACTTATTTTCTTGGGTCGTTTTGCTCATTAAGAAAAGCATCTAATTTAAGAATTTTAGATATTTTTACTGAAAACAAGACAAAAATACTAAGAAATTTTTTCTTGAAAATAATTTTTTTGCAGTGTACTTCCGGTTTCAGTTTTTTAATGGTCTGAATAGTTGCTAAACTGAACTCTTGAACAAATACCTCTTCAAAAATAACAAATGTTTTGGTTTTCTATGTAATCTACTGGTTGTTTACTTGCTTGTTATATAAATAAACTACTTTAAAAATACTTTGTTGTTATTTCTTCTTAGCCGAGTTTACCGGAAGTTACGTGTTAACCACGAAAGCCGCTGGCGTATGTTGTTACTGCTGAAACTGTCTATATGTACTATAGGTGGTGACATCACTGCCTGCGAGAAGCCTGACAAATCTCCAAATCCCATGTAAATGCAGTTTTCTGCATAGCTGGTTTACTGATTTGCATGTAAATGCATGAAAACAGGTTTCTATAATAAGTAGATTCTTGATAATTATCCACTTATTCTGTGCATGTAAACGCATTCAGTATTTCTAGATACTGTTGTGGGATTGGTTTTGACAAGACTTCTCACAGACACTCACTTACTTCTGCAGTAAAAGGTTGAATTCAGAAGGCTAATGGTCCCTTTCTAATAGAAATCAGCTGGAGATGATGTACCCTTTGAGATCCTTCTTTATGTGGAGAGCTGGGTTGATTTTAGTGTCCTGCTAATGTTAAACTTACTTATCTTGGTATCAGGTATTTTAAAATCATTGATGGATAAATATATTGCAAATATTTTTAAAGGTTGATAGTATATATTTAAAGTATGCTACATTTATTAAGAGTGGTTTCACAACGAGTTCAAAATGATGAAAGAAACTTGCGTAGATTTCTTGTCAATTATCAGAAGTGACTGTTTGGAAAAAAACAGGAAATGGTCTATCAGAAAAACGGAGCCGATCGTAATGCAAACACCCTCGGTGCGGTTCAGATCTGATAGTGTGACTAAGCCCTAAACCCAACCTGAGATCAGAAGAGCACGTTTAACCCCACAGAACTGGATGACTATCTCAGCCAATAGTCTTTGATGACTATCAGCACCCCTGTGAGCTTAGGAATGCAAATGGTTGCTTATGGGCAAATGGGGGTTGTGACATAGAAATAATTCCTGTTTTTTAATCCTACAAAATAAAATACTATTTATAATCCAGTTTACTTTCGTAATCTAGTGTATTTTCTAGTTAACCGTGATATTTGCAAATAAAAAATATAAGGGAGACTTGGTTTAATCCATTATTTGGATCATGAAGTAAGTTACATACCAGAAGGAAGTTAAGTAAGATATTAAAAAGTGATCATGATCGTTGCATCCTATCTAAATCAAGTGTTTATTATTTTATGATTCCTTTGAAACAGAAAAATCTCTTTGTTTTTCATATTTTAATTTTTTTCTAAATATATTCATTGAATGACCTTTCTACATTCCTTACCCAAATCCACATTTAGGGCCCTATTTTAACGATCTGAAACACAAGTGCGAAGCTCAAAGCGCAAGTGACTTTGTGGGCGGATTTTGGGTGCTGTTGCTATTTTCCTGGCGGGAGAAATAACTCTTGCGCCAGGCGCAAATCAATAAGGGGTTGGTCTGAAGTAGGTTCATTATTCATAGGTGTGGTTTGGCCATAACGTCAAATAAACCAATCAGAACGTCATCCAACATTCCCTTTAAACGCAAGGGCGTAAGTTCCATGGCGGGTTGCTATTATTATGACGGATTTACCAGGCGCACGCCAGGAGCGGTTCACAGCCGAGGAGACCGACGTTCTTGTAAGAGCAGTCAAAGACAGAGAAGTTGTTTTGTATGGGGATGGGAGAAACCCGCCCAAATCAGCGTCGGTTAAACAGGCGTGGGAGGAAATAGCCGTAATTGTCTCATCAGCTGGCATCCCCAGGACGTTGCGCCGCAAGCGCTACAATGATGTCAGGAGACGGGGGAATCCCAAGCTTGCCAGCATAAATCGGGCACGCCGTGTAACGGGAGGTGGATCTGCCTCTACGCAGGACCTGACGCCAGCAGAGGACATCGCTGCGTCCACCGCTGAAAGCCAAGAAACGCAAGCAGTCCAACCCCAAAGTAAACTTACAAATCAAGTTCACATACATTAAGGTTTCTTATGAAAACATTTTAATTATTATTTACATAAAATAAATGTAATACAGCCACACAACAAACTTATAAAAATATTTTAATCGTTATTTGCATGATAGTTTTTTTAACGCAGCCACACAATAAATAAAAACTATCACCACAATGCTCACCACAATGATTTCCCTTATCTCATGTGTTAATATTTTTTATTGTAACAATTTATGATTTGCAAAAATAACTGTTGCATCTGTGTAGATTAGATAAGCAAAGTGTGTGCGCGTTGTGCACGCTATACATTATGGTCAAGCATGCGCCCTTAAAATAGCATAATGAACCACGCGCAACGCGCCACTGACTTTAGACTAGTTTTTTCTGGTCAGTGGCGCAATTGTTTTTTGAAACTGCAAAATAGCATCAGGGATGGTTTGCGCCGCAACACGCCTCCTTTTTTGTGTTGAACCACCTAGGGAGCGCAAGTTCATTCCCTAGTTTGTCGATGTGCGTCTGTGGAGGGAAAAACCCACTGTGCGCCGGTACAAAAAACGAATGATACATGCGTCACTGACAAAGTCAGTTGCGCTGGGTGCAAGATAGGGACCTTAGTCTGTTAAATCTGTCTGCCGAATTCAACACTGTTAACATGAAGGTCCCCAACCTACCTAAACATGTAAACAATACTAGGAGCTAGAGATGCACTGATATATCGGACAATAATCGGTATTGGCCACTAAAAGCAATTTTTAAAGGGTAGCTGATTTTAGAGTTAAACATTTGATTTTTACTGTTTTGGAATCCATTTAGCTGATCTCCGGGTCTGGCGGTACCACTTTTAGCATAGCTTAGCATAATTCATTGAATCTGATTAGACCATTAGCATCGAGCTAAAAAATGACCAAAGAGTTAAAATATTTTTCCTTTTTAAAACTTAACTCTACAATAGTAACGTCGTGTACTAAGACCGACGGAAAATTTGTCTTTTAAAAAAAAGACCTTAGTAGGGGACTATTTTCGGCACGGCGTAATATCATTGTGCCTGCTGCAGCCATGGTACGGCAGCAAAGGGGAAAATCACAACTTTTCTGTCGGTCTTAGTACACGATGTAACTACAGAAGAGTCCAGTTTTAAATAGGAAAAATATCGAAACACTTTGCTAATTTTTGAGTGCGATGCTAATGGTATAATCAGATTCAATGGATTATGCTAAGCTACGCTAAAAGTGGTACCGCCAGACCCGCTGATCGGCTGAATGGATTCCAAAATGGTAAAAATTAAATGTTTAACTGCAGGGAAGCTGGAAAATGAGCATATTTTCAAAAAAGTAGAGTGTCCCTTTAACACTATCAGTTATCGTCCGATAGTCATGGCCGAAATATCCCGTCAATCAAAAGAGAAAAGGAAAATGCAATGAATTTGATATTGGTGTATAGAAAATGTAAAGAAACATCCCTAGTTTAATGTTCAATATTTAAAGAAATAAATAACATTCAGAAAATGTAGTTAAAACAAGATAATATAAAGACCAAACTATCGGTATTGGCTGTTATCAGTCGGAATAATCGGCTATCGGTATCGTTGGAAAATTTTCATAACGATGCATCTCTACTAGGAGCCTTTTATTCGCCATTCAGAGTAAACATGCCAAACATGAGAGAATACTAAAAAGACCAAAGGGGATCATGTAAAATACAACCACAAAGGTACAGCTGAATCGGACACTTGAATTTGCAGCAGTACGAAAGATCTGAATGCATGCATCCCAGTGGAAATAAAGTCAATGTGTTTTATTATGTGTGACAGAATCACACAAAACAGCAGCAAACACTGTGATACACCAGGAAATGGAGAAGCTATTGAATCATTTTTCATTTTCCTGGACAGTTCAATCCCAATATCAGAGATCGTTCTTTAAGTGTCTGAAGTACGTTGCAGGGCGATCTCATTGGGAAAAAAACAATAACAAAATATTTCTCTCATATTTCACACTGTCACAAGTTTTCTTTAATCAAAATGTTCTTGTTCCAGTGTTCCTGTTGCTGGCACTCACCATGACAAAGTAATGGGTTTAATTCCCATGGACTGATAATATTTATACCCCAAATGCACCGTAAGTCACTTTGGATCAAACCGTCTGCTAAATGCGTCAGTATAAAATATTTTGCTCATATTCTCCACCGTAAAAAAATATACAGATTTAAAAATACTTAAAATATACGCTCTTTAAAATGTTCTTCGATGTATCTCCTACAATAGTCCATTTCCATTTGCTCTCGAATTAAATAGATTACACAATATTTAATAACGTTATAAACATATTAGATGAAAACAAATCAGCCATGTTAAAAGCAGAAGAAGAGGGATACAATAAGAAATTCTGTAGTCGAGAAAAAAAAGGATTTTGGATGTGATGCCTCATAACTTACACCCGTACAATGAGAACAGAATGAGATTAAAGTGACAGGTTATCAATCACATCTCGTAGTGATGATGCAGCTAAGAAAGCGAATGAATAAAAAATAGTGTATTAAATCTGGAGTTGAATGGTTACTGCCTGATATGAGTTTTATACAAAATCACTTTTGCTTGCATTTTTGCTTTAGTATATATTAGTTGAAAATAAAAATTATTACTAAAACGTGCAAAGCTAACATCAAAATTACATACTTATTTAAGAACAGTTACCTATTTCACTTTAATAACAAATATCTGTATATATATATATATATATATATATATGTATATGCTACAGTATTCAGTTAGTATTCTGTTTCGAACGCAGCCCGTGATTAATTCCCAACCAAAGACAGATATCTGTGCGGTCACGGTGTCAGGGTTCAGGGTCAAGAGGTCGGGTCACACGGGCCATTCAGTGAAGTTTAATAGTCAATTAAGGTCAGATGTTGATGTGAACTTAGCCCCAAACCCGGAGAATGATGTTCTGGCGGTGAAGGTTAATTAACATATCACAGAGGAGGGCCGTCGGATTGGATTCCAGTCAACTGCAGGCTCCCAGGCCACTGAGAGTCAATGCTAACACCTGTGCCTTCTGCTGGGACCAAACACACACCGACACACTCACGACACCCTAACACAATCGACACGCGCGCACACAGATTTAATCAAACCAACCCTCAGTGTTTTTCACGTACACACAGACAGTTAGCATACATACACACACACATACACACACACGCTAATTTCACACTCAGTAAGTGTGAAGCCCGTCAGTCCGGGCTCAGATGCAGACACAGATGGCTGAAGGGAATGGGCTTTTGATATTGTCTCTAAAGCCCCTTTTTATTGTAGCAGTTCCTGAACCAGCCCACCCTGAGCATAAATAACCTTCACTGTTACAACAGAATCAAACAATGCTGGTATCAGATTAGTTCATAGGGGAAGAGTGCTGTTACATCACTGGAAATAATGGAATGATAAATGGTAGATTGACAGACAGACAGACAGACAGACAGACAGGGAGGCAGACAGGCAGACAGTCAGATTGATAAACAGACAGACACACAGATAGAGAGGCAGGAAGACAAACAGACAGATAGACAGACAGGCAGTCAGGCTGGCAGACAGATAGAAAGATGAATAAACAGATAGACAGAGAGACAGAAAGACAGAAAGACAGATGGATGGATAAACAGACAGGTAGGCAGATAGAAAGAATGATGGATAAACAGATAGACAGACAAATGGATGGATAGACAGGCAGACAGACAAACATAAACAGATGGACAGACAGAAAGATATATGGATGGATGGATGGACAGACAGACACTGAGATGGATAGATAGACAGACAGACAGTCAGATGGACAGACAGACAGACAGTTAGATAGACAAACAGATAGGCAGACAGATAGAGAGATAGACAGATAGATAGACAGACAGATGGATAAACAGATGGATAGATAGGCAGGAAGCCAGACAGTCAGATGGATAGATAGATAGACAGACAGGCAGACAGACACATAAACATAAACAGATGGCTAGATAGACAGACAGACAAACAGACAGACAGGCAGATAGATAGACAGATGGATAATCAGATAAATAGATAGGCAGGCAGACAGTCAGAAGATAGATAGACAGACAGGCATACAGAGAGGCAGGAAGACAAACAGACAGATGCATAAACAGACATATAGATAAACAGACAGGCAGTCAGACTGGCAGACAGATAGAAAGATGGAAAAACAGATAGACATAGAGACAGACAGACAGAAACAGACAGATAGATGGATGGACAGACAGGTAGTCAGACAGATAGAACGATAAATAAACAGATAGACAGACAGAGAGACAGATGGATAGAGAGACAGACAGACACGCAGATAGATAGACAGATAAGCAGATGGATAGATAGGCAGGCAGCCAGCCAGACAGTCAGATGGATTGATAGACAGACAGACAGTTAAAAAGGCAAACAGATAGACAGACAGACAGGCGAGCGAGTTATTATGGCAGGGATAGATAGATAGATAGATAGATAGATAGATAGATAGATAGATAGATAGATAGATAGATAGATAGATAGATAGATAGATAGATAGATAGATAGATAGATAGATAGACAGGCAGACAGACACATAAACAGACACATAAACAGATGGCTAGACAGACAGACAGGCAGATAGATAGACAGATGGATAATCAGACAGACAGACAAGTAGATAGATAGACAGACAGGTGGATAAACAGATGGATACATAGGCAGCCAGCCAGACAGTCAGATGGATAGATAGATAGATAGATAGATAGATAGATAGATAGATAGATAGATAGATAGATAGATAGATAGACAGACAGACAGACAGACAGACAGACATACAGACAGACAGACAGACAGACAGTTAGATAGACAGATGGATAAACGGATAGATATTCAGGCAGCCAGACAGTCAGATGGATAGATAGACAGACAGACAGACAGTTAGATAGACAAACAGATAGGCAGACAGAGAGAGAGTCAGACAGATGGATAAACAGATGGATAGATAGACAGGTAGCCAGACAGTCCGATGGATAGATAGACAGACAGGCAGACACATAAACAGATGGATAGACAGACAGACAGACAGACAGACAGGCAGATAAATAGACAGATGGATAAGCAGATGGATAGATAGGAAGACAGACAGACAGTCAGATGGATAGGTAGATACACAGACAGACAGTTAGAAAGACAAACAGACAGACAGACAGGCGGGTGGGCAGTTTAGGGCAGGCAGGCAGGCAGATAGATAGATAGACAGACAGATGGATAAACAGATGAATAGATAGGCAGGCAGCCAGACAGCCAGATGGATAGATAGACAGACAGTTAGATAGACAGTCAGATGGATATATAGACAGACAGACAGACAGACAGACAGTTAGATAGACAGTCAGATGGATATATAGACAGACAGACAGACAGACAGACAGACAGACAGACAGACAGTTAGATAGACAAACAGATAGGCAGACAAATAGGCGGATAGACAGATAGATAGACAGATGGATAAACAGATGGATGGATAGGCAGGCAGAGATACAGTGAAATGGACGGACAGACAGATAGACAGTCAGATAGAAAGATAAAATCAATCAAGCATTCAGTACGTAGTATTTTTATATTAATTATTAATATTAATAATTATTAATCAGTTTCTTTTTAATTAACAGTATTAGATTACATTTTTTGTTTTGTTTTGTTTTGTTTTTAGTAAAGCATATCAAAATCCTTAAACCAGATAAAAGAAATTAAGAAGCATAATTGCTTAAAGAGTAACTAAACCCCAAACCAACTTTTTTTAGTTAATGATCTGTAAGAATGATGTTTTATTAGTGCTGTTTATTGATTTTAGTAATTTTTTTGACATTTGCATATAAAGTGTTTCAATACTGCAATATATGGTGTAAAAACGTCTGAGTCCTGCCCTCTTCAGGTTGAACGGTGGCTACTGCAGTTGAATTTTCCCATTGGATGTTGGGTCCAAAAAATGACTTGTGACGTAAGCAGGTTCAAGCTCACCACGCCCTTGTTACGATCTCACCACACACTTGGTACGAGCTTAGTTCGTCCCCTCTATCTCCGTTGGGATCTGCCCACTTTTCTTGCATTTTTCAAACATTGCCAGTGGGTGGAGTCAGCCTCTGACCAGGGGTTTAGTTACTCTTTAAAATATTATACCTTATAAGGTAATTTATCTAGATTTACAGTACTATGAAAGATAATTATTGAAAGTTATATTGCTACTTCTGGTAATAATGGCAATACACAGATTATACCATCGTACTCCACTTTATACCGTTAATAAAGCACAGCCTGCTAACTGTGAAAAAACACTTGGAGACACACGTCTCAAGTGATTTATTGCTTTATTGATTGGATGAGCGATTTTGGCAACAAATCTCTCTTTATGGACAGGCCCATTATAAAGACTTAAACATTGAGGCTGGGTCACCCATGTCTGGGTCTACATAAAGGAGGACACAACATACACATGAGAAGAATGTTAAATAAACCTTTAGCAGGTTTGCCACAGGTTCTGCTGTACACCACTCCATTGTTTATGTATGCATATACATTATAAACACATTTAAATATGTAAATAATGACCAAAAAGCAGGATGCTACCACCATGCTAATCATAGTTGACATGGCAGGATGAGATAGAGATGAGGGTCTGTATCATCCTGATCTAAGAAATACTCACACTTATGCCAGGCTTGTTAGGGTCTGGGCTGCAGCTGTGCCTATTGATGGGTTGTGCCATCTGCCAAACAGGCCTGTGGGATTGAGAAACATACAGAGACCTTTAATTGGGTTGTGAGCAGGGAGAAATTGCCCCGGCGATATGTTCCAGCAGAAAGACTAATGCTGGTGAAATCTCACTGAAAGCTTTCTGCAGCTCTGCACTTAATGGGGTCATATTCTGCGCTTTTGTACCATTTTGTTTCATTTTTTCCCTTAGGTCTTTTTATAACTAATGTTAGTTAAGGTTTCTAGCACTAAACGTGAGAATGCTTTTTCCTACATAAAAAAGGAAACATTGCTCTTTTCGTTTTCACACATACTCTGTCGGTTAAAGTAATGAGAAAACAGTTTGCTATCTGCGTGAATAGATCCTAATGGTTTATCAAATGATCAGATGTTCTCTTCTAAAAATGTGTGGGGGGTGTGCTATAAATCTGATCACTCATGAATATTAATTAGATGGCATTAAACCCACCCACTAGTCCACAGACACATACATATATACACTTCAGAACATTTTTATTTATAGAATAAAATATAGAATATAAATAAATATATATACACATGTTAATGTTTAAGAAACATTTCTAAGTATAATTTGTCCATTGAGCCATTGCATTGGATACAATGTGTGAGGGTAAAAAATGCATTGTCCTCTCTAAAGTCCAGCACAACTGGGGTCCCGCAAGGATCAATTCTAGGACCCTTGTTGTTCAGTCTTTACATTAATGATCTTCTGGCTGTGTGCAAGGGTGTAGATATCATCATGTACGTCGGATGCAATGTGTGAGGGTAAAAAATGCATTGTCCTCTCTGAAGTCCAGCACAACTGGGGTCCCGCAAGGATCAATTCTAGGACCCTTGTTGTTCAGGATAAAAGCATCTGCCAACTGCATAAATGTAATGTAACATCTTTCTGTGGTGTGTTTATAAGCCAACCCTATTGTTACTTTACCATAATCTCTTTCCAGCACGGTTACATATAAACCCAAGCACTATTGTTACTGTACACATACAGTAACACTACTGGTATCAGCTTCAGCCCTTGAAAAAAACTTGAAGTGAGTTTGCACTCCAGAGTCAATCTGTCTCTACCACCCAAAGGCTTTGGAGCTTTTAATGAGTTACAATAAATTTCACCTTATCTCCTCTGCCAGCTGCTTAATGTAAACAGACACCATCTTACAAACCTTCCCATCATGGTTTAAAGCTTAACTTTAGGCGCCGGATGTGAAACGATAAGTGCAGTTTCTTTGTCAGACTTATGTGCGAGTAAACCGTAAATTGGGTGATTATGTTTGAAAGTGTAAAGTGTCTGGGAATGTTATGTTTGGGAGTGGGAATGGGAATAGTAGAGTTGAAGTAAATGGGTTAGATGAATGTTTCATACAGAAGGTTGTTTAATTACACGAGGACGTTTATTTGACTGGGACCATTTTCTGTCAAAGTGGTGTATTTTAGGTTTTCTTAAAATAACTTGACAAACCGAATTAGGAGGGAAGTGTGTATCTTTCTTTAATTTTTCTCCCAAAGGTATCGCTGATATTAAAACTAATACTTGGATCCAAATGATCTGAGGCATTTTCTGCCTTGGCTGTGGTTCAGCGGTATCTCATTAGTAAGGTTTTCTACATGTAAGTCAGATTCGACTTTTATTTCCCCAGTGAACTATTATAGGCTTTGAACAAGATTCAATATAATAAAGCGCATTTCACACATTTCCTGAAACGCTGCAAGCTGTCCATCCAGATACACTATTTAACCATCATAATAATAGTCTTTAAATCCTTATTTTTTACACATCCATCTTTTTATTTGCTTATAACTGTATTTCTCATATTTATGCATTTTTTTATTTTCAAAGCAGAATGATTATATGCTTTGAAATCCCTGTGAAGTAATATCATTAACACATTATAAATGTATTGCTGAATTGTATAGTTACAGTTTTTCCACATTTCTCTGTTTAGGATAATTTGGGCGGGGCTAAAACGGTGGCTCGATGATGCATTTGAGCCACCGAGCATGGCCCCGCCCCCTAACACAATCGCGAGCATGCATTCATGACGTTGTAGCGGTATTTGAAAGTTGGAGAGACACGACAGCTTTTCTGGCGAGTGTGTGTCGTTTCAGCGCAGACAGCTGCCACTCCTCCAGATTTTGAGAACAAAGAACCCTGACTGTTTTTCCAAGCTTTTGATAACTCATTTAATTTATTTGGTGTTTTTTAAATCATTCAAAATTGGCTGGGTGGTTAAAATCACATTTTTCGGTGGTGTCACAAACTAATACCTTGTTCACACTGTCAGTCCATATGACAGAATCACTGTCCAACTGTTCAGATCCAGTCTGTAGCATTACGCCGGTTTCCGGATTATCTGCACTGTTTCTACGGCAATGACGCCATGCTGGCAAGACAGTCTGCCTCGACGTCTGACGTTGTAGAAACTATATTCCCCAACACATGGACTTTCCCAAACACCCCTATCATTTCGTCAGAAATGGACTGTGCCAAAGTTCGCACTGGGGTTGAGTTTACGTGACGTTACACGATGACGTAACCAAAAAGCTACACAAATGCGATCATGAGACTGAAATGGATTTCCGGAAATTTGAAACGGATTTCAAACCACCTTTGGATGTATCCTGAAACGGATTAGAAAAAAAGCAGATTTCATGTGGTTTTTGGCTGTTCACACTAGGCCTATCACAATTATTAAATAATCGTCTCATTGCGATTGTTTGACCTCATCACGATGATTTCAGATCACCGCAATGATTGCACATCTCTCTAAAAACACAAGGGGGAGCTGCAGCGCCTGTATAAATGAGAAATTATCCAATTACTTTTAAATATGTGTTATGTGTATGCATATTTACTGCCAGGTAAACCTTGCAAAATATTTAATGTAAATAATCAAAACAATGTGTGAAAATTATTTTATAACAAAAAAATTGTCAAAGCAATAAAACTTTAATTGTCATAATCCCCAAAGCACTAAAACAGGCAATTAATTGTTATATTTGTCACAATTTATTAGACAAATAACCGTCAGCCAAAATTCATAACTGTGACAGCTGTAGTTCACACACATTTTAAATTCCAATCGGATATGCACCAAAATCGGATTTGGACTGACAGTGTGAACAAGGTCTAAGGACACACTTAATGTCAGACTTTAAAAAGCACAGTTAAAATATTTGACTGCAGGACTGTCAGTGTGTGTTTTCGGACGACTTTGTTTTTTTGTTTTTTTTCCTTCACCTATAGTCACTTGCGTGATTACGGTTGAATGGCTTTTCAAAGAGTGAAGCTTCTGGATAATGGGCTCTGCTCTTTGAGTGCATGACCCCTGAAGAAGCAGGGCTGTATCAGGAGAACAATAACAAACAGGATGTTGCCAGGGGTTGATGCATTGTAAAGCCTTTTAATCAAACATTATGATTTACATTTAAATGGAGAACCAAGTTTATATGCTCGAGCTTGATGGTGCATCTGTCTACATCTAAATCTACATACAGGAGAGACCTGGACCCAGAATATTTAGGGTGCAACATACCAAAGGGTGGTCTCTTTTGACCTAGGCAAGTGGGCAATTACCTAGCAACCACCCAGAATACCCTAGCAACCACATGACAGTGTTTGACATCTTGATAGAGCTGATATTTACGTCATTAATTTCCATATCTTTAATAAGGAATTATTTGAACAACCAACAGATCAGACCAAAGAACACCTTGACATTATAATTTCCCCAAGATATCTACTGCAGATGATTTCATTCCAACAGTAAAGACAAAATAAATGAGTGAGGTTAGGTTAGGTCCACTTAAGGAGACATCATGAAATATAAGTAAATGGTAACTCACTAACAAACTGAGTCACCATTCACTTTTATTATATTAAATTTTTTGGGTGTTCTATCCCTTCACTTTTTTATGTAACATTCAGAAAATAAACTAGTGCTGGGCAAAGATTAATCGCGATTAATCATTTACAAAATAAAAGTTATTTTTGCATAATATATGTGTGCGTGTAATTATTATGTATATTTAACCCCATATACATATATTCATTTCAGATTTTTTTTATTAATTTTTTATTTTTTTATTTAAATATATTATGCAAAAAAAATAACTTTTATTTTGTATGCGATTAATCGCGATTAATCTTTGCCCAGCACTAAAAAAAAACGTATAGTTTAAGAGGTGAGTAACTTCTATGTCAGAAGTTTCATTTTTAAGCAAACTATCCCACTCTGCTGTCTGTGTATTGCACTGGGCACGATCTCTGACCCCGTTTGCTAGGGTCACTGGCTTTTGGTGACCCAAGCATGTGAGAGTGGAGAGACAGGGGTCAGTTTATTGTTAAGAAAAGACCAGATGGTGTACTGTGGACATTGTTGTACTTTAGTTAAAGGGACGGTTTGCAGAAATGTGCTGTTTGACCAGCTGAAGAAGACGAGGGAGACTGAAGACTAAGCATCACGATTATTGTTTATACTATTGTAGTACAAATCTATTGATCATACTGTAGATTTGAACAAACCCGAACCCCTTTGATATGTTTCCTTACTTTGATTTATCAACATCAGTGCTAAATACAAGATTACAGTTTCCCCATATGTGCCGTACCTTGGGCCAAACTAAGTGATGTCATCATCTGTGCTTAGTTGTCCATGCCGAAAATCAAGAATACCATTCCATCGATATGCGGTCCTGTTTTGTGTGTTTGTTTGTATCGTGTCTACAATGATATTTATCATATGGGTGTTGCCACAATTTTTAAAAGCAACAATATACTTAAAGTTTTGCATTACAATTATTTAACCACAGTCATGGGACTTTATGCATCCCACTTAAGCCCGGAGTATAGTCTGATTTTTACACGAATCGTAGGGCTGTCAAAAGATTAATCGCAATTAATCACATACAAAATTAAAGTTTGTATTTAAGAAACATGTACATATAAATATATATATTTAAATATTTATTTAGATTTTTTAATATTTTATATTATATATAAATAAAAAAAGATATACATAAATAATGTGTGTATTTATAAATCCATAATAATTATACACAATACACAAACAAATTTGTTAAGCAAACACAAACTTTTATTTTGTATCGATTAATCGTGATTAATCTTTTGACAGCCCTACGCAAACATACGTATGGTCGAACGCACAGCCTTGCAAAGTTTAGTTTATTTGACTCATACATGTACACAGATGTGTACGTGCGACAAAATGCAATGCATCTACTGGGTTACATACTAAATTCCTGTAAGCACATGCACAACCAAAACCACACTATGTACGCATGGTTTTGCAAAATTTCAAAAAAGAAGACTATACTTCGGCCTTTAAAGGGACATTCCACTTTTTTTGAAAATATACTAATTTTCCAGATCCCCTAGAGTTAAACATTTGATTTTTACAGTTTTGGAATCCATTCAGCTGATCTCTGCGTCTGGCGCTACCACTTTTGGCCTAGCTTAGCATAATCCATTGACTCTGATTAGACCATTAGCTTTGCGCTAAAAAGTAACCAAAGAGTTATATAATGATATTACGCAGCAGCCGAAAATAGTCCCCTTAGTAACTTTCAATGGCAGGGGACTATTTTCGGGCAGTGCGCAATATCACTACGCCTGCTGCAGCCATGTTACAGCAGTAAAGTCCTTGATTATTACGCCAGGATGAGAGTAGGCCTATAGTTCCTAATCAAATCTGCCTAGAAAATCGCAACTTTTAATTTTCTGTCGGTCTTAGTACACAATGTAACTACAGAAGAGTCAACTTTTAAATAGTAAAAATATCAAAACTCTTTGGTTATTTTTTAGCATGATGCTAATGGTCTAATCAGATTCTATGGATTATGCTAAGCTATGCTAAAAGTCGTACCGTCAGACCTGGAGATCAGCTGAATGGATTCCAAATCTGTAAAAATCAAATGTTTAACTCTAGGGGAGCTGGAAAATGAGCATACTTTCAAAAAAAGTGTAGTGTCCCTTTAAAATTATACCTAACAGCAGCTCTTAACCACGGTAAAATGTAACGTCTGGCCTCTTGCTTAAAGCCTGTTGAGTTAAAACTCCACATGAATTTGAATAGCTTAGGTAGGTCGATAACATCTTACTGCATTTCTTATTCAAAGTACTCAGCTCAGCTATGCATTTCTAGCACCACCACTAAAAGGGAGAGAAAGTGAGCGATATTCGGGAGGAGAGAGATTTGAGTGGGTGAGAAACGCCATCTCTCTCCCGGTATCTTCCTCTAATGGAGTGATATCAGTGGTGTTCAATGACAGATTCATGAGCAAGCATTTGGCATTTAAAAATCAGACATCAATAATCCCTCTGTGCTTTGCAGATGTCTGCGATTGATTTATCTGCCTGTACAAATGGAGCCACATCTATCCCCTTCCCATTTTAATAGACGGGAAATATATTGCTTCCTGTGCTTAAGGTGTGACGGTGCTTTTTAAATACTGGAGTTCATCATTCACGCTCATCTATGAGAGGTTTTGTCTTCACATTCAGAAAGATCAGAATTCTGATCAGCGTGAAGACAACAATCTGGTCCAATTTAATATCTAACCACTTTGTGAACTGTTGGATATGTGAATTAGGCATGGGGCTTGTTGCAGTTATTTAGAGTGGTCAGAACTGTACCTGTAGCTTGACTGGTACAGCACTGTGTTAGCACTGTAAAGGTCATGGGTTCAATCCAGGAAACACACACTGATTCTCAAGAAATTAGACTTAGGAAGTGTTATGAAACATTTTGATAAAAAAAGTAAATACAAAGTAAGAGTATCAAAAGAAGAAGCTACAGTTACAAACATCTCTTCATGTACTATTTTGCACATGATTTCAAATGACATCATATAAACCAATTTTGTTGTTTTTTCCACATTTAAGGGGAACATTTTCATTATCGCAACGTGTCCAAGACTGGATTTGGGTTCTTTGACATGTAAATATTTAAAATTAAAAAATCTATAAAAAAAAAACCTTCAGTGCATGTTATACTATAAACATTTACAGTAATGAAACATGTGGTATTTGGTGATCATTGGTAAATGTAGAGACAATAATAAGGAATATAAATGTGTCCAAGACCAATTTTCTCATCCTCCACAACAATTTTCAATCATTGTTTAAGCCCTCAAGGAACTAACATTTCCAAAAAAATTGTTTGAAGGGACATAATTGACTGTGACACTCAATATGGCTACCAGGTAAGCAGTTCTTATTTTTCTATCCAGACAAAAGTTAACATTTTGTTTGTCATAGTAGACAACTTTTTAGTTCTCATTACCGAAACATGAGTTTGTAAATGCATATATTTAATGAAATATCATGTTGCGGTAATGATAATTTTTGATAATTATAATCTAAAAAATGTTAATAATTCTATAGGAAATATTTTTAAATCCTCTAAAAATAATGGTTATAGTAAGTTCAGACCGTAATCTTATATGTGCAAAAAAATGGCTTTAAGGGCGTTTTAAAAATTCTGATGCTGGATCCCTACATCTGGATTTCGTGAGAATCACCCATATGGTTTGAATGCTCTGGAAGTCACTTTGGATAAAAGTACCATTTACTCATTGATTTCACATTGATTTAGTGATGCATAACGACTAATCATAACTATTCGTTGCATAATAAAAGTTTTTGTTTACATCATATATACTGTATGTATGTATTGTGTTTAATATAGGGATGGGACGTTATGAAAATTTCATATTATCATTATAGTGACCAAAGTTATCACGGTTATCAATATTATCATGGTTTTGTTAAAATGAGATGGAAATGTTAAAAAAACTGATACACACTGAATTTTTTTTTTTTAAGTTTTATTTTTAAAAATTACAATTTAAATGGATAAAAATATGTGGATAAAAAAGTAATTAATCTGTCTAATAAGTTTACCATGAATTAATGCAATACATTATCCCTTAAATGTCTTCTTGTGCAAAAAACTATGTTGCATGTGTGCGCCTGCGTCAAACTGATTCTGTCTGGACAGGATTTACCGCGAGTTTTCAAAATCACGGTAATCAAACACGGTTGTAATGATAATACAATTTTAAACGATAATACTAACAGTCAGGACATTTTATCGTGGTTAATCGTAAAACCGGTATCGTCCCATCCCTATAAATTTCCTATATACACACACATCCTTTTATAATTTTTAAAAATGTTTTATATATTAAGTATTTATTATATATATATATATACATGCATTTATGTTTATTTATATACTTAATTATTACACACACTACACACACACATATGATTCAAAACCACAACTTTTATTCTGCAAACAATTAGTCACGATTAATCGCCATTGGTGATAGTCAGATATATTACAGAGGCCAATATGTGAATTTTTTTTTATTATCGCCATCGGCCGATAAATCTTTCGAATCGGTCAGCAAATTTCTCTATTAATTTTAATTTAAATATTACATTTTATTAAATATCAAAGTTATATTTTCGCAGGATGTTCTTAACATTACGTATGATGATTTTATTTAGACACAATGACACACATAAAAAAATGACTTTTGCTGGGTTTTCAAAAGCTGGGTCACATATAATGAAAAGAGGAGAATATACATTCAGCTAGCAAGCAAAAGATCTGTACTTTTAAGTGTGCCTACCATTTCATAGACTGTGGTGAGCGGTGGTAGAAAAGACAATGGTTTTTAATGAGTTTTAACATGTCACTTCCTGTGGTTTGACACTTCCTCTGTTGTCATCTAGTGGTTAGCGAGAATAGCAGCCCTGCCTTTTGCGATGTAGCTAACTGGCCTGCATCCAGAATGCGTTTCTCTCTCTCTTTCTTAACCGTTGTAATGAGTGTCAGGGTAAAGATAGCCTTGTGTGGCTATGACACTGCTATTTGTCACATAAAAACGTCCACTGAACGCATGAGAAAAGGTAGATAATGCGGAGAAAACTCAAAGAGAAGGAAATTAGCGGCACGCTGCAGTGAAAGATAAGCACAAGAATTTGCAAAAGATGAGGGAAGAGAGATGAGCGACGTGTGAAGACAAATGCTCTGTCTGACAACATTCACAGCAGTGTATTGTGTACATAAATCACTCAGTTCATTATCGTAGTATTGCTGTTTCTTGCAGACCTTATGTTGCAGAGCTAAACCCTGACTAAAGTCTTTTCTACCTTGCAGCTTATTCTGGTAAAAAAAATTATTTTAAGGATAGTGGCATGTAAAACAACCTACTTTTTTTTCATAAAAATCGTCCCAATCGAAAAGGTCCTAATATGGACCAATATGGTACAAACATGTACCTCTGAGGTACTAATATGAACTATTTAGGTGCAAAGGTGCAGCCCTAGTCACAAATGGGACCATTTTTGACCATTTGTTTAATTTAGAGATGGATTTCTGAAATCGTACCACAGTAATAAACTCCGAAGACAAACCTGTGCAAAAAATAACACATTCATCTGTGTAAGCATGGTGTAAAATCTGTCTGCATGTACACACTGTCAGAAATAAAATGGTCCCAAACTGGTCCCTAGCTGTTACTGAGGCGGTACCCTTTCAAAAAATACAGCTTTGCACCTTCCTAAAGAGTTAAAATTATAGGGATAGTTCGGCCAAAAATGATATTAAACCCATGATTTACTCACCCCCAAGCTGTCCGAGTTGCATATGTCCATCGTTTTTCAGACAAACACATTTTTGGATATTTTAGAAAATGTTTTAGATCTTTCAGTTGATTAAATGTAATGTTAAGGGGTCCATGACCTTCAAGTCCAAAAAAAGTGCGTCCATCCTTCACAAAATAAATCGAAACGGCTCCAGGATGATAAACAAAGGTCTTCTAAGGGTAATCCGCGCGGTGTTGTTGTAGAAATATCCATATTTAAAACTTTATTAACTTAAATAAATACCTTCCGGTAGCGCCGCCATCTTAGACTCCTCTGTATTCAGGAGAGAGTATTAGCGTAGTGTACGCACTTTTCTTAGTGACGTATGACAAATTCGGAGGGCGGGGGCACAGAGCAGCAGCAGAGTAGCCTCCGTAGGTTGCGTAAGCTCTCATCCTGAATGCGGACGCGACTAAGATGGTGGCGCTACCGGAAGGTATTTATTTTCGTTAATAAAGTTTTAAATATGGATATTTTGGACTTGAAGGTCGTGGACCCCGTAACATTACATTTAATCAACTGAAAGATCTAAAACATTTTCTAAAATATCCGAAAATGTGTTTGTCTGAAAAACGATGGACATATGCAACTCGGACAGCTTGGGGGTGAGTAAATCATGGGTTTAATATCATTTTTGGCCGAACTATCCCTTTAATAATAAAGAGAGCATTAGTATCTCAAAGGTACATATTTGTACCAAATGTATACATATCTATACTTAATGGACCGTATTAAAGGATACTGACCCATTGACAGCTGTGGTACATATTTGGTCATTTTTTTTCTAACAGTGCAAACTATTTTTTATTTTATCAACTTTAAAAAAGCAGATTACACATTTATGTAGATTTCTAGTTTTCAGTAAAAACCTCAAACTTACTAGCAAACATGTGAAAGTGTGAACCAGTGAGTTCTGGTCACACTGTTAACATGTTTCTCAGAAGCACTCATAGCAGCATTCTAGGAGGAGGTGATGTTCATAACAATTCACGTTCCTCACCCATCATTCACACAAAATTTGGCTGAAGTGGGCCACATGACAACGTAGTTATAACCCTAAATGCGCACCTGTGTCTGCCAGAAGACGAACCCCTTCATTCACAAGCACCCTATAAGAAATCACTAATCTTCATGGTGATGCTATTTCAGTCACACAGGTAGTAAAACCACTTAAAGTTGATGTAAAGTCCGATATCAAATGTGTTTTTTGCTTCTCACACCACAGAATAATGTGATATCTGAACCACCCAGTCAAATTTGAATGATTAAAAAAACGGCAAATGAACAAAATCTTGAAAAAACAGGCAGGGTTTTCTGCTCTCAAAGGATGGGGGCGTGTCCGCTGTCAGCGCTGAAACCCCGCCCACTTGCGGGAACGCTGCCCCCTCTCTCAACTTTCAAATACCGCTACAATCTAAATGGATGCTCACGATTGTGTTATGGTACATTCACACAGGGTTGAAAAAGTTGCTGCAAGCAAAAGCTGTGATGCGACGCCGATGGATCCACAATTCAGTTCGGCAATGTGATATTACCCATTCTTATGCGCCACTGCAACCGACAGGCGGATGATGTCAACGTACCGCGAGAGCGAGTTGAGAAATCACACTTAGAAGTCTAATTTCAAATCGCTCTCCCGGTACTTTGACATCATCTGCCTGTCGGTTCTTGCAGCGCCGCATAAAGTCGAACACACCATTGAAGCGTTACCGCTTACGTGTGAAGGTACCGTTAGAGGCGGGGCCATGCTTGGTGGCTCCAGTGCATCATCAAGCCACCGTTTTAGCCCCACCCAAATAATCCTGAACTCAAAAATTTAACAAAAACAGTACTACATAGTTTACAGTTCTTGTCATGTGTTTTAGCGATACATTCTAACATGTATAACGTGTTTAGAAACAATTCTCTGAAATGACTTTACACAGACTCTTCTTAAATAAATAACCCCTGTGTAGCCTTAAATCCTTTCTGCTGTCCTTATGATTAAAAGAAGTGCTGTTTCTTTAGTATATGCTGTTGATGTCCTCAAGAGAATCCTTGAGGAATATATGAGGTAAGTCATTTGCTTACAAATCCCCAAAATGGTCGACCTGATTTTTAATAATTTGTACGAAGCAAATTTTATTAAAACATATAATTATGAGGGAACGCATAAATGAAACCAACGAAATCATACAAAAGCTTACAAATTAAAAAATGGCCACCTCGTAAAATATGTACAAATTGTCATGAGATGGAAAACCAGCTTCCTACATGAGAAGCTGTATCCTAAGGTGCCTTAAATTCTGTCTACATAGGGTTTTTCTCACGAAATCCAGGTTTAGAAGATGTCCAGCATCAGAATTTTTAAAAAGCCCTTGAAGCCAATTTTTTGCACATAAAAGATTAAGGTCTGAACTTACTATAACCATCATTTTTATAGGATTTAAAAAATATTTACTATAGCATTATTTTCATTTTTAAGATTATCATTAGCAAAAATGATCATTACTGCAACATGATATTACATTAAATATATGCATTTACAAACTCATGTTTCGGTAATGACAACTAAAAAGTTGTCTAGGTACTATGACAAACAAAATTTCAACTTTTATCTGGAGAAAAAAAATAAGAACTGCTTACCTGGTAGCCATCTTGAGTGTCACAGTCAATTATGTCCCTTCCAACAATTTTTTTTAAAATGTTAGTTCCTTGAGGGCTTAAACAATGATTGAAAATTGCTGCGGAGGATGAGAAAATTGGTCTTGGACACATTTATATTCCTTATTATTGTCTCTACATTTTCCAATGATCACCAAATACCACATGTTTCTTTACTGTAAATGTTTATCGTATAACATGCACTGAAGCTTTTTATTTTTTAGATTTTTTATTAATGAATATTTCCATGTCAAAGAACCCAAATCCAGTCATGGACACGTTGGGGTAATGAAAATGTTCCCCTTAAATGTGGAAAAATTAACAAAATTGGTTTGTATGATGTCATTTGAAATCATGTGCATAATAGTACATGAAGAGATGTTTGTAACTGTATGCTTCTTATTTTGATAATCTTACTTTGCATTTACATTTTTTTTTAAATGTTCCATTACACCCTATAAGTCTAATTTCGCGAGAATCACCTAGTATGGTACCGCATAGCATGAGCCTCAAACGCATTTGTTTCCTCATTATTATGTAAACCTTGTGCATGCAAAAGACCACTGGAAAAGAGGCCAATCTCAACATAACACCAACTGTGATGTGACAGTCGAGATGTGCGGCGCAATATTAAATTACACATTAAATTAATTACAATGTTGTTATGAAGAAATGTTTATTAACAAACTTCAAATAATAAGTTGTTCCTCAAAATCTGAATTTTCATCTGAAAGAGGCTCAAACATATAAGGTCTGTTTACTAATGTGAGCAGAGCCAATCAGAGCAGAGCTCAACATTATTATTCATGACCCTTCCAAATAGGGCAATAACAGATCATTTTATTCAAAGGACAAATCCTAGGGTTGTAAATGGACATGTAAAACGTTTCTGGATAATTTTGCACTTAATAAAGTCATATACCATCTATGTAAATATCAAAGAACAATTTAACATATTATTTCACAATGCATTCTTTGGCACCTTTAAAATGTTGTTTATACAGTAGGCTATAGGGAGCTCACTAGGTTTTGGAACAGAGCGTCTCTCCCTGGCCGCCTTGCTCTTTGTACAAATGTCCCATTTCCCCTCAGACGTGGACTAATCTAGGCTATCCCACAACCAACCATTGCTCCATCTGTGCACCTGACTTCACCACAAACCCACAGAGGTTGCAACGAATTTTATTAACAGTGCACATCTCAAGCTTTAGTGTTCACTGTATATCTGTGCACAATCTCTACCTTTGCACTTCAGCTTTAGTCTGTATTTTTCATCTCTACAAGTTGCTATTCAACAAACTACCTGTCAGGATTAGTAGTGAATAACACAGAAAGCATTCTTCTTTAAAGGGGGGGTTTAATGGTATTTCAAGCATTCTGACTTATTAACACAGTTATAGAGTTGTTTCCTCATGCTAAACGTAGGCAAAGTGTCAAAAATGCAGTTGGGCGTGTTTCAGAGTATTTCTGTGCCGAATGCACTTCGCCAGGGTTCGTACAAGTTTCGGCTAATTTTTTTCGATTACGGTTCTAACTGACGTTTCAGGGGTTTTCGATACGTATCACTTCTTTATATGGGCTTCCGCCGGAAAACTTCCCCTGGAAAACCCCGCCCAGCCGTCAGTCAGCGGGAGACGCTAGGGCTTGCTAACAGTTTATCACGCCACTCAGCTTTGTTTAATTTCAAAAGTCAACAATGGCACAACAAGAAGTGTGTTTTTGGATGTAAGGAGAAGACATCCAGCCTTATGGAAACAATGGATATAGTTTATTATCCGGATTAGCAGCGGAGTTTTGCGTGTGTGTGTTTGATGCGGTGGATTTTCATGACGAGTTACACGCGGTAAGTAAGACTTCTGTATTATGTTGGAAATAGGCGTGTATATTATATAAATGACACGAACATGTAGTGAATCATAAGTTAAAACAGTGTTGTATAGTGTTGCATGACTCGTACTCGCTCCTCCCGTGTTATAACTCCTCCTTCTTCATTTTTTCGTACGTTATCGGAAAGATTCGGTAAAGCTAATCTTTCTTTTATAAATCTGATTAAACTAAAGACTCTTCAGAGATATAAAGGATGTCATACTACTCCATAGGTACTCCAGATTAATATCAGAAATGCAGAAACAGCGTGTGTTACGTGAGCTTTTAAAATCACCCAAATCAAAAATGCAGTTATCTGCTGTGGAAAGATGTTTTGCTGTAAATTCAATAGACGCTTTTGCTCCCATTGACTGCTTTCTTGACTTTTGTGCTGTAAGTGTTTCATGTCAGTATTCAGTTTGTCAATTTCTCTATCATATTTGATGTTTGAGGAAGGCCTCCATGTACTGTTTATTTCAAAGCCTTACACCGAATCGATTTTTCAGCTTTGACTACGTCCAAGTGCTCGGCTAAATCTCTTAGATATTCTCTTGAGGTTTAATTCAAGTGTTGGGGTTCACAGTCTTTTATCAAGGTCATGTACAGTTTAGCTTTAACTTTTTACCAGACGGTAATACATTCTCAAGCACCACGCTTAACATTGAGAAACTCTTGGATGACGCGCTCGCCTACAGGAGTTCGGCAGACCTTGTTTCAATATTAAAGTTGGTTTGAGGTTTCTTTTTTGTGACAGCTAAAAGTTTAAAGCATCTGATACCGTGCCAAAACAAGACCTTTGACCAGGCTGTCCAGAGGACGTTGCTCCAAGATCAAGATATTGTTCTGACCTTAACTTGTTTGTTAAGAGCTAAGGCTTATTTCACCCTGAGCAAGCGTGTGAGTCAGTGTTGACCTCGGCAAGACTTCTGAATAAACACTTTCATGTTATTCTTGTGTCTGTGAAGAATTCCTGAAGCATTTGTTGGTCAGCTTTTGGCCTGAACTTTATGGCCCTTATGTGTATGAAACTTGCTTTCATTTCATATTTTTTACATTAAAGAGGTTGCGTACAGTGAAGCCAAACCAGATCCATGGCCCTCATAAAATATTATTACTTTAAAGTAGATTTACTGACTTGTTAAATACTTTATGTCCAGGCTCACAATCTATAATACTGTATAGAGTATACGCAGAAAGACTTTACACAGTCACAATGTTTATTATAGTCTTAAAGGGACACTCCACTTTTTTTCAAAATATGCTAATTTTCCAGCTCCCCTAGAGTTAAATATTTGCGTTTTACCATTTTGGAATCCATTCAGGCGATCTCTGTGTCTGGCGGTACCACTTTTAGCATAGCTTAGCACAATCCATTGAATCTGATTAGACCATTAGCATCGCGCTCAATAATAACCGAAATGTTTTGATATTTTTCCTATTTAAAACTTGACTCTTCTGTAGTTACATCGTGTGCTAAGACCGACAGAATATTAAAAGTTGCAATTTTCTAGGCTGATGTGGCTAGGAACTATACTCTCATTCTGGCGTAATAATCAAAGACTTTGCTGCCTTAACATGGCTGCCGTAACATGGCTGCAGCAGGCGCAATGATATTACGCAGCGCCCGAAAATAGTCCCCTTTGTAACTTTCAATAGCTGGGGACTATTTTCGCGTGCTGCGTAATATCATTACATAAGAAAAATATCGAAACCGTTTGGTCATTTTTGAGCTCGATGCTAATGGTCTAATCAGATTCAATAGATTGTGCTAAGCTATGCTAAAAGTGGTACTGCCAGACCCGGGGATCATCTGAATGGATTCCAAAATGGTAAAACTCAAATGTTTAACTCTAGGGGAGCTGGAAAATTATTGCTTTTTTTTTCAAAAAAGTGGAGTGTCCATTTAAAGGGATAGTTCATCCAGAAATGAAAACTCTGTCGTCTTCATATACTCACCCTCAAGTTTTTGCAAACTTATATAAATGTTTTTTGCTGAACAGAAAGGAAGATTTGTTTAACCAAAGTTAATAACCAAACAGATCTGGGGCACCATTCATAGTATTATCTTTTTCCTATTATGAAAGTCATGTGGTGCCCCTGCATCTTCTTTATTACAAAAATTCTTCAAAATATCTTCATACAGGTTTGTAACAAGTTGAGGGTGAGTAAATGATGACAAATGTGGTTAAACTATCACTTTAATGTAGTATCTAACCGACTAGTGTTAACTGGCTACACCCACATCAAGTACT
The DNA here is from genome assembly GCA_025389145.1 of Misgurnus mizolepis. Lineage (NCBI taxonomy): Eukaryota > Metazoa > Chordata > Actinopteri > Cypriniformes > Cobitidae > Misgurnus > Misgurnus mizolepis. The sequence continues at coordinate 36,815,923 of JAIFKI010000012.1, read as the reverse complement.
GTACGTCTAAAGTTCTACTTAAATCTTTAATTCACACCTAATAGGCTTTAACAAGGTGAGATACATTTATTCACCGCTTAAATGACTCATGATATGGGCTGATTGTTTTTTTTTTACACAAGGTTAAGACTCAGCGCCGCTCTGTAATAGGATGTGACAGTTAAGGAAGTGTGATGCTACTCTCACTTATCACACATTTCATGCCCCAGCAAACCCATTAAGAGCAAGGCGACCAAAGCGAGACGCTTAGTTTGTACCAAAACTTAGTGAGCTCCCCATCTAAACAGCATTATATTCTGCTCCGATAAAACTTCCATAATTATGATATCCCAGTGTCCTTATTTAAGGCAATAGCAGAATGCACGGGGGCATCCTGATATGTGTGTTATGTAGTGCTTGTGCTTATTAGCATAGCGTTAGCAACATAACAAATGAATATTGGAGTCAACGGTCAGTGTTAGCCAAATTCAAGATGCCTTAGTTGAACTACGCATCAATTCCACTATATTTTATCTAGCCATTCGTAATCACATTAATAGGAAGGAAAAGCAAATCTATTTAAAGAAAATCGTATTTTAATGGCTGCATAGTTTATTATATTGTCGTCTTGTGGCTGAATTGAAAGAGCAAGCGTTTGCACCACGTCAGAAGTCATGGGTTTGATCCAGGGAACATGCATACTGATCAAAAGAAATGTATGATTGAATGCAAAAGTAAAAATGCAAATAGTAAACAATATAAAAGCATTTTTTCAGACACCGACCCATTGCTTTTGAGCGTCTTTAGTGTCACAGAGAGGTTGTTTAACCTCAGGTTATGTAGACAAACCATGCTTGTATTGTGTGTGTGTGCGCGCGTGTGCGTATGTGTGTGTGGTACAGACAGTTGCCTTGGAGCAGCCCGAGGTTAAATGGCACTCGCTTGATGGCACAATTTTGATGTGTCAGTTGTAAGTCTTCAGCAGTCTTTTGTTTTTGTGTTGGTGGCACACAATGCCACACAATGCACCACTACCACTGTTGCTAATTGCTTTACCAATCACACATGTACACAAATTTATCCGTTTCATATTTTGACAGTGCTTTAATTCGGATCATAAAATCTTCTTCCAGTTTCACGGCAGCTATTAAATAATACATTGCTATAAATGATTCAAGCTGTAGCACTTTGTAGGTCTGTAGTTACCTTTCAATGTTCCCGGTAGATTTTTAAAAAAAACGCACTGTGCTTTTGAAACGTACTCTTACAATTTGCCATATGTAAGATTATGGCACACACTATAAATAATCATTTTATATTACTGTTGTCCAATAAAACATGGGCAGAATATATTTAAAATTGCACATTAATATTGTTTGTGTTGATTTTTCTTTTTAATTATTTTTCACTAAATCTACAATTTTTTTTGCAATGTAGCTTATTTATATTCGGCACTATGATATGATGTCACAACATTGCTTTCTTTATCCAGATACATTCGATTACATCTTAATAAAATGAGATATAAAAAATGAAACGTGCAATAGCATAACACTGAATAAAATTAATAAAAGTAAAGTAAAAAAATATATCTGTGTGTGCATTGATATAATAAAGAATGCGAGTTAATCGTGAATATTTTTTGTATGCATATGTGTGTGTGAAATACAGAGAAATACTATGTGTGTGTGTAAGTGTGTGTGTGACAGATCTTCTCTCAGGGCGCTGTATATATCCTGCTGTTATCTCTATAAACCCCCCTCTCCCCATTCACACAGTGAATGGGCTCATGACCGGGCTCCTGACCGCCGTTGCCACAGCGACCGTGTCAGACACATGCTATTTTCTCAATAATTACTCAACAAGGGAAAGGAGGAGATCGGGGGTCTGGAAGAAGAGAGGGAAAGCCACACTGCTGGTTCACGATGTGCTCCATTTCAACAGGATTAATGGACGAGTGTGCAGAGGGATCAGCAATGATGGTGAAATGACGAGATGATTTATTAAGAGAGATATGAAAGGAAAAAACGAGAGAGAGATTAATGAGAGAAAGGCAATGATGAGGGAAAAGGATGCGAAAAACAACACAATCTTATGGCAACTGTTTTATACAAATTGGCTAATTTGTTCGACCACATTCGTACGTTTTTGTACGATTTGCCTTCACCCCTGTGACGATGGGGTAAGGGGTGGGGTTTCATTATTGTTCTTATTTTAATAATTATGTGTTTTTGTACAACTCACACTTTGTACGAATTCCCACAATATAATACGTTATAAATCGTACAACCACATTTGTACGTTTCAGTAAGATTTTCTTTCGCCCCTTTGACGTTGGGTTTAGAGGCGGGGTTTCATTATTGTTTTTTCTAATAATCGCACGTTTTTGTATGACTTACTTTTCATACGAATTAGCCAACTTTTAAAATACGTATAAATTCTCGTGAGATCAGGCTGGAATAAATAAATAAATAAATAAAAAACTACTTGTACTGCATTATTTTGACAATGTGTCTATATCATCATTGTGCTACATACAAGACATTTTTATGGGAATAGTTAAACCCAAAAATGAAAATTCAGTAATTTAAAGAGACACTCCACTTTTTTAAAAATGTGCTTATTTTCCAGCTCCCCTAGACTTAAACATTTGATTTTTACCGTTTTGGAATCCATTCAGCTGATCTCCGGGTCTAGCAGTACCACTTTTAACATAGCTTAGCATTATCCAATGAATCTTATTAGACCATTAGCATCGCGCTAAAAAATAACCAAAGAGTTTCGATATTTTTCCTATTTAAAACTTGACTCTTCTGTAGTTACATTGTGTACTAAGACCGACAGAAAAATTAAAGTTGCGATTATTTTAGGAAGATTCCGGCGTATTATTTAAGGACTTTGCTGCCGTAACATGGCTGCAGGAGGCGCAATGATATTATGTAGTGCCTGAAAATAGTCCCCTGCTATTGAAAGCATTACGTTAAAAAATGACCAAAGGGTTTCGACATTTTTCATATGTAATGATATTACGCAGCGCCCGAAAAAAGTCCCCAGCTATTGAAAGTTACCAAGGGGACTATTTTCAGGCGCTGCGTAATATCATTGCGCCTGCTGCAGCCATGTTACGGCAGCAAAGTCCTTGATTATTACGCCAGAATGAGAGTAAAGTTCCTAGTCATATCTGCCTAGAAAATCACAACTTTTAATTTTTCCATTATTCTTAGTACATGATGTAATACAAAAGTTTTAAATAGGAAAAATATAGAAACTCTATGGTTAGTTTTGAGCGCGATGCTAATGGTTTAATCATATTCAATGGATTGTGCTAAGCTATGCTAAAAGTGCTAGCGCCAGACCAAATCAGCTGAATGGATTCCAAAACGGTAAGAATCAAATGTTTAACTCTAGGGGAGCTGGAAAATGAGTATATTTTCAAAAAAAGTGGAGTGTCCCTTTAAATCTGGATTTAATGAAAAAGGCTAAAGGCACTGTCCACAAGCTCCCAGCATATATAAATAATTAAAGTGGTTTAAGTGACTATGGCTGCCACCCCTTTATGTATATAAACACTTGACCAATCAGAATTAAAGAAAAAAAAATTTAAGCAAATAATTTCAATGTGTACAGTAACACATTGCAATACAGTAAAACATCCCAGCAAGCAATTTTGCATTAAAAATATGTCTAATAGCCGTCCAAACACAGCCCAGACGTCTAGGCTAAAACAAGGCAAAATTTCAACTGGGTAATTTATTTAAAGATGGGAAATATGCTCAATGTAAAAATTTAATAGACGTCTAACCATAGCAAAAAAATAAATGAAATTAAATAAATAAATAAACGTCACCAAACACCTTGTGATCACTGTTGACTTTGCTTACAAGATGAGATATCATCCATCTCACAAGTTTTTTTTTTTTTGTCTAGACGTGGGTTACTCATAACCAGGCTATATTGGTTCTATAGCTAGACAGTGAAATGACATATATATTTCTTGCTGGGATTTCCCAGTGCTTTTAATATCAAGCTACTTAGTTTATTTTCAAGCAGTTACCAACCTGAACATTTCAGTTGTGCTAAGCTTACAAGTTGAATAATCAAATGATTAACTTCATGACAATCACAATAATTACAATAGCGATTTCAAGTTAGTGTCGCATGTAAATCTTTTCCTAGAGTGCCCACATTTGCATACACGTTTTTAGTAAACATCTAGTCTTGATGTAAGTGTGCATCTCCATATCGGTTGACAGATTTACCTATAAGCATTAACATGCAAAACAAATACGCGTATGCGTATAAGCAGATGTTGCGGACTGAATGATCGTGTCAACAAGTCTGATCATGTCAAGACCTACAATAAAGAGAAATGCCGCAGGGCAGCTTAGCTTTGAGCAAGAAACGTATTGTGAGGGGAGAAAAACAATGCGACCATTGGTAAACTCTCTATTCAGTCGTGGCGTGTCCGAAAATACGACAGCAAGTATTGTGTCGAAAATGGAGGTGCTTTTAAAATCAACCGTATTTTTGATGATAGCAAAATAAGAGCACTGATTGGCAATGTGCCTGTTTAAAGAACAGCAGGAGGATGTTGTCAATAAACTAGATGATCTTGTTAAACTGGATGATTTAAGTCAGTAAAGTTATTGTTCGTCTGGTTTAATGACCTTTAAAGGCACCAGAACAGCTGTCGAGTGTTAACAGAAATATGTTATTACATTGCAAAAATTGATGGGATGACCATCAGATACATCAGGGACCCACAACGCTAACAGTAAAGCGTCAAAGACCTTAAACAACAGCTGGGATCGTAACTGATGTGTAATTCACTTAACAACAAAATCATCATAGACTTAAACCGAGGATCTGTTCAGACTTTAAAGAGAGATGATGATGATGATGATGTCAATGTTTCCTTTTGGCACTACTGTATTCATTTCGCTGTATTAAAAAGGGAAACTTGCACATTTTGTTAAACATCTCAGTTTAAATGAGGAGTAACAACCAAGCATTTTGGGTTGAAACAAATTTAAACCCAATGGTCAGATATTTACCCAACCGTGTGTATTGTAAATACATTGTAGTTCAGAATACATTGTGTACGTGTGCGAGTATGTGTGTGATCTGAGCTTTTTGGAGAGCACCAAGGTCAAAGCAGTGAGGTGCATAAATGCATTGTGGGATGCTGTGAGATTGCGTTCCCGCTGAGTGGAGATAAATCATGTCAGTTTCACAAGTACACACACACACATAGACAACTACAGGTGCACACACAGTCGTACAAACAGAAGGAGCACGTGTGCCGCCCCACCACCGCAATCCTCTTTGTCTTCCCCCATTGAGTCTGTATGTGTGTCTCACAGCTGCAGGTGCCTCTGTAATCAGTTAACTGTCATACACACACACACACGGAGGGAGAGACTCAAAAACAGACACAGATAAGGTGCAAGTATCATTTATACCACACGCATAAATACATCCTACCCGTTTTCACTATTAGCACTGTGGTCCGTCATTTGATCGCTCAATAGACAGACACACACAAACATTCGTGCTCGCTCAAGGATGCCCTGCAGCTATAGTGTGTGTGCGCAGTATGTGCACTAAGTGAGAATCAATTGGAGACGGAGGCTTAAAGGTTGAAATGCGAGGTTTTATACTTGCAGTCTTGTCTTTCTGAGAGAGAAAGAGAGACGGAGAATGTGGTAAACCCTTTTGGGGATACAGATTTACACCATTTTTATGTCGGTACTCCTTCATTTGTTTTGCATGAATAACTCTATTTTCTATTGCCAAATGTATTACTTTAAAGCTGCAATTGTTTAAACAAATTGAGCAAGTACACAGCTGTAAGGTTATAACATTATTATGAAATAATTTAAGATGTCAGATTGGATTTCGCAGGAAATGTCTGGTGCTTTTCAACATGTAAATATAAAGTAACCTGCAATTTTATGTTTCAAACAGAGAGGCAAAAGTTACAGACTGCAGCTTTAAAGGATTAGTCAATTTTCTTTAAAATAAATCCAGATAATTTACTCACCACCATGTCATTCAATATGTTGATGTCTTTCTTTGTTCAGTCAAGAAGAAATTATGTTTTTTAGGAAAACATTCTAGGATTTTTCTCATTTTAATGGACTTTAATGGACCCCAACACTTAACAGTTTTAATGCAGTTTAAAATTGCAGTTTCAAAGGACTCTAAACAATCTCAAACGAGGCATAAGGGTCTTGTCTAGTGAAACAATTGTCATTTTTGACAAGAAAAATAAAAAATATGCACTTTTAAACCACAACTTCTCGTATTCCTCCGGTCCTGTGACGCACCAGCACGACCTCACGGAATATGTCATCACGTCAAGAGGTCACGGATGACGTATACGAAACTACACCCCAGTGTTTATAAGTGTGGAGAAATACAAAATTGTTGTATGTGGAATGATATTAATTAAAGTCTTTGTGTCAGTTTATTATTTAAAATGGTCTGCAAATGTGCGTTTCATATATGTAACACGTGACCTTTCCATGTCATTACGCAATTACGTAAGGTCGCGCTGGCGCGTCACAGGACCGGAGATGGACGAGAAGTTGTGGTTTAAAAGTGCATATTTTTAAAAATGACAATGGTTTCGCTAGATAAGACCCTTATGCCTCGTTTGAGATTGTTAAGAGTCATTTGAAACTGCAATTTTAAACTGCATTAAAACTTTTAAGTGTTGGGGTCCATTAAAGTCCATTAAAATAAGAAAAATCCTGGAATGTTTTCTTCAAAAAACATAATTTCTTCTCGACTGAACAAAGAAAGACATCAACATTTTGGATGACATGGTGGTGAGTAAATTATATGGATTTTTTTTTATTTTTAAGAAAATGGACTAATCCTTTAAGTAGATTTTGACATAGTTGTTTTTTTTCTCAGCACAGACGAGCATTTTAACCATATTAGAATTTGCATGGGGTTTATATGATAGTAACTAGCAAATTTCATGGTTATAAGTATTGTTTGCTTAGTCTAACAGACGCATAACCCATTTCATGTGCAACGTTTACATATTTAGACATTATATTGTAAAAATCAATTCTGTTATTCGTTATTTAATCTGTGATTTTATGTGCTTAGCCATTGAAATGTTAATGTTTTTTGTATCACTGATATGAGTGCCTTCATGTAATTCTCACAACACAAGAAATTGGGGCGGGCCTTTTGAGTGCCCCTCCCTTTTTAAAATAGCCAAAAGTGTTTAGTTTACTTCAAAGACTGAAATCAGATGAGAAACAGAATTACGTTTTCAAAAATGTGTGAATTTTGACAGATTTACAGATATCCGTAAAAGGATAGTTCACCCAAAATGTTGTTACAAACCTGTATAAACTTCCTTTTTCTGATAAACCCGAAGGAGGATATTTTGAGGAATGTTTGTAATCAAACCGTTCAGGAGCCCTATTCTCATCCATAGTATTCTTTTTTCCTACTATGGAAGTGAATGGGGCTCATGAACGGTTAAACATTCTTTAAAATATCTTACTTTGGGTTCATCAGAACAAAGAAATGTATTTAGGTTTGTAACAACATGAGAGTGAGTAAATAATGACAAAATTTTCATTTTGGGGTGAACTATCCCTTTAAAGCTAAAGCAGCCTATTCATACTAAAATGCAAAAAAATCTAATTTGATTTCACAGGACATTAAATTCGATAAAATCCTAAACAATAATTTACAAGCTTCGACAACAGTAAGCGTATAAACATTATAACATAATTAAATAAATCATTTTTACATTTTACTTAAGAGCCAGCCTTTCCCGTGGTGCTAAACCTTTATCGCTTGCTTCTATGACAGACACGCGCATTAATATTAACATACAGCATTCCTTCAACACGAGCGCGCACACACACAGTGAGATTGTTGACAGTGTGACATGACCTCCATCCTTTCAGCCCTCAGTGGGCAGGAGGTCCGTCACCCGTGACCGTGGCTCGGCCTCCGGGGGGCGGATCAGTGGAGCAGGTGCAAGCGCCGCCTTCACGCGCTGCTCACTCACTGCGGCGCGCTGCGCGTACTCCACCGCTGCGCTGGCGCCGGATGGACGCGATGGATTTACTCCTGCATTAGATACACGGCAAACACGTTTTTACTCAGTTTTAAGGTAAGTTCTCGCGCGTATAGGCGCGTTAATGTGATTTCGACTGAAACGCGTTGTGTTTGCGTTTGTTAATCGCTCGCGCTTTTGTTGTGAGCATATCATCGCGTGCCGGGGAACTGCGCGATCGTGCCGCTTTGTTTTCAGTGATAGTCCACTATGGTATTTTATTATTCATCGTTTCTGTGTAAGTTTTCTTTATACATTACGCATGTTTATGAAATAACGCGATCTTTCTTGATCGATTTTGACTCTAGTACAAATTTTAAGCTAAATTGCATTTTATGCGATCTTTTCGCTTTTTATGTGACCCATCACATATGCAAAACTGTTTTAAACCATATTTGTTTTGTTTTCTGTGTGTTGGTGAAAGATTAGAGTCGTGGTTGAGTTATATGACCTTCGGCTCTTCTGTAACCTCAAGGTTAATTTTGCGTTTATCTCCCATTTGCTTCTTGTGTGATTCATTGTGCTTTAAAGCATTGATCTGGCTTTTGATGTGGCTAGGAGTCTAAATACAGTACTAGTTACCTGATGTACACATATTGCAACTAAGGAAAATGTGCTTTAACGCTGATTATTGATTGATTTAATGTATCATCAGTCATAGATTTTATTGATCTTTTTTATTCACGTATTAAGACCTAGTGTGGCTTGTGTGGTACAGTCGCCTCCTATGTGTCATATATGTTAAGTTTCAGTTTCTTGTTACCTCTTGTGGTTATTTTAGTTTGGCAGATTTATTAAATGCATTGAAAAAACATATTTATCCATATGCAACTGAGTTTGCATTAACTCGTCCGACTTCACAGATAAAAAGAAAACTAACGGGGAGGTTTTGTTTGCCACTTGCTGGGTACTAAAGTGAAATAAGAGTAGTAGTTTTAGTCTTTGTTGGACTGGATAGACTGGATGTGTAGGATTTTATGTGAAGGAGTTGTTTAATGAGAAACTTTAATTAACTTAGTCCACACAAAGTCAGATTCTATCTTGGTTAAGTTGATAACAGTTACCGGTTTTGATCATGGTACGTTGAACAATGCAAGAGCGTGGGTATATTTTAAAATATGTGTGTGTGGCTCGTCTTGCAAGACAGGTATAGTGTTGTTTGATGAGAATTAGTGGTTAGTTTGCTTAAGATCTCTGTAAAGATTCAAGAAAACCAACCTGTATCATCACATGACAATATACAAACACTAAAAGGGCAATGCAAAAAAAAAGAAAATATAATAATTATATATATATATATATATATATATATATATATATATATATATAACAGCAATAAATATATCACTGAGCCTGTACCATAGTACAATACTCCACTTATAGTTTGATTTATGTAATGAGTGTTCGTGTATCTTGGCTAATGAAATTGAGATGAGGGGTGTGTAAAAACTGCCATTGACCATCTGACTCCACCAGACACTTTGCTCGTGTCCAGCAGCTTAATTTCTGTAATTTATGTCCTTCGATTTGTTAAGATTTTTTTGTAGTTGTTATTTTTAAGCCTTTTGGGAAATGTAATTTTGTGCATTTAAATCGGCTAATCCTGTTTTTGTAAACAAATAGGTGCATTTGCATTATACTCTTTACTCTTTCAAATTCAAGTGTGTGAAAATATTACAAATTTGTTTGGTCTGTATAGTGTATGTTGTTTATTTATTCTGATCTTTTAAGATTATAACGGATTGTTTAGTAAATATGCAAGAATTTGATCTGCATGTATTGAAAACATTTAAAATCCATGTTTTGTTTTGAGACAAGTAGTGCGCTTTTGATAATTTTCGCTTTTTTATTGATCAATAAGAAAGAATCAAAAGTAAAATGAACAACCTTGTGGCATCTTTGTGTGGGCATTCTGTAGTGTTAAACCCTCGGAGACAGACCGTATTGGGATTAGCTCAAATTTCTGCTTCGATTTGAACAGACCTGCCATGTGTATGTACACACATACTGGGTGTTTGCACTACATTTGACCCTGTTGGGGGTCTCTCTGTTAGACTGGAAAGGGTTAATATGATATTTCATCTTTTCATCATTAATGCGAATGGCCACAATTTGTACATTTCCTGTTTGTCAGAGATAAATAAGCAAAATTCAAACAATACAACAGTAGTAGCGTTACACTTTCATTTAAAATGTAATTTTAATTTATATTACTTTTACGTGTATGCATTTGGCAGATGCTTTTATGCAAAGTGACTTGTGGTACAATCTACACATTGCAGGATGTACATTGGGAGATCAAACCCATGCACTTTGTATTGCTGCTAATGCAGTACCAACTGAGCTACAGGAACTTGCAAACGTTTGATAAAATTAACAGATAATGCATGAAACAAAATAGATAGTCAGTAATACAGTACACAACCGACCAATCGGGTGTAATAAGATGAAAGAGAGGTCAACCAAAAGCAAATGGAAAGCTCTACATGAAAAGCAAAGAGGGCACCCACTGTCGTCTTTTATTCTCGACCATGTGACCTAGCGGTATCTCCCATGCTCAAATTGGCCAATCAGCAGACCACAAGTAACCCACATTGCTCTGCATCGTGACAGTGGGCATATTTCCCATCTTTAAACACATTACCCAGCACGCTTTTGATGCCTGTCAGCAGTTCTGGAGCTCTAGAGACGACGAACGTTCCTTTAGATGGGAACATAAGCTTTTCACACTATTTTGTTAGACACCAACGCACACACACAAACTGTTAGATGTACTGATAAGAGTATTTACGTTGTCATTTTGTTACACGGTGACAGGGAACATATGCTACCGTATGCTCAGCAAAGTAACAGACGTACTGCAAACATTGATGGGACACAAAAATCAAGCTGAAAGCATCATTTATTGCACGTAACTTCGATGTATTATACAACAACAACAATTGTATGTGCATTTAGAGAGTTATTGTGCAATAAGACTTTGCTGTGATGTTTTCTTTCATCTGAACGTATGTCCGTGGTGACTCTCTATATGTCGTAAGCAAGTGTCAGTGATGCGTTTCCTTATTATGTAAATATCTTGTCTGCATTTGTGATTTCCGGTTATGAAGTTTATGTGCTTTATCATAATTATAAAGAATTTGACCTTCTATCTTTACTTTGAAGTTTTTGTGCACATAGGGGAACCGGAGGTCTGAATTCACCTTGTGATCTGCATTTAGTCTATAGCTTGCGCGGTAAGATAGCACATATTCTGCTTTGAGGTTATTTGCACGTCTAATGTGGTTTTTGCACAAACATGTGGCGTGAAACCGGCGGAAGACTGCACGCATTGGCCTTTGCATACCTTTCCTTTTTAACACAAAGGTAATGGGTGTTATGGCTCGTGCATCATTTATGCTCCTATCCATCTGTGTACCAAAATGACTAACAAGAAAGTACACACATGCCATGTTAGTGGCGCTTACCGGAAAAAGTGGCTGAGAATATGGGTCGAATGTTAAGGTTGGACCAGCTTTGATTATTAAAAGCTACAAATGTTACAGTAAATGTATACAGTGTATATATCAGAAGGCAAAATATGAGTCATGGAGTCATTTAAGATCACAAATACGATTGCTGTGTTGATAGATTCTTGTGCATATTTCAAGAAGAGGAAGTAGGAAATGCATTTGTGATAATGTATTGAGCTTAAGAGATGAATCCCGGTTCAAGGTTCTGTGATTGGTTTTACTGTAAATTGCTCCAGTTGTACTGACATTAAGGGGGGATTTTCTACCCTTGGACCCCCAAGAAACCTTTGTATGTATTGAGATGATTGAACTTGAGAACCAGTACTGATGATCTTTGACGTAGGGTGTGATGATGAATTACCGTTAGTGAGGGGCGACAAGCAGCATTGAAGGCCCTATAGAGCAAACTTGCCTCTCTGGGGCCCTTGGCATATGCAGTGCGAGCTGACCGCAGAGTCCCCTGACCCTCAGCTTATACATCACAAGGAGAACCCCTGGGCTTTTTGGTGAATACGATGTACGTTTTTAACAAAGGCCCCTTAGAGAGTACAGTGCGAGCTGAACGCTACGGCCCCTCTGCACGCACAGTACTTAACAAGCTTAACACCAGGGTCACCGGAGTGCCTCTATAGACATGTGCCCAGGGGTCTCACGGGATAATGATCCCGAAACCGTGTCTCGAGTTTGATTTAGGCAGCTACTGACAGTCAGGGTAAAACCCAGAGACGAGGCATGAGAGAATTTCCAGAGGTCAAAGACAAGTCAAGCAGATGTAGCATAAGTATTACTCATCAAATGACTTGTGCGTGGAGTAATGGTCGAAGACAGGCCTTTTTCACTTGATAAGCAGCTTTTGAGTATCAATACGGACAAAACTGCTATCTAGAATGTCTCTGTGTGTTTTTCATGTTTTGAGGGGACCTCTGAGATGTCATCTGATATGAAGAGAGTTATTGTGGGAAAGCTCTGTTTTTAAGAGAAAGATGCATAGTCATGCTAGTTTAAGTTGAGTTTAAGGTGAAGCCTTGACTCCTGTATATCAAAGATGCTTGAATAGTTAGATTTATAAGTAAAAAAGATTTATTGCTGTGTATGGTTGGTGTAGCATTGGTAATAGAAACCACATGATTTGAGATGTTTAGCGGGCTCATTACCGAACCTTGCGGTGTGCAATGGAGATAAACAGATTAACCCCCTCCAAGTAACTTGGGAAGAAGTGATACCCCACGACACTACCAATCCAAAATCACTCTGCCGTCTTCAAGATCAACAGTTTGTTGGTAACCAGGTCAGTTGCCATTGACACCCACAGATGAATCAATGCGAAGTTAATTAAGGACAATCAGTGCTAATGCAAGTGAGCAGAGCGGTTTTGCCATGTCATTCTGAGAACTTCGACCTTTTGGTCATTTGCAACAAGAAGCTTTGCGTCGAACTCTCACTTGCAGTGAAAGCCAATTAGCACATCTCATTTGGAAGGTATTAGTATCGTCCTAATCCGCATCTATCTTTAATGCCGTCGGTGAAAAGCACACACGGACGCGCCGCTGGGGTTAATGAGCTGAAGGCAGGTGTGTGTGTGAGGTGCTTTATCTAGTCTTAATGAATGCCGAGGGTAGCAGATCCCCACAGTCGACCATGCATCACCGTTTGTCTGTCACCATTATGGACATGGCTGCGTGTGTGTATGTGTGTGTGTGTAAGTATGAGACTGTTCATTTGTGCCCAACAATGCACTTTGACACATCATCCATCACCCAGTCTTTTATCCTTGCTGCTTCTCCCATTGAATTTACATGAGGTGGTCATGTCTACAAGGGCTGGGTCAATTTGCATTGGCAGCACTGTCTAATGAACAAGCTTATTAGAGAGCCAGTGGGGAGCAGAGGATTCTGGGGCTGTTTTTGCTGACTCGAACCACAACTAAAGCCTCTGGGAAAAACAAGCACGGCAGGATTTCGTATCGGAGAGAGGAGATCTTCACGTAGAAAGCCTCCGGTGCTCTTAGAGAGCCGTTTAGATGATGTGTCCACTTATTTTGGGAAACAGAGACCTTCATACCTCTCTCTGTGAGAAATCTGTGAGCTATACAAGAAATGAAAGGCAGGAGATTGAAGTCATCCAGTATTTCTCATACCGCAATAAGCGTAGTACAAAAATAAAAATAACGCAATGTCAGGTCCCCAATTATCGTGCAGGCCTTAGTGATTGGACTCGAAGGTAAAACTCCACATGCAGGAATCCTGTTAGATCAGGGATTAAAGTGCTGCCTCCCTGCAATGTTTTTTTCGGTGTGGGTGTGTCTGTTGTCACATAGACACGTAATGATGCGAAATATTTTCTTAAGCATTCCAAATATCTGGTTAATAATGATAATAACAATTATATGGTCTGCACAGCATACAAAAAGTTTATTATTTTTAACGGTTTACAATAACATAAGCACAATAGAGGAATGTTAAAGAATCTAAAATCTCTTTATATCAAAAGTAATATACGGAAAATGAACATCGAGACACCCTCACACACTGTAATTTTCTTTTGTGAAGTGTAAAAGGTGGTGATTGTTAGCGATCTGGTCTAGATGGAGATCTTTAGCGGGCTCATTACCGAACCTTGCGGTGTGCAATCGAGATAAACAGATTAACCCCCTCCAAGAAACTTGGGAAGACGTGATACCCCACGACACTACCAAAAATCACTCGTCTTTGAGATCAACTGCTTGTAGGGAAGCATGTCAGTAGTCTTTGAGATCAACTATCGATTAACTCGATTCAAAAAATGCTATTCTTAAGCTAAAGTGCACCGCAATGCAAGTGATGCAAACCAAATGCAGCGTTCTATTGAAAATGAATGTTTGTATTTCTGCCGTACCAAAATGCAATGAAGCAACTGAACGTCTGACTGGGCTGTCACTCTTCCTCACCACAGCACGCGTGCACACACACACAAACACAGGTGCACGTGCGCGCACACACACAGGTTGTTACCATAGCAAATAGGCTTACCCCAGAAATGATATATTATTTGTTAGTAGCCTAATGGTAAATGCTGCAGGTGTAGAAATGTACATAAACCAGATATTTACTTTGATGTCAGGGCTAGATTACAGCATGATGTGCATATTAATAAATTAAATTGCAAATTGAAATAAATAGGCTTATTTTTTGAAGCCAAATGTCAATACCTCTTTTTTTTTAGAAATAAAAGCCAAATGCTTGAAAATTTTCAACACACCCAAAATTTTTATCCGATTACTCGATTAATCGATCGATTCAGTGCTAGATTAATCGATTGCAAAAAGAATCGATAGCTGCAGCCCTAGAACATCGAGTCACCCTCACATACTGTAATTTTCTTTTGTGAAGTGTAAAAGGTGGTGATTGTGGTGAGGTCGCGCCGTTGGTTCTTGCTTGTCATGTGACTTACTGTGGTGTTCCTTGTTTTAATGTATACTAGGGCAAATGAGATTTGATAGTTCACACAAAGCTGTATAATTGTATAATTTCAGAAGAACTCGTGTTGTTTTTTGGGAGCTTGATAGCTCAAGAAGAAATACGGGATATGGGGTCAGAATGACATGTAGGGTGAAGGAGTAAATTACAAAATTTTCATTTCAAGTGAAATATCACTTTAAAGCATCAAAGAGGAAATAAAGGTGATGCCTTACTCACTATTCGGCTTATTACAGCTTACATACATCTCTCTTGTGCATTAAGCGGGGTCTGTTTTCCCAGAATGACGGTTGCAGGATGAGTCTGTGTGCAGGAAGATACCTGTGGCTTTTCTCATTTCCACATCGACCGGAGACTTTCTGTTATTTCTGATTGTTATCCAAGAGAAAAAGTGTGAGAGGAAGATAAGAGAGGAAGCGGTGCGTGTGGGGTCCATAGAAGATTTATTGGTAATGTTAGTCAAAATGGGGCAGAGAATGAGATTGGCTGACGTGTTTTTGCAGCAGACAAAATAAGAGGAAGGGAGATATCTTTCTTAGGAGCACCTGATATGATGGTTTGATAAACTTATTGATTTCGAGAATGATGGAGGTCACATGTCTCAATTATATAAAATATTTTGGGTTATGGGTTACACATTCAATAATGTCTTGTCTGTGTATATTATTCATGATAAAGAAGTCAATATATTGTATTTTATGTGTTCTCTTTAAATTGTATTTGTTTAAAAATTGTAGCTGCAGTTAGTTAAACAAAACATTTATAAGGCTGCATACATTTCTTAATATGTATTACGAATGTCCATTACGAAAAAAATGTCCTTTATAATATTTTATATACACGCATCACACTTCAGACAATATTACAAGATTATGTATAAAGAGTTGTTTAGATGCTGCAGGGTAGAAATTGTTTAGCCGAGTATGAATGTTTTGTGAATACTTTACAGTTTGATGTTTAAGATGAATCCAGTTTATCTGGTTATCACCACAACTACAACCATCTAGATGACACGTCCTCCCGCTATAAGCGTTCGGGTGCGTCAGGCTCCATTAAGTTGTAATGAAGTTGTGGCTGATGGCAGAGGATTTCACTCCCGGCTCTTACTGCACTAAGTTCATTATTAATTGTTTCGTTTGGTTCAGCAGTAGGGCAGGGGTGAGGCAGAGTTTATCATGATAAAGTCAGCTTTTGTTTGTTCCTACGCCAGAGCTGGCCGAGGGTGATAGCTGAAGGTGCGAGAGAGCGATACATTCAGGAAGGAAGTGATAGAGTTTTTGTTGCTTTTACTTTTGTTTTTGCTTTTCTGTCCAACGGTCAGTTTTTTATCAGCAGAAAACACATTGACTTGTTAGCAGCATAAATCGCGTGTTGTAGTATTCAAGTTAGTAACGTAAATTGCGGATGTAAATCGTATTTGCATTTTTGTATACAAAATGTTTTATATTTAAATACTGTATTTAAAGTTAAAACATTTTTATGTAACACTTTACAATAAATACATTAGCAAACATGGACTAACAAAGAGCAATGTTGTTTTTCTGCATTTATTCATTGTTCATGTTAGTTTATTGTGCATTAATTAATGTTAACAGTTACAACTTTTGATTTTGTAAATGTTTTAAATTTTGTAAAAGTATTGTTCATTGGTAGTTATTTGTAGCTAATGCATTAATTAATGTTATCAAATGCAACCTTACTGCAAAGTGTTGCCATTTTTCCATGTGCACGGTGTTTTTTTTTAGGTGTGTAAAATCATAAATTCACTATGCTCGTAAAATAAATACCATATTTTTCGGTCTATAAGCTGCGTTTTTTTCATAACTTGGCTGGTGCTGCGTCTTATAGTAAGGTGCGCCTTGTAAGTCAGTATGAATAAATTTTGACATTTATGAGGCAAGAGACAACATTACCGTCTAAAGCAGCGAGAGTCTGCCATATGCTGCTTCTGTATTTAGGTAATTCAATGGATTCAGTAATGTGGAATGACAAGTATGCGAACTTTACGCTAGTTGGCTTGTTTGGTTAATTTAGACTATTCAACCTTCCAGGTAAGTTCTGTATGCTATGGTTTATCGTTTTAATAACTGATAATATTACTTTAACGTACAGACATCTATTTAGCTTGCTGTTCTGTCTGCTTTTGTTTAGTTGAATAACTGGATTTTGTGAAATAATTTTCTAAATAAATGCGACGTATAGTCCACTGTGACTTATATATGTTATTTCGTCTTAATGACGCATTTTTGAATTATGCGCTTATACTCTGGTCCGGCTTATAGTCCGGAAAGTACGGTACACAAAGCAAACTGTTTCCGATTTAATCTTAAAGTCACCATGAAACTGAAATTTTTATATTTTTTTATAAAAAAAAATGACTTCTCTGCACTTTATTATAATTATTATTTTTAATTCATGTGCCCTCATAATCTTTAATCGAAAATGTTAACCTGCTCCTTCCTCGAAACAACCTTTCTCATTTATTATCGATTAAGTTTATATATCATTTTGTGTTCGTTTCCATCTTCTATTTTGTTTTATCCGTTTTTTATATTTTGTGCAGCACTTTGGGCAGCCTTGGTTGTATAAAATGTGCTTTATAAATAAACTCAACTAAACTTCTTCAAATCCTGTCATGATGAGCGAGGGCGGGCTATTGGAAATTGTTTCGCCTGGAAAAAGATCCCATCGATTAGCAATTAAAACTTTCCAAAAACCAAACAGTTCTAAATAAGGGTGTCACTATTTTGATTTTAAATCGAAATCGATCGAAATTAAGCCACAACATGGAACTTCGAATTAAAAAATGGCATTGTCGATGCTGCCACACCCCCATGTCACGTCCGGTCGGCTTGCCAAGCTTTTGTAGTGTAAACGCACATGTGGTTGAATGTGTTCGAACAGCCACATGAGATCGCCTTTTCGCCGCCCATTTATCTAATCTGAGGTACTGAACACAATGTTTTACGTCTTTTCTGACTTCTGGCGCGAACAAATGGTGTAGAGTACTATTTTTAGCTTTTCATTGATAAAACTAAAGCGGCTCATCTCCGCAGTTTCATTTTACAAGCGTGTAAAAGTTGCGCGATTTTATTTCATCAATTGCGCTGAAAATTCAGAGACAGCTTTAACATATGCACGTACAAAACACTGTGCAGCATGTTTACTTACAACACAAGCAGCAGACTCTGACATAATATCAGTTTGCCTCCATATAAACTTGTCATTACTCCCGCTTGCGTTTAAATAACAAGGTGCAAAGTACTGACAGGAAAATTCATCAATTTTCTTTTTTCAGAAGCCGTTTCAGTCGGATACACGTCATGAAACAGAAAGAAGGCATTCGCTACTTTCGTTTCATGGTAACTTTAAATATCGTAGTAGCAGGTGGATGAATTTCGGTCACATGGTCATTTTTGGGCTGTGTTCAACACTTGATCTGACTTCTACTTTACTATTGATTTTCCTCTTAAGCTTCATTTATAAATGACAGTTCTGTCTTTCTCCTCCTCCAGGTATGAGCCATGAGCCCAAGTCCCCATCATTAGAAATGATTTCCGCAGCACCATGCACAATGGCGACTGTAAGCCCCCTGACCCCTTCACCCAGCGGAGCAATGGGAGCCAACGGAAGCCCCGTGTCTCAGTCCGCACACTCCGGATTCGCTGCCGCTCTCCGTAAGCTGGCTAAACAAGCCGAAGATCCAAGAGGTGAGCATGCCCCTTACTCTCTTTACTTTATCATGTCATCTTTGTTGAGAGAATCCTTACATACTGAGATATTATGCATTGTTGCATTATAATAATAAACTGTAGCTGAAGCAGGATGTAAAGCGTGTTGGCCATATGCATGGTCATAATATGGACATCCATGCTTTGCCCAGCGTGTGTGTATGAGTGTGGGTGGTGGTTTCTGTCAACAAATTGTGAATAGATTTGAATAATATTTGCATATGGGTTTGCCGCATTTCAGATGGCTGGCACAACATTTAGCTGCCCATCTGTCTGTGTAATTGTTATAGCCAACGCCAAGAACACACACACACATACACAAATGGCTTGTTCTGATAATGCACATTATATGCAACCGTAAGTCCTTGTTGTGTGGTTTATATGGTTATAAAGTGCAAAATTTGTAGTTTGTAGATCAGGCGCGTTGGACTTAAGCAAAGTCGGTCTAAATTTGGCGCACGTTGAGAACACAAAAATCCTTTGTATCTTACGTTAAAGGAATAGTTCACCTAAAAATAACAATTCTGACATTATTTACGCTCGGCTGTCTAAACCCGTATGACTTTCTTCTGTTGAGCACAAAAGGAGGATTTTGAGGAATTGTACTTGTCACTCTTTTCTATGCAGTTACAACAAACAGGTAGCTTTGTAAGAGGAACTGACTAAGATTTCTGTCCTTTTCTTTCATAACGTGCTGCTGAGAAAAGTATACACTGATATTTGTGAGCAATCATTTTTGGGGATCTGATCTTTTCAGTTTACCCAACCGATCCAGTTCAAACTTCCTAACATTCGTAATACAAGCAGTTCATTAAAAGTCATTTTGTGTTGCATGAAAGTCAGACATTCACACAGGTTTGGATTGAGAAGAGGTTGATAAATGATGACAAATTTTATTTGTGTACTGTTTCTTTAAATCAAAGCTTTGGACAACATGATAGACACGTCCTTGAAATCCTTGAAAGTTTGTAAATCTGGGGGGAAAATGTCAAGGCCCTGGGAAGTTTTTGAAAATATGCATACATAGATACAGGTCATTGGAAGTGCTTGAATCTATTTTATGCAAAAAATCCATATTATTTCCTGTGTAGTGTAGGATAATATCATAAAGTTTCTAGCCTTTTAAGCACACATGCTAAACTGTTCGCTTTATGCTTATATCTTCTGTATGCGAATGTTGATTCATACCAAAATGCTTTTTTGCATAGTTGTGTTTGACACATGAAAACGTCTCGGGTTACGTATGTAACTGTTGTTCCCTGAGAAGGGAACGAGACGCTGCGTCTCCCTTGCCATACTTCCTGCGTCCCTGTAACGCCGTCTTTGGCAATATTTCAGATAGCGATATACTTCCTGACTCCCACGTCACCCTGTCTTTGTCGTTAAGCCTCACCATTGGTTGAATTTGATATACAGTACACATTCAGACGCACGTACCCCTGGAGGCGTCCCCAAAGTGTCACCGCAGTGATGCAGCGCGAGTTCCATCGAAGGGAACTGTAACAATGTATCTTTAAACGTAACACAATGTAACCTTGCTCTCACTTAAAATGTGTCCCCACATTTAGTCCTTGAATTTGAGGGTATTGGACCTGGAAAGTCCTTGAAAGGTCCTTGAATTTGAAGTTAACTAACGTGTGGGAACCCTGTACTGTGTGCTTACCATCATTTATCAAAATATCTTATACATCATTTATCACAATACTTTCATAATATTTGTTTTCCTACTTTGAAAGTCAATGGTTACAGCAGCTGTGTGCTTACCATCATTTTTCAAAATATCTTCTTTTGTGTTATAAAAAAAAAAAAAAGAAATTCATACAGATTAAGAACAACATGAGGAGGAGAAAATAATGACAGAATTGTATTTTTTTGGGGTGAACTATCCCTTTAATTCAACTTAAAAATATTATTTGACACAATTTTTTATAACTTAACTTTTTTGAGTTAAGTAGGCAACCAGGTAACTTACTATTTAAAGTACCACCAAATGTACAGGGAGAAATGGTGAGTTCAAGTTATATCGGATATATTGTATTTACGTCATGAACGCACATAAAAGCCATCACACAGTTGTGTAAATACCAATGGGAAATTACAGTCGCTTCATAAATTAATTAAAAACATAAAAAGCAAAACACATTCTTCATTTTCTGTAAGGAGAGTTAACAAACGTTTATTAAAGGAAAACACCACAGTTTTTCAATATTTTACTATGTTCTTACCTCTACTTAGAAAATTAATATATACCTATCTTTGTTCAATGCATGCACTTTTTCTTTTTTACAGCGTGTCGTGAATGTGTTAGCATTTAGCCTAGCCCCATTCATTCCTTAGGATCCAAACAGGGATGAATTTAGAAGCCACCAAACACTTCCATGTTTTCTCTATTTAAAGACTGTTACATGAGTAGATACATGAGTAAGTATGGTGGCACAAAATAAAAAGTGGCGATTTTTTAAGCGGATAAAAAATGAGAACTATATTGTATGGCGTAAGAGCACTTCGTGATCAGTTTGCAGAACTTCGACCTCGGCGCGCAGTAACATCATCACTCTTGACTACTTCCCATCTTGCTCAAACTTCCGTCAATATTACTGCACCTCAGGTCAAAGTCCTGCAAACTAGTTCTATCAAAATATAGTTCTCATTTTTTTTTCGCTTAGAAAATCGCCACATTTTATTTTGTGCCACCATACTTACTCATCTGACAGTCTTTAAATAGGAAAAGCATGAAAGTGTTTGGTGTCTTCTAAATTTATCCCTGTTTGGATCCTAAGGAATGAATGGGGCTAAGCTAAATGCTAACACATTCACGACGCGCGGTACAAAGATTAAGTGCACGCCTTGACAAGAGATAGATATGTATTCATTCGTCTAAGTTGAGGTAAGAACATAGTAAAATATTGAAAAACGGTGGTGTTTTCCTTTAAAAAAAGGTACACTTCGCAGACAAAAGTGACTTGACATCGTAAACGCGACTTATCAGCTCGTAAATACAAACAACCCAGGAAGATGCACCATAAGTGCGAATAAAGGAAGCTCTGAGCGATTATCGACACTTATTTGGCCATGTGTGTATTAACAGCTATTGTTTTAGCCACTCTTGAGTGATTACTTTATATTCTTCTCTCTAAACCATAAAGACAGAGAAAAGCGCAGGCCGAGAGCAAGAGCTGATATTGATTGGTTAAGTGCTTGTATGCCGGTAAATTCTATAAGGCTTCAATAAATCTTTTCAGTGACGTCTCACGCTGTGCATACCGCCCTATCTTTGCATGACACTTTGTGTTCATAGACTCTTTGATGACGGTAATTCAATAACTGTCATGGTTGTTCCGTCTCAAATCGCTAAACCTGTTTTTTGTTTTAGCTTTGGCCTCGGAGTTTGTGTACTTTTCTGAATGTGCATTAATGTGTGTATAGATGTCTTTGTGAATGTGTGAATCACTAATGTTTGTAAAAGTACATAACTGATACACACACCTTGTACCGCAAGAGCCGTGTCAACAAAGCTTTATTAGCATGACTGTAAACATTTCAAATACTGCTTTGGCTGTAAAGGTACAGGTTAAGCAAATACATAAAAAGAAAAAATATATTTGTACGCTTTCTGAAGAAAAATGAGCAGCACCTGCCTGTGTTAAAGTCGATGTCAATATGCTAGGATGTTCTGGGTGGTTGCTAGGGTCTCTCTGGTGGTTGCTAAGGTTGTTTTGACATGTGTTCCTTCCTATGCAGTTATTAGTACCAGATGGTTTTTCAGATATGTTGCTAAGCAGTTGCTAGGGTGCTTTTACTGGTTTCTTACTGGTCCAAGTTTTAGACATCCAACCTCAGCTGAAAATTTGTGAGTCTCCCTCATATTTATAGTGG
The DNA here is from genome assembly GCA_025389145.1 of Misgurnus mizolepis. Lineage (NCBI taxonomy): Eukaryota > Metazoa > Chordata > Actinopteri > Cypriniformes > Cobitidae > Misgurnus > Misgurnus mizolepis. The sequence continues at coordinate 36,793,278 of JAIFKI010000012.1, read as the reverse complement.
CTCCCTGATGCCACCAAATGATGTAAAATATCCTGGAAATTAATTACTTGAAAACGTGCAAGCTCAGTCTGAAGAGACTGATAGACGAACGACAATGCAAAGCAAGAAATAGCTTATACTGATTGGTCTATCTTTCTGATCTGTTTTCTCTGTGGGCGGGCTTACAATCAACCTCTTTATCTCTTTCTTTAGTTCAGTATACCATTGTAGTATGTACTCTGTAGTGTCCAAAAAACAGGAAAATACAACAATAATTATAAATTTTTTAGGTGCAGTTGTTTCAATAGCATAGTTGACTAGCTGTTAAAACAGATACCCTGTTAAATTCGTAACATAACGTAACATTATAAAATTGTATAAATTATATTTATGTATAATGCTGCGTTCACACCAGCCGCGGTAGAGGTGTCAAGCGCGAGTGATTTCAATGTTAAGTCAATGTGAAGACGTGGCGCGAATGAGGCGTTTAGCGTGGCGCGGTAGACGCGATTCCACCTCATTCACGCATCTAGTTTGCACGAATTGAGTGTTGCAGCGACAAACACGCGAGTTGAAAATTTTTATCTTTGGCGGAAAAATGCGCTGCATTAACCAATCAGGAGCTTGCTCTAGTAGTGACGTGATTACAGGAAGCGAGCGGAGTCGCAGAAGCCCCTCCCATGACGCAAATTTCCACGTGAATGTCTCGATGACTAGAATTTCATGCACGGCTTTTCACGCGCGAATGAAGCGAGTAAACTCAAAATGTTCAAGCGGCAAAGTAGACGCGGCGGTAGACACAAATTTGACGCCTCAAACACGGCTGGTGGAACCCACAGTACAAGTTTTCGTGAGGTTGGATGTCTGAAGTTCATACAGTTACAGACCACACTAAGTTCAAATATGGCACACATATGACAAGACACATGAGAACCAATGAGATTCAAAGTTATCAACATGCCGCCATTTTTTTTATTTATTGCACTGATCTGTATGTTTACAAGGATATGTGGCATATCTATGAATAAATAAACTCAAAATATTAATAATTTTCTCTTGCAAACATATCGTTTCACTTCAGAAGACATTATATTAATCCACTGGAGTCTTTGGATTACTTTAAAGGGACAGTGCACCCAAAAATGAAAATTCTCTCATACTTTACTCACTCTCATGTTGTTACAAACCTGTATGCGTTTTTTTGTACTGATGAACACAAAGGAAGATATTTCGAGGAATGTTTGTAACCAACCCGATCGGAGGCCTCATTGACTTCTATTATTGGAAAAAGAATACAATGGAAGTGAATGGTGCTCATGAATGGTTTGGGTAGAAACAGTCCTTAAAATATCTTCCTTTGTGTTTATCAGAACAAAGAAATTTATACAGGTGTGTAACAACATGAGAGTGAGTAAATGATGGCAGAATTTAATTTTTTGGGTGAACTATCCCTTTAATGATGGATTTTGTGCTTTTTGGAGTTTCGTATATCCCAAATAAAAGTAGATAACGACATTTTAATATAAAATTGTTTGAAAAATATATTATATATTAGTTAGTTATTTGGGTGAACTATTCTTTTAACAATCGGCATGATTTGAGATTTCATTCATGATACAGAAGGTAAAGAAGTGAGTTATCCAAACAAACTACACTGTCAAGAAAAATGGTCCCTAGCTGTCACTTACAAAAAGTACACCTTTGTACCTTTGTATACTAGGGCTGTCACGGTTATGAAATTTGGCTGACGGTTAATTGTCTAATAAATTGTGATGATTATGACGATTAATTGTCTGTTTTATTGCTTTGACATTTAATTCTCATACATTTTTTTGTTTGTTTATTAAATAATTTTCACACATTGTTGTGATTATTTAAATTAAATGTTGTAAAAGGCAGTAAATATTTATAAACATAACACATATTTAAAACTAATCTGATAATGTCTCATTTATACAGGCGCTGCAGCTCCCCCTTGTGTTTTTTAGAGAGATGTGCAATCATTGCGGTGATCTGAAATCATCGCGGTTCGGTCAAACAATCGCGATGAGACGATTAATCATTGTGACAGCCGTAATGTATACATATCTGTACCTAAATACTACATATTAGGACATTTTCAAAGGGTACTGCCTAGGGACCATTTTTTGACTATTTTATATGTCAGTGTATAAGCATAATATTGACGTTTGCTTTAGTAAACATTTCTAATTAAATGAAGTATTATATATAGATATATAGCAAATATATAAAGCATTTAAACGAGTACAATAGTAGAAAAGCCATAGCATTGAGACTTCTTATCACCTCTCCGGCAGGCACAATTGCGCTGTGACCTACTTTATTCTTTGTGTTGGATGTCTTATAGATACTGCTTTTAGCAGTAGTGACATTATTCTGCATGTGTGGTTTTTTGCCTTGTGTGTGTTTCTGTCTAAATAAGGAAACAGTCATTTCTCACAAGCCCTGACTGCTATCGAAACCACAACAGATGCATTTGGTCATAAAGGCCCTACGTTAATGCATAATTCATAATGTTCTCTCATGTAATCGTGTAAGAAATTTACTCTCCTTGTACGTCGCATCGAGACACATAAAAGCTTTTGTCTTGTGGCTTCGGAGTGGCAACTCGAGTACGCTCGGAGGTGAGATGCTCTACGCAGGCACGCACACACACAATCGAGTTGTGTTTGATCACAGTGGAGCACTGAGTTACCGCAGCAGGGGTTCGAGAGGAATACTGGAGCGTTGTGTTCATGTGGCTTTTCCGCGGGGAGATGGCACTGTTTGTTTTTTCTTCTTTTTAAACTGGCATCTGATCTGACAGCCCAAAGGGGGCTTTGATAGCGGGTGAGTTTGGCAGTCTGGCATAGGGTGATGTATGTTCAGTCATCTGACAAGTCGTTCGTTTTGTCTGGCGTGCGCGCATATACAAATACATCTTCCAGGGGTTTTTTTTACTAGTCTGTGGTGTTGTTTTTCTTTTGTTATTGTTTGTTTTTCTTGAATCACACCATGTCTTGATTTTTTGAAAGCGTGACTCTGTTAGAGTTGCAGCTTAAGGGCTCATTATAGTTGTGCGTAAGTCCTACGGCATAGCCTCGACACCGTAGGTTTTCTAATATAGTTCTGCGTCGTTGTCCACGTCGACATGCAATTACACATGCAGACCTCTAGTAGGCAGTACCTACGAGTGTAACCACAATAGAAATGAAACAGCCAAAGAAGCAGCAGCTTGGCTAGTGAATGATTTGAGAAGGCCACTAGTGATTTTGAGTGACTAGTTTTTTGCATTTTGCGTTAAATCACTCCTCAACTTGGCCATTTTCGTTCTCACAATAGCAAGGCGATATGCCTATGAAGAAATGCGAAGCAGCGTTGTGGTCCGCGTAGAACGGATGTTAAAATTTTGGCCAGGTGCGCGTCAGGCTATGCACAGCCTACGGATAACTTACGGTGTAGACCCTACGCATGACTATAACTTGCACTTTAGACATTGAAGATTAAATGACAGATGCGGGTTCGAATTTCCTTATTCTTTGCAGTCAAGAAAAAGTAACATAAAAGTTTTTGTATTCATTGATGTTATAATCAATTCATTTTATTTAGTTGGTACACCTTTAACTCTTTCCCCGCCATTGACGAGATTTCTCGTCAATTAAGAGAAAACGCTTCCCCGCCAATGACGAGATATTCCGTCTTTCCGCAATACCGCTATTATCCACCAGGTGGCGCCCTTCCGCAACTTTTTAAAACCGGAAGTATTTCCCTATGCCAAGCTGCTGCATGTCCGTGTCTGTTTTAAAGATCGCTCTGAATCGGATCTCTATGAAAAGTCCGTCATAAAAATGGAATTATTTCTGCTTTTTGCTCAAAATATGGTGTTTTTGCAAAAACCTACCCATATTCAAAAGCTGATTGCAAAAGAACCACTAAAGGTAGGATGAAACGGTTTTTTTTGTTTGAAAGCAGAGGGTCTGTTCTTTCATTTGGTATATTGTATGTTTATATATTTAAAGAAGAACATTTTCTGGAAGGCATTAAACTTTGGTGAAAATCATGAAAAACGCTGGCGCTGGCTGGCAACTTTTTTTAAAAACGCTGGCGGTGAAAGAGTTAAATGCCGCCATTGTTTTCTGCGCAACTGCTGTATGCAAAATTAATTAAAATATGCTATATATATATATATATATATATATATATATATATATATATATATATATATATATATATATATATATAAAACAATGGCGGCATTTAAAGGTGTACCAACTAAATAAAATGAATTGATTAATATATATATATATACACACACATTTTTTTCCATGCTTAAGTGCTATAATTGAGTCCTCAGTGCTTCTATCAACCTAGAAAATTTGATAAAGATTAACCCAGTAACTTAGTTTTGGTAAAGCATTCTCTGCAAGCATGTAAAAAAAATAGGTCATTGAAATTTGGCTCCCCTTGTGATGTCAGTAGGGGATAATACCGACCCTCAATCTTCACTATCCAATCACTGCACTGCCATTTAGTGCAGAGATCAGCTCATTTGCATTTTAATGAACACACCCAAAGTGGCAATTTAAGCATGCTATAATAAATTATCTTTATGGTATTTTGAGCTAAAACTTTACATATGTACTCTGGGGACACCAAAGATTTATTTGACAATTTTAAAAAGTCTTGTGAAATGTCTCCTTTAAGCAAAAATCATCACAAAGTCGTACTTTTTCTTTCAGGTTCAATTAGTGGCGAGTCATCGCATGTCTCTTCCCCGGTGACCAATCACATTTCTCCGATCAGTACGCCGAAGCGGGTTGCAATGGGTACAAGCCTGGGCCCTCCCACCGGTACCCCGCCTGTGGTCACCATCGCCCCGACTAAAACCGTCAACGGTTTCTGGAGATCCGAAGGCCGTCAGGTAAGAGAGACTTACTTTAAAAGATTAACAAAAAATTGATTGGTTTTCAATCACATCTCTGCAACGTCACTTTGTGTGTGTTTGTTATGGTTCGGCTTCAAAAAACATACAGCTAGTTTGGTTCTTCTGAACCCATGACCTTGGCGTCGCCAGCACAATGCTTTAACAGTTGAGGTACAGGACAGAGAAAGCTTCATTCACTCTGCTGAGTAGATGTTTGTGTGGTCGGGAACGGGGGGTTGAGGTCCTGATGGGGTCAGAGGGTTTACTTTAGACTAGATTAGTGCAAGTGGGCCAGTCTGTGGGTGTCCTCCGGGTCCGTTGTTTTGGTAACTCCCAGGCGTGACGACAAGATTATGCCAAAGTGTATGTGTGCGTTTATGCGGATGGATGGTTTGTTCGGCTCTTGGTCTCTGTGTAGCTTTGTGAGTTTATTTAACACAGCAGTCATGGGACATCAAGCTAGACAATAGACACCGATCAAACTACACTCTCTGTTTACACAAAGAATCTTCTGTAGCTCTGCCGAGAGAGAGAGAGAGAGAGAGAGAGAGAGAGAGAGAGAGAGAGAGAGAGAGAGAGAGAGAGAGAGAGAGAGAGAGAGGAACCAATGTGCAAACTATGAAGTTAGCTTCAAACCACGGTGTCTTATTTTCCCTGCAATTGCATCCACAGTCTCTATCTGCCCACCTTATTGGCAATGTTTATAGCTTACATTGCAAATACACATGAATCCGCTAACACATTTTCTCACTTTGCCTATCAATAGATAACACCTTTGTTTGTTAATCATTATGCCTATAGCATACGGGACGTTCAGATTTTCGCAAAGGTCATGTGGTCCGATTCCTCTCACTTTGCGCTTTAAGGATAAATACACATGCATTGAAGAATCAGCCCTCGATTAGCAACAATTCACTTTTGTGAGCACACATCTGAGTAAAGATTTGCATACACAATTTGAAACTTGCTTTGAATAGCATTTTTTATTTGCAAAACACTATTTGCATCCTGAATATAAATGGGATGTTTTCATTGCATTTCATGTGTTATATTTTGTAATTTGTATTTCGTTTTGCAAACTATAATTTGAATTATATATATTAACATTTTTATATTAATATAATTTAATTATTTTTTATATAAAAAATATGCAAGACGCTTATTCAGTGTTTTTTTTTTTTACATAATTTCCAATAGTAATATTGGAGTAGTCTAAACATTTAACTGGTGCATTTGCAAAAATTTCCCATGATGCCCTAACGGATCTGTCTCTGTTAGGCCGAAACAGGATTGAGAGGTTCAGGTCAAGAGCGTTTGCCCCCAGAGCGGCCTCTACCAGCCCAGGAGAAGACCTCCCTGTCTATCCCTCCGTACCTGGGGACCACCCATCCTTTCAGCATGACCTCAAATCCTCTCATGCAAGACCCTCGTCTACAAACACAGTCAGTATTGCATTTGCAACCTCACTCAGACATGCACTTGTCTATATACTTGAAACATTGTAAACTTATCAGCTTAGGTGAGTATTTTGTTTTTATAATAAGAATAATTTTATTTTCTGTCTTTCAGCCTTCCGCGGCAGGTTCCTCATATGTTGCTAGCAGGAGCTCGGGACGAGTATCTTCGTGATGGGTTTCGTCCGTACGCCTCGGCAGAGGAGATGCGTATGCCTGTGCTTCCTCTGGGGCTTGGACCGGGGGCTGCGGCCAATGCTCTTGCGTACTTTCACTCAGGATATTTACCGCACCCTTCACTTGCTTCGTACAGGTGTGCTTTATGATTTTTTATGTATATGTTACTTTACGCTGTAGTTTCTGGAAGTCAGTCGCTAGTCCCGCCTTCTCAATGACATCATACACTTTGTTAAAGACGGCAATCATGACGATATTTGTTTATGCTGAAGTTTCCGGAAGTCAGTCGCTAGTCCCACCTTTTCAATGACATCACACGCTTTATTAAAGATGGCAATTATGATGATATTTGTTTCGGAAGTATGGCCCTAGTCCCACCTTTTCAGTGACATCACACACTTCGTTAAATACGACAATCATGACGATATTTGTTTATGCTGTAGTTTCCGGAAGTTAGTCGCTAGTCCCACCTTTTCAATGACATCATACACTTCGTTAAAGACGGCAATGATGACGATATTTGTTTATGCTGTAGTTTCCGGAAGTCAGTCGCTAGTCCCACCTTCTCAATGACATCACGCACTTCATTAAAGACGGCAATCATGATGATATTTGTTTCGGAAGTATGGCCCTAGTCCCACCTTTTCAGTGACATCACACACTTTGTTAAATACGACAATCATGACGATATTTGTTTATGCTGTAGTTTCTGAAAGTCAGTCGCTAGTCCCGCCTTCTCAATGACATCACACACTTAGTTAAAGGCGACATCATGACGATATTTGTTTATGCTGTAGTTTCCGGAAGTCAGTGCCTAGTCCCACCTTCTCAGTGACATCACACACTTTGTTAAAGACTGCAATCGTGACGATATTTGTTTATGCTGTAGTTTCTGGAAGTCAGGCGCTAGTCCCGCCTTCTTAATGACATCACACACTTCATTAAAGACTGCAGTCATTATACTTTTGTTTATGCTGTAGTTTCTGAAAGTCAGTCGCTAGTCCTGCCTTCTCAATGACATCACACACTTCGTTAAAGACGCAATCAGGGCGATTTTTGTTTATGCTGTTGTTTCTGGAAGTCTGCTGCTAGTCACGCCTTCTCATTGACATCACACTCTTTATTAAAAACGCCAATCATGATGATATTTGTTTCGGAAGTATGGCCCTAGTCCCACCTTTTCAATGACTTCACACACTTCGTTAAATACGACAATCATGACGATATTTGTTTATGCTGTAGTTTCTGGAAGTCAGTTGCTAGTCCCGCCTTCTCAATCACATCACACACTTCGTTAAAGACGACAATCATGACGATATTTGTTTATGCTGTAGTTTCTGGAAGTCAGTCGCTAGTCCCGCCTTCTCAATGACATCACACACTTAGTTAAAGATGACAATCATGACGATATTTGTTTATGCTGTAGTTTCTGGAAGTCAGTCACTAGTCCCGCCTTCTCAATGACATCATACACTTCGTTAAAGACGGCAATCATGACGATATTTGTTTATGCTGTAGTTTCCGGAAGTTAATCGCTAGTCCCACCTTTTCAATGACATCATACACTTCGTTAAAGACGGCAACGATGACGATATTGGTTTATGCTGTAGTTTCTGGAAGTCTGTCGCTAGTCCCACCTTCTCAATGACATCACACACTTCATTAAAGACGGCAATCATGATGATATTTGTTTCGGAAGTATGGCCCTAGTCCCACCTTTTCAGTGACATCACACACTTCGTTAAATACGACAATCATGACGATATTTGTTTATGCTGTATTTTCTGAAAGTCAGTCGCTAGTCCTGCCTTCTTAATAACATCACACACTTAGTTAAAGACGACAATCATGATGATATTTGTTTATGCTGTAGTTTCCGGAAGTCAGTGCCTAGTCACACCTTCTTAATGACATCACACGCTTTATTAAAGACGGCAATCATGATGATATTTGTTTCGGAAGTATGGCCCTAGTCTCACCTTTTCAGTGACATCACACACTTCGTTAAATACGACAATCATGACGATATTTGTTTATGCTGTAGTTTCCGGAAGTTAGTCGCTAGTCCCACCTTTTCAAAGACATCATACACTTCGTTAAAGACGGCAACGATGACGATATTTGTTTATGCTGTAGTTTCCGGAAGTCAGTCGCTAGTCCCGCCTTCCCAATGACATCACACACTTCGTTAAAGACGCAATCAGGGCGATTTTTGTTTATGCTGTTGTTTCTGGAAGTCTGCTGCTAGTCACGCCTTCTCAATGACATCACACACTTTATTAAAGATGGCAATCATGATGATATTTGTTTCGGAAGTATGGCCCTAGTCCCACCTTTTCAGTGACATCACACACTTCGTTAAAGACTGCAGTCATGATACTATTTGTTTATGCTGTAGTTTCTGGAAGTCAGTCGCTAGTCCCACCTTTTCAATGACATCATACACTTTGTTAAAGACGGCAATGATGACGATATTTGTTTATGCTGTAGTTTCCAAAATTTAGTCGCTAGTCCCACCTTTTCAATGACATCATACACTTTGTTAAAGACGGCAATCGTGATGATATTTGTTTATGCTGTAGTTTCTGGAAGTTAGTCGCTAGTCCCACCTTTTCAATGACATCATACACTTCGTTAAAGACGGCAATCATGACGATATTTGTTTATGCTGTTGTTTCCGGAAGTTAGTCGCTAGTCCCACCTTTTCAATGACATCATACACTTCGTTAAAGACGGCAATCGTGATGATATTTGTTTATGCTGTAGTTTCTGGAAGTTAGTCGCTAGTCCCGCCTTCTCAATGACATCACACACTTCGTTAAAGACGCAATCAGGGTGATTTTTGTTTATGCTGTAGTTTCCGGAATTCAGTCGCTAGTCCCGCCTTCTTAATGACATCACACACTTCGTAAAAGATGGAAAACAATGATTGGTCAGAAAGGAACATGTAGTCTAAAGTGTCTTTTTTGTCTACAACACTTAGGAGTGAAATCTGACAGTAACTATCGTAAAATGTGTAGTCTAAATGACCTCCGTAATGAATGGCTAACCTCTTTACCGAATCTGTAATTTGTTCCCTCATTTGGCATAAATAACACTCAGCATGTCTCTTTGTGGAAGTCAGTGGAGGTGATATAGCAGTAACGGAAATAGCTTGTAATGTTAATTTCAGAAGGCCACAGGTTAATAAACGAGTGAGTTATTTATGGAGGCACTAATGAACTGCTGTTCTCTCTTTGCTTCCTGTGGTGTGTCAGGATGGAAGACTACTACAATCTATCTGCCCTCCGCTCGTATTACCATCAGCTTCCAGAAGGGGGAGCCCTGCCAGCCTTGCACCCCTCTGCTGTTCACCTGCCAGTGCCAGGCGTCTTTTACCCTGGTGACATCGCACATCAGTCGCTCTCAGCCCTACACTCGGAGAGGTGAATATGTAGCCACACACGCTTTTTTTAAATGAATAATGAATAATTATAGTGTTTCAAAGCCACTAGGTTATTTATGCAAAAAAAAAAGAAATATTGATGTGATATCTGTGGCTTTTAACATTTCACATCTTTTGTGAAATTTATACACTTTGTAACAACTTAAGGGTGAGTAAAGATGACTGACTTGTAATTTTTGGGTAAACTATCCTTTTAAGGCATTTTTGCCCTATTCCTAAAATAGGAACGTAAAAAATAAGCTTTGGCTACCTAGGATTCTTTACTAATGAACAGATTATTATTATACTGTTATTATATATTAAAGGGATCTCATGCTCATGGGAATCTTAGAAATATCAGAGAGTTATAAAAATAGCGATTAACATATGGCAGTTAGCGCTGGAGCTTCACGCTTGCTCCATTCATCTATGTTGTGCTCTCATGTGGGTTATTATGAAGCTTACGTACTCTAGTTTAAAAGGAGTTAAGTGTGTGTATGCGTCCCTGAACAATGTCTGTTCACATTTTGTATAAAGAAATGTATACTTGGTCTACGCATAATTGGATAGCTAAAACACAAGAGGTTAAAAACCATTTATGCCACCCATAAAGCACCAAGGTCATGGGTTGGAATTCCTAGGGAGCACATGGATTGCTAAAAATACCCAGTACTATAATTCGCTTTTAAATGAAAACATATACGCGTGCCACCTTGACTCGCTGTGCTCTTCATGCTCCGTACCAAACATCATCAACACTCCCTTGTGTTCTCGCTGAGTGTATTCACTTTTGTTCCTGTCGAGAGTGTTGCATCTCACACCATTTGTGCATGCGTGTGTGTTTCGACCCTCCACAGGCTGCAGATGGAAGAAGATCTTCGCCAGCAGGAGAGAGAAAGGGAACGAGATAAAGAGAGAACGCGTGAAATCGAACGGGAGCGGCAGTGGGAGCGCGAGGTGCAGAGGGACAAAGAGAGAGAGAGAGAGACGGGACGAGAGATCGAGATTAAAAAAGAGAGGGCGAGAGAGATCCAGGCGGTCAAGGCGATGGAGAGTCGCCACCTGAGCCAAGAGCCCCACGCGAACCAACGCTCAATCTCTCATGGGAACTCTCACTCGCTGTCTCATCCGTATTCGCACCGGCAGCCGGTGAAGGACAGAGCCAAGCTGGAGGACAGACTCGCTGGTAATAAAACGGGTATGTTTGCACGCTGCGATCTGGAGAACACAATATTCATGATGCACTTATTCACCCACATAGGAAAATTCTGACTTGAATCGCCCAAAAATTTTTGCAAAGACATCTTAGGACCGTAAAAGTTATCATATGATATCTTGGTCAACTTTGTGCATGGAAAAAGTTTAAATAAAAGTCCAATTTCATCTGCAGCGTGCGCTATTTGAAGTAACCTCTATTTCTATTGCTAAAGGTTATTGGTAATCACTGAGCAATTAAAAAAATACAGTAGTCTGATGAATCATGCTGCTGTTAAACAAATTTGTTTGTTTTGTAATTGTACAAGCAGAAAAAGTCACATGGTTTGTTTCGCATACTAGTACAGCAACCCAGGAATGAGGATGTTCAGGTGAAACCTGTGATCCGGTATAATAACGCCCATGTACCTCATAAAACTCTTTTTTTATTTTAGGATCAATTATATTCACTTCCTTCTCGTCATTTAATTTATATCTTTGAACCTTTATCGAAAGTTCACAAAGTGCTCAATAGAAATCCACACCCTTTATCTGTTAAACTATTCTTCTTCTTCTCTTCTTGTGAAAATATTCAACCACACAGCTTATACATCAACTACTATAACATAACACAAAATAAAGTTTTAAATTTTTTTGTTTATTAAATAACACAAATGTAAATTTGGGAATTATGCTTTGACAACGAAAACTAAAATAAATATAAATTCTATTTTATTATAACACGGCTCATTGGAATGCTTGATTCTGATTGGCCAGGTTTGTTATTCCCAGATAACAACCGCTTAAAACTAATAAAACACGGTAATCCGGATGCTGCAAATCATTTTGACAGATACAGTTTAATATTACACAAAAAAAAATATGTCTTTTAATAACGTAAATTACATTAGATTTGATTAAACCAAATAGTGTAGTCTTATCTTAAAACTGAAAGTAAACTGGTTTTCCTCGTGGAAGGTCTGCATTCTTTAAAATGAGCAAATAAAATATTTTCAAATTAATATTTAACGTTTCTTACATTACTTGTGACGTAAATAGCTGTATAATAAGCGGGATAATGTACATGCAGGAAATAAGTCCCTTCAGTGCAAAAGTCTTAGGCCCCCACCACCAGACTTGTTTTTTTAAAAGTTTTAATGGCCATCCGTGTTTATTTTTCAATCTATTTTATTAAGATACAAACAGAAAATACAGGAAATATGTACAAAAAATTTTTTAATTACATTTTCAGGACTAAATGTCTTCTTTAGGCATTGCCGGTGTTTAGTGTGACCTCTTTTGGCACTAAACACATCTTGAGCTTTATTCAAGGAGACTGAAGTCCTGAAGTCATTTGATTAAAATAAGAAATTAGGATTTAATTTTATTTAGGTTTAAGAGATCCTGCAGTTGCCTGCTATTGCTCAAGCGGAAGGGGAATTTATCCTAAAAACTAGCAATATCAGTTTACTTTTTTTATACAGTTTTGAATACTATATACACATTTCCTGTATTTTCTGGATGTATTCTATTAAAAAGACTGATCAACAATTATATATGATCACTTTAACATTGCAAAAACAACAAATCTAATAGGCTTTATGCCCAGCTGCACTACTTGCTGAACTTCAGCCAGCTCCTTGTTTCCTGTCTTCCATTATTGGACAAACTGATTAATCCAGGTGTTTCTGATTATTGTTGTTGTGACTACTGAGGTCAGGCACACCTGGATTAATCAGTTTGTCCAATAATGGAAGACAGGAAACAAGGAGCTGGCTAAAGTTCAGGAAGTAGTGCAGCTGGGCATAAAGCTTATTGTGGCAAGACTTTTGCACAGTACTGTAGTTATTTTCTCAGTTTCATTGTTAGAATACAAGCAGAAAATACAGGAAACAGTATAAAGTAGTGTAAGTTGATATGTCAAGTATTTAGGGTAAACTCTTCTTCTACTTGAGCAATAGCAGGAAACTGCAGGATCTCTTTAACCTATATGAAATTAAATCCTAATTTCTAATTTTAATCGAATGACTTCAGGACTTTAGTCTTCTCAAGATGTGTTTCATGCCAAGAGAGGTCACACTAAATACTCAGGGTTCCCACGGGTCATGGAATTTCAGAATATCATGGACCTTTTCCAGACATTGAAAGTCAGGGATTTTTTTTACCAAATCATGGAATATCAGGGATTTTTGTTTGTTGCATAAAATTTTAGTTTCCATTTATCAAAATGCAATATGTTTGTTAACTTGTGATGTAAGGAATACCGTTTCCAGGTCCAAGCCTCCGCTAACCACAATTTAAACTGCTGTTTATTGCCACTGTTTATTAATTGCATGCATTTTAAGCTACATTTTTATTAACTCCGGTGTACACTACATTATCCAGGCTCGCAGCATCCCGGACATAAACATTCAGCTTTATAGTCAGTCACTTATAGATTTATAGTGGGAACTCTGAATACTGACTGATGCCTGAAGAAGACATTTAGTTTTAATAAAAAAAGAGAAAAAATAAATATAGATGGACATTAAAACTTTGCTAAAACAACAAAGCTGGTGGTGGTGGTGGCCTAAGACGTTGCACAGTACTGTATTTCTGGGATAACAACTCTGCCTATATACTGTACATTAACCCTTACTTATCTTTACCCTTTGCTTATAATTTGTTAAAATGTCTAGTTTGCATCTATTCTGGACTCTTAATTGGCTGCTTTTTCATCATTACATCATCTAAGTTATCTATTATTTTGTTATGTTGGCACAACGTAATAATTTCAGACTTTCACATCTATACCCAAAATTTCAATCAAGTGACCCTAAACCTTTGACGGGTTTCCAATAAACGTAAACCTCTTTTATCTGTTTCCAGACAAAGCCAAAGAAACGTCATTGCTCATGCATCAGCCTGGTCCATACCCATCCTCAGGAGGTCCACCTTCCATCTCCGCCTCAGGGGTCCAGTTTGGATCAGGTTCTGGAAAAGCCCATCAGTCCATGGTAACTCCCATGAGGCCTCAGCGACAAGAAGAAGAGGACAGGTGGCTGGCCAGACCGAGACCTCTTAAGGTGGAGAAGTTGGATCGACAGGTGCCGTCCGAGTTTCATCAGCAAGGGAAGGAGAAGCATCTGGATCTCGGTCGGCCCACAGAACCAACAGAACCACACAGAGAACTACAAAGGTGGGTGATAATGTTTTGTTTTTAATCAGTATGCCTTATTTTATTGGTTTGAACCACAAAACATGTGATGTCCATTTCTGTAGACGCAGGGTCTGAATGGGTTAAAAAATTGGGAAAACAGCATTGTTTTGGTGCCTTAGTTATTGCACAACCTGTTCCTGTAGATCAATCGGTAGCGCAATGCATTAGCAAAACAAAGGTCATGAGTTTGAGCCCTAACGCTGTGGATAAAAGCGTCTGTAAAGTGTTTTTTGCTGTTAATCAAGCTTAGTCCATTATAAGATGTCTTGTGGTGTCATGAGATGTTTGAGGTCATCGTGACATCATGACACCTCAAAGATTGATTTCTCAGGAAAGGAAGGCACTCCCAGAAGTCAATACCAAACACTGACTGTGTAAACGTAGCCAATGTGTATCAGCATACTGCCCTCTTCTGGTGCTTTAACAGAAATGTTTTCCCACATCAGGTACGGCACACACTATAATGACGTGGGTGTCCGAGACCTACCTCCACCACTGGGGGCACCACCACCTCTAATATCCCCGAAACCTCCACCTCGAGACCACCGCCCATCCCCTCCCACTGCCAGTACTCTTTGGAACCCCGTATCCCTCATCAGCTCCGATCGGCCCCTGTCCCACATCCATCCCTTCTCAGCCCATAACAAACCGAAACCCCCCGAAGATGAGCCCAGGCAGCAAAGCGGCCCCGAAAAGAACTCATCCATGCAGGTGAACAATCTCATTGATTCTGGTAAATACCTGGCAGAGCTGGAGAAGTCCACCAGAAGCTTTTTGAGCCATCAGAGGACCTTCTTCTCTCAATCTGGACCTGGAGACCACAGGCAAACCCAGGGGCCAGGTTCTCAAGGGCCGGCGGTGGAAAGGTCAGACCCTATGATGGTGTATGACCAGGCTCTTCAGCAGCACAGGAGGCTGGTCAGCAAGCTAGACATGGAGGAGAGAAAACGCAGAGAAGCTAGAGAAAAAGGTAGGTTTGATATTGAAAGTATAGAAGATATATGGGGGGGGGGGGTCGCAAGATCAAAATGATTAAAATATTGCGATAACTGAATATAACTTAATTATTTTAACGGATCAAAAAGTTATGCACAGAAGCAGATAGTGGGGATAAAGGGAAAGTGAAGGAATAGTTTTGGATGAATCCATCCATCTTTCATGTTGTGTTTAATTGACTACAATCTTCTTGTTTCAGGTTATTATTATGAATTGGATGACTCCTATGATGAGAGTGATGAAGAAGAGGTTCGATCCCACCTGCGAAGAGTTGCTCAGCAACCTCCTCTTAAACTGGATGCATCTAAAGAGGTAGAGCATTTTCCATGTGGACACATTTGGTTAAAAGATTACTGGATGGTCCCTTCCTGAACTGTTTATTGACTCTTTTCCTGCCAATGACGAGTTTTTCCGGCAATCCATATTTATGCTATTATCCACCAGGTGGCGCTCTTACCAAACTTATAAAACACGGAAGCATCCTCTTAGGCCAAAACAGTTAAAACTCCGTGTAGGTTTTGATCATCGCTCTGAATCTGATCTCTATCAAAAGTCCTTCACAAAAATGCAATTATCTCAGCTTTTTGCTCAAAATTTTGTCTTTTTGAAGAAACCGACCCATATTTGAGAACTGATAAAAGAGAACAAATAAAGGTAGGATGAAACTTTTTTGAAAGCAGAGGGTCTGTTCTTTCATATAGTGTATGTTTATATATTTAAAGAGGGACATTTTTTTGAAGGCATTAAACTTTTGTGAAAATCATAAAAAATGCTGGCGCTGGTAACTTTTTTAGAAATGCTGGCAGGGAAAGAGTTAAAGGGATAGTTCACCCCAAAATGAACAATCTGTCCTTATTTACCCTCATGTTATTACAAACTTGCATAAATGTCTTTGTTCTGCTGAACACGAAGGAAGATATTTGTTTTGAACACTGCAAAAAATGATTTTCAAGAAAAGAATTCTTAGTATTTTTGTCTTGTTTTCAGTAAAAATATCTAAAAAATTCTTAAATTAAAATGCTTTTTCTTGATGAGCAAAACGACCCAAGAAAATAAGTCTAGTTTTAGACCAAAAATATCAAATTTAAGTGATTTTGTGAATAAAACAAGCAAACAAATCTGCCAATGTGGTAAGCAATTTAATCACTAAATAAATCTTTCTTAAACAATAAATTCAAGAAAAATGTGCTTACCACATTGGCAGATTTGTTTGCTTGTTTTATGCACAAAATCACTTAAATTCGATATTTTTGGTCTAAAAACTAAATTAATTTTCTTGGGTGGTTTTGCTCATCAAGAAAAAGCATTTTAATTTAAAAAATTTTAGATATTGTACAGAAAACAAGACAAAAATACTAAGAATTTTTTTCTTGAAAATCATTATTTTCCACTGAAGCAGGAAAAAGAAGCACCATTATCCTCCATAGTAGGAAAATACTACTATGGAAGTCAATAGTGCTCAAACTATTGCTCAAAATATCTTTCTTTGTTTTTAGCAAAACTAAGAAATTAATACAGGTTTGTAACATTTTTATTTTTGGGCAAACTATTCCTTTCATATTTTTTAGGATTTGGAAAATCCAGTATAAATCAATTGCATTTTTAATTGCATTTCGACTACTATTATGCTCTTATAAAGTTTTTTTTACAACTTCTGTCTTATAGTTTTTTATTTATGTATTTACCAGACACTTCTTTCAAAGCAAGGACTGTATTAGAACCAATATACCTATTTTTTATTCATGTTACCTGGGATTGAACCCATGGCCTTTTGCCCTCCTAACGCAACGCTCCACTATTTGAGCTTCATATACACGACAAGCCCCTCATCGTTTTCCTCTCTCTACAGAAAATGGAGTTTCTGAATTCTTTTGGACTGGCCACTCTCTCCAAGCGAGATGAGCTCCTGGAGAAGAAGAGGAAGAGGAGACGAAGACTCATGCAGGAGAGAAGCCCATCCCCTCCATCGGTGCAGAACAAAAGGAAGACCCCCTCTCCTCCCCAACCTCCGCTCACCACACGTTTCACTCCTGAGGAGATGGACAACACTGCTGAACTTGAGGACAAGAAACAGTTCCTCAGCATGTTTAGCCTGAACCACATTAGCGTGGAGGAGAGAAGAGGTACGTACACATCCAGAAACCTTCAAATTCTGTCACACATCCAGTGTTGGGGAAGCTATCTACTTTATCCCTGTCGGCACTAAAGTCTGCAACATAAGCAACCCAATATGACAGAAAACACCCACGCTACACGGCTCATTGTCACGTTACACTTCTAATTGCCTTGCTGTACCGCTAGTTTTCATGCTACATCGCTAATTGTTGCAAAAACAGCTTCTACTCCTTATAACTGTACTTTTATTTTCAACCCATCATTGGGTCAAAAAGGGACAAACGAAGACGTTGAGTTAAATTAACCCAGAAAATGTTTATATTTCACCCAGCGAGTTAAAACAACCCAGCATTTTGGGTTGAAACTACTTAGCATATGTTAAATTACAGCCCATTGGATTGGGTTCGTCCCGTTTTGACCCAACACTGGATTGAAAATTTCCCAGCATTAAGTGTGTACATTAAGTTAATATTTGTTGTCTGTGTGTATTAAAAGTAGTTTTTGTTTTTTTTTTCTCAGAAAATGAGAAGATCGTAACCTTGCTGGAAGCTATTAAGCAGAAAAACGTAACGCTGGACACAATGAGATACGCTTCAGATACGTCCTGTTCCAGCCCATCAGGTAAGCAAATACACGTTTCCAAGTGCCAATGCTCACATCTTTGTTGTTTTTATCTGTTGTAACCCTGACCGACTATACTGACATCCGTGTTTTATTGTACAGCTTCTTCACCCAGTCAGTCAACTAGTAACGGTCACCCTGAACTTGTAAATCGTTCACCTGACAAACTTCGACTTGAGGACCCTCCACCGCTTGCCCCTCTTAATGCTCAAAGCCAATCCAAGGAGGCGTCCCCCATCAGAAGGGTTCCAAGCCTGCAGGCCAGCGCTCTCCCGCCCCTCGCCCGACCGAAGGATCACCCTTCTGGGCTGAATGGTGTGAATGGCAGCCTCAGGATGTGGGAGAACATAAACCCAGAGGAGTTTGCTCAGCACTTTCATCAGTCTGTACTGCAGTCCACTCAAATACCACAACAGAAACAGAAAGGTGAGACGGAGTCCATGGCTTTTGTTTAGACAAACCCAAAACCTTTTTTTCCTTTTATAATAAACCAAAAAGTTTGATCACCAAATTGGATTTGTGCTCAGTACGTTTTTTGTATGTATTTTCCAGCAGGTGCCAATGTAGGTGCCAATGAGCAGTTTGACAATGCAACACATCCGCCTCCAGGCCTCCAGAGGGCAGTCAACAAGCTTCCTCAAACGCACACCAATGGCCACTCCAGCCATATGCCAACCCGCCACGAATCTCCAGGTGTGAGGCAGGACCTTTCAGCCGAAGAGGGTGTCAGTACAGATGAGGATGATGAAGAGGAGTCTTTCAGTCCCAAATGGAAAGGAATTGAAGCGATATTTGAAGCATATGAGGAGTATATGGAAGGTGAGTTTAGGGTAATTTATGAGAACTAGAGATCCCAAAAACCGAGGTCCAACCCGAGCGCGTTTAAAAGTTTCAGTTGTTCCTCGAACACGGGTTGAGCATAATATTTGTGGCCTTTGATAAATAAAAGGGACACTCCACTTTTTTTTTTAAATATGCTAATTTTCAAGCTCCCCTAGAGTTAAACATTAGATTTTTACCGTTTTGGAATCCATTCAGCTTATCTCCGGGTCTGGCGTTACCACTTTTAGCATAGCTTAGCATAATTCATAGAATCTGATTAGACCATTAGCATCGCGCTAAAAAACCCCAAAAAGTTTCGATATTTTTCCTATTTAAAACTTGACTCTGTAATTACATCATGTACTAAGACCGACCAAAAATTATAAGTTGCGATTTTCTAGGCAGATATGGCTATCTTTCAATAGTAGGGGACTATTTTCGGACACTTTGTAATATCATTGCGCATCCTGCAGCCATGTTACGGCAGCAAAGTCCTTGATTATTACACCAGAATGAGAGTATAGTTCCTAGCCATATCTGCCTAGAAAATCGCAACTTATTATTCTCCATCGGTCTTAGTACACGATGTAACTACAGAAGAGTCAAGTTTTAAATAGGAAAAATATCTAAACTCTTTGGTTATTTTTGAGTGCGATGCAAATGGTCTTATCAGATTCAATGTATTGTGCTAAGCTATGCTAAAAGTGGTAGCGCCAGACCCGGAGTTCGGCTGAATGGATTCCAAAATGGTAAGAATTAAATGTTTAACTCTATGGGAGCTGGAAAATTAGCATATTTTGAAAAAAAGTGAAGTGTCCCTTTAAAATGAATGTGTTTTTGCCGAACGGACCCAAGAAGACCTGAACTGTCTCGCGTGTGTGCATCAAGTCCTTTTCCAACCCCTCCTCTGTTTGCCAAGAGCGCTTGCAACTTTGGGTTGCTGGTGGTAGGTTTATTTTCGTTGAGCCAGACCTGTCAATCAATTTTGAATGCACATTTTTTCGGTTACCTTGGTGTGATCATCTGCAGCCTGCACACACGCCGGTGCCGTTTACATTCGCGTCCAGTCGGGAGAAATTGCCACTGGGTCGGACTAGGGTTTTATTTTCTCGGGTTTGGCTCGGGTCTTTCTTTTCTTAAAAAATGATTTATGCACGTCGGGTTCAGGTAAAAAGTGATTCCGGTCATTTCGGGGTCGGGCACATTTCTTCTACCAGAGAAGACCTCTTTGAGACCTGTTGGAGATCAGTTTTTGCATTCTTTGGATAATTATTATATTGTTTTATTATTCAGCCATACAAAATTTTTAACCATCAATGAATTGCATTGATGGTTCTTCTTGGCTACTTTGATTTGTTTGTGGTTGCAAAAATAGCTTCAATCTAAGTGTGACAGTTACGTTTCTGCTTGATCGTATTGTATTATTCACATGTTTTTTCTTCCTGCCTGTCTCTCAGAGAGAGGTTTGGAGAATCAGGTTCTTCAAAGCGAGTGTAGACGACTAGAGACGCAGCATTACAATCTCACGCTGACAGCCGAGCAGCTTTCTCAGAGCATGAGGGTAAGCGATGCAATGCATATAACAGCTTGGTGAGGAGGTCACAATTGATGAAAAAGATTTGCTTCCTGGATTCTGATTCGTTTCGATAAACCACGGCCATCTAAGCGAATCAGAATCCGGGAAGGGAATCGGTTTTATAAATTGCATTATATAACCAAATCACAATTAGACATTAAAATACTCGTATCCCATGAATCACTCTTGTACAATCTATAATAATATCTTTATTCTCTCTCATTTAGGATCTGATGGCACAAAAGCACAATCTGGCACTAAAGAGAGATCGCATGCAGGCCGAATTAGAGCACTTGAAAAAATCCTTGGCAATGCCCCTGTTTCATTGGCACAGGGGCTACTACAAGGGACCCTCACCCAGGTGACCTTCCTAAATTATGATGGACCACTGAAACTGATTGACAGTGAGGATGAGGAAGAATATGTACAAGACAAAGCTATTGGTCATTGTCTGGTGCCAGTGTTTGATGCCTCACTGTGATGTTCTGCACTTGAAACTCTACCACCAGAAACAGGATCATCTGACTTAAAACTAAACAGCCACCTGAGGACCATAAATATCCATTACTTGACTCATACAAGTCTGACAGAGGATGTTAAAAGACCAATGCCAATAGAAATGAAGAAATAATTGCATTTGGTGGCATCGCCTGCTTACATGCAATTCTCTCATACCCTATGGAAGGGATGAGTAGCTAATATGTTTTTCCATATATATTCACTTAAAATATTTTAATATTTATACAGTTTCTTAAAGGAATGTGATTGTGTAAAACATTGTCAAAATCACATTTTATGTTTTTATTTTAATGTTTAATTATAAAAGGCCTGTATTTGGAAATTAAATAATGCTTTTTTTGTGAAAGGGGAAATGGGGTACTGCTGGTCAGAATGTTGAAAATATGTGGAGGAATATTTGGGTTTGTTACGTTGGAAATATTACACCCATTTGGTTTAATCTATTAATAAGGATGTTGTCTAGCACTATTTACCAGTTTTTTTATTCACTTTAGCATTAATCACAACTAAAGTTGAATCCCATGAATACAGAAATAGGCACTAAAATAAACATGGGGTAACACTGTATAATAACTATTATAACATAGATGTTAATGTATTTTAATGTAATAATGCTTGTTACACTTACTTTTTTAATGAAAATTATTATCTTTATGTATTTGTTATTTGGCCAAGATTATTATACTGTCAGCCTAGCTGCCATAGATACAGGTTGTGCATTTGTATACTTGGATATTAGTGCCACAAAACATTTTCTCCAGCAGCACCTACTGTAAAAACCCAAAAGAGCCCAAACAAACTATTTATAATTCAACTTCATCATGAAATGTTGAAATGTCCAATGCCACAAGTGAAGAACACAATTAATTTCCACTTTATTTGTAATTTAAGGACATGAAGGCCTTGTAGTTAGTATTGCAACTTTATGATGTTTAAAAAAAGGATGAAGTATGGAAATTTATCTATTTGTAGTTAATAAAAAGGAACTGCCATAAATGGTTGTGGCAAACAAAACAATGTAAAAAATAAAACTGTGAAATGTTTTAGTTGTCATTTTTAGTGGAATGAAATGTAAGTTAATATATTATTTGTTGAAAGTAGAAATACTTATTTATATTGGTATCACTGCTGAAGAGGTCGAGTTTGAAATGTTCTTATTTCTTGCCATATTTTGTCTACAAAAACAAGGTCTGTTTGAGAAAGTAAAACATGGTTTAGCTAAGATAACATGATCTTTCAGTTGTTTCTTTATCTTATTTGAATAAAAAAGAAAATGTAAATTCAAGTTCTGTCTGCCTACTTCAGGAGTCACTCAGTTTTTGTCAATTAAATGTATGTATTTATTTGATCATTTATGTTTTGGTTAAATATTATGTATATTTATACCACAGGGCTGTTGAATGCTTTATTCTGATTGGTTGATAAGCATCTTACAGAGACATCTACATTAAGGGGCTTTGCTGTTAATTTAGTCACACCCTGCCCTTCCCGAATAACTTGTAAGTCCACAGATGCATTCACTTTGAAAGTCAAAAAACGGATAAAGGCCACACAAAATTAAGCTGTATTACACGGATATTAATTTTGTGTTGCATAGATCAGCTTTTTGACCCCAAAATGGGCCCTATGGACTTTGAATCACCAAGGATCATGGTAATATTTACTTTTCTACTAAAGACAAAAATGTCACATCTTGGATGAACTGAGGACAAGCTAATTTAAATTTCTGGTGAATGTTCCCTTTTATCAGGATCAAAATGAAACAGACATTTGATACACTGTAAAAAAAAATGGATGCTGCATTAAATGTTTACATTTATTCAAATTGGCTTTGCAAGTCATTCGTTCAGCTCATAAACAAGTTCAAATCACTTAATTTGATAAGTGTAGTTAAAATAGTAAGTTTAATGTTTTGTAAAGCCAATTTAATTATACTTAAAATAAAAAAAACAATAGTTTTCTACAGATCCTCTAGTTATTTTAGGCTTGTTCAACTTCATGCCTCAAGAATCGACAGTGGATGACGTCAAAGTACTGCGAGAGAGATTCGCGAAATCATACGGAGGAGTTTGCTTTTAAATCGCTCTCGCGAAACTTTGACGTCATTCCGGCTGTCGGTTCTTGCTACGCCCCATGAAGTCGAACAAGCTTAATGTCTTTAGCTCTAAATGCTTGAAATTACTGCCCTCCAAAGGCTAAGTGCAGTTACTACATAAACACTGACTGAAAAAAAATGCTCTTAAAATTTTTACATCATTCAGTCAAACATTTTACTGCAATTTTGACACACTGGTGTCTCTGAAATGGGACCAAATTGAAAACAGAAGAGATGTCAAAAAGCCTAATTTTGACCAAATGTGTAGTAACTGCGCTTCGGCTTTTTAGGGAACAATTTAGATTGTGAGGTTGATGCTTAAATATGAACTTTCTGCAAAACTCTTATTTTAATGAATTTGGTGTTACACAGAGGAAATTTTAGTTACCAGATCAGCGACTCTCTTTCAAACATTCCTCCTGCTTTACTGTTTGCATTTATATAGCAGCAACATTTTTTATCACAAAGCATCTTTATCAACATTACCCAGTCTTCTTTATCTGGTTCAGCTGGTTTTTCAGGTCATTTAGATGTGTTTTGGTAAGCAACGCCTTGGTAATACCGGAACTACGCAGCAATTGATGTACAGACTTGCTTTTTGAGCCGTCTCAAAGTTGTCCACTCCAAGCATCACCTGGTAACAAAAAATGCACTGTAAATAAATTTGGATAAAACATTTGCTAGATGCATCAACATACATAAGTTGACAAATGCAAGTACATATAGTAGCCAACTGTACTGCTGTGTGATATGTGTGAAATTCAATTTAGTCTCTCTATTAATATGACCTTTATAGGCTATGCACAGAAACAATTCTTGAATATAAAAATATTGCGAATATTTTGTACAAATGTTGTAAAGTAATATACACATTATATTACTACAATTTACCTATAATAATATGGTACATTTCCTAAGGGTCTAACTTATATAGTATATTTTTGATAACTATCTGTGTACAGCACACCAGGAACGCGGACGTTTATCAACTACGCGTCTTTTTCGCGCTTATGTTTCCGCGTCGTTAACGGCATTACAAACAGTTCAGTTTTTTAAACTGCGTCTCGAAATGCGCAACCATTTCCATTTTTACTGGCCATCCCGTCCAGACTCTCGCCTACCTGGCTGTTTAAATCAAAGCTGAGGTGACCAGAACCAGCATCACATGACCTTGTATTCCCAATGCAGATATTCCAGGCAACAGTTTCTAGGTGGGTTTCACTTAATAATGAGTCGCTGCGCAGCCCAATCGGTGTATGACATCAAAGTACCGCAACTGTGTTCGAAAGCACCATAGATATGTATATAAAGGCTAGATGGCTCAAGGCGGAGTCCCTAACGTCATCACCTGGCGGCCATCTTAGGACAGGGCGCTCGCTCACTCGTAGCATTGAGTTTAATGGTGCAGGTACTTTTAAATGACCATAACTTGCTCAATTTTCTACCGATTTTCAAACGGTTTGGGTTTTTACAAACGTTATTAACGTGGCTATAATTCTGGATGCTTTAACATGTTTCATGAATTTATTTTTTATTTTTAGTATAGGTATGCAGTGTCATAGGTACATCTTTGACGTTTATAACAAACCAAACCGTTTGAAAATCGGTAAAAAATTAAGCAAGTTATGGTCATTTAAAAGTACCTGCATCATTAAAACTCAATGCTACGAGTGAGCGAGCGCCCTGTCCTAAGATGGCCGCCAAAATGCGGACGTTGCACTCAGTTGGCCAGCAGCGCGGACGAGCCATCTAGCCTTTATATACATATCTATGGAAAGCACAGCCTCGTTAGTACGCTCTCGCGATACTGTGATATCATATTCCACTTGGTCTGCGCAGCGCCGCATGAAATCGAGCACACTTTCTGTTTAACCGGCGCGCGCGCACCTTCCGTGTTATAACTTACCTGTTCAGCGAGACATTGCACGAACTGCAGGCAAAACCGACAGCTTGTAATTTGTGTTAACTTCACGAAAACAGCTGACATACTTTTTGATGAGAGGATTTATTAACGGGCTGCGATGTGGCGGAGACTTGTGATTCTGTATCTCACGTGCCTAACCTATACTAAATCTTTAGGTAAGATTGTTTAATGATTGACCTTGACATTACTTTGTTTTAACGTAGCATATGCTATATATTAACTTTGTTGCAATGAGTGTCTTTATTTATAATTGAACGAAAAGTAAGCTATAATTTGCTATATCTATCTATCTATCTATCTATCTATCTATCTATCTATCTATCTATCTATCTATCTATCTATCTATCTATCTATCTATCTATCTATCATCTGCTTTAATGGCAGCATGCATTTGAGCTGGATTTCACAAGTTTGTGCAAAACCTGGTCCATGTTATCCAAGCGTGATTTATATAGACCTAAAAATAGTGAATCTTAAAAATTTCTTTTTTTTTCTTCAATATGTCCAAACTTTAGTTTACATGGAAATAAAATTCCGTATTTTTTGTTTTTATTTTACATGGCTGCTGGCTGTGACCCCCTCCATACAGTGTCAAGTACCCTATTTTCTGTTTTACTTCAAAACTTAACCTATTTTACTTGACTTAAGCATAGCTTTCACACAAAAATACAGTTTCATCTTAATTTAAGATCCCAAAAGAAACCCAGATGTCGCTTGTTTTGTGTACCATAAGCATCAGCAGCATGATGTTTGCCCACCAGAATAAAAAGTCAGCCTCTAATGGGAACTTTGTACCTGGCAACGGCATGTTTAACACAGCTGCTCCTGTTTAATGATTGAATGAGGATATTGGCTGCTGAACAATAAACCTACTTTACCATTACACACAAACAGTAAAAGAGAACTTGTGACTTTAGTTACTGTTTAATATAACAACAACAACATGAAGGTGCTTATACAGTAAGTGGGACAGAGTTTAGTTATAACTTGAGCTATAACAGGTGTGATGTTGCAGTTAAAGCTGGTGAATAAACTGAGTGGTTAAAGTTTAACTCTCTGGGGTTTGTGTCGAATGTTAAATACTTTAAACCTGTTGTCATGATCCTCAAACCGCTCTTCTGGTTTTGTAAGTATGTTGACATTCTGTTTTTGTGTATGCAATGCCCTTTACTACACCATAAATTGAGCAATCCAGTGTAAATTTATTCTGGTTTGTTGTTGTCTCACATGAACATTCAATATTTGCCCTCATTGCATTGTTTACCCAACTCTCTTCTGTCCCTTTTCCCAGTCTAACCCCATATTTTCATGTATTTACCGTATGAGGAAGTCACTTTTATTTAAATACACTACTACATATAGGTTTTTTGTTGAAGTGAGAAAAAGATAAAGATTAAAAGTATTGTGATATTTAACCTCACAATACAGTACTGTATTATATTCTTACTAAACTGGACAGCACCAAACCTAAAATTAAAATCTGTTTATTGAGACCAGAGCCAATAACATTAGCTCAACCAACTGTTGAACCAACTCATCTTTTGGGGGGGGGGGGGGTGACCAGTGGCAGACACCAAATAGAGGGGTTATGGAACAGCATTTTACATTTTTCACATGAATACATTATGGAAAAGGGTGACTAAGCTGCAGGATCCATCTACAGGAAGTTATCGTAGTGTTTTTCCTACCTGCTTTGAATAGATGCAAATTAAAATTGCATCAAACTTGTGTGCACACTTTAATTCTTATTGTCTGGATTAGGGATGCTAAACAATTAATCGTGATTAATCGTTAGCAGAATAAAAGTTTTTGTTTACATCACATGTGTGTAAACTGTGTATAATAAATATGTGTATATATATAAATATGAACACATTCATGTATAATTTTAAGAAAAAAAAATGTATATATTAAGTATTTATATTTATATATAATATAAATTATACATAAATATACAAATGTATATACACATGTAAACATTTCTAAAACATATACATGCATGTGTGTACATTTATTTATACAAAGTTATTATACACAGCTCACACACATATATGATGTAAACAAAAACTTTTATTCTGCTAACGATTAATCGCGATTAATCGTTAAGCATCCGTAGTCTGGATGCTTTATATGTATCTGGATAGCTCGCTTGCATAGCCAGAATTCTGTAACATAAGATCATCTGGTCCACATTCACACCTGGTTACTTTATGGTTTCTTCTTCAAATGGTACACAACTATTTTCATGCAGGTCAACAAAATAAACTGCGTCCCTCCTTACTAACAAAAGTTGAAAAGGCCAGGAAATGTGGGTCATAAAATTAACATTTCAATTGCATGCCACATACTGTATATTTATATATAAAACTCATATGTGAAATATGCGCAGTCCACCTGTGTGCCAGAATAGGGATCATTCATCTCATCTGAGATTAAATACCCTTCAAACAAGATTATTTTAATAAAGAAGTCATTGTTTTTTGCCGAGTGCCACGTTGAAGACCCACACAGGTGTACTGGGGGATTGTGCCTTTATAAAAATCTACCAAAAAGTCAGATACAAGGCATTAAACACGTCTTTCTCTTCTCATAAACTTAGATCTGCTATGTAACAGCGCTCCGGAGTTCAAGCATGATCAGAATCAAACGTTTTTGGCGACGCTCGGCTCCAGGGTGGTCCTTACCTGCACGGCCTTCATGGGTTTCAACAACTCAAATTCAGACTGTAGAGACACCCTGGAGTGGATGAAAGACGGCACAACTCTTCACAACTACACAGTTTACCCTCAAGAGAAAAATGAATTGTGGGTATATGATGCATTGCAATACTCAACTCTGAATACATACATATTTAATGCATAGAATATGTTATATTTTAAATATTAAAGGAATAATCCACTTTCATTAAAAGAATCCTGATAATTTACTCATCCCCCATGTCATTCAAGATGTTCATGTCTTTATTTCATCCGTTGAATAAAAAGTTTTTTGAGGAAAACATTCCAGGATTTTTCTCAATGCCGTTTCAATGCAGCTTTAAATGTCTTTAAACTATCCTAACCAAGCCAAACGGGTCTTATCTTGCAAAACGACTTTTAAACCACAACTTCTCAACTTGCACTAGCCGTGTGAGGCACCAGCGCGACCTTACATATTACTTAATCACGTCGAATTGTCACACGTTATGTATGTAAAACGCACTTGCAGATAATTTGGATCAATAAACTGACACCAAGACATTAATTCATATCATTCCACATACAACAACATCGGAAGGGTACACTTTGGGTGCGTCTCATTTCTCTGTCTTACCCCTTCCCCTTACCCCTTCACCTCGGCTTTGCGCGTTCATGTGAGGCGAAGTGGTGTCTCAATTCTCAGTTTGATCAAGGGCTAGGGCCAAGGCGTAGGGATACATAGCCCTTAAAACGAAGTGTGATAAGGACCACACTTGAAAGAGAGGGGTAAACTTTAACGTAGGAATATCTCAGGAGAGCCGGCATCAAGACGTTTTATTGATGAACGTCGAACTGTCAAGGAGTCGCACAAATGAAAGAAACTTTATTTTCTGCAGTTTAATTGAGATTATATTATGACACTCATGTTTTATGATACTTTTAATAAAATGTTCAAGCGGTTTTAATTGTAATGTTTTTGTTTTGAATCACTAGTTAAGGCGCTAGCTAGCAGATAAGTTAGGCGCTATTTGTGGAGCTCCGCTCAGGCAATCGATACCACAACCTGAGACAACGGCATCTTATTTGTTTGTCAACCCTTGTCTGTTTACGTAGCAGCCAGTTAGCGGCAAGGGAAGGTGACGCAAATGGTAATCGAGTGGTGTCTCATTTTTTAGACGAACGATCTGTCTTACCCCTTTCCCCTTTACTCGGTTTCGAGGGGCAAGGGGAAGACGAAGACAAAGGGGAAGGGGTAAGACAGAGAAATGAGATTGGCCCTTTCTCCGCACTTGTAAACACACGATTAGTAGTTTCGCATACATCATTGCGCATTACAAGGCTAGTGCAAGACGAGAAGTTGTGGTTAAAAAGTACTTTTTTGGGCGAAAATTAAGATCGTTTCGCTAGATACGACGACCCTTATGCCTCAGTTGGGACTGTTTAGATCTGCATTGCTTACAGTTTGTTGTTTACAGCTGAAGCTGCATTGAAACTGCAATTTTAAACTGCATTGAAACTGCAAACTGTTAAGGTCCACTAAAGTTCACTATATGCAGAAAAATCCTGGAATGTTTTCCTAAAAAAAAAAAATGTATTTCTTTTCAACGTAAACATCTTGGATTGGTGGTGAGTGAGTAAATTATCAGGATTTTTTTTATAAAAAAGTAAAATATTCCTTTAATCTCATAATAAGGTTGTAAATAGTACTGTGCCCTATTGACATTTCCAAATGACTTTAAATTATTAATGTAAAGCTGCTTTGAAATAACTAAACAATTGTGAAAAGCGCTATATAAATAAAATTGAATTGATGTAATGTATCTTTTACTCTTTTATCAGAAAGCATGTGCACATAAATAAATTAAATCTATACCTGACAGGTACACTCACGAGGGTCACATTATTGACAGCAGTAAACTAACAGTGACATTGAGAGATAAAGCTGAATTTGGCATCTACTCTTGTGTGGTGAGAAACAGCACAGCGCAATTCAACATAAAGGAATACAGTAAGAGACAAACGCTTTGATAACTTTGTTTTAACAATTTTCTTGTTATAAATCTCAGTAGGCCCAGATTTAAACTTGCTAGCATTCTTGCTGTATGAATTGTAACTCTGCGTTCACACCAGACGCGGTAGAGGTGGCAAAAATGCGCTATTTGCGCGTAGTTGAATGCTTGAACATTTTCAGTTTACTTGAATTTCTAGTCATTCGAGAAATTTCACACAGAAATTTGCGTCATGGAAGGGGCTTCTGCGACTCGCTTCCAGTAATCATGTCACTACTAAGGTAAGCTCCTGATAGGTTAATGTGGTGCTAATATCCACCAAAGTTCTGATTTTTCAACTCGCACGTTTCCCACAGCAACGCTCAATTCGCGCAAAACACGCCAGCCGCGCCATTCCTGCGTACTGCACCGCAGGATGCTTATTCGTGTCTTTGCATTAACTTAACATGTAAATCACTCGTGCTTTCCGCCTCTTACGCGTCTGGTGTGAACGCACAGTAATATTACTAATGTACGAGTATGGATTTTAATATTTTCCAATGTTTATTCAAAGAAATCCCAAGTCACACAGGGGCTGTGGTGGCGTCGGTGGTCTTATTAGTAGTTCTCGCTCTCTCTGTGGTGGTTTATTCCAAGTGCCAGCTCAACTTTAAACTCTGGTATAAGAACGTATATGGAGACTATGAGTTCAATGGTTAGTCAACATCATATTTTTTTTAAAAGGCTGACATAAGATCACATCTCATTTTTAATAGCTGCCGCTTGTCTTTTTTTTTGTTCTTCGCCGTTTCTCAGATGGCAAAATGTATGATGCCTATATCTCGTATGTCAACGATGACAACGACCGTAAGTTTGTCAACTTTATCCTGAAACCACACCTGGAGAACAGATACGGCCATAAGCTTCTCCTCAATGACACAAACATCCTTCCTGGAGCTGGTAAACAACTTTTAATAGTCAAATGTCTGTCCCGTACATATAATGGGTTTATATGTATGGGTTTATATGTATGGGCTGCATTGTTTTACATCTACATACTGTAATATGCAAATGCTACACCTTTCTATCACTCATAAAGTGTTGTTTTGGTTAACAGTGTCTGCCAAATGTATACATATCTACTGTAAATGAATATCGAACTTTAGCGGCTGATATGCAATTCATTTATCGCTAACATTTTTATATAATTTCCACAGAGCCGTCTGCAGAGCTGGTTATGAACATTAGCCGCTGTCGACGGTTGATCGTGGTGCTGTCTCAATCGTATCTAGAGCAGGAGTGGTGTACTACAAACTTTAGGTGAAGAATACAAGATATATTTTACAGCAATTTTATATTTATTTGTGGTTTGTTTAGATATTACATTAAAATAGTGTATTTCCAAAAACTTTATTTATTTTTTTAATGTTAGATGCTCTTTGTATGTGCTGTTCAGACAGGGTCTCTGGCATTTGATGGAGCTATCGAAAAAACCCATCTTCATCGTTTTTCAGTCCCAACAGAAGCACATGAACCAGTCCATCAGCCAGCAGCTGAAACAACATCAGCCTCGCATCACAACCCTCACATGGGGAGCACACTCCATGGTGGGAACCTCACAATACACAGTTTGTGAACCGTAACACAGGGATGCATTTTAAATATCTCAATTTCTTGCCCTAGACCCCTTCTTCAGGATTCTGGAAAGCTCTTGCTTTAGCATTGCCACGTAAAGTGACGTTTCACAACGAATGTGCAGGCGATCCGCAAACGATACTACAAGGTGATGAAGATCCCATGCTCACGCAGCAGCCTGATTACCTGGACTGCAGACCGGACCCAGATCCAGCTGGAGACCTGGGTAAACAAGAACCTTAATCTACATTGATTTGGGCCTTTGACCACCAAGCAACCATACAGCAACATGCTACCTCATAGCAATGCACTGGCAACCATCAAGTTCGGGGAAAACAATCCATGTAAATTACACTTAAATGCACAACAATTTAATTTCTCTTCAACTTATACAGTATGTGTTTATCTGGCAGGTATTCGTTTGCCCATCTACAAGACGCTTTCCACCAAAGCACCAGTTCTACCTGTGGGTCCAGATTCGATGAGTGAACCCCGGGCACCAGACATAGACGTGTCGGACCTTGGCTCTAGAAACTATGCTGCCCGCACAGACTTTTACTGCCTTGTTTCAGAAGATATATAAGATACAGTTCTGTTTCAAGCTTACTTGTAGTTTGTGCTGGTTAGTTTTGATGTCATGTCGAGCTTTCTTGTGTTTAACTAGTTATTATTTTGCACTGTATTATCTGCGCTGTATCACTATGTGATTTTTTAAAATTGAAATGTGTTCATTTCTTTATACCTTTTTGCGAGATGTATAATAGCATTTCATGTACAGTCAAATTTCTGTTCTGTATATATTTCATAAAAAATTTAAGGCCTGTGAAATTATGTTAAATTTGACTGTGTAATCCTAACATGTGACCCTGGATCACAAAACCAGTCATAAGTAGCAACGGTATATTTGTAGCAATAGCCATTGTATGGGTGAAATTTATTGATTTTTAATGCCAAAAATCATTAGGATATTTAATAATGATGATGTTCCATGAAAATATTTTGTAAATTTCCTACTATAAAAATAAAAATTGTATTTATCATTATATGTGTGTTGCTAAGGCCTTCATTTGGACAACTTTAAAGACGATTTTCTCAATTATTTTTTGTTTTTGTTTTTGTTTTTTTGCACCCTCAGATTTCAGATTTTCAAATCCAGCCAAATATTTTACTATCCTAACACCATTTATAGAAAGCTTATTTATTCAGCTTTCAGATGGTGTATAAATCTCAAGTAAAAAAAAAAATTGACCCTTGTGACACTTTGCCACTAAACCTCTTCACTAAATCTTAACTAATCTTACCAGCAGATGGCAGCATAGTTAAAGCCGTGATCTTTTAAGTATGGTTTTGGTTTAAACAGCCTTGGCCATGTCTACCAGTGTTGTATAAATATATAATTCATCATACTGCAGGTCTTAAAAAAATTAACACAGGTAACGTAACACTCACGTTTTTTTTTTTTGTTTAATCCATGACTGAATCAAATATAGACAAACCCAGCTCCTGGGTTATAAATAAAACATGTTTTTTATAACCGAACAGTTGACCCAACAATGGGTTAAACAACCCAACATTTTTTTAAAGTGCAGCTGCATGTAACAGAAATAACGTTAACACCTTAAAAGACGTTGAAGTGTCCTGCAAGATTTACCACCCCCCAAAGCAATTCTTTTAATGAGTCCTTAGAAAAATGCAACAAAATGCTACATAACATATGTCGTCTTTGTGTAAATATAAATTACAGTCTTACATGTCACGGATAATATTATAAAAACAAAAACACAGCTAAGGTTAGCCGGTTGGCATACAGCATAAACCCAACACAGGTTACTCTACTTATATTCACAGAAATTAATTCAGCAAGTAAGTTATTTCACATATCAAAATTATGAAAGGGTACCTAGGACCGGATTGTACTGGGGATTGAATTTTACACAAAGTCAAATACTGTGCCAGTAAGTTACATCTGAATTTAACGTTACCTTACCTACTTTTTGACGGGTATTTTCAAAACTGTACCTTTTTCTTTGCGGTTTCACCGTTTGTCCACACACAAACGCAGTATCAGGTGACTGAAACCAAACTTTAAAACTCTTTCTAGGGTGAAGATTTTTAGAAACTATGGTTGCATCTGCATTTTGGCCTGTGATATCATAGATAGATATAATAAAGGCTAGATTTTACGGTGGAGTCTCTAACATCATCACCGGCGGCCATCTTGGCACAGGCAAGCTTTCCGGCGGGCTCTGTGGTACCTGATGTAAGGTGAGTGATCTGCACGAACACAAATACTCTTATCTCGCTGAAATCTTGACGGATTTACAAATTGTTCGGTTTATTACAAACGTTATTAACATGGCTATAATTCTGGATGGTTGAACATGTTTCATGAACATTATTCATAAGTACGCAGTGTCATAAGTAGCCTACATCTCTGACATTTATAACAAACAAACTCTTTGAAAATCGGTAGAAAATTGTGCAAATTATGAGTTATGGTTTTTTAAAAGTACATGCACCAATAAACCACAATGTTACGAGTGAGCGAGCTGACTGTGACAAGATGGCTGCCAGGTGCGGACGTCCACCTCCATTGGCCAGCAGTGCGGACGAGACAGCGCCTTTATTATGTATATCTGTGTGTGGCGTGCTGAGGGGAAACTCTGCAGTGGCTTCTGATTGGCCAGCATGGCTTTACGGTTAGTGATATATTATGACATCTGTTGGTTTGGCTTGCTATTGATAGCGCTTTATAGCAGGATTTTGCGTGTTCGTGTGGATGCAGAGATTTTGTTTTAAAGGGGACATCTCATGAAAATCTGACTTTTTCCACGTTTAAAGGGACAGTTCACCCATTTGCATAAAGCTTTGTATAGTTAGAACTCCAGTCACGTTTTTGAATGGTCATGCATAATTTTCTCAGTTGCCGCTGAGACAGGAGAAATACAGATTTCAGTGTTGCACTTCCTTCTTTCAATGATGTAAACATCATCATTTTGCATCATCAACTCATTTGCATTTGAAAGGACACACCCAAACATTTTAACATATTTTGTATGCTAGGTATTTTGCGCTAGAACTTCACATATGTACTCTGGGGACATGAAAGATTTATTTGACATCTTAAAAAATTTGAAATGTTTTTAGGGAAAACTAAAAATCCCTGTGTACGTTTGGACTGGGCCTAAATCAGTTTGCTATATGTGTGGGTGCAATATGCACACATTTTGCACATACTACAACTACACCCATGTTTTATTGTCATGTTTGACCTATGACACTAAGAGCTACGGTGAAAAATGTACTCGGGTGTTGTTAAAGTAGTAAAGTTTATGCACAATGAATACAAATCTTGACACCTATTCCAACCCGGCTCACAGCATTCTAGTGTTTTTAATGAATTTACTTTAAGAATTTGCTTCCACCGCCTCATGTGATAGAAAAGTGTTCATTCAATGCAAACGGAGAAATCTTAGTTGAAAACAGTTAACCAGGTATTTCTCACATTGGCTACTGTTTCTTGCATACTGAAGTTCCAGACACATGCTAATGTTTGCATGCTATATGGGGATTTCGGACACGCTAAAAATGCTAGGTTATTTCCAACACAGCGTTGGGTCAAAAGGGAAGAGCCCAACTCGTTTGGTTGTAGTTTGACCTATGCTGTTATGGTTCAAATATAAAAAATTTCAGGGTAGTTTAACCCAAAGGCTAAGTTCGTCCCTTTTTGAACCATTGCTGGGTTGAAAAAAACATAGCCATTTTTTTTTAACTCCAGTGCTAGCCTCAGGACTGTTGACTAAACACCTGTAATTTAACTGGAAACACTTCAGCTATTTCAAAGTCGTCTGATTTTTTTATTCTAAAGACTTTGGGGAAAAGTACACTAATGTTCTTCACCAGTCCTCCTAAAATGAAGCCAATCTGTGATTGGTTGTTTTAAATGTAAACGGTCTGCCTTTTGGGCAGTCCTTGGCTGCTGAAAGCTGCTATGGAATCCAGACTTTCTGCTGTCAGTCAAGGTGAGGCTAAACAAGTCAATTCATAAGATTTGCCTCTTTGTGTTTGACATAAAATCTTTCTTTTAATTTGCGTTATCTTCGAAATTATACCTGACAACTTTTTTAAGCTTACCATTGCGAATTGCAAGGACACTGATTTATGCACTTGCTGAATAACTGATTTTTTGCTTATTTTTTTAACCAAAAAAAGAAAAAAAATACTGATTGCAGCTATGACAAGATTGATGATTTCCCCGCCCCTTATCCTCAGAGCCATCAGTCAACGCTATCGCAGAACAGTCTGTCACTTCGCTATGGGTGTGACGTTCAGAAAGTGTGTTTTGTACTCTATAATTCACCCTGCAGTAAATGTCGTAGTTTCTCGAGTCATCGCCTAGAGCTACGACAGTCAAAACGTGTCAAATTTTGAACATGCAGCACAAAAAGCGTTTGACAAGGTTTGAAAGTCACCGATCTATGTTATTACTACACATACAGAGGTTAAAAGAGTCTCTAGAGAATCTTATTTTTTTACAGGATGTCTCATAAATGTAGTTTGGTTTGGAGTTGGGTGGGGCAGCAAATTGTTCATGTTGAAACAGAGAGAAAGTACACTATGTAAATATAGGTGGGGCATAACAGTTTTGCTAGTCATACATAAACTTGTTTGAAATCTGCAAGTATAGCAATTTTGATTAAAAAGCAGTATAAGGCACAAAAAAAATTATGTACCGTCTCTTTAAGAGATCACAATATTGTGGTTTGTTCCAACAAAATGGAGTTGACACAAACGCATACAGTTTATTTACTTTTTATTGGTTATTTTTTGTCTTTTACAAGAACATAGACCTATGACACTTACATACGTTTATTTTACAATGCATTTTTGTTGAGTTATAAAACACATAGACATTTGGGAATGGAAATGATCAAAGGATTTAGAGAAAAACATTCTGTGCATTCTTAAAGGTCAGAAGACCTCTCAGCCGGATTCATTCATGATCCTATAAATGTATGTCGGAGATATTTAAAGATTACAAATCATTCATAACAGTCTGACAGCATTGTCGCATACACACCAGATTAAATATAAGAAACAAAAACATACCCAAACCGCACATTTAACATTTGGTAAACGAATAAAAAAAACTTTATACAAAAATTAACACTACTAATGTAAGTAAAGGTGCTTAGTGTCAAATTAATGCACGTATTGCACCGAATACATTTACGAAAAATAAGACATTTGTATTTTCTTAAAGATGAAAATATAAATGATGTACATTGCTATTGCCAAAGGTGAACACTTCTGTTTGTGAACTGCGTAGAAAAATCTGTATTAATTTGGCATTTTAATGAATTTTCAATAAAGACATATACTCTTCTGTAAAGATATACAAAACTATGTGGAATGCAGATCGCAAGCTGCACCCTGTGACCCCATCAGTCAATGGGTTTAAATGCAACCACACAACACATTTACATTCATTCATTAGTGTGTCTTTATATCATTATTATTAAAACTATTATTATTTGCATATGAAATAATTGCATCAAGAAGCTTTTTGTACATGCAAAGCACCAAAAACATAGAAAACCCAAATAGATTTTACACAAACTAGTTAGATGTAAGCATATGTGTTATGACAAGCAAGGTTACAGCACAAACATGTCCATCAGTCTGTAAAGTTATGGACTTTTTATACAATTACAATTAAAATTTTCCCGTTTAAAACATCTACTTTGTTGACAAATATCTAAAAAAATAAAAATATAAAACAACAGAATTGTATAAAGAGTGATGATCTGATCATGTATAGTCTTGTAAATTTATTTTACAAGTAGCAGTCAGTAAAACACAATATTATCATATACAGTAAATCCCTAAAGATGTTTTGGAAAATTGCTAAAAAAGCAAATAAGAAAGGTGCATCCGAGCAATAAAGTCTTGTCCATATTTTCATGTTTCACAACATTGTATGTTTGTTGCAGGTTGAGTTGGCTTTGAATTTTCCTTAGTTGAACCGTGAGTGTCTCTATCCATTGTTCTTATTAAATGTCTTTTTTTTATAAAAATATGATAGATGTATTAGCCACCCATATGAAGATGTTCAGACGCACAGTTGTGCGAGGTGGTCTTTGGTGAACCCTTTCTGTAAAACATAAAACATAAACATATGAGAAATCATATTTATTTTCAAACAGGTTTTCCAAACCTTCCCCCTATCTGCCATTGGACAAACAGATGATCCCACCCCGAAACCTAGTTGCTGTGTTGGATGTTTAATAACACACACAACCAGTGTTTACACTTGTTAGAAAATCAAATTACGAACATCTTGCTTATACACTGCTTAGCCAAAAACATTTGCAAATCTAATTTTGTTTTGCCGCTTTTTTTTTTTTTGCCGCGTATGCAAAATGTTACATTTCTGACCAAGATGATGCAAGAATCAAACAAAAAAAAGTTTTTCAAATGCACTCATTTGTTTAATCAGCCTGTTTAATGTGTTTAATTTAACCAAGATGACGCAAGAATCAAACAGCCTGATTCTTAGCCAAAAAAATTTGCAAATGAAATTTTGTTTTGCCGCATTTAGCTTTGATTACGGCACACATTTCTTGTGGTATCGTCTCAAAAACCATATGCAAAACTTTACATTTTTGACAAATATAACGCACGAATAAAACAAGAAAAAGTTTATTTAAGTGCTCTCTTGTGTTTAATCAGCCTGATTCTTAGCCAAAAAATGTGCAAATTTATTTAGTTTTGCCGCATTTAGCTTTGATTATGGCACACATTTCTTGTGGTATCGTCTCGAAAACCGTATGCAAAATTGAAAATTTTTGACCAAGATGATGCAGAGAATCAAACAAAAAAAAGTTTTTTTGAAGTGCTCTCATGTGTTTAATCAGCCTGATTCTTAGCCAAAGAAATGTGCAAATTTAATTTTGTTTTGCCGCATTTAGCTTTGATTATGGCACACATTTCTTGTGGTATCGTCTCGAAAACCGTATGCAAAATTTTACATTTTTGACCAAGTTGACGCAAGAATAAAACAAAAAAAAGTTTTTTTGAAGTGCTCTCATGTGTTTAATCAGCCTGATTCTTAGCCAAAGAAATGTGCAAATTTAATTTTGTTTTGCCGCATTTAGCTTTGATTATGGCACACATTTCTTGTGGTATCGTCTCGAAAACCGTATGCAAAATTTTACATTTTTGACCAAGTTGACGCAAGAATATAACAAAAAAAAGTTTTTTTTTAAGTGCTCTAATGCGTTTAATCAGCCTGATTCTTAACCAAATAAATGTGCAAATTTAGTTTTGTTTTGCCGCATTTAGCTTTGATTAAGGCACACATTTCTTGTGGTATCGTCTCGAAAACCGTATGCAAAATTTTACATTTTTGACCAAGATGACGCAGAGAATCAAACAAAAAAAGTTTTTTTAAGTGCTCTCATGTGTTTAATCAGCCTGATTCTTAACCAAATAAATGTGCAAATTTAGTTTTGTTTTGCCGCATTTAGTTTTGATTACGGCACACATTTCTTGTGGTATCGTCTCGAAAACCGTATGCAAAATTTTACATTTTTGACCAAGATGACGCAATAATCAAACAAAAAAATGCTCTCATGTGTTTAATCAGCCTGATCTTGTGAGAATTTGTACGTTTTTTACGAGTTGGCTAATTCGTATAAATATATAGTACAAATGATATGTACGGTAATCATAAAAAGCACAAGAACGAAACCCCACCCCCAATCTCACAGCCAATCGTACAAAAATGTACGAATGTGGTTCATATAAATTTCGTAAAATACGTACGAATTTCCATGAGACAGCGTTGGTTTAATTCATGTGTGAAAAATAAAATTGTTTTAGTAGTTTTCTTTGCTCAACACAAGGTAACACCTTTTCCACGATTACAGTACATATCATTCAAAGTGGTTGTTTACGAAAAGCTAAAATCGACACATTGCATTGGTTAGGTTGAAAAAATCATTGCCAGTTGACTCTGTTCAATGCAATAATCACTGGCTCATTTGCTTACTTTAATGTAAATGCCGACTTTTTTGTCCAGGCAGCATATTTTATAGCAAGAAAAAGATTTTTCAAAAATGACACGGTTCTCCTTTAACAGATTTAATCGTATCAGGTAGCACATTGGCTATCCTCCCAGCTCTAAACTAGCATGTTTCTTTACCTTTGGCGTTCTTGTGGTGTGTTGGGGCATGCTCACACGGAAATCACCTGAACACCACATCTATAAAATTCTGCCTCTCGTGTCAGCACACCTGAATATATTCCCTGTGTATTTGTACTTTAGGTTTCGTAATAAACATCCCGTATTCGACCGTATATGTGACGGGGTTATTTCTCTGTTGACCGTATACTTGCGTTCGCTATGTGTAGGTTGTGTGTGTATGTGGGTGTTGAAATAACTGGAAAATGACTCGAGGGAAGGGCGGATGGCAGTAATTCATTTCAAAGGCGACTGTGACTATACTGGTTCGTAATACACAAATACGAAACGTACACACTTTCTAAGGGCGGGTCGTTCTTGGTTGGATGAAAATACGTTTGCTGTCAAGTAAATACAAATATTCACAAGCCCAGTCTTTATGTTATTCTTGTTCAAGTATGCATCAAGTAGTAGGTTAAGTATGTTTTACTAGAAATACAATTTAATAGTAAACTAAAAAAAAACGTTTTGCATGATTTAGTGTAATATTTTGCAATGTTCGATCCCATGAACACACATACTGATCAAATGTATAGCTTCTAAATCAGATGCATGAATATAATTTTATTTTAATAATGTTAGTGATATCTTTTTCTTTACAGGCACAACTTTTCACGATTGATTAAAGTGGGGTTCTCATGGCATTTTAAACAAATTTAACTGTCTTTAATATGGCTTCAAAACTTACATTTTTATAATCTTTGTGGAGTTTCTTGTACTGGAACATATTCCTCATTACCGTCCCAGCTGCTTTGGCAGCTTTTTGTTTATCAGCGCTACAAAAAATAAAAAACATTAGTGCACAGAGATAATCTCTGTAAAAACATTGTTATGCTCTAGTCGGGCAACTTTTAGTTTTACCTTCCGTCGTGATTGCTAATGATCCCTTGTAACTTGGACAAGCCATCGAAGTAGCTGATATCTCTTGCTGCCACACTGCTTGTAGTCACCAGGTTGTTGAGAGCCCCGCAGATGTTCATCACCACGTCGGTTGAGGGGTTCTTCACCGTGCCATCATCGGGGAGCAAGACGACCAAGTTCTGGACCACTTTGACGGCTAAAACGGCAAGAAATTGAGCCATGAGATGCTTGAATGCCAAAGGGGGTGACTGTTTCAAGTTTTCGGTTGGGAAGCTTACCCATATCATCCTTGTTTCTAGCGTGCCGGGAGAGGTTTCTGACAAAGCCGGTGAGGGCACGGAGCTCTGAATCGTTTTTGGTTTTGCTGAAGAGATCCATGACGGTGGGCAATATCCTGTTCTGCTCTATCGCCACACGACTCAAGATGGACGCCCACTGAGGATTGGAAAGGAGTGTGACCATTAAATAAATGCTATATATTTCCGTTGTATTCCTAATGTGGTAGATAGCTCAGTGGTAAAGCATTGCTCAAAAGGTCATGGGTTCAAACTCAGGTGTTGTGAGTAGTACCTCTGGCATTGTTAAGCAGTTGTGAATTAAGTGTTGCTGCCAGGCTGCTCTGCATGGTAACTATGACCCTACTGTATGGTTACTGTGGTTGCTAGGGTTTTGTGCATGGTTGTTAGATTTTTCATGATAGCTACAGTGTTGTTTTGGTTGCTTAGGAAGTTGTAGATGGTTGCTATTGCATTGCTAGGCAGTTGCCAAAGCATACTGAGTGTCATGCTTTTTATTGTTGCTGGGTATTCCTTGTGGTTGCTACTACTTCTTATAAATCGTTGCTAGGGAGTAACTTGGTGGTTATTGGGGAGTTGCACGGTTACTACTTTCTAAAAACGTCACAGGCTTGGTTAAATGATATTACGCAGCAGCCGAAAATAGTCCCCTTAGTATCTTTCAATAGCAAGGGACTATTTTCGGGCACTGCGTAATATCATTGCGCCTCCTGCAGCCATGTTACGGCAGCAAAGTCCTTGATTATTACGCCAGAATGAGAGTATAGTTCCTAGCCATATCGGCCTTGAAAATCACAACTTTTAATTTTGCCGTCAGTCTTAGTACACGATGTAACTACAGAAGGGTCAAGTTTTAAATAGAAAAATATCGAAACTCTTTAGGGGTTTTAGGCGCGATGCTAATGGTCTAATCAGATTCAATGGATTATGCTAAGCTATGCTAAAAGTGGTACCGCCAGACCCGGAGATTTGCTAAATGGATTCCAAAACGGTAAAAATCAAATGTATACCTCTAGGGGAGCTGGAAAATGTGCATATTTTCAAAAAAAATAAAAAATTACCCAATTTTGGGTTAAAATGGACTAATGTTGGGTTGTTATTATGCAACCAAGGGTTATAATTACCCAGCAGTTGGGTTAAATCAACCCAGCATTGTGTTTTGTCCATTATGTACCCAGTATGAGTTAAAACCAACCCAGCCATTTGTAGTGTGTAGGGTAGAGGTCCACACGAATACACTTAGATCCGAAAACCAGAGGTCCAATCCGAGACCCCAGCGGGTTCGGGTCTAAAGGTTTCAGGTGTGCCTCGGACACAGGCCAGGTATAATATTAGTGGTCTCTGGAAATTTTAAATAAATGTGTTTTATGTGTTTAACTATTTTGCATGTGTGCATCGGAGTCCTTTAACAACATTTGTGGCTACAATGAAAAACGTTCTGTTTTTGTGTGTGTTTCTAGGGGGTAGAGGTCTTACACATTTGCTTTGGACTACATCAAAACATGTGTCTCTGGCCGAAGGTTGAACAACGTGCTCATAAGGCAGAGTCTGTGAGCGGTTATGCTTGGGGCGTAATCAATGTGACATCACATTGATAGGGGATCGCCAACAACCTGTTTTGTGTGACTGTTGCGGTTTAAAGGAGAATAGATGGAGTTTTTTCACACACCCTGGTGACTCATTTTCTGCTAGAAACACATTAAAAGTTTTCAAGGATGGGAGGCTTTAAAAAATATATTTATGCGTGTCGGGTTCGGGTAAAAAGTGATTTGTGGCATTTCAAGTTGTGTACATTTCTTTGGACCCGATAAGACCTCTAGTGTTGGGTGCTTTAAGCCAATCACCAATATCTCTAACAAGAAATGAAGATCTTACCCGCTTGTCTCCAGC
This sequence comes from Misgurnus mizolepis, assembly GCA_025389145.1. Taxonomy (NCBI): domain Eukaryota; kingdom Metazoa; phylum Chordata; class Actinopteri; order Cypriniformes; family Cobitidae; genus Misgurnus; species Misgurnus mizolepis. Next base: position 36,750,666 of record JAIFKI010000012.1, on the reverse strand, counting down.
AGTGAGGTTCTGCAGGGCTCCAGCGGCAGCCTCTCGTGTTGTGCTGTTGATCTCACAGTTCTGCAGCACTTTGTGATACATATCCACTATCTGAGGGTGCCAGAGCTGCTCCATACCTTTTGGCACTTTTGACACTTCTGAAAATGTAGTAAGGTCCTGATTTTGCCTCTAAAAGCAGAAAGACATGTTGTTAGATCCCTTATGCAATGCAATAAAAACAAAACATTAAAATCCAGGATAAAGTCCAGGCTAGTTAATCATAATCATAATCTAATTGTGAGATTAAAGTTTGATTTCATTTATTGATTTTATTCTTTGGCATGACCTTACTCAGTTAATATTAAATAAATCAAGATTATATTTTCACAGAATGTTATTTACATAACGTAGCATGAATTTATGTAGAAAACAATAAATTATAAACACATGAATTTAGCTGGTTTTCACAGACTGAAGGCCGTTTCACACGGTACGCGGCAACCGCGAGTGTTTAGTTCTTTTTCAATAGGAGACGTGCGGAAAGCGGCAAAACGGAGGCGGTTACAGAGGTGAAGCGGAGTTGGTCCACACGCCTTGCTCGTGCACCCAAAATCCTATTCCTTCTCCGGACATGGTACTTCATGACAGGCGCCGTTGAAAACAAACATATTTGCACTAAATGCTGCACAAAACGCTTCCAATACAAGAGAAAAGCTGAAGCCGCGCGGCGATTTTGCCGCTTATCGCGTACCGTGTGAAACGGCCATGAGGCACCTTTATTTTGGATTTTTTTTTTAAAGAAAAAGTGTCTCCTCACATCTTTGGCTTTCTTGCTCTGAGGGGTGAAACAGCCGATAGGTTCGCCCTTTGAAGAACCTGTAGCACGATTCGGACCCTCCAGTCTGTTTTGTATTGTTAGGGGAATCTCAGAGTACAGCTGATAAGACAGATTCCTCAATACACACACCGCGTTCTCCACACCCTGAGAGAGGAACGTTCAAATTAATGTTATGACATTAATAAGGTTAAGCTGGTAAGATGGAGCTTGAAAATAACCTTTACCTTCTCTTCATATTTACCGTCCTCAAAACATCTTTGAACATAGCCAACGAGAGCATCTACAAGGTTAGGGGTCTCTCTCATTTGTTGTCTGGTCCTCTCGTGGACTGAGCTCAAGTTTCTGTTAAAAGAAACAAAATGTATAAAAATGTAAAGTAGGAAATTTTTTTTGCATAAAGTAAATGAAGCAGGATTTGCATAATTCTCATGATTAAGCAAATATTTCCTCTAAATTCTCATCATTAAATTCTCGTCTAGACCTTTTATTTAAATTTCCGTGTACCTAAATTATTCTCGTTGTGTATTATGGTAACATACATATTAAGGTTTTATATTTTTACATTACATGCTACATTTGGGGAAATAAATCATATTAATCTTAGTCAATGTTATTTATTTAAAAAAAAAATATTTTTAGATCGCATTACAGCAATGTGAATATGGGGAGGGTGGGTGTTTAACTGACATGAAGTCACACAAAATATTTTCTCACAACTTAATTTCCTCACAACACGTTCTTGAAAGGTTTCAAAGACTTAACCAAAACAGTACTCGTGAGAATTTTTCCTGCAGGAACAAGAACAGGTAAAGAGGAACTCAAAAAATATGTGTGTGTGTACCTACTTAACTATATTTTGGGAACAAGTTTGTACCCAAAAGTGAGCAAAACCTGACAAACCTGAGCAAAACTTCCCTTTGGGGATGTCTTCATTTGAAAAAATGCTATGAAAATATAGTAATTATTTTTAATTGTAAAAATGGGCTAGCGTTCGGTTTTAGTATTTATAGTCTATGGAATGTCCTCATTTAGAAAGACAAATAAATGTGTGTTTGTGTCCTCTTGTGTGTGTGTATGTGTGAACACGGGTATGTTTGTGTGTACCTGAGACACCCAGTGGTGTTGAAGAAGATGTCTGACTCTGATGGGTTTAGTTCAATGATCTCCTTATCCCCAGTGCCCGAGAGGGGAACCAGTATCATTTCGGTCAAATCACCAAGAGTGTCCCGTGCCAATCTCTCTTTCAGGTTATCCTTAGATGAGAGATTCCACAGGATACCTACAGCGAATGAGAGAGGAGAGAATTAGATAATGGGAAAGCGGAAGAGAGCATGGGAAAGTAAATAAGAAATTGAATAAAGATAAGAACGAGAAAACAGCAGCAGAGAAATATGGTTAAAAAAATCTAAATCAGGTATGAATATATACACAAAGTTATTTCCTGTATACACCTTATGAAATTATTGTTAATTAGTATTTTTTAATTATTATTATAAATGAACAATTATGAATGTTTTTTAATTATTATTATTATTAATATTATTATAGTATTATTAGTGCATTATTTAAATTTTACAACAATTAAACTTATGTATTTTATTAAAAACTTTTTAAAGAATATTCATACAGCATATTTTCCTAATTTTGTTAAAAACATAAACTTAAATATGTACTCATATAAAACTAATATGTCTTCTCGTATAATTTTCATTAAAAAAAAAAGTTTTCCAGCTTCCTTTAAAAAGATTTATGACCTCCTCAGTTTTTGACGACAACCGCTATGTCATCTTTTTCAAAGTCGGCAAGGTTTTAGGGATTGGATTCCCACAGGTGGGATGTTTTTTTTTGGAGTGTGTGCATATCCAGACATGCACCGAACTGTTCAGATTGACTTGAACCTGACTCCACCAAAAGAGTCCTATCATTCTTTTGCGCAAGTCAAGACAACATTGGGCAACAATAAAGTGTCTTGATGTCATTCAAAAAGAGCGGTCGACGCCCTATATAGAGACTAACACATTATAGAGACTTACATCTAAAACTCATATGCAATTTCCCGACATTACAGAAAATACAATATATTCGTTATCAAAATACATTCTGGTCAAATTCTTCACAGAGAAAGCTCAGTAAAATGAATCTAAGACCAAGGACTGAGTCAAATGTTGACAATACTTAAATACTGCTTACATAAAGTTTAATGTAGATTATAATAGATTAGTTTACCTCGTATATTAAAGTATCGCCATTAGCTTAGCAACATGCTAACACCGATCTAAAAGCCAAATAGCAAGATTCTCTTTCATTTATTTTCATTCATTTTCATTTTATTTATTTATTTTTTTCAAGCAAATAGTATAACAATGGAATAATACTCAATAATAATAATAACTAGCACTTATGCTTGAAATGGAGTGGGGAGAAGTAAAACTTTCAAAGAAACAAACTTTTTTTTTTTTGGAGCAACGTAACAATATTACAATAATCACCTGTGATGTTCTTGCGGAGTTCATCATCATCCTTTTTAAGAGCGTCTATAAGTTTAGGGATCCCACCGGCTTCAATGAGGGCCACTTTGTTATCCATGTTCTCATAGATGAGGTTCCTGGTGGCCCCGGTGGCGTAGCGCTGTACCTCCTCATTGTCAACGTTAAAGAGCTGCACTAGAGAAGGGATACCCTTCTGCAATCTCACCTATGACAGAAAGCGTTTTTCAGTTTCATCCAACATTTTAGACGAATGCATCTTTAGATTATAATTACAAATCACATACTGTTTTCTTTGTTTCACTGTTATGGTAACACTCGTGCTGGATGTAGGCTGCTCCCATCATCTGAAGTTCTGGATCGGCCTGATTAAGATAAGCTATAGCAGTAGGCATGTCCAGGTTGTTGAGTCTACAGAGGAAAGTAAGAAAATTAAGAGAAATATAATCGAAAGTTTTATTAAACTAATTTTAAGGGTTTTTTCTACATTATAAACTTTACACTCAATCAAGGGGCAACCTTCCGATGTCTCTGATAAAGCCAACATGGAAGTGACTTAAACTGCAATTCATTAACGGACCGCTAGACCCCATGTTAAAATGCCCAACTTTACAGTAGAAAATAATATGTTTACCACCAGTACAAATAGTGATTTTGGTCGATATATCTAATTTTGCCCTTCATGACAACTGTGCAGAGGGTTAAATTTTTCAGTTTAAATTATATCAAGCCTTAAAGTTCTGCATAATTGAGGGCGTGGCCACTTGAGTGACAGGTGAACTGACACAGCTGTCACTACAGTTGAGCTAGGCGGGCGTGGTTTCAGCAACCAGCCACCTCAGCTTCAACCACATACCGCCTCATTACCCATTTCTGGTTATCCGCGAGTGATGCGCAGTGACGCGATGCCAAGATGGCGACGGCAGGTTGCACTAACTATTGGCTTCAAAAAAGCTCTTCACAAACCTATGGGTGACGCCACGGAAACTCCGTCCATATTTTGTACAGTCTATGGTATCAACATAACTTTCATGAAGTAAAATCATTAAAAACATTCCTTCCACTGGAAAAAATAGTCCCTGAAGAGTGCTGTGCAGTGATACACAGATTAGTTTGGTGCAACAGTCATGACTATGATTTATTGTAAATAAAACACAGCTATTGACCAATCAGAATCAAGGAATAACTGATATTTTGAAATTAAAGAGATAGTTCACCCAAAAATTTAAATTCTGTCATCATTTACTGTCTCTCATGTTGCTACAAACCAGCATAAATTTATTTGTTCTGATGAACACAAAGGAAGATATTGTGAGAAATGTTTGTAATGGACCCCATTCACTTCGATAGTAGAAAAAAGAATACTATGGAAGTAAATGGGGTCCACGAACGGTTTGGTTACAAACTTTTCTCAAAATATCTTTCACTGTGTTTATAAGAACAAAGAAATTTATGTAACAATATAAGAGTGAGTAAATGATAACAAAATTTTCATTTTTGGGTGAACTATCCCTTTAAGTCAAATTTATTGTCCTGTATTTCTTAAAAGACGATACAGAATAATTTTAAGACTTTTCAGAGTCGGTTTAGTATTCACCATATATAAATTATGCAAATGTGCGTTCGAACTCAGCCTGCAGCCGTGCACATACCTTTACTCATTTCCACCCTTTATTTCCAAAAAAAATTATGTTTATCTGTCAACTTAACTAATTAGTTCAGTCCTTTAACAAATATTTTCTTTAAGTGTCATAATTACATTAAATTGCTATGGGCTTGCTATGGTTTCTCCCTGCGTGTTCGGATATGCTAGTTTGTGTGTTGCCGGAGTGATACGAAGCGTGTTTTTCCCAGGGTGTATTAGGTGTGAGGTGGCTGGACTGGTTTAGGTGTGTCTGCCGAACAGACAACCTCTTCACTTTTTACAAACAGGGCTGGGCAACATCAAATGCATACTTATGCACGCACATACGCACTGTTAGCGCAAAAAGCACAGATAAGCTAAGTGTAGCTTCACTGACAGGCTGTAAAACAACATATTAATAAACTCGTGGTTCAAAGGTCGACCTCTACAGTAACTGCATGTAATCACTGTTATCTGTGCCTCAGAAATGTGTCAGCTAACAGGCTGCTTTTACCGAAATAGCAACCATGCTAATTTGCTAACAGTAAGCAGTGTTTATTTTAAACAATGGTTTGGCACGTTTTTGCGGCCATGGTGCGAAATTCTGAGAATTTATGCCTGACAGCAATGGTTAGACGTGTTGTATAGTTTGACAGGCTATGTGAGCCATTTTAGCAGTAGCCTAATGTTTGTTTTGGGTGGTTAGCTGCTTTACGCCACTACTATTATTAAATTATAGATGTTGTAATACAAAGCATCATTGGTTATAAATTGTTAATAAATAAGAATGTATGTTAGGGTTGGGTTTATGACCAAAATTTAATATCACAATATGGGTTATTTAATACCACGACTAATGGCATGAATCACAATATAGCTGTTTTTATTTCATAATAAAATATATTTATATTTTAGCTTTTATGTAGTGACCAAATTATACGATTATTCATAACAGATAAAGTAACTTCACATTATGTACTATTCGAGCTTACCCATGCGAAAAAATATTTATATATATTTTATATATTATAATATATATTTCAAATATTATCATTTAGTTTAAACCTTCATATATCAGAATATATTTCAAAATGTAATTTTCTAATTTTATACAAATATTTTTTCCTGGCCAAAATATGAGTTTGTATAAAATATGTATAAAATAATAAAAGTATTTTGTAGTTGAAAATATATTTAATTTGAACCTTTTCAAACCTGAAAACTTCCAATGTCATGTGAATATAAATGCTTTAAAAAAATTATTTATAAAAGATATTTCAAAATATACAAAAAATGGCCAAAAAATATATTGGTGAAAAATAAATATTTATAAATATATTTCAGCACATATGTTTTAGCCATTTTTGTACATTTTGAAATATATTTTATATAATTGTTTTAAATATATTTTTTGCCGCATGGGAAAAAAGAAAGACTCAAAACAGGGAAACAATTAGTTTAAAAGTGAATAGTTTCGAATCTAGATTCTGATTGGATGATCTACATTCAAAGGCGCATTGCGTGTTGTCTATAAAGAAACTTAACTCTGCTTTTTGTTCAAGTTTTTTCTGAGTGTTTTGACTTTAATGTGCCGCATTATATTTTTGTATTACTCAATGTTGCTTAATTTCTCTCTTGTGTAGTTAACATAAAGCAGTCTTTCCCACAGGTAGCAATATACACCCTTGTATCACCCAGCCCAAAGGGTACATACAGTTAAATGAATGCGAGAATTGGCCCATGCGTTCTTACCCGCTCAGGTTTCCCATGCTGCCCGCCATATCCATGCCATCAAACACATCCTTGCCCCTCCCAACACTGTGCATACTCCTTACAGAGCCGGCACGTGACAGTCGTCCCTGCTGCACCATGGCCAGGTTGCCCTGGGAACCGCTGAACCCTACTGGCATGGTTCCATACATTCCGCCAGATGAGATGGTGGCCCCTCGCGTCTGTTGGCGATTGTTGATTCGACTGATGGTGCGGAAGGCGGGGCCTTTAAAGGACTGCTGACGAACGTAGACCTCCTGCTCCACGGCACCGCCTCCCCCGCTACTCTGGAGCGTCCCGCTGAGGGAACGTCGCATGGCCGGTAGCGTCATGGAACTGACCTGCTGCTGCCCACCTTCAAATCCGTTGACTCTAGTGGAGTACACGGAAGGACGTGGGTAGGTACTGGTTGCGTAGCCGTTGCTCATGCTTTGGATGGTGGCCTGACGTGCAAAGATGGCTTCGCGTTCCGAAGCACTTTCGTCGCTGTCGTCCTGTGCCACCCAGGAAGATACCGCCTGCCGTGGCATGCTTCCAATTCGCATGGAACGCATCGACGAGGTCTCAGGGTCGGTTGCCATACGGTTTAAGGAACGAGTCATTGTGCTGACCTGCTGCTGCACCTGGCCACCCTGATAACCGGCACCTTGGTACACGGCACCTTGGTACCCGCCACCTTGGTACCCGCCACCTTGGTACCCACCACCCTGGTACCCGCCCCCAACCATGTCTTCTTGGTAATAGGCTCCTCCGCCTCCACCACCTCTCGCCGTGTAGCTCATTTTTGTTTTTGGGGCGAAATCGATAGCGGAGCGAGATGAATAACCACCGCTGGCGTATTGGGATGCACGTTGGGCCTAGTAGAAAAGAACAGGGAATTGGAGGGAAATTAAAAACAGAAAAAATATCATATATAGTGATGCTTGCAACAGTGTCACTCAACAGGAATTCAACTCTTGAATGTGACACTTTTGAGATTTGTATGCTCAAGACTTTTTATAGCTGGGTAGAGCTGATTCGTGAAATATCACACCTGTCAAACATAATCTTCACTAGTGATTTTCATCATACTACTTGGACTACATTGACATCCATACAATCACACTAAAAGTTCATTATTAAATAAGCCAATTGAATTTTGTTGCCCTTAAAAAGAGCACAAAAAGTTTGTTTTTGTCACTTTGTCCATACAATGACAGGTATAGGGAGACTGTGTTCAGTTCCAACATTTATTGTTATTAATAAAGTGACACTAGTGGTGCATAAGTTAACTGTATTATATATATATATATATATATATATATATATATATATATATATATATATATATATATATATATAAAAATAAAAAGAATCTTACCATTGCCGCTGGTCTGGTTGCAGAATAGACAAAAGATTTTGAACTAAAATTTGGTGTGGCAGTCTGTGTCGGATATTTTGTCATTGTTGAATAATTTCCAGACTCTAAAAGAAAACAGAAACAACACATGAGAAAGCATATAAAATATAAAATATAAATCGATGAAATAACAAGAATCACACTAGTTTATTTAACTTTTAGCAAAGAATATTGCCCCAAATTATCTGTCTTTTTATGTAAGACTTTTTTTAGATGGAAAATAAATCTTTGGTGTCGCCAGAGTACACATGTTAATTTTTAGCTCAAAATATCTTATAGATAATTTATTATAGCATGTTAAATGTGCCACTTTGTAGGTGTGCGCAAAAAGTGCCGTTTTTGGGTGTGTCCATAAAATGCAAATGAGCTGATCTCTGCGTTAAATAGCAGTGTCGTGGTTGGATTGAGGGGCGGAATTATCCCCTTCTGACATCACAGGGGGAGCCAAATTTCAATGATCTATTTTTTCACAAGATACTGGGTTGATCTTTTTGACATTTTCTAGGTTGGTTGAAGTACTGTGGACCCAATTATAGCAATTAAACATGAAAAAAGTCAGGATTTTGTGATATGCCCCTTTAAAAAAAAAGAAATTATTTTCTAAGTTCATATTCACATATTGTACATTTCACTCATTTTTTAAACAGAAAGAAAATTCTCTTTCACTTTAGTTAGACTTCTACTTGAGTTTGTATGACTAGTTGATACGTAAACACAGTTGTTTTTTGAAAAAAAACAACCTAACAAATGCAAAACTTTGATCCTTTGGTTACCTTCTGTCAGATGTATAATACCTTTGTGCATCTAGTTTGTAAGTAAACAATGCAGCTAAATGGAAAAAGCATCAGTCAGCGTATGTTGTTTGCACATGCCGTGCATACTGACTGAACTGTGATGTCATTAACCAAACTATTTTACACAGCACTAAATCTTTCCCTTTTTTTCCAGATATTAGTGTGTTTTTTAAACTTACCATAGTAAATACTGAAGTATGCTGCTAACGGAAGTATTTATTACAGTTTGTCAATTCATCATAGTTAATACAGACTACTATAGTATACAAGTGTAAGAGTTACTATTATATACTACAGTATATGCAACCCTTCAAAATACTATACTTTAGTAAATATTTAAACAAACTACATTTTTTTCTTATGTGGGGGGAGCTCGAGGAGATCAGACAAAAAGCAAAAAAATGTAGCGCCCTGTAAAGCCGTCAGGTCAGTAACATTACAGTCAGTCAGTATGCTCGGTATGTGTCCTTGATGACACGGTAAGTATGTGGAAACCTGTACATAGTGAGTTACTGCAATACAAGTTTGCTGTTGTTTTACAAGGCCCTAATCCAGGTTTAGCCGTGCAAGTTAAATGTCTCATGGCTTGTATCATTAAAAACACAGGGTATATGCACGTCCATGGGCATGCATGTACACGTGTGTGTGTGTGTGTGCGTGTAAATTTGGGTGTGGTATGTGCTTTTCATAAGTGTTAAAGTTTAGAGTCAGTGTGAGACAAAAACCAGTGAAAGCGCTGAACCGGTCTGATAGCTGCAGGCCACTCCCAAGGGCCCTGCCCAAAACACACACTCATACACTGCTTCGCCCTCGCCCTACCCATTTTGCTTAAAGTTAGTGGAGTTTAACTCAAGTAACTATTCCTAAATAAATTAATCGCCAATTTGGAATTTTTTATGCTTTTCATTTTAAGAGCTTTGAAACAAAAGCAGACTTATGACCAACATCTCTCAAAGCTTTAACGTATGCTGGGTATCCCACCAATGTCTATCTAGTTTTCAGTTTTCCGTAATTGATATTCACACCATAGTGACTGACACCCCACTCCTTTTGCAATGCTAAGCACTTAATCTCTGGGGTGGGTCGGGTATTTCACTCTCACTTGATGCTTAACAGCAACAGAGATTACACTTGAACCTTGCTCACTTCCCCTGTAAAATATTTAAACGAACCACATTTATTACCAGAAGTGCATGTGTTTGTATTTTTGCCTGTTTTGTCAATACCAATTCTTCCTCATGCTTTTTTGGAAAACCTGTTGCATATTTCTATTCTAACTTATACGAATCATTGGCAAATTAAAAATTCTCAAAGGTTTCATTCCCTGTCGATTCACTTTATTGAAAACTACTAATGTTCAAGCAGAAGTGTGAAAACTTTAAATGCTAACTCAATGACCAAAGTGACCCAACCACAATTTGAAACCGTTCCTTATTTTTATTTAAAACAAAGGTACATAGAACCTAGTTTAAGTCATGCCATATACACTACTACTTCTACTATATAATAATAACATATTACTATTACTACTGTTTAACATATTAATGTTAATATGCTGTATTATTTAATACTATTTAGTCATTTTAATTAGATTTCCACCTTTTAAACATGTTTACATTAACCATCAATTACAGTGCTGATTAAAAAACATTAAGTTTTTAGAGTAAAATACTTCACTGTTATTAGAAAACGGTCAAATATGTATACACTTTTGACTACTAGTATGTAAATTATATAACCATCTATTCAGTTACATAAGTCATGTGATCATAGATTTAGCTGTGGGCTGGTTAGTCTTGAATTTGCAAAAACATCCATATAAGGAAAATAAACAAAATGCGTAATAACGTAATAACAATATATTTATATCAATTTGGTTTAATAGTTAAACATGTTCATAACATAAATTTATCAGCTTGTCAGATTAATAATAATTTAAAGACTTAAGTTTTATGTAGCTGCAAAAAGTGTGTTCAACTTCATAAACCCGCTGCGCAGACGGATCGAAATATGTCATCAACGTACCGCGAGAGCTGTGCTTTCAAATAGCTCTCGCGGTACGTTGATGTCATATTTCAATCGGTCTGCGCAGCGCTGCAATGAGGAGAATTTGAAATCGCACATTGACACACCTGAGACTGCGTATTGTGAAGTAGAACCGTTCTGTCGCGGAAGCGTCGATTTCTCCGCCAGCCTCAAGGACACCTGCTGGTGAACGCGCTTAAATCTGCTCTCCTCCTTGGCGTGCATCCCGCCGTGCGCGAGCTCGTTATCGGACGGGACCGCGTAAGTACTGACGGTCGAATTGGGCTGCAGCGCCGTCATAAAAACGTTGTCCGAGTTCATACTCACACTCATCGCGGTGATGGGACCGAGCTACACCAACAAGAAATCAAAGTTGATTGTCCCACCAGAGAGCGGGTAAAAACTAAATCCCAACTATGCGAAACAATAACCGCGTATTAGGTTACTGGTATCGTGTTACTGCGTTGATGTTAGTGCCAGAGATCCAACTGACGAACTCTCTGATCTGAGCGTCGTTTTCGCAGGTGGGTGTTTCGGTGGGCGGGCCCTATGCATGAGTCACATGTTACCTGATCCAGGTAAGATTCATAAAAGGGCTAAAGGAGGCTTTTCTCATCGAATTTTTTTGTTTAGGGGACTATTATGCAAAACATGTTAAGGTCACGTTTCACCCCAAGGTACTATATCAGTAGAGATGTTGATCATTCTATTTTGTATATTATTTTAATACAATCACAACTACACATAAAGAAAAAAACATTAAAAACAGTTCCTTCAAATAGATGAGGCTTTACTAGAATCTAATTTGTGCCTAATATCGCATTTTGAGCTGGGTGAGGTTATACAAGAGATTCAAAACGTAAAATTTGTAGAGAAACTTCTTTTAGATGTTCATCTAAATATATGTTTTTTTTTTAAAGTTATTTAACAAAGTAAAGTATTTTTAATCTATAAGTTTGATCCAAGTGAAACTGTATGCCTGCGCACGCACACCCACGTGTGACGTATGTTCCAGTTTGCAGTGCTTGTGTACCGTCGCCTAGCAACGCAAGGACGGCGTGTCATGTCACGTTGTACTTTATTTACAGTAGTTTTCAGCTTTATTCTATGAATAAAAAGGTTCGTTTCGATTTTTACCAAACTCTAATAACAACTGAAGATGAAATACAATCCTTTTAAAGATAAATATTTTGCCATAATTACATTTTAAAATGCGCTTGCCCAATGCTATTACAATAAACAATTGTGCAACGTGGAAGTATGTGATCCTTACAACACTATCATCAACATCAGTGTCCTAACTATTGCTGATTGATTTATTTATTTATTAATTTTAAATTACAAAAATCCATGGATTCCTTCATCCAATTCCACTTAATTATAATATATAATAGCCTACTTTTACTATTTTACTACATCCATCACAAGAGGTGCGTTACTTTTCTTTAAAGTTTTTGCTAAAATTATGCTGAATTAAGATTTTTATTTTTTGTAAATAAAAAAGACTATCACATGCTTTTCCTCACGAATCATCCCAACTAAGACATCATGTCACTGCTATCTATAACACTGATCATACAATGACAACATTAAGAAAACATTTAAAGCCATCATGCTACTCACCAACAGGACTTTGGCAAATATTTCCAGTGCAGAAAAAAATTCTGTATTTGTGTTGAATTTGATGTGCTGTGTTCCTGTGGTTTTCTTGTTATAATCTGACAGATGTCACAGAGATGGGTGAAGTTATAGTTTATTCATTGACTACGCCCCTGACACCTTAAATGTGTGTGTGTGTTTATGTACGCATGTTCACCTTTCTGGTAACCTAACCCCAAGTTTTAAGGGAGGTGTGTGTGATTACAGTATTCATCAGACAGTTACAGACGTTGTCTGAGACATACACTAACTGGGTGAGTCTGAAAGTGTAGGCGTGATGAAAGATGTGGGGTCATCAGAGGGAGTGAATCATACTAGGTGTCTCCTAAATATTCAGTAGCACACAAAATGCTCTCTGAGATAACTACACATTAAGCCTTATTGATCTTTTGATAGTTCTAGATTTTGTCATTATGTTGCATTGTTGATACCAGTACAATAGTATACATTTGTGTTATACACACTTATATAAACTTGGGTTAGTTGAATGCATTTCCTAATGAAAATTCCCGTATAAAGCTTTTTACTTACATTCATTAAACACTAAAGAGAGTCTGTCTTTCCTAACTTTATAATTTCAAACTGATCCAACTTGCAGTTTTTGAAGGCAGATCTTCAAATATACCACACATTTACATTGATGTGATGTTTGCAGTCTGGCTTGAAACAATTCACTATTTCAAACTCTATCAAACGGTTCAAACTTGAACACATTCTTGGCCTTTAACCTGCTTTAAGAAACTCACCCTAGTAAATCATCCAAACCATGCAACAGCCACCCAAAAAACCTACCTTACAACACAAAGTATCCTACAAAGTTATGTTTTAAAATGTATAAGAACCAAAATGAATATGTATATTTGTTTTGAAATATAGTTTATTTAAAAAAAATATTTTGGGGGCCTGGCAAACCACCCAGGTTAGCAACAACCCTAAATATTTAATTCACCCTTGCAACTACCTGGCAACTACCAATAACATTGTAAGCCACTTCCGAACGTTAAGGCAGCTGACTTGTTGCCTTGCTGCTTTATCAGACAGTGACTTCACTGTCTTCCAGATTCCATCAGATGAGGGTATCTCAGGAGACAGGAAGTAAACCAAACATGGATTCAGACGTGCCTTAATCCCTTCCTACCTTGGAATCCAAACTCCTTAAGTAGCATATACAGTTTTTGGTCGCAGCCTTAGAACACTTAAACTTCTATTTATGAATGCAAACAAACATATAGTGTAAATATTGTTAGAATATTTCAGTGGTCAATTTTGTCAAACTCCTATTGTTTTGTTTCATGGGTGGCATTCACTTGATAATAGAAAGTGCTTAATTTCTTTCTGAATATGAGTCACTTAGGCACATAAAGAGTACTTTAAGTAACAGAGATTACCTGAGGCCAAGGCAGATGGTATGTCATCATGCAGCACAGAATCACTTGCCCGTCCCAATGGGAAAGGCATTGTCAACTGTACCACCTTATTTCACCTTAAATATGGTTTAGACGTCATGGCCGATAAGTCAGTCTTACGCTTTCACTCTTGTTTTACAAAAATACAAATAATTTGAGGTGTAGATCCTAGGGCTGGGTATTGGCAAGGACCTCACAATACGATGCGATATTTATCGCGGTACATGATCCATTATACAGTGTATCACGATACACTAATTGCATGTTGCGGTACATTGCAATACTTTTTCTTTTTTATTATTAAAAATGAAAAAATAAAGCTGATTTTTTTTAAAAACCTTTTTAAGCCCTAGTAGATCCTCAATGTAGATCCATCATCTTTGCATGAACTAATGTCAAATACATAAAACATGAAGAAATGCAAAAATATGGTTTAACAAACTGTTCATCTGCCACAATGTACTTCAATTAAAAGTATGCATGCTTTTACATACTTAATGGTTTACATACAACTTTAAAAAAAAGACTTTGCTGACAAGCAGATTCAGAATTTAAAAGGTTTAACATTGTAAATCTAAACCAGAGGTGCCCAAACTGGGGCCGCAATGACGTTTAATTTGGCCCGTCATGCCACGTTAGATAAAGGAAAATTTTTAAATGTCATTGATGCTGATGTTTATATTTCTAACTAAACATTTTCTAAAATGTAATTTTGTAAATTTAATGTAAATTTAAATTAAAAGCAAGGAATTAAAGTGATAAAATTATTTTTTATGTACATGCATACTTGTAGGCAAAGCATATAGCATGCATCACGAAACTCAACAAACTCGGGTACCAAAGGCTAATAATGGAGAAGTCGAGGCAGATGCACACAGACAAAATGAAATAAAAAAATGATTGGCTAAATTATTTATTTTTTACAACAATTACCTTTGAATAAAAACTGCATTAGTTATGAATAAACAGAGTAATGTTTGCTTATTTTAAATATTAAAATATTAAATATTAGAAAATTATAAATTAGAAGAATCAGGGCAACTTAATTTTAATATAACAGAGCAACATTTACTTTCGGGCCGGTCAGGTTTCATTTTTGGCCCTTGGTAGGAAAAGTTTGGGCACCCCTGATCTAAACAAACTGCATCTAAACAAGCTTATCAAACTTTTTTATTGAGTATCTGAAAAAATGACAAATAGAAGCCAGATGTTTAATCAAATGATGTGTAAAAGTAAAATGAGACCATTGGCACAAATATTGCATAAGACATTAATTTCCAAAATGAAGAAAAACTTTCAATAATCAGATCACATCTTTTTTAACAGTAATTATTAATGCACACCCAGTTTGTGGTGTTTGGCAGAGGATTAAAGTGTTATTATTTTTCCATAACTCAGCTATAAGCATGTGTTCAAAGTGCTTTTGGTCGGGGTTAAACCAGTTTTGTATGCCGTTTCATTGGGTGTGGTTCTGTTACCATTACAATTCAAATAATCACAACAAATACAGTGAAAAAGCTTGAAAATATTATATAATTACATGTATTTAAAATTCCACTAAATACTAAACCGGAATTATAATTTATCTATATATGTTTTTTTTAAATAAAATAAAAAAAATTGGCATTTGCGTTTAAAGATGTGACATTAATGGATATGGGAAATTGCAACCATGTTTAGCACACTACAGAAATGTCCTGACATCATTATGGTGCGGGCTTTAAATAACTTGTGAATGAGTCATATTTAATTATCGGCATTTGCCCCTATACAGTGGCATTTGGCACAGTACAGTGTGGCATTTCCGGCCACTGAGATTTGAAAGAAATGGAACAGGGTGGGGAACGCTGATTGTGACATCACTCAATTCTCCCAATCACTTGATTCTGCAATAACAGACAAGGACGCTTTTCCAGAATGGGTAGGGGGGGTGCTTGTTGTTTTTACAGAATGTTCTAAATAACACCATAGCAACACCATGACCTGTTTAACCAGTTACAGCTGTTAAAATGACTCTAAAAGCATGAAATAAATGTATGATTTATGACTAACTTGTGGTTGGTTTGTTTTTTAAATTACTGTAATGGTTAATTAAGTGTCATTTATAGCATTGATGACCTAATGATAATTTTTATGAAGCTATGCAGGCCACAGAGAGTACTGGCCTTTAAATGTTCCCAACTGTGTAATTTTCAAGAATTAGGGCGGTTTGGTTCCTAATGATCCTCCGGCATTGTGCTGCCACGCTCCCTTGTTTAATTTGTCCTTTGTCAGGTACAGTACACCCTTTCTGCTTTAAAGCTATGATTGATTTTAACCAAGAAAGGGGAGGAGTTAGGATGAAAAATAAAAAAAGGCACGGAAGGTTACATTCAAACATATTTGGTGTAACTGTACAAAGGAAATTAAAAATGGCATGTAAAATAAAACAAATCAATTGTATGCCTGGTTAGAAGCAAAGTTAAATTTTTACTTTAATGTCATTTTACTTTCATGTAATTTGTCTATTTAGGTCAGGCTTTTATGTTCATTCAAAGCTATTTCATTGTCGAGGGTTTGTTTGAAAGCTAATAAAGTAATATTTACTTAGGCTATTTCCATGCAACAATGGTGTTGAAACAGAACATATGGTCATAAAGTCTTCTCATGACTGCAGGTTGAGGTGAACGCATCACTGTCTTTAAAATAATTTTTACATTATTATTAAAAATACAATGTACTTCCTGCTAAACAGAGTAATTGGTTAAGTAATCATATTACAATGTAGTAAATCTGTTTGGTAATTAGTACTTTAATGTGGAAATAAGATTGCTTATTTAACTGTACACACCATAGACATAGAAATAACTAGACCGCTCATTTGATCAGCTGCGACGATGGGTCAGCGCGCCGCCATATTAGCGGTGGCAAGGCCTGCTAACAAACATGAGTAAATAGGGTAACTGCAAAATTTTTTTAGATATAAAACAGAATAACTTTTATATTTCTTAATCGATTTCAATGATTTTTGATTATTATTTTTACAAGGATTCAGGATAGCATATGGATTTGGCTTGCAGAGGCATTCTTAATGTAATAGGCTATAACTTAATACATGAAATGAAATAAATTCTTCCCATTGTGAATGTCACTTTTTGTATTGTTATCCCCAACTATTTAGTTTTCGTGTGCTTTCGGCAAATCTAAATCAAAGAGTGAAAGTCTGCATTCGTTTTTATAGCACAAAAATTATCTTATACATATACTAGCATATATATTGAGGAAACCCCTTCTCTTTTTTCAGCTACCTGTTCCAATGCCTCCAGGTATCTCTTTAAGAAACCTTCAATACAGAAGTTAGCTCAGTGTTTCCCAACCAGGGGGTCAAAGCACACAGGGGGGACTAAGCCGTTTTCCAAGGGGCCTCAAGATGACTTAAAATTATTAAAAATTGGACAAAACAAGCATTTAAAAAGCTAAAACAAGCGAAAATCAAGATGTTTCTTATTTTTTGGCCATTTTAGTAGCAAATATACATCTGTCTAGTAATTTCACGTTCCAGTTAATTTTATGTGGAAAAATTTAGTGAGTGGGGGTCTTCAAATATTTTTGTGGGCAACTAGGGGGCCTTGAAGTGAAAAAGGTTGGGAACCACTGAGTTAGCTAACTAGAGAACTACAGTAATATAACTCTAATACATGTTGCAATTGTATTAAAATAAATAGATGCATTAAGCACGTAACGACAAATATTAACTTTTAGGAAGGAAATTGGCATTGGTAAAATTTTTTGCTTATCTTGGTTATCTAACTTTCTCAACATTGATTTCTTGTAAGATGTAACTTACCTTCTGTACACTCACGCCCTCTGGAGGCATACATGCGCATAACAAAAATATAACGTATATCATTATTAAAAAATATATTACAACATTATTTATTTGAATTATTTTTATTCTAAATAAATATCTCCATAAAAGGCAATATTTAGTTTGAAACGTTATTAAAAATGAATTCCGGAAACATCGAAGAAAATTCACCATGTGAGTGACGTGACTGGAACTGAGCCAATGAGCATCGCCGCACCTGACGTGTCATGTCAGCTGACCGCAACTGAAAACTTCTGTCATATGACCTTTGATTTCATCGCTTCTTCAGATGTAAACTGTCCTCTGTGCAAGCAATTTGACGCGAAAGAGACGGATTATAACTGCGTTATAACATGACACACAGGCGAACATACTTGGAGCTTTGCGCTTTATTAGTTTATCTGTGTGTTAATGTGAAGCCGGTGAACGGTGTCTGGCCATTGCCTCAGCAGATAGATGAATCCACAGAGAGATACGCGCTGAGTCCACAGTTCTTCTCTTTCACCTATGGAAAAGATTCAGCTGCGCAGACGGGCTGCTCTGTGTTGGATAATGCCTTTGAAAGATATTTCTCCGTCATATTTCCAGACTTTACGCATGCTTCAGGTCAGCTGTGATTGAGGATGGAAAGGGTTAACGTTACTTCCGTATTGTAGTTTGTGTGTATTTTATACAAGTTATGTATTTTATACTACCCATTATAGACAAAGTATATATTATTACGAACATATTAAGTCTAAATATAATAAAAAAGCAATTGTTATTGAAATTATTTGTTTTTAAAAACAGCCTTTTACTTAAATGTATGCACAACAACAAGTAATGAATTACTTAAAATACATAACATTATTTGCGTTTTTATTCAAACCTTCACCTTTTTGGATTCAAGGTGGCTTAAAAATGCTTCAACAGTTAATAATTAATAAACAATTCAAACAATTCATATAACAAATTATTGCAATATTTGGATTTGTTAAATTAATTAATTAATTAATTTCTTATAAATAATTTAATTGCTTACAAAATCGTTATAAATTAAAAGATTCATTTAATATAAATAGTCACAAATCGTTATAAATTAAAAGATTCATTTAAAAAAATAGTCACGTCAACATCTCATGATTCTTCTATAGGTGAAGTGTAGTCATGTGCAAAAACAGGTTTTTCTTGCTACTTTATTGCGTAAACAATTCAACATTGTGCATCGGTTTGAATGGCTTGTGGGTTTAGAAATAGATCTGTGTATGTCATTTTGTTTTATATTGTATTGCTCAACCACATCGTTCATTTTAAGCAGGATCAAGATTTCATCACATGTGGTCCGAGGCGAAACCATTTGTCGTTTCTGTAAGTGTCAAAACCAGTGGGTGTGATGGCTACCCCGATGAAGATTCGGATGAGAGCTGTGAGTATCTCCTGTTGAATGGGATTTTGGGGTTTACCTCCTGCTTGTGAACCTTTCACCTTCCTTTGCTTTAGTCATGGGAAAAATGACAACATCTAAGTTCAACTGCATTTTCCTGATGCTTTTAAAGACAATTCATATTTTGTTTTTGCAGATAGCCTGAGTGTGTCTGAGGGCCAAGCTTTGCTGAAATCGGTATCGGTATGGGGCGCTTTAAGAGGTTTGATGACCCTTTTCAGGATTATTCAGTCTCATTTAGTGTTTTACATTTGTGCAAAGTAAAAGTTCTTATTCGTACCCTAAGTTTTGGATATTTCTATTCAAAATGAACAACAGTCTATATGAAGTTAGTAATAAGCATAATGCACACCCATCTCTATCTTCATACAGCTGTTTCTGTACTACTCTTGGTTGCATTTTAACCCAAAACGTATCACAGACGAATCTATAATGCATTATCATTACATGCATTTAATTGGTATTCCTGGAAAAGATAAACATGTTTATTAGAAGGGACCGTCCCAGTAAGTCAAAAGTTTTGAAAGGTTCACTCGTTCTTTATTTATATATATTTTTCACCTTAGAATAATAACAAACTCGTCCAAACTATGGTAGAACACAAATGCAACTGTGGGAATTATGTTGGTGACTAAAACCATCCAAAATAAATCAAACTGTTATATTTTATCATCTAAAGTGCAGTCACCCTTTGCCTAGAAATTGCAAAACCGTACTCGTTTCATTTTATGAAGTTTCACCTTAACTCATTCCCCGCCAGCCATTTTTTGAAAAGTTGCCCGCCAGCATTTTGTTTGTGATTTTCACAAAAGTTTCACAAAATGCCTTCCAGGAAAATTTTCTTCTTAAAATATATAAACAAACAAATATATCAAATGAAAGAACAGACCCACTGCTTTCAAACAAACAATAAACAAACAAACAAAAACAGAAAATAAACGTTTGATCCTATCTATATTTTTTCTCTGCTTGGGTATTTTTCTTTAAAAATATTTTTTTGTCAAAAAGCTGAAATAATTGCATTTTTGTGAAGGAATTTAGTTAGAGATCAGATTCAGAACGATTATCAAAACATACACAGAGTTTAAAATAAATAAATAACGTTTTGGCTTCAGTTTTTTTTAAAATTGGGTAAGTGATTAACATAAAAATTATTTTTTATTTATGTTTTTTAATGCAAATGTTTTCTTTCAATTGACGAGATAACTCCAATGACTTCATCTTTTAATCTGAGCTCTTATTGGCTGCTTTTCCTTTAAATATTTAGTCATCTATTTAAAAAAAATCTAAATTAAAATCATTTAACATTTATCACTAACACAAATAATGAGACTCCAAAAGCACTAACCATATGTCATTTTTAAAACCCTGAACATCAGGTGTGGAGTCACTGAGTCAGCTTGTGTACCAGGATGATTATGGCTCTGTAAGTACTGCATTTGTGTTCTTAAAATTGTAATAAATTAAAGCCGCAATGCTGCGAATTGCATAAATAATATCAATTTATGCTCTCTCTCTGCAGTACTTTATCAATAAAACAGAAATCGTGGACTTCCCACGCTTTGCTTTCAGAGGTCTTTTGCTGGACACCTCAAGGCATTATTTACCTCTGCCCGCTATTCTAAAGACCCTGGTTAGTACTCGTACATTTTAGGGCCACATATAAAAAACACACACGCCATAACAATCAATGACATGCTGTGTATTTGTATTTTTCTCTGGAGGATGCCATGTCCTACAGTAAATTCAATGTATTTCACTGGCACATTGTGGACGACCCTTCCTTCCCATATCAGAGTCGTAGGTTTCCGGACCTCAGCAGTAAGGTACGTTTAAAGTTTGTAAAATCACCAAAAATAAAAAAACACCACATTTGTAGCATTAGTAGTACTTTAAATGAAAAATGCACATTTGCGTTTTACCTCGTCAAAGTCCTATTGGTCCAAAATTATGCTTGTTGGTGGTAATGGGGCGTCACATGTCTTAGTGTCGAGACATAAAGTGCCACCCACTGGAAATTTGTTGAGCCTGGTTAGCTCACAATGTAGGTATATTATTACATAGTGATTACTGTCTAAACATAAACTACGTCATTTACACACTCTTTTTTTTGTTCTAGGGAGCTTTTCATCCGTTTACACACATCTACACCCAAACAGACGTAATGAGGGTGATTGAACATGCAAGAATGAGGGGCATTAGAGTCGTACCTGAGTTTGACTCACCTGGACACACGCAGTCATGGGGAAAAGGTTCATGTTTCTTCCTCTTTACCTCTCTCTCACACATACAAAGAAATGTGAATAATGAAGGCATTCATGAATAATGAAAGCAACCCTTTAACGTGACTACCAGTGCTTGGATTTGCAAATGTATACTTGTTCACTCTAAAGATCTTCAGTTTAACCAAAGATCACAATGTCAAGACCGGTTACACATGATCTGCTGTATTTAAATGTTGTCCCGTGGGTAAGCAGTCATACAAAATGTATAGTTTTAAAATGTACACTCACTATGTTTCTCATCTAATTCTCAGGACAGCCAGATCTTTTGACACCTTGTTACAAGGGAGATGTTCCCACTGGGACATTTGGACCTGTCGATCCAACGCTCGATTCCACCTATAAGTTCATGGAAAGCCTCTTTAAAGAGGTGAAGTCTGTCTTTCCTGACTCTTACGTTCATATAGGAGGGGACGAGGTCAGTTTTACCTGCTGGTAAGCGACTTTAACATCGTCATAGGCTTCTTATCAGTCTTTGACTTTATAAGCACATAAACAAACTTTTTGTATATTACTCTGGTTGACAGGAAGACCAATCCCAATGTGGGAAAGTTTATGGAAAAGATGGGCTTTGGGAAGGATTACACTAAATTGGAATCGTTCTATATGGAGAAGTAAGTAGAAAATGCTTAAAGGAATATTCTACTTTTATAAAAAAAATCCTGATTATTTACTCACCCCCATGTCATCCAAGATGTTTATGTTTCTTTCTTTAGTCAAATTTTCTTTTTTGATGAAAACATATTTTTTCAATATAGTGGACTCTAAACCATCCCAACCGAGGCATAAATGTCTTAGCTAGCAAAACGATTGTAATTTTCGCCAAACAAGTACTTTTAAACCACAACTTCTCATCCTGCACTAGCCGCGTGATGCACCAGGCACCAGCCTTATGATTACATAATCACATGCAGTTTAAAATGGCAATTTCCCAAAAAGTACTTTTTTGATTTAAAAGAACCTTTTTTGGCGAAAATTACAATCGTTTCAGTAGCTAAGGCCTTTATGCCTCGGTTGGGATCGTTTAGAGTCCACTAAAGTCCACTATATGGAAAAAAAAAACCTAGATTTTCGTGGACCTCACGGTTTACAGTTCCAGTGCAGCTTCAAAAGGCACTAAACGATTCCAACCAAGACATAAGGGTCTTATCTAGCGAAACAATCGTCATTTTTACCAAAACATTTAAAAAGTACTTTTAATCCACAACTTTTCGTCTTGCACTAGCCATGTGATGCACCAGTGCAACATTACGTATTACCTAATCAAATACAGTTTAAAATGGGAGTTTTCAAAAAAGTACTTTTTTGGTTAAAAGTACTTTTTTGGCAAAAATTACAATCGTTTCGGTAGCTAAGACCTTTATGCCTCGGTTGGTATCGTTTAGAGTCCAATAAAGTCCACTATATGAAAAAACCCTGGATTTTAGTGGACTTCAACGGTTTACAGTTCCAGTGCAGCTTCAAAGGGCTCTAAATGGTTCCAACCAAGGCATAAGGGTCTTACCTAGCGAAACGATCGTAATTTTTGCCAAAAAATTTTAAAAGTACTTTTAATCCGCAACTTTTCGTCTTGCACTAGCCGTGTGATGCACTGGCGCAACCTTACGTATTACGTAATCACATACAGTTTAAAATTGCAGTTTCCAAAAAAGTACTTTTACAATCGTTTCGGTAGCTAAGGCCTTTATGCCTCGTTTGGGATCGTTTAGAGTCCACTAAAGTCCACTATATGGAAAAAAAATAGATTTTCGTGGACCTCATGGTTTACAGTTCCAGTGCAGCTTCAAAAGGCACTAAACGATTCCAACCAAGACATAAGGGTCTTATCTAGCGAAACAATCGTCATTTTTACCAAAACATTTAAAAAGTACTTTTAATCCACAACTTTTCGTCTTGCACTAGCCGTGTGATGCACCATCGCAACCTTATGTATTATGTAATCACATACGGTACATTCACACGGGACGTAAGCGTTAATGCTTAACGGAAGGCTTGTCTGAAGCGTGGCCAACAGCCAATCACAGTGGCCGCTACACATGCTCTGTTCTTCCATAAACGTAATTGGCTGGCTCTGCATAGGTTATTTGCATAAGGCGATCTGATTGGCTGACGCATGCGTTGCCGCTTGAAAAGTTGAGAAATGTTCAACTTCTGCCACGAGCAACGGCACTGAAGCGGCGCCGACGGATCCACAATTCAGTTCGGCAACGCATGACATCACCCATTAAAAGTGAATGGGAAGCGTTAACGCTGAAACGTTTAAAATTGCCGTTTCCAAAAAAGTACTTTGGATGACATCGGGGTGAGTAAATTATCAGAATTTTTTTACGAAAGTGGAGTAATCCTTTAAGATGAAATGTTCACATTAGGGATAAACAATTAATCGTGATTAATCATTAGCAGAATAAAAGTTTTTGCTTACATCACATATGTGTGTAAACTGTGTATAATAAATATGTGTATATATAAATATGAACACATTCATGTATAATTTTAAGAAAAAAAATGTATATATTAAGTATTTATATTTATATATAATATAAATAATACATAAATATACAAATGTATATACACATGTAAACATTTCTAAAACATATACATGCATGTGTGTACATTTATTTATACAAAGTTATTATTCACAGTTCACACACATATATGATGTAAACAAAAATGTTTATTCTGCTAACGATTAATCGCGATTAATCGTTAAGCATCCCTAGTACACATATAAATGTAATATAAATAGTTGAATAATATCAATGGGGAATTACAGTATGTAATAATAAAAAGTTGATGGAGCCGTCCACATCTTTAACATCATTATTTTGTTTTTCTAGGATAGTGAACATGACCGCCGCTCTCAACAAAACCGCCATTGTGTGGCAGGACGTGTTTGACTACCACGAGAGAGTGAGTACAGATTCACTTCATCTAGATTCAATCAAAAAGCAAATGATTTAACCAGAATAAGGTACCTTTCTTCTAGCCCAGATCTATGTACGTGGTGGAGGTTTGGAAACAGGGATGTTACCTGTGCGAGATGCGTCGGGTGACTAAGGCAGGGTTAAAGGTTATACTGGCGGCCCCCTTCTACCTCGACCTGCCGATACCCACTCACAGCTGGGCTCGCTATTACATGATACGGCCCTTAGCTTTTAGGGGTCAGAGCATAAGTACAAACTGCTAACAGAGTGCCGTGCGTTGCTGTGACTTAACATCCGGCAAGTTTTCCAGTGTGAATGCGTGTGTTCTGTTAAGTGAGAATTAAATATTTCACAACTGAAAGCATTTGGTTTATATTGAACTAATTTTAGAAAGTGCAAGCGTAATGTCTCAATGCTAATGTTCATTCGTGTCCACCCACCCTGTTAAGCCCAATTTATACTACATTTATTATGGTTGTATCGAAACAAATAATGTGTCAAAAAGGCCAACAGATGCATGAATTGCATTTATACAGATAAATAAAGCAAATAGATGGATAGATTATATGTATACTGTCAAGGTATGTGAGACTGTTTCCTGTCTCAGATTCCTCAGGATACAGTCCTGGAGATCTGGAAGGGCCTACCGGAAAAATACGATGCTGAACTGAGCCGCATGACCAAAGCTGGGTACCGGGTTCTGCTCTCTGCCCCCTGGTACATCAACCATATCAGCATGGGACAGGACTGGCGTGACTCATACGCAGTACAGCCACAGAATTTCTCCGGTGTGTGGAGTAACATGTTGGGCTGGCGATGAGGGTCGTGCGTACCCCAGCGGGTGCTTTTGGTGGTGGTGACAACCGAATTTTAAAGGGATAGGTGTTAAATGAGTAATGATGTCATCTTCTGATTTCTAGATCCTGTTCATTTTAGTTTTTCTGTAGTTATGATTGGGCTTAATGGTTAAAAGCAATGAATTTAGTGCATAACTTATTTCTGAAAGAAATTAATGCTTTCATAAAACATGGGCCGGTTTTCTGGACAAGGTTCAGGTCAAGGCCCTGTGAAGTTTTTGAAAATATACATACATAGATACAGGTCATTGAAAGTCCTTGAATCTATTTTATACAAGAAAGTTTCTGGAATAAAAATCCATATTATTTCCTGTGTAGTGTAGGATAATCTCTCTTTTTTTAAGCACACGTGCTAAACTGTTCGCTTTATGTTTATATCTTCTGTATGCGAATGTTGATTCATACCAAAATGCTTTTTAGTTGTGTTTGACACATGAAAACGTCTCGGGTTACGTATGTAACTGTTGCTCCCTGAGAAGGGAACGAGACGCTGCGTCTCCCTTGCCATACTTCCTGCGTCTCTGTAACTGCGTCTTTGGCAATATTTCAGATAACGATATACTTCCTGGCTTCCGCATCACCCTGTCTTTGTCGTTAAGCCTCACCATTGGTTGAATTTGACATACACATTCAGACGCACTTACCCCTGGAGGCGTCCCCAAAGTGTCACCACAGTGACGCAGCGCGAGTTCCCTTGAAAGGGAACTGTAACAATGTATCTTTAAAAGTAACACAATGTAATCTTGAAATGTGTCCCCACATTTAGTCCTTGAATTTGAGGGTATTGGACCTGGAAGTCCTTGAAGGTTAAAATGAAAGTTTGAGCTGCCTTAATTTAAAAGCATCATACACTGACATATCTTAACATACATCAGTGCCATTTTTGCACACCAGCATTGTTTTTTTTAAGGTATGTTTTTCTGTCCAGAAAACTGACCCTATATCAGTTGTTTTAGTTTATTTGAAGCAAAGCATATAAAAACCATTTTAATGTTTGTTTTGTTGTTGTTTGAAGTGCTTTTCTGTGCATGTTTGGCTTTGTGGATTGTGGTTAATGTTGCACTTTGATTTTCATTGTTTAGGCACGGATGAGCAGAAGAAGTTGGTGATCGGCGGTGAGGTTGCCATGTGGGGCGAATTTGTCGACGCCACCAATCTCTCCCCTAGATTGTGGTATGAGAAAGCAATGAAGAATCAATTATTAATAAACCATATTCTCCACATGTTTATACTGTATGTATTTGTCTGTGTGAAGGCCGAGAGCTTGTGCTGCAGCTGAGAGATTGTGGAGCGATGAAAATAAAACGATGAATGCGGATTTGGCCTTCCCTCGCCTGACTGACTTCCGCTGCAGACTTCTAAGGTACTTAACTATGTTTTGTGATCATTCTTTAAAAAGCTCTGGCTCATTTAAGTTGCACAATACACTTTTTTATACTGAAGCATTTTTTAATACTAAAGATTGTATTTTACGTCACTAAACAAAATCATTCATAATTTCTGTATTCCGCAGGCGGGGTATTAAGGCAGAGCCCCTGTATGTTGGCCATTGTAATCATGAGTACAGTGGTTTGTGAATACAGAGAGGTACCAGCGGACACGAAGGCAATATTTTGTACACTGTAATACTGCTTTTGAATTTGCACATTACTTTTTATATTAAGGTAAAGGTTGTTTTTTAAAATAATGCACACAGATGAAGAAATGTAAATTTTATGAATAAAGATTTATGCAAGAATGCTTTGTGTTTTTTGTCAAATATTAAATGCAAGTCTTAAAAAAATTAGGCACACCTAAAAATGCATTCATGTCATTGCGTTACATAACAAAATATCAGCCAAGTGGCATTTGGATTTAATATAAAGAAACGCCATTAGAACTTTCATTGAAGTTGTTTATATTATTAAATTAGTGCTGGGCAAAGATTAATCGAATACAAAATAAAAGTGATTTTTTAGCATAATATACAAGTGTGTGCTGCGTGTAATTTATTATGTATATATAAATACACACACAGTCATGTATGTATTTAAAAAACATTTACGTGTGTATATTTATTTATTTATATTTGTATATATTCTATATTATATATAAATGTAAAATAAAATTGATATGTATATATGTATGTGAGTATGGTTAAATATACATAATAATTACACGCAGCGCACACACTTATATTATGCAAAATTAATGTTTATTTTTTTTTTTTATTATATATAAATAAAAAAATTCTGAAATGTATTTATGTATGTGAGTGTTTAAATACACATAATAATTACATATAGCACACACACTTATATTATGCAGAAATTAACTTTTATTTTGTTTTAAAAAATTATATATAAATAAAAAAAATTTGAAATGTATATATGTATGTGAGTGTTTAAATATACATAATAATTACACACAGCACACACACTTATATTATGCAAAAATTAACTTTTATTTTGTTTTAAAAATTATATATAAACAAAAAAAATTCTAAAATTTGTATGTGAATGTTTAAATACACATAATAATTACATATAGCACACACACTTATATTATGCAGAAATTAACTTTTATTTTGTTTTAAAAAATTATAGAGAAATAAAAAAATTCTGAAATATATATGTATGTGAGTGTGTTTAAATATACATTATAATTACACACAGCACACACACTTATATTATGCAAAAATTAACTTTTATTTTGTTTTAAAAAATTATATAGAAATAAAAAAATTCTGAAATATATATGTATGTGAGTGTGATTAAATATACATAATAATTACACACAGCACACAAACTTATATTATGCAAAAATTAACTTTTATTTTGTTTAAAAAAAATTATATATAAATAAAAAAATTCTGAAATGTATATATGTATGTGAGTGTGTTTAAATATACATAATAAAATTACACACAGCACACACACTTATATTATGCAAAAATGTACTTTTAATCATGATTAATCTTTGCCCAGCACTATATTAAATATAAATATTAAGTCAATAAGTGTATTAATATCAACAAAACAATAAATATGCTGTTCAAAAATAATATAAAAATGTCACTTTATGGAAAATCAAATGCTGTTGTTTGTCTTCTGTGTAAGGATTAAATAAATAAATGTCAAGGGTTATTATTTATGTATACGTACAAGTGGCATATAGGAAAATACAAGGAAAATTTTTAATTAACTGTTAACATTAGTTAATGCAGAATGAACCAATATAAACTATTGTAAAAACTATATTGTTTATTAGTAGTTCATGTTATCTAATGCATACTAACATAAACAAATACATCATTATTGTAAAGTGTTCCCAAATTCTTTAAATTTAGTTAATTTTACTGTAAGGTTAAAAGTGTTACAGTGTCAGGTTAATAGCTGATGTAAAGTAGCTACACATTTAATGAAATCTCCTGCCACTAAAACACCAATCCTGTTTCAACAGCTACACAACAACAGATCCTATTAACCGTACTGGGCTTTACACATGAGCTAATGTACAATACTGTCAGGTGTGGACGTCTAAAAGTAATAGCTGGCTGCTATGTATGTATATACTGTATATGTACAGTACTGTGCAAAAGTAGATTTGTTTTCGTTGCATATGTGTGAAAGATGCTGGTTTTCAAGTTGTTTACAAATGGCTACACACATATCTATTTCAATATTTACAGCTTCACAATCACATCTGAAGCGGTTTTGTGTCCTATAATTGTTTTAATTCCTCCATTATTTCTTGCCTGATCCTTTCTTGACGATTCGGCAACAATTCTCAGTTGCATGAAATAATTAAGCCTCTCTGTGCCTCGCTCAGCACTAACATAACTTATTTTAACTTAAGTCCTCCTAATGTTTAAGTTACTTGCCAAAATGAGCTTACATGCCTTTGATATTTACTTAGACAATTGATTTTCTCATTGACGGGATTATGCTGCTGATAGCAGATGGCAAGGATTGGCTAATCCCAGAATGCAACGGTGCCGCCCCGTTCCCACCTGGCCTCTTCTGTTCCCCCACACTTCCACCAAAAAGTCCGGCCTAATTCAGAAAGAGACTGACCTCTATGTAACCTTTGGTTTGTTTAAGATGGGATATTGATAACCCAGAATGACCGGAAATATGGAGGAGATACAGTAGCCATGCTTAGTCGTTTTTTAGCATTATATCTCATTAATGCATTTGGCAGATGCTTTTTTCCAAAGGGACTCTTGGTGCATTCAAGCTAACATTATTATTAACAGTGCTTCTGTATAGCATTGCTTAAGCTGCGCAAAAGGTCATGGGTTTGAACCCAGGAAAACACACACACTTTAAAAAAATGTTTTCAAGAAAAGTTTTCTTAGTATTTTTGTCTTGTTTTCAGTCAAAATATCTAAAAATTCTTAAATTAAGATGCTTTTTCTTGATGAGCAAAACGACCCAAGAAAATAAGTCTAGTTTTTAGACCAAAAATATCAAATTTAGGTGATTTTGTGTATAAAACAAAAGTCAAAAAACAAAAGTGTTAAGTCAAAAAAATCTTAAAGAAAAATTCAAGAAAAATTTGCTTACCCCATTGGCAGATTTTTTTGCTTGTTTTATGCACAAAATCACTTAAATTTGATATTTTTGATCTAAAAACTAGACTTATTTTCTTGGGTCGTTTTGCTCATCAAGAAAAAGCATCTTAATTTAAGAATTTTTAGATATTTTTACTGAAAACAAGACAAAATACTAAGAATTTTTTTTCTTGAAAATCATTTAATGACGTTCTTGTCTAGTATTTTTGTCTTGTTTTAAGTACTGTACAGTAACCCAGAATTTAAGGTCATAAAACAAGCAAAAAAAATCTGCCAATTAGGGTAAGCTTATTTTTCTTGAATTAAGTGTTTAAAAAAAGTTCAAGATTTTTTTGCTTACCCCATTGCCAGATATTTTTTTGCATGTTTTATGTTTAAAGACTTTTTTTCACTTAAATTGTATATTTTTTGTCTAAAAACCTAGACTTTTTTTCTTAAGTAATTTTGCTCATCAAGAAAATCCATCTTGATTTAAGAATTTTTAGTTATTTGTACTAAACAAGACAAAAATACTAAGTACGAAAGTAGTGTAAGACTTTTGCATTTAAGCGTCTGCCAAATGTATAAATTGTACATTGCAAAAAATAACTTTCTTATAGTATTTTTGTCTTGTTTTCAGTAGAATTATCTAAAAAATTCTTAAATTAAGATGCTTTTGCTTGATGAGCAAATTGGCCTAAGAAAATAAGTCTAGGTTTTTAGACAAAAAAATATACAATTTAAGTGAATTTGTGCTTAAAACAAGCAAAAATATCTGCCAATGGGGTAAGCTAATTTTTCTTGAATTTAGTGTTTAAGAAAAATTTTCAAGATTTTTTTGCTTTCCCCATTGCCAGATTTTTTTTTTTGCTTGTTTTATGCACAAAATCACTTAAATTTGATATTTTTTGTCTAAAAATACTTATACTTTTGGACTTATTTTCTTGGGTCGTTTTGCTCATTAAGAAAAAGCATCTTAATTTAAGAATATT
This sequence comes from Misgurnus mizolepis, assembly GCA_025389145.1. Taxonomy (NCBI): domain Eukaryota; kingdom Metazoa; phylum Chordata; class Actinopteri; order Cypriniformes; family Cobitidae; genus Misgurnus; species Misgurnus mizolepis. Next base: position 36,719,827 of record JAIFKI010000012.1, on the reverse strand, counting down.
TTGATATTTTTACTGAAAACAAGACAAAAATACTAAGAATTTTTTTTCTTGAAAATCATTTTTTGCAGTGTGTAAAGGTGTTCCCTGGGATCGAACCCAAGAGCTTTGCACTGCTAAAAGCAATGTTAATAATATCACATTTTTGTCATTTAATAATCAAATGTTATAAAAAAATACAATATTTATATTACATTTTGTGATAAATATCCACTAACAAAATATCCAGCTTGTTGCATTTCCCGCCAAGTTGTTATAACTTGGCAAGCAACATGCAAGTTCTCCAACGGTCGATCCGGAAATCCAGTTAATGATGGCATTAGTTAATTACTGCTTAAACTAGGCTTGTTGACTTGTGCCAACTTTTCCTCAGTAGCACAGTCGTACGAATTCAACATAACCGCAGGCAACATATGGCACCTCGTGTCCATTTATGCATTTAATCCCGAACACAAAGATTAATCACAATGAGTCATAGATTTTTAAGTCTTTGGCTTCTTTCCACAGGCTTGGGTTTGTCTATTGAATGTGATAAATGGCCCTAATTACAGTTTTAGGGCTTATTAGTTATTATTTTTATGATTGGATCTTATATTGGCAATTGTATTCCATAATCCATATTGTAAGAATGATAACAGTTAAATTGTTTCACTAAGTCTAAAGCTCATATATATATAAAGCCAAACCTAAGATTTGTGTTCTTTATGGCCACCAATGATAACAACACATGATAGTTTGTAACTTCTTTATCAGTTTATTTGCATTTCAAAACAAACTGTGGAAACTTTGGAAAAGTTTGGAATACTTAGCTAACACTTTCCAAACTTTCCCAAGCAAATAAACTGATCAAGAAGTGACAAACTCTCATGAGTTGCTATCATTGGTGGCCATAAAGAACATAAATCTTAGGTTTGGCTTTCAGTGTCGACTTAAGGCAAAGGCTGTTGGCCTCTTGTTTTTGCGTGCATACTGTAAAAGTTACAGTAGTCTCACTCTTTGACAACAGATTTAAAGAGATTATACATAAAGCGCCTTACGTGATGCACAGAGATGTGAACTTATGTCGATATGCCCTCAAGGTCACATCCTTCACCTGCTCCATACAGACAAATACACACACCTCATTCTCAAATGCTTTACTTTTTATTACTGCTATACTACTATTTATATTCATAATTTTATAACAACCAAAAAAAATGAAGAAACCCAGGTGAAAAAGTAGTACACTTCCATAGTGTAGCCTACTTAAAGTGCTTTATTTTCGCACACTAATTTTGTACTTAATATACTAAAAATTCATCTTTAGTACTTCTTAAGATGTTCTTAAAATCATCTAAGTGTACTTCACTGTGCTATTTTGAGACACCATAAATATGAACTAAAATGTGCTAAAAATGTATTTAAAAAATGTATTTAGATACCACTTTTAGTAAACTTGAACCCATCTTTGTATGAAAGTTGAGTTCAAGTTTAATTCAAGTGTTAAGTAAATACATTTTTTAATACAGAGATAGTATGTTAAAAATGCATTTTAGTTCATATTCATGGAGTCTCAAAATAGCACAGTGAAGTACACTTAGATGATTTTAAGAACATCTTAAGCAGAGGTGGGTAGAGTACCCAAAATCTGTACTCAAGTAAAAGTACAAGTACTTATACAAAAATGTACTCAAGTAAAAGTAAAAGTATCAATCTAATTATTTACTTGAGTAAGAGTAAAAAAGTATTAGATGAAAAAACTACTCAAGTAGTTAGTTACTCGTTACTTCCGATCTGATAGAGAAGTAGCGCAAAAGCACTGAATTTCAGACTACTTGGAGGGTTTTCACAAACCTCTCCTTAAAAGTCTCATTTTTCTGCTTATATACAAATGAAGCAGCCTTTCTCAGTCCTGCAGTGGGACATTAACATCACATAACGTGTAATTTGAGAAAAAATCTCAAACACACACACACACAGATGTTTTCTGACGGTTAACTCTGTATTTATTTTCATGTTCACAACAAAAACTTGTCAGCATCTGCCTTTAAACATGCAAACAGTAAACAAAAAAGGACATGTGTGTCTGTTTGTTATCATGTTTTTATATGAATAGGTTATTTTCATTGCCATTAAAGTGCAATTACTGAACATAAACACGAGCAAATCAACTCTATATTTATTATAATATATAATACATGTTTCTTTAAAATCAAACTTTATTCTTTTATATTTATTCATTCATGCTTTTAGAAGGATTTAAATAAAATACAATCCCGTTTATTTGAATGTATTTTCTACACATTAGTTAGGTGTCAGGATTTGTGTACAAATGCAAGACGTCCTTACATTTTGGTGTTCAGTGGGGACATTACACGGAAATGTGCAGATGAACGTGCTGTTTGTATGGTTTAACTTACACTAGGTTTTGTCATCGCTTGCACAAGAGTGCATATGGCAAAAAAACTCGGACAGTGTGTGAAATGACCATTAATAGTGTTCAAATAGACAATACTGTGACTTACTTCAGGTTGGATCTTGAATTCCTGTAAGCTGAGGTGTCAGCTCGTTCATTGAACAAAGCATGCATCGCATCATGAAACTATTCTTTTTGACCTCTTGGAGTGAAAACATAGACCGAACTTGAAGCCGCCATGCATGATTTGCCTCCGATATCTCGCACAATGCACACGCGCCCTCATCTGCTTCTCCTGTCATCTACGCGCGGTCGCGCGCGCTAAAGGGTAACCGCGCGGTCGCGCGCGCTACAGGGTGACGCAGCCTCTCTCGCGAAACTTTCGAACACGCCCTATAAACTTTTTTAAAAATATATATTCATTAATTATTACCATTTGAAAGTAGCGCAGTAACGCCGCCGAATATAGCGAAGTAAAAGTACAGTTTTTTCACTAGAAATGTACTTGAGTAAGAGTAAAAAGTACCCATCATTAAATTTACTCTAAAAGTACTAGTTACCCAAAAAATTTACTCAAGTACATGTAACGAAGTAAATGTAATTCGTTACTACCCACCTCTGATCTTAAGAAGTACTAAAGATGAATTTTTAGTATATTAAGTACAAAATTAGTGTGCGAAAATAAAGCACTTTAAGTACACTATGGAAGTGTACTACTTTTTCACCTGGGAAATAAATAGCATGGGAAGACTCCAGCATTCCCCATCACTTTACGTGTTAAGGAAATTGATAAGTTAATAGCAAAATGTATTAATAAATGTTGCATTTTTGTATGATGGATGGATGATGGATTCATATGATAGTTTAGTTACATATATATTTTTTGTGTTATTTTTTTGGTAATTTATATTTATTTCAAATGTTTATTTTTATATTCAGTTTTTTAAGTACCATACACTTTAAACACGGGGTCAAATATAGAAATGTTCTAGGTTAATTTAATACTCAGCCATGGTTTGAAATAAAGCAGCATTTTTAAAGTGTATTTTTGTTTTGGTTTTTAAAATATTCACAAATCCCTACAGTTTGTTTCTAAAAAAATAAAATTGAGGAAGTTTATGTATTAAGTTTTGCTTAATTCAATTAATATAATTCAAGTTTATTTTTCTTACCGCATTGGCAAATATTTTACTTGTTTTAAGCATGAACTCATTTGATTTTCAGATTTTTTTTTTATTAAATGGATTCAATGTTCATGGCTCAATAAAGGTGCTTCAAAATGCCTTTATTTTTGCTGTATGGCTCCATAAAGAAACTTTAACTTTTTTGTAGGATGACATGTGAAACGTGATTTAATCCCTTATAGGTCACTTTACTTTGGTAAATATTTCTTGATTTAAGAATTTTCAGATATTTATGGATGAATGAATCATTATTTATGCTGAAAATCAAGACAAAAAGACATTCATTTCGTTGCGGTGTACCTTTTTTGGTACCTTGGATTAGTGCTTTGCTCTCTATTCTGGCATCATGGTCAAACATTTCGTAAAATCTTTAAGTATAGAGTGGTGGTCACACAGCGTGTCAGCAGTCAGTAAACTTGACTAGGAGTAACGATGGCAGTCTAGTTACTCTGTTTAAGTGCTGCTGGATCTCTTCAGCAGTCTGATCCTCATCACAGGGCTCAGGACAGGAGCGATCTGACAGTGATCCGCACTGCAGCTCTGATTCTGCTGATGGCAGCAGCGTTTCACAGCATCTGTTTACTGTCAGAGATCTAGGTCACACTGTGCTCCATGCAGAAATGTGTGTGACACACCCACAACCACACACGTATGTTCCTCGAGCATCATCTATACGCATTTATGCACATACAAAAATATTAAAATAGATAGATACAAATAAAACGGATGGACAGACAGGCAGATTGACGGGCAGACGAATGCATGGATGGATGGATTAACGTATGGAAAGATAGGTGGGCGGACAGAGAGATAAATAGACAGACAGACAGACTGATAGATAGATGGGCGGACAGACAGACAGACAGAAAAATAGATGGATGGATGGATGGATGGATGGACGGACGGACGGACGGACAGACAGACAGATAGATAGACAGACAGACAGACAGACAGATGGGCGGACAGATAAATAGATAGATAGATGGATTGAGGGATGGATGGACAGACAGATAGATATTGATAGATAGATAGATGGATGGAGGGATGGATGGATGGACGGACAGACAGATAGATATTGATAGATAGACAGACAGACAGACAGACAGACAGACAGACAGAAAGATGGGCGGACAGATAAATAGATAGACAGACAGGAAAATAGATATATAGATGGGCGGACAGATAAATAGATAGACAGACAGGAAAATAGATATATAGACGGACGGACAGATAGATAGATAGATGGGCGGACAGATAGATAGATAGATAGATAGATAGATAGATAGATAGATAGATAGATAGATAAACAGACAGACAGACAGATGGATAGACAGATGGATAGACAGACATAAAGAGAGACGGGCGGACAGATAAATAGATAGACAGACAATGAAAATAGATATATAGATGGACGGACAGATAGATAGACGGGCAGACAGATGGATAGATGGATGGATGGATGGATGGATGGACGGACAGACGGACGGACAGACAGACAGACAGATGGATAGACAGACATAAAGAGAGACGGGCGGACAGATAAATAGATAGACAGACAGGAAAATAGATATATAGATGGACGGACAGATAGATAGACGGGCAGACAGATGGATAGATGGATGGATGGATGGATGGATGGATGGATGGATGGATGGACGGACGGACAGACGGACGGACAGACAGACAGACAGACAGACAGATGGATAGACAGACATAAAGAGAGACGGGCGGACAGATAAATAGATAGACAGACAGGAAAATAGATATATAGATGGACGGACAGATAGATAGACGGGCAGACAGATGGATAGATAGATGGATAGATGGATAGATAGATAGATAGATAGATAGATAGATAGATAGATAGATAGATAGACAGACAGACAGACGGACGGACGGACGGACGGACGGACGGACGGACGGACGGACAGACAGACAGATAGATAGATAGACAGACAGAAAGACAGGCAGACAGGACAGATGGACAGACAGACAGATAAAATGGATAAAATGATAGACAGTCAAACAGACAACAGGCAGATAGATAGATAGATAGAATGATAAACAGATGGACAGACAGATAAAATAATAGATAGACAGACTGACAGACAAACAAACAATCAGAACGATAGAAAGAGGATAAACAGATGGATAAAACAATAGACAACAATAGAAAAAATGGGCCTTTTTAGATTAATGGACGGACAGATAGATGGACAGACAGATACATACAACAATTAACAGATAGACAGATACAATGATAGAGAGACAGAAAGATGGATGGATGGATAGATGAATGAATGTGTAATTTGTTTGCTCTTTCAGCACCTGTAGTATTTTCTATACAAACGTGTGATGATTTTGAGTAATAGAGACTCAGAAGCTTTTTTAATTAGCAGGACTTGTTATGTTATGATTAGTGCGGCTGTCTTACATCAACAGCTTTCCCCTGACGTATAAAGAGTCTAATCTCTCGTGTTTATGGTCCCAGCACGTTCACACCGAGACGCAAGACGTTTAGCACACAGTTATGTAACACCTGCCAAGTTACACTGTCAGCACTGCACAGATCAGACTCTAAACGCCTTAAATGTGCCCCATGAATCATGGACTATACTACACCTGTTCAAATAAAATAGATTTGCAGGCTTGTTTTTGTAAGTGAATTTTTTTATTTCATTACATTTTATAACTTTATTTGTGACCAGATTACATTGATATCACCTGGCATCCCAGATGTATATGACAGATTTTCTTTGACACATTTTAATTAAAAAATTCATTTGTTTTCAAATGAAAAATTGAAGTCATATACTCTACATCTAAGATGACATTAAGATGAATACATTTTTGCAAACATGTTCAACAGTACCACCCACCAAAGTATGCTTTAACTAGCTGTATAGTAACCAGCTATGACCTAAAATGATCCAGCTGGTGCACCTTATCAGTCATACGTGTATAATATTCCTGCTATTTTTAGGATTGAATAATCTCTTTGTTTTATCTCTGCTCTGCTCATCTAAGCAAGTCTAACATTATACGTTATTGCCACCTGCCAGTTACATAAAGACAGTTAATACCAACCTGCTGTGACAAGCACTGGTTTGTGGTGAGAAGCACGTGCTAATGTCATGCGGCAAACTTTTGTTTTGGATATTCGCTCACATTGTTTGACATTCACGTACCATTTTCTATTAAAACACAATGCCAAAAAGCAAAGCGACAAGCCACAATAAAGTTGGCACACAGGTCAGGCACACTATACAATTCTGAATCAGCAGTTTAATACAAAGTATACAATTCGGTTCAAGCTCTCGTCCAATGCCAGATAAACATTCCAGAAAATAACACAGAAAAGCCACCTGAATTTCACATGTGCAAAATCATGTGATCATAGGAAACGTATGGCTTATATAAATTACCATTTAATTTATTTAATTATGTAATTTTTCATAAAGCTAATAATTCGTTTCTTTGGCCAAAAATAAGTTTTAAATATATGCTAAATACTTTTAGTAAAAAGTAAAGCTTTATTAAATATATGGTAACACTTTACAATAAGGTTCATTAGTTAACATTAATTAATGTATTAACTAACATGAACAAACCATGATCAGTACATTTGTTACATTATTATTATTATTATTATTAATTTTTGTTAATGTTAGTTAATAGAAATAAAGCTTTTAATTGTTTGTTCATGTTAGTTCACAGTGCATTAACAAGATTTTAATAAAGTATTAGTAATGTTGAAATTAATATTAACAAAGATTAATAAATGCTGTATAAGTGCAGTTCATTATTAGTTCATGTGAACTAATGAATCTTATTGTAAAGTGTTACCAAATATATTTTTGAATTTAAAAATATATTTAGTTTTAACCTTCATATATTAACAAATATTTTCCAAAGTGTGTATTTTGACGCAACAAATACATTTCTAATGTTAACAACCCAAACTGCAAAAAATATTTTTCCTGGCCAAAACAGTTCGTATAAAATGTATAAGTATTAATTAAATATACAGTTACAAGTATACTATTGCAGTTGAAAATATATTTAATTTTAAATATTTTAAGTTATTTTACAGTTGTTTTTTCCAACCATTTAATGCTTAAATGCTTTCAAATATATAAAAAAAAATATTTATCCAAAATGGCAAAAAAATATATTGGTGAAAAATAATTTTTTTGTTAAAATATTTCAAAATATATTTTTAACACATATATTTTTGGGTTTAAATACATTTTAAATTATATTTGAAAATATATATTTTTTGCTATATTGGTTAACGCAGTGGTTCTCAAAATTTTGTCATGCGGCCCCCCTAAAGATAATGTATGACATAAAACTTACATTTTTAATTAATCATATTAATATTATACATATTAAATTATACAACGTATTGCCTTATGTTTCCAAGGTTTAGTTACAAAGAATTTATGATAAATTAATGTATTTTATAAAATGTCATAAAACTGGTTTGAGAACCACTGGATTAACCTGTGCGGGGTTGATTTAACCTAACAGCTAGGTTTGTCCCTTTTTGACCCAACACTGGGTTGAAAATAACCCAAATATTTTTTTAGAGTGTATGTTATCACATGTAAAAACCAATGGGATCACATCATGTGATCCTTCAAGAAAGTTAAAGGTTCTTTATGGCGCCACACAGCAAAAAAAGGCATTGTAAAGCACCTTTATTGAACCCATTTAATCCATGATATCTTAGCATAAACAGCAAAAATACTGTAGTTGGTGTAAAAGTTATACTTTTAAATATAAATTTACCCTCAGGTTTGTTTTAAGGCCTTCATGCAACAGAACTAATTCTCCGCTTTAGAGTTCAAATGGCTCCGTCTGCTCCCCAAGAAGACCCCCAAACTAATCGGGGGGGCTGTAATCTTTTTACACACTAGTTTAGGTCAACAGAGAGGGCTCTGTCAGCAGCATTAAGACACCAGTCTAATGCCAACTAAGTATTAAAAAGGATTCTTGGTTCACAGAGATCATCTCTTCATCAGACTGCACGCTGTCTACTAGTTATTCATCTCTAGAGTTTAAAAAAACCAATCTGGGAACGTCCCAAACCAACAGTCAACGCAAAACCTGTTACACTTGTTTGAACGGCACGTCGTGGCTTTTGGCACAGTCCGGTGCTTTAAAACAAAACAAATCTTTTGGCAATTAAAAGGTCACTTAATTGTCGTTCAGTGTTTATGAGCAATCCCGCCACCTGTTGTGCTCGCGACTCCAAATTAAAGACCCTCCGGCGCAGTGGCAAGGGCGGTGAGATGGCATGTGCTGTGTGTGTGTGACCTCACACTGCTTAAGATCTTAATAAGATAGATACACAAATCAAAAGAAAAAAGCAAATCACTGACTTCAGCCCTCTAATTACCAGTAAATCACACAGGGGTTACATCCAGAGAGCAGGCACCATATGGCAGCATGCGGAGTCGGGGTCAACCTGCAGTCTCACAAGCAGCTAATTGTTTTCTTTCCCTGCTCCCCCCTCTTTTAAACCGAACTCTTTGTTATCTTGAGAGAACATGTTTTATGGTCGGATAATCTGCTTAGTTGATTCGAAATGGTGGGATGGTAAAGGTGAGTTAGAGGGAGTTGGCATTTGTTTTTTGTTATATGTGTGACTCATGGTTTGACAAGGCATGTCTACAGGTTTTCTGCAGTGTGACACGCATCTAAAATAATATATGATTTATAATTACATGTAATTATGCCAAGCTCCTTTTTTATAGTTCTCAGAAATAAAGGTACAAAGTTGTCACTTTCAAAAAGTAAACACTGAGCGCATATTAGTACCTCTAAGGTACATATCTGTGTACCTGAATACATATTGGCACCTATTTAAGGGTACCACCCCACTGACAGCTTTTGTACCCTTTTTTCTGAGAGTTGTTACAATTCCAAATAATAAAAAATAGGAAATAAATAAATGTACAATCAATAAGTACTGATAGGGGGCAAGGTTTCTCTCTCAATACTGACAGATTTCAGGTGATCTCCTGGCTTTCTATGCCATTTTGCAGCTTGTTATTTTCGTGTGTTCAATACTTACTCCCTGTGTCATTTCACTTTATTTATTATGACTCAACTTGTATACTTAAACGTTCTGATTTCTTTGTATGAATTCAATATTCGGCTTAACGGCTACATTTGGTGGAAATTTGTGTCAGAAGCCCACTTAGAAATCCCCTTACTGATAAAAATGCTGATGTGTCAAATACTTTGAAAAAAAAATGTTATATGTAAGGGATAATCTAGAGGCAGCCGGTAGTTATCGGGGAAATAAGCCCCGACAGTGTGATCAGGACCCGACGCGAAGCGGAGGGTCTTGTATCACACTGAAGGGGGTTATTTCCGCTTATTACATGGCTACTTGCCACATAAGAAAAAACACTGGACATGAATATGAATTTGAAACATTTTATTGGCATATTTGTTTAAATTAACATTTTTATCCTTCCGCGAAGATGCATAAAATGATCGTAATACCTTATTAAGATCCTCCGCTTCATACTTGTCTGTCTCCATTTTTTCTCTTTTAGCCAGTCTTTGAGAAGTTTTAATCCCCATTCTGTATTTTTTTGTGTGTTGGCTTCGTAGCTGTCATGCTCTATTTTGTCAAGTTCAGCCTCAGTAAGCTCTCTGTGTCTTGTCGTTGTTCGTTCTTCTATCCACTGTTTAAATGTTTTGTTTTTTCCGTACATGTTAAAATTAATGTCAAAATGTTGTGGTTGTCCAGTGTTTGTCACAAGATGGCGCCAAACAGTAATCTTTATTGGCGCGGAGCGATTTTAATCGTACAAGTAGTACCGGCTATGCGTTATTACTTTGGAGCGGTTATTATTTGAAATTATTTGCAAATGTCTCAACTGACCAATCAGAATCAAGCATTCTAGAGAGCCGTGTAATAAACAAAAATATAATGCTGAATGCTAAACACAACCCCAAAGATTGTGTTCAATACGTTATTAGTTTTTTTAAGGTAACCCTTTATAAGATATAAAATATCGTTTTTTGCTTTATAAAATATCTTACATATCAAGCCCTATATTTTTATTGTACATATTATAATACACTCTCAGAAAATAGGTACAATACAGGTAGCTGTCACGGCAGTACCCTTTTTAAAAAGTTCACATTTATACCTAAAGGGTGCATTTTAGTACCTCAAAGGTACATATTGGGCCCTTTTTAAAGGGTACCGTCCCAGTGACAGCTGTTGTACCTCTTTTCTGACAGTGTAATAACAGAAATTAATATTTAAAGGAAACGCAATAAATACATTTTGACAAATTTCTGTAAAAATTTGTTTTCTATACCAAGAAAGTGACAAGATGAAAACCACTATTTTCTGTTACAAACTTTCACATAGCATCTTTAGGTTATAATAACATTAAAAATTTAAATCCATAATTTGATTTTCAAAGATTTATTATAAAACTGATTTTTTTTTTTTTTCGGCAAAATGCAATAAATCCACGACAAGTTTTTTTTTCAAAATTCTATAAATCTATTGAGTTAATATATAAATGTGCATTAATCTTTGTCATGTTATATTCGTTTAGTTGACTAGTGGTTTACACTGATTAAAAAAAATAAACATTAATGGCCTTAATCAAAACACTTACTTCATATTAATAACACTGTTATTGCTGCTGTCATCCTCAGGACATCATCGCTAAACTTTTTTGACAGTGATCAGCTGTAAAATGTTTTGGTCCTGCTCGATTTTCGTTGACTTTGAGTAAAATAATGGAAAGTTTTTCATTAGATCCCCTGGGGTCAATGTGTTAGCATGACAGAAGCTTGATGCTGTTGTGTGAGAGCATACAACAGCCGGCATTTTTCCTTCACCTGAGTACCTCTCGCGTAAATTATTAGATTTTGATTGCTTACGTTTCTTCCCCGCCACAAAAAAACACTGCAGGTTTAGCAATGCCATAAAAATTACTATTTAGTTTGTTTGTTGATCACGAAGTTCAAAGTAGATAGGAAAAAGTAGGATCCGTGTGTATTCAACGCGCCGCCATTGTTGTTTACAATGCGTGAAATAGTGCGCTGTGATTTGTTGAGCGTATTTATTGCATTCTGCAGTGAAGGAGGACTGGCGCTTATCGCGTTTTGGAAAAAAGGTAGAAAAGATGACAGAATAACACAGCGGATATCGGATTTTGCATAAAATTAAGAATTTACTTAATACTGACCTGATATAATACTGATTTTGGCTGAAACTATTTGTTTTAAATGGTGTTTATTGCGTTTTGGAACCAAACTCTTTATTTGTACTTTGAGCCAGTGACTGTTAAAAAAAAATGCAGTATGAAGTTTTGACTTGTGACAAGTTGACATAACTTCTAAAAATATATGTTGATTTAACATAATTTTTAACACTGTATAAATACCTACAATGTACACTTTTCCTTATTGTTTTTGCATAAATCGTAACCTAGAATATATGACATATCTAATTTTAAAACATAATGATAAACACTCGTGTTGTTTGTCAACTGCTCTGAAATGACTTTAGTTGATTTATCCAGTAGGAAAACATGGCACGGTCAATCATTGTCTGACACAACATCTTTTTCTGAGTAATGACAAGATTTAAATCTAGCAGATTTGGGTAACTGGAGCCAATGCAGATTATTATTGCCTGTGTTTAACTGGTGGACAGTTGAGGATTAAATAATGATGAAATCACAAAACTTTAGTGGGGAATCTCCTATAGCAGATGTTCTCTCCAGACTGTCTTTATAAGATTGTTCATTTATTTATTATCATGATGTACATGGGCTAAACCCTTCATATTTGTCAGATTTTGTCCTGAGCAAAATGATCCTGTATACATCTCAGTTGATTTAAAAGTCAATCTTAAAGATTTTAAATTTTAAAGAAAAGAGATTTACATTGGAGACAATAACTTGTGTCATTGTTTACTTTGGGATTTGGACCTTTTGCATATCGTTAAACATGTACTAATACACACTGACACACCAAAGGAATTGTAAAATCGTGAATCGGACCATAGGTGCTCTTTACGTAAAAATATGAATTATTAATGGCTAAATTAACCAGATTACTTTAGGTAACATTCTTGACTATATAACTATATTTATATACCACTTTTGCTAAAAAATAACTTTTTTGAGACCCCTAAACTTTTCCACCATTTAGGCAGGGGGGCTGAGGCAGGACCCCCATTATTCCATATAAGTAAGGAATCACTTTTTCATCACAGTTGAATCATAACAAAAACTCATGTGCCAATCCATAAAATCAATATTGATACCCAATCGGCACATTCTTTGTAATTCTTTGTGACCTTGACTGGTCATTTTTGAAGGAAACTTCAATTGAGAGACATGACTCAACCCAAATCCTATTGTTTATTCATTTCTCTCCACAGTCGTTGTGGATGGAGCTAATACTGAGTGTGACGGATTGATCCAACCCTAGATGGACAGTAAAGATTAAGAGGGATGACAAATAGGCACTTGCTTACACAGCGCTTGCTACTAATCCCCTTGTCTTCCTTTAGGGAGCCCACGGTGGACTTAGAGTCACTCACTGTTTGGCATCGCCAGTCACACCATGAAGAGGTGACAGTCAGACAGAGATACACTGAACCCAAAACAGAGATCTCCATAAGGACCAAAAGATTTACTGAAGAACTTTTGGTGGATTCATCATCAGATTTCAAAAGCAAGATCTTTACAAGGGCGCTCTTTGGAAACTTCTCCAATATATTGAATGGAGGATCCAATGTCTGAAATGTCCATACCATTTCCATCATCCACAGACTCTTCCAGGAGCAACTCTACAGATGACAGACATGAGGGTAAGTTACACTTCCTTCTTAAAATTAACATGCAACAAGTGTCTAATGAACCATTGCACTTTTAAACATGGACTTATTGGCCAGTGCCTGCTCATAAATGTTTGTTTTAATGATTAAACATCGCAAAACATTTGACCAAATCTCCTAAAATGTGATCTTCTCAAACATTGTTTATTTAGGCAATATTTCAACACTAGGTCCTAATTTGAGAGATTTGGTAATTTGTAATTTACCAACTATAAATGGTAAACAGCTTTACTGTGCTTTCGCAGGTAGAAGTCCAGCTCCTGGCAAAATCCTAAACTCAGGACTACTGTGCAAAGTCTGTTCAGACACCAGCAGTGGGAAACACTATGGTATATATGCTTGTAATGGATGCAGTGGCTTTTTCAAACGCAGCGTGAGACGCAGGCTCATCTACAGGTGAGAACAACTCACGTATACTTAAAAATAAAGGTGGTTTCGTGAAGAACCTTAAACATCTTAAGAACTTTCTGAATGGTTCTTTGGCAAAAATGCGGCATCACTTTTGTGGTTCACATAAATATGACTTTTTCAGATGTCAGGCTGGTACCGGTATGTGTCCCGTGGATAAAGCCCATCGTAATCAGTGCCAGGCCTGTCGCTTGAAGAAATGCCTTCAGGCTGGCATGAACAAGGATGGTGAGTATGCATCTATTTTACTTCCTCATTTATCTTCTCAACTCATTTCTAATCTTCTCAACTTCTCCTTCCATTTCCCAGCTGTTCAGAATGAACGTCAGCCACGCAGTACGGCTCAGGTCAGGTTAGACGCTTTGGATGTTGACAAAGATAAGGAGCACCTGGCGACCACTCTGGAGCCCACGTCCTCCTCAACCTGCTCTGTCATCAACCGTTCGATCCCCATCATCAGCTCCACAGATTCCAACCAGCACTCCAGCAGTCCCAAAAACGGGCATCGCTTCATGGCCAGCCTCATGACGGCTGAGACCTGCGCCAAACTGGAGCCAGAAGACGGTGAGGAGCTTAAACCAGACAAACATTTATCTGTGTTTATCAAAGCTCCTGAGAAGATATGTTAAGACGCTACTTATCTAGCCTAACCAGCTCAATTGCATTAGCATATACCTAAATAATTATGGTTATGCTCATCCAATACCAAACAAACATAAACTAGTCTGGATTAGAAGTGGATATGTTGGTCTAACCGTGGGTTTATACCAGACGCGAGTTCAACGATTTGCGTGAGTAGATTACATACAAAGTCAATGCAAAGACGTGATCAGACACGCGGGGCGATGCGAATGTTGTGATATGGGTGGCGCGTTTACCGCGAAAACACGCGCTATTCGTTTCAAACGCGCCTTCGCCCAAGTTGAAAATATTCAACTCAACAAAAAATTTGCATCACACGAAGTTAAATCCCGCGAGTAATCTAGAGCGAGTAACGCAATGCCCCACGTTTGGTGTGTACGTAGAATAATGACCAGCTGCGCTAAAGGCGTCAAGCGCGATTGATTTCAATGTTAAGTCAATGTGAAGACGCGTCGACGCGTGTCTGAAGGTCTCGCGGTGCGAATGAGGCGTTAAGCGCAGCGTGGTAGACACGATTCCGCCTCATTCGCACATCTAGTTTGCGTGAATGACACGAATAGAGTGTTGTCGCGGGAAACGCGCGAGTTGAAAAATGTGAACTTTGCGGGAAAAACGCGCCGCGTAAACCAATCAGGAGCTTGCTCTAGTAGGGACGTGATTACAGAAAGCAAGCGGAGTCACAGAGGCCCCTCCCATGATGTGAATTTCCGCGTGAATGTCTCGATGACTAGAATTTCATGCGCGAATGAAGCGAGTAAACTCAAAATGTTCAAGCGGCAAACTAGACGTGTTTCACCCTGTCCCAAATGGCACACTCCGGACTTGTGGTCCTCCTCAGAGTCCACACTTTGATGACATCACGTAGTCCAGACTTTAGGGACCCTTGATGTGAGTCCACGTGGGTGCACCGGAGTCGTATTTTGGGACAGACTCGAGCATCACACCGGAAATAGGTAGAGAGGTTGCCCGTCAGTGTGAACTCCTCCCTTCCGTCGTCTGATTGCCCTTTCGCAAGGACTTCTGGGTTGGCAAAGTGCGCGAAGCCTGCTGCAGTGCGGGCTTCGCTGAAGACCGCATCAAGGGGGCAAAGGAGGCGCTGATGAGCACACTTCAAAGCGTAAAAATGACAGATGGGACACCCTACGGACTAAGCGAGAACGCGCAATTTAAGGCCACGAGACCGAAAGTCCACATGAAGTGCGCCATTTGGGACAGGGCCGTAGACGTGAATTTGACGCCTCAATGCGGCTGTTGTGAACCCACGGTAACAGGTTATAAGCTATATTATATTTGCAATATTTTAACAATAAGTCTCTTTGCAGTTGATGAAAACATTGACGTGACCAGTAATGAACCCGAGAGGAGCTCTCCAGAGTACGGCAGTGCTCTCTACCCCACAAGGGCTCCCGAAAGTGTGTACGAGACCTCAGCCCGTCTGCTTTTTATGTCTGTTAAATGGGCCAAGAACCTGCCAGTGTTTTCCCATTTGCCTTTCAGAGATCAGGTAAGAGTATGATAAATCTTGCTGTCTGACATGCGAGTACCATCCAAAACAGCAGACCTGAGCCCACCTCTCTTTGTGTTTTAGGTGATACTGCTCGAGGAAGCGTGGAGCGAGCTCTTTCTCCTGTGTGCGATACAGTGGTCTTTGCCCTTGGACAACTGTCCACTGTTGTCCTTACCTGATCTCTCACCTCCAGGACAGGGCAAGGGAAGCCCATCCGCTTCAGATGTCAGGGTCCTGCAAGAAGTGTTCAGTCGATTCAGACCCCTGCAAGTGGATCCGACTGAGTTTGCTTGCTTGAAAGCCATTGTCCTGTTTAAGCCAGGTGTGTGGGACGTATTTGAATCCAATTAACTAAATGCAAAGAACTGGTATTGGAATTGGAATAATTTTCACTTTCTGTTACAGAAACACGAGGACTGAAAGACCCAGAACAGGTGGAGAACCTACAGGATCAGTCACAGGTGCTGTTAGCTCAGCATATGCACACTTTATACCCCAATCAAGTCGCCAGGTGAGTAAATAATAAAGAAATGACTTACATGAGATTTTGAGAGAGGACAGAATACAGATTATTCATTTGAATCTTTGTCCACAGGTTTGGGAGATTATTGCTTCTTCTACCGTCTCTACATTTTGTGAGTTCAGAGAGAATCGAGCAGCTCTTCTTTCAGAGAACCATCGGGAACACGCCGATGGAGAAACTCCTCTGTGATATGTTCAAAAACTGAGAAGTGTAAAATCCTCTGGACTTTAGGTGCTTTGCTTCACTGCCATGCTAGTTAATAAGCCAATGAATCTGCCTGAATGCGAAAAAGCTCAAATGTATATAGGCCACATTATTTTGCATAGTTTGCATATTTTATATCTCTTTATGTCGTATTTTGTCTCTTTTTATTTGTGTTAGTTTTTATACTCATAACATTGCTCATGTCTATGCATCTCCTTTATGTAAAATCCTAGATATCTGTCACAGCCTGTTGAGAATACAGATTGCCTTCCAATGCTCGTTTAATGCAATATTTTTTTAGCAAAATATTTGATGGAAATCAAAGTTTGAAGACTCTAAAATGGGATGCTACTACATGGGATGCTTTATACTTAAAATATATACCTCTATTTTGTAGGCCATATAAATAAATGTATCCTGTATTTCTTATTACATTGTCCTGTCTTCTCTCAGTGTATATTTTTATATCACACTAACATTATTTTGAGTTTATATAAACTTAAATTGAAATACAATGCAATACCCATACGACAAAAAAATTATATTTTTAAATATATATTTTTTATACATTTCAAAATATGCAAAAAATGGCCAAAAAATTTATTGGTTGAAATATATTTTAAAAAATACAAATATATTGGTGAAAAATATATTTTTTGTAAACATATCCCAAAATTACGGAGCCCATAAGGGGACATGGAGCAAAAATTAAATAAAGTTTAGTTTCATGTGCTCACGTGAAACTTTCATGTGCTCACGTGAAACTTTCATGTGCTCACGCGAAACCTTCATGTGCAGAATTTTTTTTTAAGTTTAGTTTCGCGTGCTCACATGAAACTATCGTGCGCGCACGCGAAACTAAACTTAAAAAAAATTCTGCATATAAAGGTTTCGCGTGAGCACATGAAAGTTTCACGTGAGCACATGAAACTAAACTTTATTTAATTTTTGCTCCATGTCCCCTTATGGGCTCCGTAATTTTGGGATATGTTTACAAAAAATATATTTTTCACCAATATATTTGTATTTTTTAAAATATATTTCAACCAATAAATTTTTTGGCCATTTTTTGCATATTTTGAAATGCATAAAAAATATATATTTAAAAATATAAATTTTTAATACTTTTCTAAACGTAAATTTTTTTTACTCCAATGTCACCTTAGGGGCTCGGTACTAACTATATTTGAACAGTAAATATATTTTAAAGCAATTAAAAATATATTTAGCCCTGCATATATTTACGTCGCACTGGAAGAAAAACTTTGTTTATATTACGAACCTGTAAACATAACAGCTTTAAAACAAGTGCTACAACTTTGTAAAATGCATTTCTCCTTCTTAAGGTTAATGTATATTTACACTGTCCCTGTTTAAATAAATAAAACTATTAAAATCAAATAAATATTTTCAACCTCAAAAATATACTTTATAAAATTAATTTGTATTTAGCATATATTTAAAATATATTTAGGCAAAAAAAAACATTTTATATAAATTTTTTTGACATATGGGATGTAAAATTAGAAATGTATTTGCTTGCCCTCAAAATACATTTTGAAATATATGTTGATATATGAAGGTTAAAACTAAATATATTTCCAAATGCAAAAATATATTCAATTGAGCATAACTTTCTACAAAATGTATTTAGCATATATTTAAATTATATTTTTGGCCAGAGAAACGTATTTATGTTTTGCTGTATGGGATTGATAACAATATGAATGTATTGTAAATACAGGCCTATTTACAAAAGGACAACATTCTTATCTTTAAACAAGAGGTCTTTACCTTTTTCAAGACAGGCTTATAATGACTGTGTAGTTGCCTACCATATAAAGTGATTTACAGCAAGTACATTGTTATTATGCTTACATTAACAATATATTAAGCGATTTTATTCTGGATATTTTATGCTCTTCATATTAACTAACTTTTTCATATTTTAATTATGATTATATCTACTATAACTTTTTATGTTTGACGACTATTTTTCAAAAATATTTTAAATACAAACAATAAATGCACCCGCTTCTTTAAGTTTTGTCATGTTATTTTACCTCCGTTACTCTAGAGGGCGCATGTCTACACAGCATGACGTCATGCTAAATGCGTCAGAACGCGGAAGTGTTGTTTGTTTTGATCATCTTGCGACGGATGGAGTTCAAAATACGCTGTTTCCAAGCAACATACACCAAAACAATCACGCAGCGAGGCTGATTTAATGAAAGAGCATAAACATGTTCGGCAAATCTACAGATTACGAGTATCGATCACTTGCACAGAGGGATGAGTGCAGTAATGCACCGGGTTTGTTTTCACATGCAGCCTTCACTTACAATCAGAGTGATCAAAGAGGACATTCATTCGATTATGTGCCTAAAATCGCTCAAAATGACTTCACAGGTAACTCAACACACACATCCCTACTACGAAAAAACAATGCAAATCTTTATCGTTTCATGTAAAAATTGTGTATGCAAAGCTACAAAAATAGTTTGTTTCTTTCTCAGATAAATCTCAAGGATTTCTGTCCTGGATTTGCAACTTGATTGTAACGTTCCTGCTTTTCCTGGTCACATTTATAACCTTTCCCATATCTGGATGGTTTGTTTTAAAGGTCAGTTTCATATAATCAGTAGAGATTTAGATCTTACTTTCTTTGGAGAGTTTTGATGGCAGCGTATTATTTATATTCAGGTCGTACCTAACTACGAGAGGATAGTTGTTTTTCGTCTGGGTCGGATACGTCCACCAAAAGGTCCAGGGGTGGTTCTGGTTCTGCCCTTGATTGATCAGTGGCAGAGAGTCGACCTGCGAACCAGAGCCTTTAACATTCCACCCTGCAAGGTACACAATCCAGTTTACCATCTAATCTCTAAGTTTATATGAAACAACTGCAATACAAAACTGTTCTCAGATCAGTGTAAGAAGTGCTAAAATGTAAATATAAAAATATTGAAGTACCTTTCTACCAACAGGTGACCACTAAAGATGGTGGTCTGGTGTCGGTAGGAGCAGATATTCAGTTTCGGATATGGAGTCCAGTGATGTCAGTGGTGGCAGTGCAGGACCTGAACGCCTCCACTCGACTCACGGCACAAAACGCAATGATGCAGAGCCTCAACAAAAAAACCCTGAGGGAAATACAGAGAGAGAGAATCAAACTTGGAGAGCATCTTGGAGTAAGAGACAATAGATTTTTACCATTCACTTTAGTAGTTCACCCAAAAACAACAATTATTTGAACAAAAAAGTAAAAAGTGCCTATTCATTGTATAAATTTGTACTTGTAAAAAATTAAGAAAAAAACTATTCTTAAAATGTTCCACCCTTTCACAGAAAAAAATGTGCAGAAAGCCAATGATATTGCATGCTTGTAGAAAAAAAATATTTTTACAACATTTCACTTTAAACATGCTTATGCAGATGGACATGAATGAGATGACAAAGCCGTGGGGTCTGGAGGTGGACCGTGTTGAGCTCCTGCTGGAGGGTGTGCTTCGGGAACCAGAAGGGTCTCAGTCAGGAGGACCTTTTATTATGCCCCCATCTGTCCCGGGGTTAGAAGGTCTTACTGGGCCCTTACAGCAACTAGCCATGCATTTTCTGAGCCAGACGTCTGAATCTCACACCAGTAAAGGTGATATTTACAATCCTTCACGAATCACGTTTTAATTTTGGACAGATCAGAATAAAAAACTGTTCAGATGAATTTGGGAAATAATGTAAAGCCTAAAAATGTTAAAGCAATCTTAAGTTCAGTGTGTAAATTTTAGCTGCATCTAGTGGTGAGGTTACGAATTGCAACAAACGGCTCAGCCCACTGCTCACCCCTCGCTTTCGAAACGCATAGAGAAGCTACAGTAGCCGCCACCGAAAAAACATGTCATCGTCGGAGAAAAAAGGGCTTCTGTAGAAACGTGGTGGCACAAAATGGCGACTTCCACGTAAGGGGACCCTCGTGCATGTAGATAAAAACAACTTATTCTAAGGTAATAAAAACATAACGATTCATTATAAAAAGGTTTTTATATAACCATGATAATGTTGTTTTTTATATTATACTGCATTTCTGTCAAGAGATCCTTCTAAAAATTACACACTGCACCTTTAAGAGAGATCATATATTGGGATTGATTGAAAGCACTCCAATCCAAGTTTGTCAAGCCAACATAATTAAAAAGTACATAATGTTTTGGTTCCTCTTAGATGCGGTGAGTTTTGCAGATGAGCTGAATTCAGCGCCTGCAGCAGATGTTAAATACAGCAGTGTGGAGGGACTGTTGGATCGGGTCAGATCGGTACTGAATGAAGAACTGGTTCATCAGATCAAAGCCTGTTATCGCTTTCAGATCTCCACTGACTCTGGACAAACCAACAACTACTATGTTGATCTGACAGAAGGTAGGACATGAAGAACAGATTAAGAGATCACTTAGTCTACCCTGTACAGTTTTTTTGAACGTCATTCCCAAAGCCCAATTGCATGTTAAATTAAATATTTTGGCTAATTCAATAATAAGGGATCTAGGGCTGCATAACGATTAATTGCGATTAATCCTTTGCAGAATAAAAGTTTTTGTTTACATCATATATGTGTGTGTACTGTGTATAATAATTATGCATAAATAAATACACATACATGTAGATATTTAAGGGCGTATTTACATGTGTATATACATTTTTATATTTATAAATAATTGATATTATATATAAATATTTAATCTATAAATATTTTTTTCTTAAAATTATACATGCATGTGTGTATATTTATTTATACATAATTATTATACACAGTACACACACATATATGATGTAAACAAAAACTTTTATTCTGCAAACATTCTGTTATGCAGCCCTAGATGAATAAAGTGATATAGTCTCATGCCATATTTTACTGCTTAAAATCAATTTTTGCTTGTGTCATTTTCTAATCCTGTTGCACCAAAAATGTTTTTAGATGGATTTGAATACTTTTAAATGTTAAAGGATTAAATGCACAAAAAGTTCAACACTAACATAACATTTCACAAAAAAATACAAAGAATAAAAATTGAAGTCGTCATTCATTTTTCAAAGTATTTGAAACCTTACAGTACAAAAAAAAAATGTAATAATTGGGTGGATTTGGACCGATTGTACCAGTGGAGAATGAGTCATCTCAAGACTGATTTGTATATTATATTGAAATGTCCTGAATACTGCCTTATGGTTTTGTGTGTCTGTGTCGAGGTTGTGGAGCGTGTGGTGTGGGTGTCTTGCCGAGAGATCCAGATGTTTCTCTGAGCGCGAGCGAGCAGGATCTGCTGGCCATGTTTCAGGGGGACCTGGCCCCGTTTGCCGCTTACAGCAGCCGTCGACTGAGAGTAGATGGAGATCTGAACACCGCCATGAAGCTCGAAACTCTTATTAGACTCCTCAAGAGCACATGAGAGGACTGATCATATTCACAATGATATATTTATATAGATCTTATTTATTTGACGAGTGTACAAAATATACACCTATTGGTAAAATTGAGATTTAAACTATTACAATAATTATTAAGTTATAATAATTCATATTCAAAATGGTTATATAAGGCATTTAATTTCTTGTTGTTTCAGTGTCATTTTTATCACTCACTTATGCATTTATAATTTTGTCTAGTGTTGTATTTCAGTTGAAATAATTACACAAATCTATTTATTACTGAAATGTTTTGAATCATTGCTTATTTTTTGTCTGTATTTGTATGCTTAAAGTTAGTGTTTATGCTTTGGTGAGTAGCCTTGTTGCACAAGGTTGTGTGTCTCTCAGAAGCTGACCTCTGACCTTGCCTAGCCTTGGACCCTACGCACAGCTGTTTACAGAGAAAACTATTACAAGGTTAATTCACCAAAGGCTTCATTTGCAGTGTGGTTATACCATTGATGCAGAAATACTGTATATTGACTGAGCATGTGCAGTACTGCTTATATATAATGGAAATGTAACTTTGAAAACTATGTTGTTACATTTATGCATTTGGCAGAGTCTTCATCTAAAGCAACTAACAGTGCATTTAAGTATTTTTTATATGAGTACCCTAGGATTAAACCCACAATCTTTGGCTGCTAACACAATGCTCTACCAGTTGAGCTACAGGAACACTGTTAATGATGTGACAAAAAAAATCTGAATTAAAACAATTACAATCTCTTTATTGTAGTTATGTAGTCTAGAATTTCAGCTAGGTTTTAAACAATATTGAATATTCTGCACTCTTATTGGCTGCTTCATAAAATTGATTACATAAAATTTGCCACAAATTTGTGAACATTCAAACATATGTCTTTAGATTTTTTTAAAAGGTTTCAGATGTACACTTATCCTTAAATAATATGTGCTTGGTTTTGTATCAAGTCTCTTGATATTCTGGTCCATAGATATGGCTTGTGCCTCTCCTTCAAAGAAGGATTAGTTAGACTTTCTTGCCCATTTTTTCTACCAGATAAAAATCAAGTGGAAAATGTGGGCGGTCTCAGCATACGTCCTTGGTGCACCCCTATATCATTTTTGACTTGAGTAGGAAGTCGTATAAAGACCCACTTTTCATCAGACAAAGAAAGAGAGAGAGGGATCAGATGGCCAGGTGGAGTCTGAGCGGCCGTTCGGCTCAGTTTCTGTCCACACTAAAGGAACTGTCGCTTATAAGAAGCAATCACACTGGAAATGTACCTGCTGTTAGAGAAGCACTGTATGCCGGGGAAAACTCAACAGTTCGGCCATACAATGAAATACCTGGGCTATGGAAGAACAGTCTGGCAAATCTCTATACTTTTTGGAAAATGGATGGATTTAGGAATATTCATCGGATTATGGTGCACAATTTCAATATGTTTGGTCCTATTTACAGGTAAAATGTCAATTTTAGGGGGTTTGCTTTACTGCATGAGCATATACAGGGTGTTGGGAAAACTGGAAGATCTTGACTTCAGAGCTGGAAAAAGTCTGGAAAATTTCTACAGTGAATTCCAGTATGACCAGTATGACACATGGAAAAATAGTATACATTAGTATTTACTATAGTAAACTGTAGTTTAATTATAGTAATTACTACACTTTATTAATGTACACTACAGTATTCTCTATTCTGTAGTATCGACTATAGTGATTTGACAAACTGTGGTATAGTATTTACTATATTAAACAGTAGTAAATTGTAGTATAACTACTAAACTTTATTAATGTATACATTATTCTGTAGCATTAACTACATTGCAAAAAATGATTTTCAAGAAAAAAAAATCTTAGTATTTTTGTCTTGTTTTCAGTAAAAATGTCAAAAAATTCTTAAATTAAGATGCTTTTTCTTGATGAGCAAAACGACCCAAGAAAATAAGTCTAGTTTTTAGACCAGAAATATCAAATTTAAGTGATTTTGTGCATAAAACAAGCAAAAAAATCTGCCAATTGGGTAAGAAAAAAAAAAAAAAAATTTCTTAAACACTGAATTCAAGAATTATTACAGAAAAATTTGCTTACCCCCTTAGCAGATTTTTTTGCTTGTTTTATGCACAAAATCACTTAAATTTGATATTTTTGGTCTAAAAACTACACTTATTTTCTTGGGTCGTTTTGCTCATAAAAAAGGCATCTTAATTTAAATTTTTTTTGATATTTTTACTGAAAACAAGAAAAAAATACTAAAAAATTGTTTTTCCTAAAAATAATTTTTTGCAGTGAACTATAATGAATTGACATACTGTAGTAAATACTGTAGTATACTTTAATATTTACTATGGTAAGATTTAAAACACTAGTTTTTAGATATGGTTTGATAAGGTTAAAAACACTATAGTATCTTTTACTATAGTATCTGTGAATATTAAACTATACTACAATAGATTTGTGGGATTGATTTTTGTGAGTGATTTAAAAAATATATCATAGTCTATTGTGTATTCAGGGTCCGCACACATTCTGGTTCTTATATTTTTATTTATGATTGGATTATTAATTATATAAAGTACAATAAACCTGAACATAATAATTTAAATGATTTTTTCACTATTGCCATTGGTAAGATTTTTGTGGCATGGGATACACTTTGTACAGTATCCAAATGGGTAAAATACTATAGAGAGCAATAATGTACTTGGTTGCTTCCCTGATATCGGCCGACTACAACCTCTTTCAATCTGAACAGGGAAAAAGTTGGATACTATGAAAGTGTGAACATCATCAGACCTGAAGATGCTGCTATCTTGTTTAAAGCCGAGGGTCATTATCCCAAAAGACTCAGGGTGGAAGCCTGGACCTCCTACAGGGATTACAGGAACCGCAAATACGGCGTACTGCTCAAGTAAGCATCATATTTTCTGTAAGTGATTTGAGGTTTTCTGGAATTTTCTTTAACACTTAAATTTGTTTTATCGCAGAGATGGAGAGGACTGGAAACATAATAGAATAATTTTAAACCGGGAGGTCATTTCTCCAAAGGTCCAGGGCAATTTTGTGCCCCTGCTGGATGAAGTCGGTCAGGACTTTGTGGCTCGTGTTTATAAGAAGATCGAGAGAAGCGGACAAAATGAATGGACCACAGATCTGTCCCATGAGCTCTTCAAGTATGCACTGGAATGTAAGATGGGTTCTACAAATAAAGGCTGTTTTACTTCTTTTTTTTGGATCATATAGTGCATGTACACTTAAACATTAAAGGGACACTCCACTTTTTTGAAAATATGCTCATTTTCCAGCTCCCCTAGAGTTAAACATTTTATCTTTACCTTTTTGGAATCCATTCAGCTGATCTCTCGGTCTGGAGGTACCACTTTTAGCATAGCTTAGCATTATCCATTGAATCGGATTAGACCATTAGCATTGCGCTAAAAAATATTTCCTTTTAATGGCAGGGGACTATTTTCGGGCAGTGCGTCATATCATTGCGCCTCCTACAGCCATGATACGGCAGCAACAGTAATAATTCCTTGATTATTACGCCAGAATGAGAGTTTAGTTCCTAGCCATATCGGCCTAGAAAATCACAACTTTAAATTTTCTGTCGGTCTTAGTACATGATGTAACTACAGAAGAGTCAAGTTTTAAATATATCGAAACTCTTTGGTTATTTTTTCGCGCAATGCTAATGGTCTAATTAGATTCAATGGATTATGCTAAGCTATGCTAAAAGTGGTACCGCCAGACCTGGAGATCGGCTGAATGGATTCCAAAACAGTGTGTCCCTTTAAATAGCCCATGTGATTTGATTTTTATCAACTGTGAATATATGCATAAATATTAGTTCACGTCATCCATTTCTGGTCTGTTTCTGTCAGCTGTGAGTGTGGTGTTGTACGGCGAGCGCTTGGGTCTGCTGCTGGACTACATTGATCCGGATGCCCAGCATTTCATCGACTGTATCACCCTCATGTTTAAGACCACGTCCCCTATGCTGTACCTCCCGCCGGCTTTGCTTCGTCGCCTAGGGGCCAAGATATGGAAAGACCACATTTACGCCTGGGATGGCATCTTTAACCAAGGTAAAAGAGCAACCGATGTGTACAGAAACACAATGGAATATAAAAGGAAACACACAGTTGTTTCATAAATCATGACTCGATGACACACTGAAGCCAGCAAGCATGGCCCCGCCCCTGACACAATTGCGAGGTTGTAGGTATTAGAAAGTTGAGAGAGACTGCAGCTTTCCCGTGAGGGGGCGTGGTTTCAGCGCCGACAGCGGCCACGCCCAGCGTTTAAGAATCACTAAATACTTTTCATATAAATATTTGTAAAATACAGTGCCAAATCAGAACTAGCTGGCATAAACTTGTCTGCACCAGCATCTTGACCATATGACTGATTTGTTTAATAAAACAGCGGATCGATGCATCCAGAGAATCTACAGGCAGCTGAGGAAAGCTCCTGAAGCCGATGGGAAGTATCCGGGCGTGCTGGCCAGCCTTCTAATGTTGGACCAGCTGTCCATTGAGGACATTAAAGCGAGCATCACCGAGCTGATGGCTGGAGGGGTGGACACTGTATGCTAAACCATCAACCGTAAATCCTCATCTCATCCATGCTTTCAAATACATTTTTATGCATAATTGTAAGACTTCTGTGTGTATAGACGTCTATTACGCTGCTGTGGACGCTGTACGAGCTGGCCCGCCACCCAGACCTGCAGGAGGAGATCCGGGCGGAGATCTCAGCTGCCCGTGTGTCCTCTAAGGGTGACATGGTGCAGATGCTCAAAATGGTTCCTTTGCTTAAAGGAGCTCTGAAGGAAACTCTGAGGTATGTGAAGTTAAACATGTTTATTATGTTAAAAAAAGGGTAATCATTGATTTAGGTCCAATTAAAAAAACTGTCTTCTTTAAGATTACATCCTGTTGCAGTAAGCCTACAAAGATACATCACTACAGACATTGTCATTCAAAATTACCACATTCCAGCTGGGGTGAGTATGTACCCATCACTGATGGAAATGACTAAATAAATTGATGAAAATGTTTTTGTATTGTATAAATGTATTCTCTATTAAACAGACATTAGTTCAGCTTGGTCTCTATGCTATGGGTCGTGATCATCGGGTCTTCCCGCATCCAGAGCAGTACCGGCCATCTCGCTGGCTTAAAAACGAGAACCACTACTTCAGGAGTCTGGGCTTTGGGTTCGGCCCACGCCAGTGTCTCGGTCGCAGGATCGCAGAGACAGAGATGCAGCTCTTCCTTATTCATGTATGTTTCATTTCAAATCTTTATTCTCTTGGAAAAGCATCAATTCACAATGCACTTATATTACATATATACATATATTTTTTATATTTGAGCTTAAATTTTGATTTAAAATAAATAAAATAAGATGATATATTAAGGAATGGCATATGAAATCATAATCTTTTAGAAAATTCCTGCACCTCCTGCTTTAGTCTCTCATGGTGTCCCCCAAGGTTCAGTTCTCAGCCCTCTTCTTTTTCCTTACGTATATGTTTCATTTTAACCAGATCATTTTGCAGTATGGTTTTATGTTTTATTGCAATGTTAGTTATATGCAAATCTGTTTTACCTGATCAGCTCAGCATTACAACCTAACTACAAATCTTACTTTCGCTATTTGTGATCTCATATGTGTACAGATGCTGGAGAACTTCAAGTTTGAGAAGCAGAGACAGGTGGAAGTAAGAAGCACGTTTGAGCTGATCATTCTTCCTGAAAAGCCCATAATGCTAACAATCAAACCACTTCACAGAGGCACATAGCACAGCTGTAAACAGGAAATGATGTCACTAGAATGCTGACCTTTATGGACAGCAGATTCAGTATACTATTAGTCAAAACTTTGGACTAAATTAATGTTTCTCATGATCCTAAAGATATTATGATTTAAATGTTTATGCCTAAATGGGCTTTAAAAAACGTATAACTTTATGCACTTCACACATTTTTATTTTATTTTAAATTAAACCAAAAGCTGAATTGTTGTTTTACTAGAAGTTAAACTAGATGGTGAAAGATAGTAACCAATACAGAAAACAGCATACTATTATTGTAGAAAACAGTAATAAAAAAGAATGAAGAGGTGTTCAAAAATTTGACTGGTTTCTCCAGATGTCTTATTGTTTTTTAACTATAATTATTGCAAGAAAATTTTTACTTTTCCACATCTTCCCCCTTACACTTTGGATCAATACACTCTAAAAAAACAAACGATGCTATATAGCACCAAAACTGTTGCTTTGGATCGTAACCATAGAAGAACCGTTTTTAGTGCCATATAGCACCGGTGAAGCACCAGTGAAGCACCTGTGTAGAACCATATAGTGCTTTGTAGAACCATATGTGGTGCTATAGTGGTGCTATATGGCCCCTATATGGTTCTACACAGGTGCTTCACCGGTGCTTCACCGGTGCTATATGGCACTAAAAATGGTTCTTCTATGGTTACGATCCAAAGCAACAGTTTTGGTGCTATATAGCACCGTTTGTTATAGATTAAGAAATACATTCAAATATTTAGATATTTTTTTAGTAAAGGTGGCTGGAATAAAGTTCTGACATTGTACCAGCATTTATATAAATACATTACACTTTTGTGATGTATTCTTTCATTAATAAAAAAATATTATTTTGAGAAATAGTTTTTAAATACAGGGATATGATGTCGTAGTTTTTTAATACAGTGATATGACGTTGTCACTTCAGAGGGTCCAGTTGTCCATGTCGAACCCGCCCCAACACAGAGTCAGTCACACTTTTCTATTAGAAAATTAAATAATAATGACTTTTTTATAGATGAATACAGTTAATGTGTTTTTATGAACTATGTAGAAATGTTTAATATTAAGGCCGAAGTATGGCAAATTTTTTTTACGCGTATGCTCAGAAGAGCGCCCACGAACTGTTTTTAAAACCCCATTGGCAGATTTCTTTGCTTGTTTATGCACAAAATCACAAAAATTTGATATTTTTGAAAAATGTAAGAATTTTTAGATATTTTTACTGAAAACAAGACAAAAATACTAAGATTTTTTTTCTTGAAAATCATTTTTTGCAGTGTGTGCATTTGACCATGCGCGTACGTTCGCATACACGTAAAAACAGACTATACTCCGGGCTTTAAACCTATACATAACTCACCATGGGCAAGTCATGAAAAATCATGGTTGATGTTCTGGCAAATCCATGTTCATATTCACTTAGGCTGATCAACATCTCTTGTTTCTCTTTACCCCACTGTTTAGAGATCTCTTTAAGCTGAAACACAATAAACATACACAACAAAAATGCTTATGTATTCTAACTACCGGTACAAACATACAATAAATTTTGGATTAATTTTGTGGAGTTTCCTTGATGCAACAACAGCATGAAATGGTGCTACTGTCTCTGGAACATCTCTGGATTGGCTAATTCAGTCGTCACATTTATAAATATTGACTTTTTACGTACTGTAGTTGTGTACCTATTCTGTCATATACTAATAAAATAAAATAAAAACTCAAAACAACTCTTGTCAATGTGTTAGCATGTAAGATATCCCTTTTTTATAAATACAAAAAAATTATTACTTTTGCCTCTTTAGCAGATCCTCTCTAGGAGAAAGACCTCGACAATATCAAATAATAAAATAAAATCGATCCAATCACAGGCCTGGACTCAAACTCACATGATCACCATAACCACCAAAAACACTCACCACTACACCAACCCATAGTTTACTCAAGAAAAATATCTTGTAAAAGCAAACCTGTTGCTCCAGTGTCTGGATTCGACCCTCAGCTCTCGCCAGCTGTGTTAGTAACTCCAGCTTCTCACTGTCTGAAAGAGGCTGATGGGACTGAAGAAACCAATAAATTGTTTGAACACATTTGTTTCTTAATACTGGTATTATTCAGTGCACTGTCAGAAAAAAATGTCAAAAAATGCTCCCTAGCTGTCACTGGGGCGGTGCCCCTTTTAAAAAGTACACCCCTGCACTTCAAAGGTGCATACTGGTACCGAATGTATACATATTTGCATCTACACTGCAAAAAATTATTTTCAAGAAAAAAATCTTAGTATTACAAGTCATAAAAACAAGCAACCACAAAAAAAATCCGCCAATGGGGTAAGCCCAAAAATCTTGAACATTTTTCTTAAACACTAAATTCAAGAAAAATTTGCTTACCTCATTGGCAGATTTTTTTGCTTGTTTTATGCACAAAATCACTTAAATTTGTAATTTTTTGGTCTAAAAACTAGACTTATTTTCTTGGGATGTTTTGCTCATCAAGAAAAAGCCTTAATTTAAAAAATTTTAGATATTTTTACTGAAAACAAGACATAAATACTAAGATATTTTTTCTTAAAAATAATTTTTTGCAGTGCATATTAGGAACTTTTTAAAGAGTACTGCCCCAGTGACAGGTTAGGACCATTTTTTTCTGACGGTGTGTAGAGACAAGAGCAGGTACATGCTAGTACATTGCCAAATACATAAATGATATTCAATGTAATGATGTTTACCTGTACAGGCTGTTGAATGATAACAGGAGGAGGTTGATTTCGGAGTCTGTCCAGTTCTTCTCGAAGTCGAGAGTTTTCGGTTACAAGCACAGCCTCGATCTCTCTCATCTTGTGCTCTTCTTCTATACAAACACAGCACAACTACGGTTCTCAATAATGTTTATTAAATATACTGGCTTATGACATGCCATACCATATTTTACAAACTATATGTCGCTCGGATAAGTCGCATCAGTCAAAAATGCGTTTTGAAGAGGAAAAAACTTCACGGTGGACTATACGTCGGGTTTATTTAGAAAATGATTTCACAAAATCCAAGCCCAAGAACAGACATTTCTTCGCACCTGACTATAAATTCCAGGACCTGCCAAACTATGAAAAAATATGGTGTCACTTATAGTCCGGAAAATACGGTAATTATTTTTTTTCAATGAATGACACCAACCACACGAACCACAAGGTTTTTGATAACAACACAATTCCGGATTTTAGCGTGTGATGAACTTTAAGAATTCCGACGTGGGTAAAAGACACACCTTTATGTTTCATGGGTTTCTTCTTTTCTGAATTCTCTTTATTTCTCTTTCTTAATTTGGTGTCCAGTAGCTTCTCCATCTTATCAATGACCTGCTCAGTAAATTTGGAAAAACACACATGTTAGCCTGACATTTGGGACTTTGAAATTAACCATAATTGTGACCCTGAACCACAAAACCAGTCATAATACATTCAGATATACGTTTTTTAAATTGAGATTTAAACATCATCTGAAAGCTGATAAAAAGTTTGTTAAGATAGGACAATATTTGGCCAATACACAACTATCTGGAATCTGAGGGTGCAAAAAATCTAAATATTGAGAAAATCGCCTTTAAAGTTGTCCAAATGAAGTCTGGTACACCTTTGCACCTAAAGAGTTCATATTAGTACCTCAAAGATACATATCAGTATCTCAAAGGTACATTTTGGTACCAAAAATATACCTTTTTAAAGGAAAACACCACCGTTTTTCAATATTTTACTATGTTTTTACCTCAACTTAGATGAATTAATACATACCTATCTTTTTTCAATGCGTGTACTTTTAATCTTTGTACAGCGCTTCTTGAATGTGTTAGCATTTAGCCTAGCCCCATTCATTCCTATGGCTCCAAAGAAAAGTTTTATTTTGTATTTCATATTTACTTGTCTTTAAATGGGTAAAACATGGAAGTGTTTGGTGGCTTCTAAATTCATCCCTGTTTGGATCCTAAGGAATAAATGGGGCTAGGCTAAACGCTAACACATTCACGACGCGCTGTACAAAGATTAAGTGCACGCATTGAAAAAAGATAGGTATGTATTCATTTGTCTAAGTTGAGGTAAGAACATAGTAAATATTGAAAAACTGTGGTGTTTTCCTTTAACAGACAGGGTCACAACTGATGTACACACACTTTTTTGGGTTATAACAATATATAATATAAAAACAGTGGTTTAGTAGCTAGATACCTTATCCTGTTGGCGAATTGTATCCTCCAATGCAGCTATCTTACTGACACGAGCCTCATATTTCTTTAACACGGCCTGTTGCTGCTGATGGGCTCTTTGCAACTGAATAAACTCTTTTTCAACGTCGTTCTTCTGCAATTAACAACAGAAAAAACTCAAATAACTGTGCATAGACTAAAACCGCCAGCAATGCCACGTTTGTTAAATAGCATTAAGCATGCACGGGTCATAAGTTTGAATCCCATGTGAACTGATCAAAAGTTGCTTTGGATAAAAACGCCTGCCAAGTGTAAACTCTCGATGTTAAGACGTCTTCTTGCCTTGTGTGTCAAATGGCAACAAACTCAATGACCCGATTCAATCAATGATTTTAAGAGGAAACCATTAATGCATTTGATACAGCATTTCCTTACTGCCAGCAAACATCACTTATGTGTGCCAGTCAATGGACCCCCTGAGTCTACAAGAGGAAGCTGCCAACTGCCGGTTCAGTAAAGGAAAATCATAAAACTCACCCTGATCAGCTCGTTTTGAAGCTGTTGGATTCGGTCATTTTGGACAGCGGCCCGGCTGCTTTCACTCGCCAGCTTAAACTTCAGAGAAGCTACAACAGAAGTAGAAAGGCTATGTACCTTTGAGATACCAATATGTACCTCAGAGGTACCAATATGCACCTTTTAGGTACAAAAGCCAACTTTTTGAAAAGGAACCGCCCCAGTGACAACTTTTGTACCTTCTTGTACCCTTTTTAGTGTAGTACAGTACAAAAGAATCAATATATACAGTATTTGTATTATTTCAAGTAGGATTTTAACATTTACATAGTACATACTAAACAGTAATAGTAAAGTCTAATGTATATTATGTCGTATACAACACCAACAGTGCACGAACATAACTTTAAAGGATTAGTCCATTTTCTTAAAAAAATTTCAGATAATTTACTCACCACCATGTCATCCAAAATGTTGATGTCTTTCTTTGTTCAGTCGAGAAGAAATTATGTTTTTTTTTTTTGAGGAAAACATTCCAGGATTTTTCTCATTTTAATGGACTTAAATGGACTCCAATACTTATTAGTTTTAATGCAGTTTAAAATTGCAGTTTCAATGGTCTTATCTAGCAAAACGATTGTTATTTTTGGCAAGAAAAAAAGCCCTTTTAAACCACAACTTCTTGTCTTCCTCTGGCTGTGTGACACGCCAGCGTGTCACATGTAACATATATGAAACTCACATTTGTGGACCATTTTAAACAATAAACTGACACAAAGACATTAATTATTATCATTCGACATACAACAACGTCGGAGCGGTCCTCTTTTTCCACACTTGTAAACACTGGGGCGTAGTTTCGCATACGTCATCCGTGACCTCTTGACGTGATGACGTATTGCGTGAGGTCGCACTGGCGCATCACAGGACCGGAGATAGACGAGAAGTTGTGGTTTAAAAGTGCATATTTTTTATTTTTCTTGCCAAAAATGACAATCGTATCGCTAGATAAGACCCTTATGCCGCATTTGAAATCGTTTAGAGTACTTTGAAACTGCAATTTTAAACTGCATTTAAACTTTTAAGTGTTGGGGTCCATTAAAGTCCATTAAAATTAGAAAAATCATGGAATGTTTTCCTCAAAAAACATAATTTCTTCTCGACTGAACAAAGACCGACATCAACATTTTGGATGACATGGTGTTGAGTAAATTATCTGGATTTTTTGTTAAGAAAATGGACTAATCCTTTAAACCCAACATTTCATGGGTATTAGGCCGTAGCTGTATCCCTTTTAGCCAAAACCCTCATCTGACTACTAATGAATGAGTGGATTTGAAAAGAAAAAGTTGAAAAATGCGTTGGATATTGTATAGTTTCTTATACGATGCAATGTCATTACAAACTCTCCATAGTGTTGTATTTAATGTTGTAAAAATCCCAGTAGGTTTTGAATACAAAACTTCTGTATTTACCAAATTCAAGACCGCTGAATGATGGATTCTGAACTAATCTGAAAGTCAAACCGCTTTAAATGTTTTCGCAAACATCAACAGTTTGGCCGTGACACAGCAGAGATGTTTTCGGAGAAAACATTCCAAACGTTATCGGACGCAAAGCAATTCCCATGCAGAGGAAATTAAAGCCTGCGTTTGCTTTGAAGGCCTCAAAGGTCTTTAACGTGTCCTTTAAATAGAGCCTTGTGTGTGTGTGAGGGACACATGCTGTCCTTCAGCAGATAAGACAGCGAGTGCTTATCAGATTCCTTTAGCTAAATGAGAAGTTTTATCAATCCTCAACACAGCTGTGAGGATATGAAACCTGTGAGGATTAGTTTAACTTCATTTATTCTTCCTAAACCCAGCAGTAGTTTTAAATGTGTGTACATCATTTTTCTCTTTATAAGATCAGTTTGCAGAGTCGTTATTAAAACACAAAATTTGGGTTCAGGTAATGTTAACTGGTAAAGTTAATAATACGATTATAACAGGAGAAACTATACCGATCCGGTCAGCAATCTCAGTCTTGGTCATGACGTCAACATCTGTATCATCCAGTAGGGTGCGGCCCAGGTCCTGATGCAGGGAGAAGTCCCGCCTCAACTGACTGTTCTCAGACTCCAGACTGCTCACCTGAGAGCGCAGGACGATGATGTCATCTGCCATCTTATGCATAGCTGTACGGTAGTTCTCCAACTCCTATAGGAAAGCATTACATTAGCAGTGCAAAGTTCATGGGTTTGATCCCAGTGTACATACATGCTGATAAAATGTATGGACTAGTATGTCACTTGGTTTGGATAAAAGCATCTAGCATAAATGTAAATGCAAATTTCAAACAAGTTACAACACACTGCCACTAGGGGGAATCAAAGTCCTGTTATTCGATCAAGGTGTCTGCTTGGGCACGGGGACCTCACGGTGCCAAAACAGGATTAGATGGTGTCTGTTTTCATGCAACATTTGTTTACAGCTGCAAATTTGACATTGATTTTAAATGCTACGCCTAAATGCTTTTAGATGTGAAGAGAGCGTGGTTAGCCGTCTGTGCAACAATAGCTCGACTCTTACTGCAGTACAATGCAATCGATTCCCAGACTTGGAGCCGCAGGCAGTGAGCACACAGAGATCTGCCAGGTCAAAGGTGTTCATATTTCTGCAAAAGTGTTGGATCCAGATCAAAACATAAAGACAGACAGTATTATCTATATATATATAAGCCAGACAGAGCTGGAATGATATCACTCAAGCTATTTAAAAACAGTAAAACAAGGGATGTCTTTATCTGTAGCATTGTGATGTCGTCTACAGATCAGGGGCATTGTGGGAATCTGTGTTGCATTTTCAGACATCCTTTTGTGTTATCCGCATGTCATGCGACACGCGAGGGACGCTTCTCCCCTTTCATTTGGGGTCAATGTGCATAGGATGGGGGTTTGACTGAATCGGGGCCGTCAAAATGGGAGGGGTGGAAGAGACAACTCCAATCTGGGCCAGAGTGTGCGTGTCTCCCTAGGGTCATCTGAAAGAAATTGAGCGCTTAATTGAAATGGCACACGTGCAAGGTGAGAATGATGATCAGTGATGAGATGGTACCCGTTGAGGGGCGGAGATGAGGGGGGGGAGGTCATCCAAATCCAAAGGAAAGTGAATGGAGTGAGATTGGTCCCCGCAGACGGCAGAAGATCGGGGCCTTGGTGAAGAGACTCCATACGATCACATTATAAAAACATATGTGTCTCTCTTTCTCTCTCTCAGCGGGGTGCACTGCAATGATTCTGTGGTGATGATGAGAGCCAAGAAAAGCCAATACTGTATTTCCATTTTATCATCCCTTCGAATGAAAACAATAGACGAGGTCACCTTGAGATGGGAGCCAAGGGCTTTCTGTTTGAAGTCAACTATAGTGATGGGAATATTCAAAAATCAAATCATATTTGAACTTGAGCTATATATTAATCATTTCCTCTTCAAAGGACATATATTAACCCACAGGTCATCTGGATAACTTTAAGAATGGATGTACTGTATGTGCTTTGTCAGCCTGATCTCACGAAAATCCGTGTTATAGTCATGGAAAATTGTATCACTATCCGTGTCCACGGAATTCAGCTTTTTTCTGTGCCGGGAGCCTGGATGTCTTTTCCGTGTCACTCCTACGGATCTCTTGTGTCATTTTATGTATTGTTTTCTTATTGTTTTCTCCTATTTTCTTACCATTGTTGCTTGAGGTTGGGGTTAGAATCACTTTCTGTTACATTTTTAAACATCCTAAACCAAACCGCAACTCTGTGAATCTGGGGGGGAAAATTCAAGGCCCTGGGAAGTTTTTGAAAATATACATACATAGGTACAGGTCATTGAAAGTGCTTGAATCTATTTTATGCAAGAAGTTTTCTGGAATAAAAATCCATATTATTCCCTGTGTAGTGTAGGATAATATCATAAAAATTCTAGACTTTTTAAGCACACATGCTAAACTGTTCGCTTTAAATGCTTATATCTTCTGTATGCGAATGTTGATTCATACCAAAATGCTTTTTTGCATAGTTATGTTTGACACATGAAAACGTCTTGGGTTACGTATGTAACTGTTGTTTCCTGAGAAGGGAACGAGGTGCTGCGTCTTCCTTGCCATACTTTCTGCGTCCCTGTAATGCTGTCTTTGGCAATATTTCAGATAGCGATATACTTCCTGGCTCCTGCATCACCTTGTCTTTGTCGTTAAGCCTCACCATTGGTTGAATTTGATATACACATTCAGACGCACTTGATACGCCCGGAGGCGTCCCCAAAGTGTCACCGTAGTGACGCAGCGCAAGTTCCCACAAAGGGAACTGTAACAATGTATCTTTAAAGAAAACACAATGTAACCTTGCTCTCACTTGAAATATGTCCCCACATTTTGTCCTTAAATTTGAGGGTATTGGACCTGGAAAGTCCTTGAAAGGTCCTTGAATTTGAAGTTAAAAAAGGTGTGGGAACCCTGAAAGTACATCCTAACCCAAACACAGAATCTAACCACAAGCAACGATTTGAAAATAGAAAAAAACAATGAGAAAACAATACCGTACATAAAATGAGTGACACGGAAAAGAAATCTGTGCTTCTGGCACGAAAAAAAGCTGAAATCCGTTTCCATTAGATCATGTTGGCTTTGTAGAGCTTCACCATGTTAAGCTCCATATAAGAAGATACCATTTTAACATTAAAAATAATTAAAAAAAAATCTGAAGAATATACATCTGTAATGGCACGAGGAATAAATTACGATAATTTTTATTTTTGGGTGAACTACTCCTTTAAGAAAACGAGACTGATCAATCCAAGAGAGAGAGACAGCCTGCATAATTATTCTGCGCTGTCTGTAACAACTTTCGCCCAGATTGTGCCATTATTTCGATGGGCATCCACTTTCGTTGCATTGTATTATTGAGGTGTCATTGATTTCAGATTTACCCTTCCTGTCTGAGTGGGAGATTCAAGCTGGTATAACCTATAATGTGGTTGTCATAGATCGGACGGCTCCCTTCACATCACAGTCGGCCATTTACCACTCTAAAAAAACAAACGGTGCTATATAGCACCAAAACAATTGCTTTGGATCGTAACGATAGAAGAACCATTTTAGTGCCATATAGCACCGGTGAAGAACCAGTGAAGCACCAGTGAAGCACCAGTGAAGCACCAGTGTAGAACCATATAGGGGCCATATAGCACCACATATGGTTCTACATAGCACTATATGGTTCTACACAGGTGCTTCACTGGTGCTTCACTGGTGCTTCACTGGTTCTTCACCGGTGCTATATGGCACTAAAAATGGTTCTTCTATCGTTACGATCCAAAGCAACTGTTTTGGTGCTATATAGCACCGTTTGTTTTTTAGAGTGTAGTTCATCCTGGCTCCAGACTGAAGTGGGCATAAGAGAGGACGGGTGCGGCGATGAGCAGCATTGTGATGAGGATGTGCAGGGTGGCAGAGCCACTAAAGAAGCCACCGCCCCCCTTTACATTACATGTTGATGATCAAGAGGACTTTTTGAGGGGGGGTGAAGAATTTCTGGGATATCTTAAAGAGTTCACCCAAAAATCTTTTACATACTCACCCTCATGTTGTTACAAACCTCTTTGTAGTGTTGAACACAAAGGAAGATATTTTATGCAATGTTTGTAACCAAATGTTTTTGAGCACCATTGACATCCATAGTAGTATTTTTTCCTACTATGGAAGTCAATGGTGCTTCTGTGTCCAGCTTTAAAACAAATATCTTTGTTTGTGTTCAGCAGAACAAAGAAATGCATACAGGGTTGTAACAACATGAGGGTGAGTAAATAATGACATATTTTTTATTTTTGGGTGAACTATCCCTTTAAGCATATATAATGTGATCTACCGTTGTGATACTTACTTTGGTTTGATGTTCAGTGACTTCAATCGCCTGCTGATCATTGTGTAAATCAGGTACAGGGAGACTAAAAAATAAGGCCACAAATGAGATCACTGAACTGTAACTAATGTAATAACCCCTAATGCGATTATCTTTTACCTATGGTGTAGTGGATGTATGTCAAAAGTTCTGTTGAGCAGAGGGTTTGTTTTTTCCTGTCTTGTAGATTCGGTCTTGATCGCAGTATTTGGCTTTTTGTTGTTATGAAGGTACTCTGACAGGATACTGGAAATTGCATCATGTGACGGCAAATCATATAAATCCCTTTCCAACTGTGTAGAAACATAAACAGACAAAGTCGTATGTTAAATAATATGATCCTAACACAATGCCGTGGAAATAACTGAATGCCAATCTCCAAATCCTCAAATTACAAATGATATTTATTACACATATTAGTGTCAAAGATGATGATGATGATTAACTATATTGAAAACACCACAGTAACTGTGCTTTTATAGACGGTTTCAGCAGTAACAACATAAACAAGCGGCTTTCGTGGTCCTCACGTAACTTACGGTAAACTCCGCGAAGAATAAATAACAAAAAAGTCCTTTTAAAATAGTTTATTTATATAGCAAGCAAATTAAACAACACGTAGATTACATAGGAACCCAAAACATTTGTTATTTTCGACGAGGTATTTAAGAGTTCAGTTTCAGCAACTAGTCAGACTATTAAACAAACCAGAAGTAAAGTTTAGACCAGATGCTTTTCGCGTTACCGCACTATACATAGTAACTAAAAGTATATTTAAATAAAAAATTTACATTTTTTTGTATTTGTATTTGTATGTATTAGTTATAAAGCACATTTCAATACAACCAAAGTTGTCCAAAGAGCTGTACATTGAAATAGACATAAAATTCAAGGCCTAATTACAATATCAAATACAAAACATAAAACATATACACATCTACATCTTAATCACCTAAGAATGCCGTATTTAGGAGATAAGCTTTTATGAATGATTTAAAACTAGCGGTATTGGTGGTAACTTTTTTTTAGGACTAAAACTCAAGATCTTGGTGTTGCTATAGCATAATGATATACAAGTTGAACTACAGGAACTTTATTACCAGGGTTATTATATATTTTTTTATTTTGTTTATGTTTTATTTTAATATTTAAAGGAACAGTATGTAGGATTGTGGCCAAAACTGGTATTGCAATCACAAAACATGTGGCTAAAACCGGTACTGCAATCACACAGCTATGGCCAATACACAAAATAACAACATAAACATCAGTTGAGGGCTGCAACTCCACTTTTTAAATGACAATATCCTGGCCAGACCACTGTTGTCAGTGATATAAGTATTTGAAATGAAAATGATTTCTTAATGTCTAGTGACATATCAGGGCCATTTTATGATTAATTGATATACATTTCTTACATACTGTTCCTTTAATTAAATTAACCATTATGTTTATATTTTTAGTTTTCATGATAACTTTAGTTTAGTAATTTTGCTATGAGCATTGCCATTTTATGATTTTTTTTATTTATTTATTTTTTTACCTAATTTTGCAATGTATGTTTCATTTTATTTCAGTTTGTTAATAATTATTTAGTTAATAATATTTTGTGCCTCAGCTTAAACTTTTTTCAGACTATTGCTAAGGCAACATTTTAAGTTTTTGTGTTTCAACAAAAATGTTGGCCTACTTTTAAAGTATATTTTAATTAACATATATGTTTTTATTAGTTTTGCTTTTAGTTAACAACAAAACCATGGTCATTACATAGCATTTCTTTAACCAGCAATATAAAATTCAACACAGAATGT
This sequence comes from Misgurnus mizolepis, assembly GCA_025389145.1. Taxonomy (NCBI): domain Eukaryota; kingdom Metazoa; phylum Chordata; class Actinopteri; order Cypriniformes; family Cobitidae; genus Misgurnus; species Misgurnus mizolepis. The sequence goes on along the minus strand of JAIFKI010000012.1, from coordinate 36,679,371 downwards.
GCACATAACATGAAATAGACATGCTTATCAAAAAACCTCCAGTACTTACAGAGCGTGTCACTGGCCTGTAATACTTGTTCATTTTCAGAAAAGCATACACTGTAAAAAAAATCCGAAATTGCAGCTGGGTTGCCGGTAATTTACCGTAGATTTACATTTAGGTTTTTTACTGGCAACATTTTGTTCAAAGTTAAATGAAAATTAAACATTTACAAGTCTTTATCTTTACAGAGTAAAACTAAAAAACAGCATCAAGCAAAACATTCTGGGAAACAAAATCTTGACCAAAAAACAGAAAAAGGTTGATGATTATTTCTGGTTCCCAGAATGCTTTGCATGAGGCTATTATTGTATAGTTTTATTCTGTAAAGATAAAGACTTGTTAATATTTGAAATTTATTTAACTTTGAACAAACTCTTGCCAGTAAATAACATAAATGTAAATTTACTGTAAATTACCGGCAACCCAGCTGCAATAACATTGAAATTTCTAAGGAATTTTTTTACAGAGTAGTAATACACAACATGTGCATATAAAATCCAAAAAGTCGCAGTTGCCAGGTACCAAACAACCCCTCTATAACTACAGTACCACCAGCCCACCTTGTTTAAACAAACACTCCCTTGTGTATTCCTCTCGGAGTACAAGATCACTCAACAAGGACCACCACTTCTTCTCAATCCTAGCAAAATCCTTCATAACAAAAGATAAGATCTGTTCTGTGATCAGCCACTTAAGTCCATCAGCATCTGCAGACAGCTTACCGTATCACCTGCAGACTCATTCTGTGTTTTCTGCATTAGTCTGAAATGTTGTGAGCTCTTATCAGGAATATTAAAAGGGTTACTGGAAAACACAGAGCTCTGAGACCGGGTTACCACAACACAAATCCTGCCTAGCAACTTTTATATCTGCTTTATACACTGACGACACAGTTTACATGCAGTCATACAATACAATACTACACAACACTACAAATGTTTGACAAATGAAAAGCCAAAAACCCACCCTTGGACCTATGCATTTTTGATTTGATGGTCATAATATAAATTCCTTATGAAGTACATGATTATAAGTTTCAATACAATTCAAGTGCAATACAAATTACATTTCTGAATTTGGAAGATTCAAAAGTTTTCAATTATAAAATTTGTAAAACTCAAGTACTCCACTTAAATAAAAAACACCAGTGAAAATGTTAACTTTCTATTTGGATTATTTATTTTTTACTTTACATTCTTGTAAATTTTACTTTTTTAAAAGCCTTTTTAATGTTGTCTAGAGTGACATGATAGGCCATGTTAAATCAATATTAGTGAATGAAAAGGCTCTGGTAGCAGGAGATTGATGAGCAGTGACTCATATTGACCTGTGTTCATGCTGTGAGCTGCTTGTTCCTCATTCTGAACACAGCAAGATACCCGTCCATATCTGAATACAATATGTGTTTCTCTCCCCATGCCAAAGGTTACTGCTCATTCATATTCATTCAGCATAAATCATTTGGAAGATTATCTGACAATATTTTTTGAATAGTAAAGGACACTTTCTAGTTTATTTAAAGGAGTTTGATGTGCAATTTAAATTTACATATCAACTCTTATTCAATGTATATAATTAATTAATGCGTCCATCCTTCACAAATTAAATCCAAACGGCTCCAGGATGATAAACAAAGGTCTTCTGAGGGTAATCCGTGCGGTGTTGTTGTAGAAATATCCATATTTAAAACTTAATTAACGAAAATAAATACCTTCTGGTAGCGCCGCCATCTTAGTCGCGTCCGCATTCAGGATGAGCGCTTACGCAGCCTACGGAGGCTACTCTGCTGCTGCTCTGTGCCCCGCCCTCCGAATTTGTCATACGTCACTAAGAAAAGTGCGTACACTACGCTAATACTCTCTCCTGAATACAGAGGAGTCTAAGATGGCGGCGCTACCGGAAGGTATTTATTTTCGTTAATAAAGTTTTAAATATGGATATTTCTACAACAACACCTCGCGGATTACCCTCAGAAGACCTTTGTTTATCATCCTGGAGCCGTTTGGATTTATTTTGTGAAGGATGGACGCACTTTTTTTGGACTTGAAGGTCATGGACCCCGTAACATTACATTTAATCAACTGAAAGATCTAAAACATTTTCTAAAATATACGAAAATGTGTTTGTCTGAAAAACGATGGACATATGCAACTCGGACACCTTGGGGGTGAGTAAATCATGGGTTTAAGATCATTTTTGGCCGAATTATCCCTTTAATGCGTTTTTGATTGACGCGTTTTGATGACAAAATAATTATTTTGAATTGAAACAATATTTGACTAAGGGGCCGTTCACATATAGCGTCTTTTGCATGCTCAAGTTGGTTATTTCAAATGTAGGCGCACGATATGTGCGCTCACAATGGAAGAGACGTGGTTGTGACACGCACGTGGTGCGACACACTCCGTTTTCCAGGCACATCCACACCGCATCAAGTTAAAAACATCTACATTTTTCAGAATGCCACAAGCGCACTGCAGGTCATGTGATAAAAACCTATGCGCCTAGCGTTTTCCACGCATTTGTGAACGGCCCCTAAGGGACCCCCTGTTGAAGACCCATGCTATATAACATGTATGCATCATCATAAAACAATCACTCAATAAAAAAGTCATGTAAACATGAATAATCTTTTTATTAAAAAATGTAAATGTAAAAATAGAACCATAAGTTTTTGTGGAAGAGTGTCAATCAGCTCTTTGAGCTATTTCAATAAAATGCATACAATATATTGTAAGAATCAAAACAAATCAACTTAAGTTGATATAGTAAGTATGAACAATATCTTCTCCTTCCTTACTCTGCCATCTGCTTATCTTGACGAACAGCTATGCAACACGACCAACATGAATATATATCCTACCAATAACTTAATTTGGTAATGCAAGCTACTGAATTGCCTAAAATGCTATAAAAACCCAAAGTAGTGCTTAGACATAAAACATGAAAGAGTCTATTGAAAAGGGTCCCTCAGTTCCTTTAGTTTGTCAGATAGCTGTTTCTCCAAAATCTCCAGACTTCTTTCCTTTTCTTTTGCAGCTCTTCGAAGCCCATTGGACTTGGAGATTAAGGTCAGTTCTCCTTGCGACTCAGCTTTTTCTGCAATGTGATCAGCAGACATAAGGAGGACCCTAACATCCTCCTCCATTCTCTTCTTTTTGGCTTTTATCTCTGCAATCTCATCCACTAGTTCTTTCCTTTTCAGTGTCTTTTGTTCTTCTTGCTTTAATCGTCTTTGTTCATCAAGGTACATGTGATATTTGTGCTTAGCCGTGGCTGCTGAGAGGAGTAGCTCCTTTGTGTAGACTACGTTGAGCAGCCCTCCAACACTTTGGACGTGGTCACAGATAACTTGATGGGCAGTCAATGACCGTTCTTCTAGGTTATCCACCATCATCTCCTTGTTGATAGAAATCCCTCTATCGGCAGAAGCTTGACCATGTGAAATGATCAGGATAAGTTTTACTACCTCCCAAAGATGTTGATACTCTGCTCTGCTTGATAAACGTTCGTGATAGAATTCATCCAACCGTTCACTTCCAGGATTAAATTTCCTAAAGTATTCTGGCACCCACATCAGGTCATGGTCATAGAAGTGACCGAGCTCCTTGAGAATCTCATCACAATATTTCTCTTCGATGCGTCCAGTTTCAACAAGGAGCCGCAGAATAGTGGTGAATTTTTGGGTGCCCTCCTCTTTGTTTTCAATGAGCACCCTTGGATCCAGGACAGACAGACTTCTCACAAGAAGATATTTGAGGGGAGACTTTTCCAAAAGCATGGAGACTATCTTCAGCAAAAACAACTGGCAGTTCTGCCTAAACTCCAACGTCAGTCTCTCAGCACCAGAGTCCTCCAGGACTTGCTCCGTGTTGAATCCCACTTGCAGTTTGTTAACATCCATGTGGTTGACCGGGTTGGCATAGTCGACCTCAAGAAGCTTTAGGGTGGTAGTTGCATTCTTCATAACAACGGGCTCGATAAACTTTTCCATTAGACTCCTCAGCATATCGGTGAGATGCCCACTCAGAAATGGCAGCATGGGTTTGTCAGTCTGGTACAACCTCAAAAACGGTGTGATCTCCTGAGCCACCATGATAAAGAAGTTGAGCTTTGCTGGAAAAAGGTCATCTTGGACAATCATCTTGGCAGTCCTGAAAGACTTAGTAGATGGTTCTGTTACAGTTTTTGCTTCAATAGCATTGATGTACATTTTTAAAGAAGGCAAAATTTGAAGTGCCCGCTCAGCCACCTCCACATTTTCCAGCCATCGATCATTACAGAATTCAAGTGGGAAGCTTGTGAAACCGGTGACTTCTGTATAATCCTCCCTACAAACTGGAAAATCCTTGAAAAGCCAGTTAAGGCTTGTGAGAGCACATTCCAGATCCCAGTCTGTGGATACACATCCTTCTCTAAAGGAATTGTGTAGTATATGCAAACCAAAACTTCCTACATTTAGCATTTTCTTGCCTGTTTGGTCTTCTATATTTTGCTGGGCCATGGAGAAGATCTTCGAATTCACATTTGGACCATCCATCGACAGCTGAATCAGGTTTTGGAAACCAATATCCGAACACACCGTCTCAACCATCTGATATATTGGTTCTGCGGTGTAATGAGACATGAAAAAAGATGTGAGATACCTTGAGGTCACTTTATTTCCGTTCCAGAATCTCAAGTATGTGTCGAGCTGGCATTTTTTCAATTCTTGATTTAGACACTGATCAAACTGAAGTACATAACCGGACTCTTTCTTGGCATCGGTCTTCATTAGTGAAGAGAAATAAGGAGCTATTCCAAATACAGTTAGGTATGCCGCTTTATTCTCCCCGCAACTAAACTGGTTTGCTATGGCACTGTCAGGAAACATTGCTCGGAAAAGGTCCCCCACATCCTCACAAGATTTGTAGGAATAGTGGCTGGTGACCACTTTTATTGCCCAGCATATTTCTGCTTTAAGTGAAGGATTAAAGCAGTTTGACTGGTGTTCATTAGATGAACCTGGGAATAATAAAGATGGATCTCCTATTGATACTTCACCGGCTGATTCAAGTTTACAGACTCTTGCCACACTGCTGCTTGATGGTGTGAATGTAGCCGTGCTGCGGGATGAATCGCTTGTCTGCGGAAAAAAATCTTCAAATAAAGATCCTGGATTCTGTAATCTTCTCATCAGATCTTGGTGCTTTTTTCCTAAATAACACAAAAAACAGTGAAATGCTTTAAAATGTACTGTTAGATGCTGAAAATCAGCTAGCTAGTCTTGTTGCTGCATGGGATGATGTATTTTTGTAGACCAACCCAGAAATAAGCTTCACATGGGTTCCCTCAACAAACGTCAATGGGATTTTTTTTACAGGCTTTTGGATTATCGCAAACAGTGAGCTCTGTGATCAACACAAAAATATGATACATGCTTTTTTCCATCAAGAATCTTTACAAATGAACACAACTTTTATTATTTTTAATGTCTAAATTCATTTACTAGAAATAAAGAGCTAGCCTTACAGTGGGTTCACACTAGCCGCGTTTGAGGCGTCAAATTCGCGTCTACCGCGGCTAGTTTGTCGCTTGAACATTTTGAGTTTACTCGCTTCATTCACGCGTGAAATTCTAGTAAGAGACATTTACGCGGAAATCCGTGTCATGGGAGGGGATTCTGCGACTCCGCTTGCTTCCTGTAATCACGTCACTACCAAGCTCCTGAATGGTTAACGCGGCACATTTTTCCACCAAAGCTCAACATTTTCAACTTGCGCGTTTTCCGCGGCAATGCTCAATTTGCGCCATTTGAGCTAACTAAACACGCGAATGAGGTGGAATCGCATCTAAGCACCACGCTAAACGCCTCATTCGTGCCGCAAGACCTCCAATGTAAACGCGTCTTTACATTGACTTAACATTTAAATCACTCGAGCTTGACGCCTCTAGCGTGAATTGTCTGAAAGCAGCATTAGGCTATAAGCAAACTACACCATGGTTACTTGACCGCAACGTCAGCACCACCAAGCTTCCGAAAACTCTTTCAAAATTTATTAAAAACATATATTCCCAGATAAGGAATGAGAGATTTTTTCAAGGATTTTCTATATTTTACTTTGTTCTTAACTCAACTTAGACAAATCAATACATACCCATCTTTTCTCGGCGCGCAGTAATATTGACAGAAATTTAAGGTAGAGGGGAAGTAGTCAGGAGTGATGATGTTACTGTGTAGAGGTCGTAGTGCTGCAAACTAAGTGCTTTTCCGCCATACAATATAGTTCTCATTTTTTACCTGCTTAAAAAAATTGCCGTTTTATTATGTGCCATCATACTTACTCGTGTAACTACTCATGTAACAGTCTTTAAATAGGGAAAACATGGTGTTTGGTGGCTTCTAAATTCATCTCTGTTTGGATCCTAAGGAATGAATGGGGCTAGGCTAAATGCTAACACATTCACAACTCTCTGTACAAAGATTAAGTGTACGCGTTGAATACAGATAGGTATGTATTAATTCATCTAAGTTGAGGTAAGAACAAAGCAATATATTAAAAATGGTGATGTTTTCCTTTAAGAATTTGTGCTCACGATGTATTTTATTCGGCCACATTATATTAATGATCGCTTCCGATTGGATATGTGAGGGATGGACACTTTTCTATCCCATGGCATTGACAAGTTCAGAAAACTGTAAGCCGGGCAACTCTTTTCAAGTGTAAGTGATATTAAAATATGTTCATCATAGTTAAATTATACTCTTTTAACAATATTCGAGTAATTTATTTACGTGGCTGTTATTAGTAACTGTTACGTCACAAATCAACAAACATACGGGTCACGACTAAAAAAACATAGCGGATGTTACTGTTGGAATGTTCGGAATGTATGCATACTGCATTTAACGACCAATAAGTATGTAAGTTAATGTTACTTCATCTAATGCAGTAACGTAGGGGGTTTTGTAAGAGCTAACGCTAACGTTAATGCATTCAGCAACGAAATGCGCCGCTGCATGTTGCTAGGAGACAAAAAGTGCAACTAGCGTTAGCAAAACAGCTGTGAAATGTAACTCACCTAACATTATTATATACTATAACACCAAATTATTGACAACTTTATGGAATCAAAATCGCAATCGTGCTGGTATTTACTAAACCCTTTGAATCTGTACGACAATGGCATAAGCACCGTAACGTTAGCCTGTTGTTAAATTCTCCGAGGCTTAACTTACCTTTCACGTGGCTCGACAGCGCAGCCTCTCCCATAGTGTAAAGCTGCAGGTCCTTTTTGCAGACTGTACATGAGGCAACTCGAGGATCTGGTCCTTGTTTCAGCCACAACTTGTATTTTTCATTATCAAGCCAAAGAACATTGAAGCGGCAACCGCCCGGCATGTTGTCATCTCAAAAACACGCGCAGACTCACACAGGTCTGCAGTGCACGCGAGACACGAAATGTTAAAGGGATAGTTCGCCCAAAAAAAAAAAAAAATAGTTCGCCCAAAATGAAAATTCTGTCATCATTTACTTACTCTGTCTAAATACAGACCTGTACATTTCTTTGTTCTGATGAACACAAAGGAAGATATTTTGAGGAATGTTTGTAACCAAAACGATGAGCCCCATTCACTTCCATATAGAAAAAAGAATAGCCTAGTACCAAATCAATGACATCACTTATTTAACACCAAATCAAACTATTTTGTATAGGCTACATGTTCTTGTTATGTAAGACCTATGAAATTTTTACCTTAACAATGTATGTGTACATATCTGTCTGTCATGTGCAGATTAGTCTGATTGTCTTATGAGGAACAATATACAACTCCTCATAGCCATGTATGGTCCAATAACAATATGCAATTAGTTTAGCACAAAAATTGCTTTGTTTGGAAAAAATAGATAATTTTTGAGAAATAACTGGTATTGTATGAGTTTTTATTTTCCTCAAATTACCTCCATTAAAAACAATGTGAAGTAATCAAAATGATTTACACAATTTCTCTCTGAAGCATCATTCCTCTAAGTTGTATTGCTATGGCAACACTGCCATCAAGAGAAATTCACAGCTCCACAAACACTTGACCATGTGAAAATTGCCTGCCAGTCAGCTGAAAAAAAAAAAACTAACACCCTCAACACAAAAGGACTGAAAACGAAACGAATAAAGTGTTTATAATACTTATTAAAATAACTACAAAAAAAATAATATAATTAAGCGTTTTCCTTTTTTTATTGAGGCTAAGTTTTAAAATATTAAACAAAATAAGCCACATCCAATAAGGTAAATATTGCTCCTCCATACTGACTACTTTATTTCCTAATAAATTATTCACGCTGTCCTTGCAGCTACAGGCGTCTCGAAGATAAGCGCGAATAAGAAAATCTCTCTCGTTTCAATGTGTGCCCAGTTTAATCGAGACAGGAAGTGATAATTTCACATTCAGATCAGAAGAACATTTTGTACCTCACACTCGGCTGCGCATATACATCGGATAAAAGAAGATTTTAGTGAGACAAAAGGCTGCCCGAAATAGCCCCCTTTACCCTCATTCACTATTCCCTACATTAGGGACGAATTCCCAAAAGTTGTAAAATAAATCTTTGATATCCCCAGAGTACATATGTGAAGTTCTAGCTCAAAATATCATATAGATAATTTATTGTATCATGTTAAAATTGCCACTTTTTAAATGTGAGCAAAAATGTGCCGCTTTGGATGTGTCATTTTAAATGCAAATGAGCTGATCTCTGCACTAAATGACAGTGCTGTGGTTGGATAGTGCAGATTAAGAGTAAGTATTATCCCCTTCTGACATCACAAGGGGAGCCAAAGACCTATTTTTTCACATGCTTGCAGAAAATGGTTTACCAAAACTAAGTTACTGGGTTGATCTTTTTCAGATTTTCTAGCTTGATAGAAGCAATAGGGGCCCAATTATAGCACTTAAACATGGAAAAAGTCAGATTTTTATGATATGTCCCCTTTAAAAATCAGAACTCTTGATGTGTAAACTCTAGAGAAAGTTGTGCAAATGTCTCATACTGTGGCCTATTAGAATATAATTGTCAAATAGAGCAATGAAAAAAAGCAATTTTCTCCTTTGCTTGAGCGATTGTTTATACGGTGTCCCCTTCCCGAAATGCCCTTTAAAGGGCACAAAACGCTCTTTGGAATTCATCCTAGCTTTTAAAGGCTGGATTTACACTGCAAGTCTTACTGCCCAATTCCGAATGTTTGCCTGTATCCAATTTTTTGACGACCTTCTTACATCATCTTTTAAAAGCGATTTAAATAATCTGCATTTACGCTAAGTACTTGGCAAAACAATTCAAGATAGACGGCATACTGACCCGAAACAGCTTAAACCACAGAGGAAGTAAAAGCTGTTGAGATGTACATGTTTTATGGTGTGAATATCCGATCAGTCTGCTTGTGAATGATTTGCCAGCTAATCTGTATGTTGTGATTGGCCTAAATACCTATGTGACGCTCCTTACCATGTTTAAAAGATTCGGTCACAATGCAATGCTAACAGGAGTTACAGGGGGAGGAATTATGATAATGTCGTTCTTGTCTACATCAACTCGCGTCATTGTTCACTTTGGGGTTTGTACCTTTTGCATATCGTTAACATGTTTTAATACACACTTACTGTACACACCAAAGGAAATGTAAAATTGTGAATCGGACAATAGGTGCTCTTTAAAGGTATATGTTGCTGCTATTGCCAGATTGGCCGTTGACTTTGGTCTACTGTGAGGTTTGTGATGTTTTTTTATCCCTTCATCAGTATTCAGCACACAACCTACTAAATGCAGCAAATGGGTCTTCAGGAGAATCTGACAGGAGCGAGTCTGCTCACACGGAGCTCAATTACCCTTAGAACAGGGTGACGTCTCAAGAGCCTTCAACACTGTGACAATCTCTGAGCTCTGTGATTCATTTATCTCTTGGTTTGTCCCATCCTGTAAACTGTTTGGCGTTCTTTTATCAGCACAATTCTATTGAAAGCTGGTTGAAAGTTTCGATATTTTCTAAAAATAGTTTTGTGATTGCTGTTGTTAAGAAACATACTGGTAAACTATTCATTTAAAATCTTCCTAGCCAAAATGGATTTTCGCTTAATCCTGGCACATGATTGGTATCATAACTGGTTACAAGAGAACCAACTGGCATCATCAATGTCAAACCATCCTTGATATGGCTACTTAAACATCTCCTTGTTTTCCGCTGTAGAATATAAAGCATGAGGTTGAGTAAATAAATAATGAAACGGTTGATATTTGAGGTCAATCAAATCTACAGTCCTTTACTGGACTTTATGTAACACAGAAAATCTGCTTTGTATCACAGTGATCTTTATATCAAAGTTAACTAAAAGGACGCGTTTCTGAATACTAACCACTAATAAACACATTTATTCGCCTGCATGATAAACATCAATGCTCATGTGGGTGCACAGAAATGAGACCCCACAGAAAAGCAATCTGTTTGTAAAGTGTCCCTCATTCATATGAATGCTCAATATAGATTCACGCCCCTGCAAGGCGCTTTACAGAATTCATATGAGGCCATAAAAAGCCGTGTGTTTTTCTTCTCTCTCTCTCTCTTCTCTCTCTCTCTCTCGCTCTCTGTGTGTGTGTATGTACAGTCAGAAAGCCAGATGAATTTTTAATGCATCGGTCAGATCCACATCCTCTTCCTCAAGCATTAATTTATTGTACTTGTCAACTTTATCTCCTGATTCTAGTAATATGCATACATTATACATAAATATATATTATATAAAACAAAAATACCAAAACTATATAGATATATTTAGTACATTGTATTATTTTATATTTAAGTGGCCGCAAAGTCTACACATACTTACATTAAAGGGACACTCCACTTTTTTTTGAAAATATGCTAATTTCCAGCTCCCCTAGAGTTAATTTTTACTGTTTTGGAATCCATTCAGCTGATCTGCGGGTCTGGCGGTACCACTTTTAGCATAGCTTAGCATAATCCATTGAATCTGATTAGACCATTAGCATCGCGCTAAAGAAATAAGAGATTCAATATTTTTCCTATTTAAAACTTGACTCTTCTGTAGTGACATCATGTAGTAAGACAAACAAAAAAAATTTCAGTTGCAATTTTCTAGGCAGATATGACTAGGAACTATACTCTCATTCTGGAGTAATAATCAAGGACGTTGCTGCTGTAACATGGCTGCAGAAGGTGCAATGATATTATGCAGCACACCTGAAAATAGTCCCCTTTGTTTTTGTGTTTTCTACATAAAATAATGTAAAGAAATTATAGTGAAAATATAATCTTGATATCTTGAGCAACAAAGATTAAAATAACTGTTTAATCAAACTTAAATAAAATTTCGATTATAAGACTTTGGCCTAAATTTCACAGACAGGGTCACATTTAGTATATACAGTAGCATCCTTGCAGAGCAACCACAGGCGTAGTTTATCACTGCATAACATTTTGAAAAATCATGTTTGTGCTGTATTTTTTTAAATATAGACAGTTTTATGCAGACAATTTTAAATGTACCTTAAGTCAGTGGTTCTCAAACTTTTTCAGCGTGCGGCCCCCCTTGTGTATGGCGCATTCCTTCGCGGCCACCCTCCACAAAGAAAATTTATAACAAAAAACTGAAGTAGTGCTGTTGGTTAGTAGCCTTATTTTTTTAGGTTTAATTCCACAGAATTCATGATAAATTAATTAATTTTATAAAATGTCATAAAACTGGGGTTTGAGAACCACTGCCTTAAGTGTCCAAATACTTTGTGAGCTCACTATGTACATTTAGCCTGATCTCACGAGAATTCGTACATATTTTACGAGTTGACTAATTCGTATGAATTTATACGAAGTTAATCGTGCAAAAACGTATGATTCTCATGAAAAAAACAACAATAAAACCCAACCCCTAACTGCAACGTCACAGGGGTCAAGGCAAATCGTACAAAAACACAGTGGCGGCTCGTGACTGCTCATCCGAGGGGCGCAAATTCAAAATAAGTGTTCGGAGTGTCATGTGTGTTGCTTGTGTTTTCAAAATATGTGTTTGTTGCGTCATGTGAACCATGTGCATCACATGTTGTCAAAATAAGTGCCTGCTGCACAAGCGTCAAAACCGTTTATGATAAAAGAGACGCTCACGTTTACAAAATACATGCAAGACACTCCCTTAACAGTAAACTCTGATTACGCATGAGATTATGCGAGTATCTGGCAAACGCGAGCGTCTCTTTTATCATAAACCATTTAGACGCGTCTGCAGCAGGCACTTATTTTGTCAAGACATGTGATGCACATACGATCACTCGACGTGCAGAACACATATTTTGAAATTACGAACCACACACATGACTGCTACATACATGTTGTGACGAACTTCGCATCGAGTGCCCTCGAAAAAAATAAGTAACCGGCCACCACTGCAGAAAGGTACGAATGTGGAGGTATGAATTAATACAAATTAGTAAACTCATAAAATATGGTTGATATATTTATTATATTAGTATAAACTGTACATCATATAAAGACTATAATTTTTTGTTTGGGTCAAGAGATATCCCCAACAAATTCATTTCACAAACCCATTAGTTTGACAAAATCTTGTTTAATATGTTAATTTAGCACAAATAAACTATAATAACTGATAATGTTGCCCTAAAATATTATTATCATGGCCTAAAACCTATCTACATTTTATTGTTTGTCTTGATTTGCTTATATGGCGCTCCAAGAATTTAATCAATTGATTCCCAAGTGAGCTCCACCACCCAGCCATGATCCCAGTAATGCCTTGTCAGCAAAGAGAAAATGTCTAAGTGGACTGTGTGTGTTTCTGTGTGTATCTCTATGTGTGGGTTTCAAGGACAGGAGGCTTTGTTGAAGGACATGTTGATTCCCCCTTAAGCAATTCAGACCGCAGCGGGAGACCAAAACTAAATATAAAATTCAAAGAATCAAAATGTCTCAACCACAGTGTAGTATTGCACAGTGTAATCCAATTATGAATAAAATCACATTATTCATTTATTGCAAAAGGAAACATATTGTTTCTCCCCTGTATTGTATGTTTATAACTTAATCTAATATCAGGTTAAAACGTTCAGAATGCATTTGCCCATTTTAATTGGATTTTATTACTGACTAATAATAATAATCAGGGATAAATGTATTTTTTTACGAGTAGCACAAAATACCCAGAATGCTCTGTGGATCAGTGAGGTTGGACTGTCCCACGTTCGAGGGCAACTGTTGCAGTGTGCATTTCCCACAAGGCTTCAATGACCTTTAAACAGCACAAAACATGCATCACTTAATGGCGTACAGCAAACCTGACATTTACACACATCTCAGTAATGATAAAAAAAAGTAATGCTTTTCATGCCCAACAGGCAAATGTTTACGATATCAAAAGTAAGTGATTTTGAAGGCCCCCCCCAAAAAAACTACAATTTGTTACTGCAGATATTAAAAATAGCTAAAAAAAGACCTTCACATGCTATCAGAAATTTGATATATTTCTGAAGTTGTAATTACGAGCTTGATGTGTTCAAGTGCTTTTCAGTTGGAAGGAATGAAGGACGTCAAGTTCATATTTGCGTGTCTTGGGAAAATGTAATTTAAACACAATATGTACAATATTAAATTTCATTTCTAAAAACCATGTTGTTTATGTACTTGATATGTTTGCATGGTTTATGGTTAAAACGCATTATTTTCCACATACCGTACATTTTTGTAGCTCCAGATTTCTCTCTCTTCCTGAAATGGATTTGTGGATTTGGTACAAAACTCATCAATTTGAAAAGCTCTGTGTCCCTGATTGGCCAGCTAATTTGTACGTTGTGATTGGCCTAAATACCTCTGACATCAGCAGGAAATGTGAAGCTCCTTACCATGTTTTAAAGATTCGGTCACAATGCAATGCTAACAGGAGTTAACTTACAGGCTGAGTTAACTTACAGGTTTGTGCCTTTTGCATATCGTTAACATGTACTAATACACACTTACACACCAAAGGAAATGTAACAACGTAATAGGTGCCCTTTAATGACAAGACAAGCAAAATGAAGCTGTTGCAAATAAGAACTAAACTAATAAAGCATACCTGCCACAGCAGAAATCCTTCTCCCATCTGCCATTTTTAAAGTTTGAGGCCCGCCCATCTCTGAAATTTGGGTATCAAAATTATTTCCGAACTTTCCAGAGGTAAACACGACATCAGTGGGCCTTCATGTGCAATTTTTACCTCGTAACTTGTATTTCCAATTGCATGTGAAGGCAGCATTAGCAATGCTATAATGCTAATAGTTTAGCTACATTTCTCAATTACAAAATTTTTACACTATATGACTTTTTGTATTTTATTGACAGAACTCAATTTTCTCTCAATATTTCTCAAACAAAGGGATAGTTCATCCAGGTTACAAGCAAGATTTTTGTTTTTGGTTGCACCATCCCTTTAAAGTGCGATTTATACTTCTGCGTGGCACCAACCGGTACTCCATAAGCGTCAGTTTTCATTTGTACCTCTGTGTCGTTGTTCGCGTCAACGTGTAACTACACGAAATGCGCCACAGATTTTTTTTATTGACAGGAGGGGTTCTAGCAGACCAATCACTGCTCTTGCGGTCTGCGCAGAACTGACGATGCTTGAAAGGGTTTGCGTCTATGGATAGGTTACAGCTTACAATCGACGTAGAAGTATAAACTGGCCCTAAGTTGCATGTCTCATATTTTAGCAATAACAGACATGTTTGGTTCTTTCAATGCAAAATGGTTCTTTTCAATTAATTAATCAAATAGTTCTTAATTTTTCGGTTCGAATCTGTTCGGAAGTTTCCACACAGCAAATATCAATATATTAAATTTCCAAAAAAAACACATAGCTTAAATATAACAAGCTGCTTTTCCTTTGTAGCTTTTACTACCAGCTATATTCCTAAAGTTTAGCTTTTGTCTAAGCTTAGCATTTTTTCTGAAATAGTTGGTATAGGAAATCAGTGAATCAGAACCGTCTGCTCTGTACAATCACAGAGACATCTGGGCTGATGCCAGGAAATAAACGCCTAGGAGTCTTGGAGATTGATGGGAAGCCGAATGCATTTCGTGATTCGCGTTTGATGCCCAGGTTTGCGGCTGAGATTAGACTCCGATCTGAGATCTTTTAAACATTGTGGCTGTAATGCATTAGTGGGCATCTCAAAGTAGCAGATATCTCATCATTCAGTAACAGTGTAGTCTAAACCGATGCATGAGCCATGCAAAAATCAAATTAGATCATAAACACAACGTTTATAATACCTGACAGATAGACAGCTGGCTGATGTTTGATATTAAGATCTGATGACTGTGGCACTATTTTTACATTGCAATGATCTGGCATCCCTGTATAATAAAAACACGCGAGGTTACACTCAATTCTGTGTTCCATTCATTGCAATATGCAAACAAGGATTGCAATTAAATGCAAGTGCACCGCTTACAGTATAAATTTTAGTGATCAAGTGCCGTTAGCAGACAGGTGCATTTAACAAAATTGCTTTAGAATTAACGACTGTCCCAGAATTCATTGCACCCACCAATTGCTTCATGCTCCGACTGGCTGCACAAACTCAGCAGTTTTAAATAGATTCACAGTACACCAATGAATAGTGCATGCATTTAATTAAATAAGAGATTACATCCATTGATAGCTCAATATACAGAAACATCTAAATTGAAAGTGATAGATACGCTTTTGGCGGTGGAAACGGGTGGAACAAAATGCAGATTAAAAAAGCATCACTGAAATAGGGAAGCTGGTGACCACCCCTGACCCCTCTATTATATCCTACAGCTGCCATTGTACCCCATGATTTATATAATGACAGCTCAGTGGAAGTTCTCTTAAGATAAACCGGACCATTAGTGAGCATTGAGCTCATACAGAAACCACACGCAGAGTAAATCAGGAACAGAGAGGAACACGTAGCAGACACAGAGGAACTTAAAAATCGTCTGATAAGAAAAAAATATATGCAAATGGCATGCATTGTATTCTTTTGCGGTTTTGTTACTGACTGAATCCATGATTCTTATAGACTGTTTCAGCAGTAACCACATAAACAAACAGCTTTCATAAATCAAACATCATTTCCAGTAAACTTCGCAAAGAACCCATAACAACAAAGTCCTTTAAGAGTTATTTATTTCTACATAAATTCATTGCATAAAATTGCATAAATATCCTGCATATTCCATCGCATTTTTTAAGAAAACGTGCTGCAAGATCAAGGATTTTTTCCTGCAACAATCACAAAAAACTTGTGTTTTTCTGGAAGGACTGATTTAAAGGAACATACACAAAAACAGTGCGTTTTTATAGCAGCCAAAAATGGCCATGTTCAACATTGTATAATAAAACATCTGTGGTGTATTTTGAGCTGAAACTTTACAAACACATTTTGGGAATACCAAAGGTTATTTTAATATTGCTGAAAACACCTAGGTTAGAGGCCCTTTAACATGTTCAGGTATCAGGTAACATCTGTCAAAGAGAACTTAAAATCAAATATTTGTGTCACTTTAAAGGAGCCATGGCAGGAAAATCTGACATTTCCATGTTTAAAGTCGCAATGAAATTGAAATGAAAAACTATATATATATTTTTGCACACACCTACAAAGTGTCAATTTTAACATGTTATAATAAATTATCTATAGGGTATTTTGAACTAAAACTTCACATTTATATTCTGGGGACACCAAAGATTTATTTTACATCTTCAAAAAAATATCGTGACATGTCCCCTTTAAAAGATTTTTGAAGGCAGAGTAGAAGAATTTTTCGCTATCCATGATAATCCCATAATCCTATGTGTGCAATTTGGTTTATTTATTTTTTTACCAAGAATTAGGCACATAAGTCATTAACAATTCTACTTTTATTGTAAATATAAAAAATAAAAGGTGCTTGATCATGCACGGTTGCCAGGATGTTGTTATGAGGTTGCCATTATGTTGCTTCAAACAAACAGCCTTTGGTCTTTATGATATTCAGATTATTCATATTTCTGATAATTAGCAATAATGATACACCATCAGACACTGTCACTGTCCTTTAAAAAGGTCCTAACATGTACCATTTACTGTAGGTACAATTATGTATACCAGTGATTCTCAAACTTTTTCAGCGTGTACCTTTTCAGACGCGTTCTTTCGCGTCCCCCCCAAAGAAAATTTATGACAAAAAACTGTTGTAAAACTTCACATTTTAATTAAACAAAACATTAAATTATACAAAGTAGTGCTGCCTTTTTTTTAGGTTTAATTTCACAGAATTCATGATAAATTATTGTATTTGATAAAAATGTCATAAAACTGGGGCCCCCCTGGCACCATCTCGGACCCCAGTTTGAGAACCACTGATGTATACATTTGGTACCAATATGAAAGATGAACCCTTTAGGTGCAAATGTGTAAATGGTTACCACCCAAAAATGCTCGTAGGGATCATTTTTTACCTTTTTTTCTGACAGTGTAGTGACGTTCACCTTTTGTGGTCATAACTATTTTATAAAATAATTAAATATATTGTAACCAAGTGATTCCTTACAAAAATGTCTAACGCGTTTGGTTCCAGAGACAGCCGCCTCCAGTTTCACATAAAGTTTCTCGTTCTCTTATGTTTTCTTTATCAACCACGATGCCCTCTCACGTACCCGGCTGCTCTAAACAGATACAGCGCCATCCCTGCTGTTCAAAGTGGCCTGGCAAAACCTGCCTGCACAAAGAACGGTCCCGCCTCTCCCACTCCCATTCCCCTCTTCCAGCCACTGGAGAGCTCTTATCAGAGCTCAGCAGGAATGCTGTCGAGTCCGTCGAGCACAGTAAATAACCGCTGATAGTACAGGTGCTAATGAAGCTGTCTCAGTCCATGGAAATTGAGACCGTCATGGTTTATATTGCGTGTGCAACTCTGCAAAAGGATTGGCGTGACCTTGTACATAACAGATGCGTTTTTACATACTGCGCTTTAGAGGCAAGGCTGGTGTTGTAAACAACTTGACATTGCATTTGCATTCAAATACCAATAATTAAAAAAGTGTTGATTGTTGAAAGCACAAAGACCTTGAACGGATGAATTTGCTTATTGCGAGAACACATTTTGCAGCGATTGCCTATCTCAAGTATCCACCCACATGTCGCCTACATAAACGCGGATGCTGTCCAATCTCGACAGCCTTTGTTTTTCAAGGTCTCTATGCCTGAGCTCCAAAGGTTTGAATAAGCGACTATGATCTGGGGTTCACCGTTCACGGATGGTTGTGGGCGTTTTTTAATGACTGTAAATTGAGACGAGGTATAGAAAAGACCTCTATACTAATAAGAGATCAGGGTGAGAGCCGAATAGGAGGGGGGCAGTATATTTAAAACTTACAAGCTGATCCAATGTTAGCCTTTACAAGTAAAAGACGATTTATGTGATGTTTGTTTTTGAGCATTGAGCTTTTATACACAAAGTTGGGAATTGTGAGGAGAACCGGATACGAGTATGACGCGGACCAGATTCAAACCTATTACACTTAAAAAATGCTGGGTTGATATTTTTAGGTAAAATATGGACCAACCCAACAGTTGGTAGCCTGGTTAAAACCAGACCATTCTCAGTAGTAACTCAGTTATGGTCTGGCAAAGCTTCATAGACAAATCATTTCCAAAGGGGCATCACGTACTACGGACGTTTCTCAAATGCCTCTGTGTCCAATTGGATAGACCTAAAACCAATCATAGTGATGAAGGAGATGACGTATGCAGATCCAGTCGGTAAGACAGCGATAACATCTTTTTTTTAGATATAAAGGCTTTGAGTGTTGTTCTTTGCTCAAAATCTGCTTCACCGTCGCTGCGCTGTCGTCATCGTGTAAACCCCGCCCCGACGTTTCTGATTGGTGCCGCGATTTCTCGCCATTAGAAATGGGCTTATATGGCCTCTTTGCCAGACAACTTGCAAGGCAAATCTAAATTTGCCGGAAGTTGTCTGGGTTTTCCAAGGCTAAACAGTTGGTTTTAATTACCTTGAAAATGTCCATATTTGAGCCAACCAAGGAATGAAACAACCCAGCAAAACTTTATTTAAATCCAGTGGTTGGGTTTGTCCATATTTTACCAACAATGAGGTAAAACAACCCAGTAGCCTATTTCATAAGTGTACTTACATTTAATGAAAGTCTTATAGGAACCAGATTATTATAGACCACATCTAGTAACACCCGTGTAACGATGTACAACACCTAAAAAAAGGTCAAAAATGGTCTCTAGGTGTCTTTGGGACACGCGGTACTCTTTCAAAAATTATATCTTTGCACCTAATGCTGCGTTTACACCACTTGCGGTAGAAGCGTTAAAATCCCGCTACCGCGTCTAGTTTGCCGCTTGAACATTTTGAATGCATGCGCGCGTATAGAGTGAAGTAGACGTGCAGAAAAAGCAAGACGGCTGATGTTGATCGTGCATTCATCAAGAGTGTTACCGGTTTGTATTTGGTAACTTTACTATAGGGGGAAAATAGTTTAAAAACGTCGGGAATGTTGCGGGTCGATAAACATCACGTGACTCAACAGTGAAATGTATATTTACAACTTACCAGGTTGCCCAATGTCCTCACTGACACTCTTCCAAGGGAGGTCCTTTTTATTTCTGTCTTGTGTCGTATAGCTCCAGGTGACTGCTCACGAACAATATCATGTTAAATGAGTGACTCCGGGCGGGGCTGCCACCACAGCAGAAAGCAGGCTCCTGATTGGTTAACACGGCGCAAAAATCCGCCAAAGTCCAAATTTTTCAATTCGGGCATCAGCCGCATATTGCGTCAAACGCAAAATGCACAAAAAACACCATTTGCGCGCACCGCGCCAAACATTCATTTTGCGAACTAGACACGCGAACGAGGCGGAATCACATCTACCGTGCCGCGCTAAACACATCTTCACATTGACTTAACATTAAAATCACTCGCACTTGAGCGTCTACCGAATAGACTGTAAAAAAAGATGGATGACGCGACGCCGCCTCCCAGCATTGTAATGAACTGAAGCCAAAAATGTCCGACCACGGTCGCCGCCATGTTACGTAAAAATGTCAGTTTGGAGCCAAAGCATGCACAGAAGGAATCGTTCGTGGAGCCAGAGGCGGAGCCGCGGTATCAAACTTCCGCCCAAACGCCCACGCGACCAATTCAACCACGCCAATCATAACGTCACGCCCCATTTCTATTGCATCAAATTACATGCTAAAATGAAACTTACCACAATAATGAAGACTTGAACATATACCAGGGTGATAAAAACTACTTGAAAGGACCAAAACCATCTATCGGAAACTTTTATTGGAAGTGTAAATAATTTTTTTATTTAGAGAGGGCGGGGTTTATGACTTGTACTGCAGCCAGCCACCGGGGGCTGTTTGAGTTTACTCGCTTCATTTGCGCGTGAAAGCCGCGCATAAAATTCTAGTCATCAAGACATTCACGCGTAAATTCGCTTCATAGGAGGGGCATCTGTGACTCCGCTCGTATTTTGTAATCACATCACTACTAGAGTAAGCTCCTGATTGGTTAACGCAGCGCGTTTTCCCACCAAAGTTCACATTTTTCAACTCACGCGTTTGCTGCGGCAACGCTCAATTTGCGTCATTCGCACGAACTGGACGCGGAAATGAGGCAGAATCGCGTCTACTGCGTCGCGCTTAATGCCTAATTCACGCTGCGTCAATGCGTCTTCACATTTACTTAACATTGAAATCACTCACAATTGACGCCTCTACCGCGGCTGGTGTAAAAACTTCATATAAGTACCTCAAATGTACATATTGGTACCAAATGTGTACCTAAATGGCACATATTAGGACATTTTCAAAGGGCACCATTTTTTCTGACAGTGTTGCAACCACATACACTAGAGCCACGCCCTGGCAACCAGTCTTTACACCCATCATGGTAGCAAGTATTGCATGAGTTATTCATAAAATGTAATTATTTCATACATTAAAATATATTAAATATGTAAAAAAAACATTGATTCAACTGAATCTTTCACTCAAAAAAAAAAAGGGTACAAAAGCTATCACTGAATCACTGAGATGGTAATATGTACCATTTATGTACTGATATGTATACAGTTGGCACCAATATGATCCTTTAAGGCACTAATATGCACTCTTTATTTATGTATCAAGGGTACCGCCCCATTTTGACTATTTTTCTGCCATTGTAAGAATTCATCTCGTGGCTTTAATGGGACTGAGAGCTTGTAATAACACCCAGTAAATGCTTATAACCTCTGATACAGATCTCCACTAGATGTCACTGCGGTCACATTCTGCTCTTTGACACATATGTGGACCTAAGACAGGAAGACTGTTCCCTGTGGACAG
This sequence comes from Misgurnus mizolepis, assembly GCA_025389145.1. Lineage (NCBI taxonomy): Eukaryota > Metazoa > Chordata > Actinopteri > Cypriniformes > Cobitidae > Misgurnus > Misgurnus mizolepis. The sequence goes on along the minus strand of JAIFKI010000012.1, from coordinate 36,657,903 downwards.
CCTGGCTTTATGTATAATGGAGATGCTCAAACTTGCATCCCGTTATTCTGGCCAGCAGCTCAGGTGTCTGTATTCAGACAGCGTCCACCCCCATTTTCACAATACACACAAAATGCCTGTGGCACATATGTGTGTGTGTGAATTTACAGTACATTCCTGTGCTAGTGGAGCGGACTGCATACATTATTTTATAAGTGAAGTAGTGAACCCAGGTCGTCTCCTGACAGGAATAAAACCAACCGATATATAAAAACATGCACAGTTTTCCAGATACATTTGAGCATTTATTTGAGGCACCGTCTTAGATTTTATCGAGCTGATAATTTATCTATCCATCCATCCATATGAAAACACTCAAAAATTGTATTACTGGCTGCATAAATGACAAATAAATGCAACAATAAAACACATTTATTGCAGGTTTACCCTACATTGGTTTTGATAGTAAAACTACATATTATATAAAGTAATAAATAGTTATGAACTTTACTGATAAAGTAAAACAACCGACAAAGAAACTCAAAAGTTAAAATTCAAGTTTTTAGCTAAATTTTACAGGATTTTAGTTGGTAAGCTAGAAATACTGTGCTTTGCTTACAAAATCTGTTATACCCTGCTAAAAAACAGCAAAGACCAGCATAATTCCCAAGCTAAACCAGCACCAAAAGAGCATGGACCAGCATGGGAATTATGCTGGTGGTCCCCAGCAAACCAGCACCAAAACACAACATATGCTGGTCTTGCTGGTATGCTGTTTTTATCAGCAGGGTAATATTTAAATATTGACTGTTTTGGAAATTATTGTGTTGGATTTACAGTAAATGTCTTTTTTCCCATAATCCTCTCAAAAAAGGCTTATGAAGTTAAAGAGTTTTTGGCTCGTCTTTTGTTGCAATTGTCCATCATTGTTTTAGACTGCTGGTAAAGGGTAATCAGATTCTTTCCAATGCATCCAGAGAGAGAAAAAATCAATACTATATAAGGAGACTTGATGAATTAGAAATTTCTACTCAGTGTGAATATTGACCAGTTTCAATCCGGCGGGTTTTGACAGCTCACAAGTCAATAAATTGAAAAAAAAATGTAAGGAAAGAGAAAAGGTAAGTATTAAACAGGAAGTGACTCACAGGCAGAAGGTTGTGGTCTTCAGGATTGGGAGCCGCTGTCTCTGGGTGTGTGTCTAGTGGTTGATTATCTCTTGGCCATGATGTCTCCGCATTCGGATGCTCAAAATCCAGGCAAGAAAGGACAACGCAGTCCATATCAGTTAGGAACGAGTCTGGGTGCTGCCGAAAATACAGATGATACTTAATCATTATGTGCATTTGAAGAGTTTGGTTACCTTACCTCAGAACGGTAATTTTAATATGAGCTGTTTGGTATACATAAAAATGAAAACAAATGTAAAATGGTCTATATCATGCCCAATGCATTTATCTGTCAATATCTAAAAAAACAAACATGTTGTGTGTCATTACCCTTTAAGTAATTAAGAATTACAAATGTACCTTAATTGAACACAGATGCATGCTGGGAAATTGTAATCTATAATGATATCCATAATGATAGTAAGACGGCGAGAGAAAGAAATAAGCACTCAAAGAGCTCGACCCAGGATAACCCTGAAATAAAAGCCTTTTAGAGGCTTGGGTCATGGTGTTTTAATTGACACTAAAGGACTGAGGGAAATATTGCTTCCTGGTACAGGAGACGCTGCCCAATCCAGCTGAAAGAAAAGAGGGCAGCGTACGGTTTCATCATCTGCCACTCCCAGAGACTACACGAGAACCTCCGTGTGCTGGAAATGGCTTACCAGACTCCAAACTAATGTCATTACCAGCGGATACACATCAGCAAAACTAATCCAGATGTTACGCACAATTACATTACATTGCATTTGGACTATGCAGTCTGATCTGACACGGGTTAGCTGGCAATGAGTTCCAGGGTATAGAAGAGGAGATATATTTAGACGTAATGCTTTTAATATTTGTATTCGTGAATTATTACGGCAAACGGTTTGGATGTGGCACTGCCAGCAAAACCTGAGTGAATAGTGTAAACTGAGACAACTGTAACAATGGGACGCTTACATTTTTGTATTGTTTCTTTTCCTGTGTAATAGTGTATATTTATTTAAAAATGAAATGCAACCTGTCTGTGAAAACCAGGCAAAAATCTCAAAATCAAATTCTGAGATAGTTTGATTTCAACTATGATTTAAATCTTTGACATGACCTTACTCAGTCAATATTAAAGATATCAAGGTTATATTTTCACAGAATGTTCTTTTAATCATGAACAAGGAAAAAGAACCCTATAATATATCATGATTATTGGTTACATGTGGTGTAACGGTGCATTCACACCAGCCGTGTTAGAGGCAGCAAAAACGCGCTATTCGCGCGTAGTTGGACGCTTGAACATTTGAGTTTACTCGCTTCATTCGCGCGTGAAATTCTAGTCATTCGAGACATTCACACGGATATTCGCGTCAAGGGATGGACTGCCGCAGAAATCCGCCGAAGTTCAAATTTTTCGATTCGCGCGGAACGCGGCATCCACTCCGCAGGATGCCTTATCGCGTCTTTTCATTGATTTAACATGTAAATCACTCGTGCTTGCTTGCCTCTACCGCGTCTGGTGTGAACCCTGCATAAGTTGTTCTTATGTTTTTATATACATTTAAAATAAATTTTAGTATGAAAGTTTTTGTTGAATCATGATTTGTAAGTTTAAACATCCGTACAAATTTGTGCGTACGCATGCTTATTGAATGAGACCCATTGTATGGATCAAAATTATAGATTTTTATGCCAAAAACAATTAGGATATAGATCATGTTCAATGAAGATATTTTGTAAATTTCCACTTCAGGTGAACAATTTAAGTTGAATAAAAATTTTGTAGGTGTTACCAATTGAAGTTACTTTTTAAGTTAAACCAACTTTTCAATTTTACAGTGTATGTGTTGCTAAAGACTTAATTTGGACAACTTGAAAGGAGATTTTCTCAATATTTAGATTTTTTTGCACCCTGACATTACAGATTTTCAAATAGTATATATATATATATATATATATAGTTATATATAGTTATATATATATATATATAGTTATATATAGTTATATATATATATATAGTTATATATATACTATTTGAAAATCTGTAATGTCAGGGTGCAAAAAATCTATATATATAGATTATATATATAGTATATATATAGTTATATAAATAAAATATTAAATAAAATATAAATAAAAAATTGACCCTAAGACTTTTTTTGGTATCGGTTAACAAATAAATAACTATGGCCTTAACATAATTATAATTTTTGCTGTTAAACTTCTGCTTTTTAAAATACATACACACGGCTATATTCAGATGTTTGCATTGCAACAACTTTCATCAAACCCAATGAATCTAATCATAACAATTCATCCGAACATTCCCTCTCTCATCCTGCAATTTAAGGTCTGATGGGCTCATCTCCGCCCATGGCCAGCGACACAGCTCTTAGATCGCTATGCTAATGAGCGAGGCGAGACTGAGCGCGCTAAGCTATGCGCAGTCACACGCATACGGTCCAAAGGTTTGATCATTCCTAATGCATCCAACCTTCTCCACCCGAGCGCTTCTGCCCAAACACACACAATTGACCTTCGGCAGCAGCTTTCTGGGAAAACAAATGTCTGCGGTGCGAAATCATTTATCACAGTCTTGTTGGTCAGATGCTCCTAACAACAACCAGCGTGGGAGGCAATGACAGGTAGTTATGCAGATATGCTTGCTTTAAACTTAATTTCCATACTCCCACTCTCATATCTTTCCACATACTGTAGCACCAAGCACACAATAATGACCAGAATGCCTCTCTTCTCTAAAGGCAGGCAACCAGTTGCTGAAGTTTATGGGAGCTGTCATTGGTGCTGAGCCCAACAAAACCATCAAAACTGGGCTTATTGGCTCTCGACGGCTGGAGGCTATCACGTGTACTTGATTCAATTAGCGAGTTCTAGAGGCGTCCCCTGAGACGGTGAGTACAGAAAGGGGGTGGGGGGGTGATGGGGGCAGCAGTCTAACAAAGAGAAGGACCAACCCCCTCTGTGCCCTGACCGGGTCCACATCATTAGTCGAGCAAGTGGGTGTGCATTAAACATATGCTTGCACAGAGGGTTAACAGTGTAGGCACACGCGTACACTCACAAATTCGTGTAAGGAATGCGAATACGCGTACATGCATACAAAATAATGCCATTGTCTATTGTGACTTAATGGATGTAGCTGTTAATTGCATTATAAAAAATGTGGAAGCAATCGTCAATCAAACTTGAGATGTGTGGAAGGAATATATAATGATTTAAAACTATTCACATAGTCATGTAGTTAGCTTTACCTAACGCACTTGTGTTACGCTAAGTGCGGTATATGTAAACAAAGACTCCAGTTTAAAGTGTCTAAAGTGTTGGACATAAAAAATAAAATAAAACCTATGAAAGGTTTGTCTCCTTTTCTTTATCAACAAAGAATGGAAAGTGCTTTTTATTGTACGTTTTTGGCGTATACGTATCTCTGAATGAGAACATCTGCTATAAATGAAAAATTATGTTGTAAGCATGCAAGAACACTGTTAGAAAAAACGGTTTAAAAAAAAAAAAAAAACGGTTTTCTGTCGCTGGGGTGTATACCCATAAAAGTAAAACAAAAAGCGACAGAAAAAAGTACAAATTTGTATATTTTTTCTGACAGTGAATCATTCCGCGAAAAGGTAATCGGTGTAAATCTAAAGTTTTCGCTCTAAAACAGCTGCACACAAGATGGGAAAAATGCTTCTTTATTCGATTTCTGAAGTATCACTGGATAGCCCCGTCCACTGTGAAATCTCATTAACGTTTGCAGTGCTCCGTGTGGTGCTTTCACACTTTCGGTGACCAGAGTTCGAATCCCGGCTCGTGGTCATTTGCCGATCCCATACACCTCTCTCCTCCCTGTACTTTCTTGTCCTCTTCGCATTCAGTCTTTGGCAAATTGGCCAAAAAATATAACTAAAAAAATAATTAAACAGAAGTAGCAATTGTCTTATTTTCCCTGTCATGACATATATCAGAGTGAAACGGCTTCTGAAATGAGACAAAGGGACTTTAATTCGTCTATTGAGATCTGATTGGATCGTTTTTTTAGTTGGGTCATGCTGCTGATTTGCTAATCGCTGCAATCTTTTCCACGTTTTTAAAAAAGTTGCCAGCGCCAGTATTTTTGTACCGTGGGTTCACACCAGCCGCGTTTGAGTTTACCCGCTTGATTTGCGCGTGAAATTCTAGTCATCGAGACATTCATGTGGAAATTCGCATCATGGGGGGACTTCTGCGACTCCGCTCGCTTCCTGTAATCACGTCTCTACTAGAGCAAGCGTCTGATTGGTTAACGCGACGCGTTTTCCCACCAAATTTTTTAATTTAGCCGCGGTAACGCTCAATTCGCGTGAACTGGATGCGCGAATGAGGCGGAATCACGTCAACCGGGCTGTGCTAAATGCCTCAATCGCACCGTGAGACCTCCAGACGCACGTCTACGCATCTTTACATTGACTTAACATTGAAATCACTCGCACTTGATGCCTCTACCGTGGCTGGTCTGAATGCAGCATTATGATTTTCACAAAAGTTTAATGCCTTCCAGAAAATTTTCTTCTTTAAATATGTAAACAAACAATACATCAAATTTGCTTAAAAAAAAAAAAACGTTTCATTTTACCTTCATTTGTTTTCTTTTTATCACCTCTCAAATATGGGTAGGTTTTTACAAAAATACACAATTTTGACCAAAAAGCTGAGATAATTGCGGTTTTGTGAGAGATTTCTGATAGAAATCCGATTCAGAGCGATGATCAAAACACTGAGTTTGAACTGTTTGTGTTTTGAAGTAGGGTAAGACCACCATCTGGTGGATAATAGCGGAAATACAGATTGCTGGAAAAACTCGTCATTGGCAGGGAAGCATTTTCTCTTAAATGACGAGTCAATGGCCGGGAAAGAGTTAAAAAAAATAATGAAGCTCACAGATAATTCATTTGTAAAAAAACAACAACACATTATTCCATAAATATAAAAGTTTTTAATTTCAATTTTAGTTTGTTTTTTAAACTTCCATTATGTTCTGAATGGCTGTTTTTGTGAAATGTCACATCCCATTTTCACCTTTAGCACAAGCAATTTACCTAACACTGGAATCCAGGTTAGTAAACAATGTTAAAATAAAGTTCAAACCTGTAGATTATGTATTTTTCCTTTGAACATGGTTTTAAAAAATGGTCCCTATATCTGTCACTGGGGCAGTACTCTTTTAAAAAGTACACCTTTGTTCCTAAAGCACTAATATTAGTAGCTCAGAGATTCATATTGGTACCAAATGTATACATATCTGTACCTGAATAATACATATTAGGACCTTTTTAAAGGGTACAACACCACTGACAGCTAGGAACCATTTTTTGACCATTGTTTCTGACAGTGTAAGCAAAAATAGGCTTTTATTTTGACACAGAACAGGGTTCAATTCTTACTTTCTTACGGTTTATTCATATTTTTTCCTTTAGTCTTGCAGTTTAGTCAGGTAAGAGTCTGACTACAGGGCAGATAGATGAACATCCTATAACAACCAATACCAGTCTATAACCTAAAATCTTTTTCTATAACTACTATAGCATCCACATGTTGAATTCCTATTGCAAATCTCAAACCCTCAGCCCAATTCCCTGTCTCCTCGTCTGTATCTCTATTTCAAACTAAAATGATGCATTTATTCACGGCATAAATCCATGCTGGTGCTTTACAGATCCAGAGAATGCGGGCGCAGGCTTGATAACTGTTGGCTGTCTGCATTCGTATTCAACCCTCACCCTGCTGGCTGCTTCACACGCAGCAGATGTCTGTGTTTCTGCATGTGTCGAGCTGTCTGGATCGCTTTGAAAGTGATGGCTGTATTTCAGAACGCATGGGCGCACTCGTTCTGTCCCAAAGGCACGGCTTTATCTATAAATTTAGTGTAAGATAGTCGTCAAACAGAAACTATGAAAAGATAAAACATCTACTGATAAATCACACTTGTGATCATGATATGGATAAATACAACAAGTGGTAAGGCAAAATGAGAGTGCAGTATTTGTTACAAAAGTGCATGAATGCAGACAAATGTGCATTTAAAAACATCTGGATGAGTTCTCAACCACCAGTCTCTATGGAGGATGCACGGCACCACAACTGAGTTTTGCATTAAGCCACGAATCCATCAGCGACAATTTGATGTTAATGAAATGCTGGTCTTGATTTGCGAGAGGTTTGCAGAGCTTGAAATAATTTAGGAGGCGCACGCGCGCACACCTGCCCTCTCGCTCTCTCGGTCGTCGGCAGCAATCACGGCTACAGCAGTCGCCAAAGAGATAATTACATAGCGACTCAAGCGCGGCGCTCTGTTCTACGGTGGATGTGAGCTGAGAAAAAATGTTATTATAGCGCAACACTTTATTATAGCAACCAACTGGAAAAAAGGGTTTTTAAAAAAATCTGTTTTCGGCCCCCACTTTTGAATAATGGATCTCCCTTCCCCCATAATACTCGGCTGTCTGTGGGTGGGGGCGTGAGTATCGATTCAGCGTGCACAGAAGCACGATTCTGGTCCCCTTTGAAACGCTCAGATGCAGAAGTCCTTCAATTCTTCATACATAAACATTAGAGAAAGAAAATGGTTGTAATAGATCAAAACATTATGCTGAATAAAGAGCACATGAGATTGGCTTTTTTCCACTTGCTGTAAAATTGCCGTAAATGCTAAATAAATAGAATAAAAAAATAAAAAAAATACAGAAATGAACTGTAACAGAGTTGCAACACTTTACAGTAAGGGTTCATTTGTTAACAATGGTAGGGGTAAGCGGGGCACAAACTAACGCAGGGTTAATTGTAACGCGGCTACTTTACATACTTATACAAGGTTGAGCAATCTGTTCTTTTGGTCTTTTTCTCTTAATGTCAGAAAATGATATCCTGTGAATTTGTGAAAAGTTTGGATGTGTTTTGGTTTAAATCAGGGGTCTCAAACTCAAACTGGCTTGGGGCCATTTCTAAGACAGACATTTCATCGGGGGGCCACAGAGCTATTTTAACGTTCAAAAAAGTACAATATTTCTGTAAATGTCATGTTTAATTTCTATTATTTAATGTATAATAATACTTCAAAATATATAAGCAGTGGTTTTATCTTTTTAATATACATTATTTTATAAAAGTAGATATAAAAGTAAATATTTTCTTAACCTTATCTTAACTAAGACCTATTATAACCTTGCACTAAACTAACAAATTTAATTCCTGTATACATTTATAAACTATTATAAAAAATTACCACCAGTAAGTGTTTCTGTTTTGATTTATTTTGGATTGTTTTCAGTCATAGTATTGACTTCATCGTGTTCTTTGTTATTTCAGTTTTAATGAATTTTCTATTATATGTGGGAAAATATTAATAAGTGAAAGTGATCCCATAACTTTTGAATGGGTAGTCCATGTTATATAAGCTAGTTGGACAGAAAAAAATAATAATACTGCTCTATGTGTAATTGGATAGTAAGCTACATAATACTACAAAGTCCCGACCAGATTAACTGATTGCATCAAAAATCAAACGAATATAAAACAAAGTGAATACAAATCTTTCTGCGTGCCAGATTATGTTATATTTTTGAAAGGTGACGCAAATGGCGGGCCGCAAATGGCCCGCGGGCCGGGAGTTTAAGACCACTGGTTTAAATATTAAACAAAGAGTGATTTGAAAACATAAACATACATTTCTTCATCTTACGTTTTTTTTTCTTTCTAAGTTGGGTGTGTAAGTCACCAAATCGAACCTTATATTATTTTAATCACTGTCTTGTTACCTAAAACATAACACCATTTTGAAACATGTCAGCAACTCCTAGTAATGATAGCTGGGATTGAAACCATTTTTTACACAGCGGGGTTAGTTGTAACACAGTGTTACAATTAAGCCTCAGGTATACAATGATAATGAAATGAAAACAATGTAAATACTATTCATCAAAATATATGTTATTACAATATCAGGGGAAATAACTCACTATTATGTTTTTTTGTCTGTATTGTGCAGCCCTTCAATTTCAAAAAAATATATTTATATGCATTGATGCATAACACAAGGATGGTTATATGAAGGATTATGGATGGATGAATTTGTGGATATCTATCTATTATAGGCAGACATACAAACAATATCCACCTTTAGTATATAGACAAAATTGAATTGAATTATTTGTCTTATTTGTCCAACTTTTTTAGCCGGTGTTACAACAACCCTCTTTTTGTTACAATGAACCCCACCTATGGGGTAAGTTGTAACGTTTGCACTCCTGTCACTTTCGGTGTAATTGTACAATAACAGCAGGTCCCACAAAAAAAACTTTAAGTGTTTATTTATAGCAGAGATGTGCGTGTTGATTGTGTAAAATAATTATTAATCTAACTTAAATATTTTTTGAATGATAGAGCCAAAGTCAAAAAGTGTTAGGTTACAAGGCTCATTGGAATGCTTGATTTTGATTGGTCAGTGGCGGCATTTGCAGGTTTGTTATTTCCAGATAACCGCTCAAAACTAATAACACATGGTAACCCAGATGCTGAAAATCATTTTGACAGGTACAGTTTAATAATAAATATAAATATATATTTTAATAACACATTATATTTACAAATTATTAAACCAAATGTGTGTTTGTGACATTTGAACGCCTTGTCTTATCTTAAAACCGTAAGTAAACAAGTTTTTCTTGCAAAAGGTCTGCATTCATTAAAATTAGCTAATAAAATATTTCAAATAGTTCCTAACCTTGAAATCATATATTAAGATTTATTTATTGAGAGATATAAGGCTTATTTCTGCAATAACAACCGGCTGCCTATACATTATCCCTTACACATTAGATAACATAAACAATTAACAATAAATTTTCACAGTATTTAGTAATTTTTGTTAATACCAGTTGTTTCTTGTCTGTTCCTGTTAGTTAATCTGCAATAAATAATGTCAATGGATACAACTTCTAATTTTAAAAATGTATAAGTCAATTATTAAATCTTAAGCTAAAAAAGTTTACAATTACATTTTAAGCATTTGGCAGATGCTTTAATCTGACTTACAGTGCATTACAAGCTATATATCTATGCCTGTTTACTGGGAAAAACCCACAACCTTTGGCAATGCTCTACCACTGAGCTACAGTTGTTATGCTGTACAGTTGTTTTATTGTGTGTGTCAGTAAAAGCTGGAATTTTGTTTTCTACTCCGATATAAAATTCCATTTCTTCTCGGCTCGGCCGAAATCCCTAGACATCTTTACACTGAGAAATTCCCATGTGTCTTTTCTTTCTCATCTTCCTGCCTCAACTCCTGTAATGATGAAACGCCTAAATCAGGGGGAGAAACAGATTCCCCCACCCTCTACCTTGTGTTAGGGGCCATTGGCTCCTGAGGGCCGCATATCTCCTCCTCTCACTTGTAGCCAGCAGCAAAGTCTCTCCTCTTCTGTCCTCTCCACAGTTCTTTGTTCATACAGTACAATCATCTGTGTGATACGAGAGCCAGCACTCACAAGCAATTAACACCCAAGCACCCGAAGCTGCCCAGACTCCCCCACAGTTTCTCGGATTCGGGGGTTACCCAGCACACTGGTGGTTGGGTGCTTGTTATTTCTATGCAAATCACAAAAATAATGATAAAAATAGAAATAGAAAGCACTAGTAATTTGAAGGGTGTCCTCCTGAATGCAAGCGATAATTACGAGAGGATCGTTGATAATAACAAAAATGATAACTAGATGAATCTTGTGTTCCTGTAGAGCTCAGTGGTAGAGCACTGCGTTAGCACCACAAAAGGTCATGCTTTCGAATCCAGACATTTTTTAGGCTAATTTAAACAAACAGGTTTTTTCATATTTGTAAATACAACCCAGCATTTTTTTAAAGTGTACTAATAACTCATACACGTGTGCTGACGTTCGACGCATGCGCATTGCGACAAATTGCAATATCTCTTGTGTCTTACACACTACATACTCCTGTATGCGCATGCGTGACTTACAATGTTACAATGTTCAAAGACAATGTCCGCGAGGTTTCAAAAATTTGCCAGTGCGCGTACAGTAAGCGTGCTCTCTTTAATGACGAATATTGCATCACGCGCACCCTCATGTACATTTGACTATACTTCGATCTTAAGTATGAGCAATATTAAAGGTGCACTGTGTAACTTTAAGTAGGATCTCTTGACAGAAATGCAATATAAAATACATAACTATACTATCAGGGGTGTTTAAAAACCATACATAATGAACTGTATTGTTTTTATTACCTTAGAATGAGACGTTTTTATCTCCATACACCACGGGTCCCCTTACATGGAAGTCGCTGTCATGTTTCTACAGTAGCCCTAAACGGACAAACTGTTTAACAGAGCGTTTTTCGTCCCTACGTTGCGTTCACACCAGCTGCGATAGAGGCGTCAAGCACAAGTGATTTCAATGTAAAGACGCGTATATGCGCGTCTGGAGGTCTCGTGGTGCGAATGAGGCGTTTAGCGTGGTAGATGCGAATTCCATCTCATTCACGCATCTAGTTCATGCAAATGATGTGAATTGATGCACAAATTGAGCGTTGCCGCGGGAAATGCGCGAGTTGAAAAATCTGAACTTTGGCGGGAATTGGCGCCGCATTACCCAATCATGAGCTTGCTATAGCAGTGATGTGATTACAGGAAGCGATAGGAGTCGCAGAAGCCCCTCCCATGATGCAAATTTCCATGTAAATGTCTCGAATGACTAGAATTTTAAGTGCGGCTTTCACGCACGAATGAAGCGAGTAAACCTAAAATGTTCAAGCGTCCAACTATGTGCGAATAGCGCGTTTTTGCCGCCTCTACTGCATTTGGTGTGAATCCAGCATCAGACGGCGACGTGTTTGTCCTGTGGGGACTACCATATGCGTTTTAAAATTGTGGACTGAGCTGTCCGCAATCTCACCACTAGATGCCGCTAAAATTTACACAAACAAGTCCCAGTATATTAATAAACATGCTTCAAAGACATTTTCTTTACATTTCACTTAAGAACATATTCCGAAAATCAAATAAATATCGAACATATCAAACGATTTCTCAAATTGTGTTTGTTATAGTACAGAAGGCGTGGTCATGTGATGGCTCGTTTTTGGCAATCCTAGCCATAAAACTGTAACCACTTCCAGCTGGTTAGGAATCATCAGTCAGAGCAATTGAGAGGAGGGAGGGAATGATGGACAGATAGAGATGGATACTGCGACTGAGAGTGCTCCAGAGAGAGCCAGTAAACCGTTCCCTGTCCCCTCCAGCCAATAAAATGGCTGCATTAAGATAATAATGCTGTATAGCAATTATTAACGGGCAATAAAAGAGCTTTAGAGCCCTCTTCAGGCTATAAACCATGTGTGTGTGTGTGTGTGTGTGTGTGTGTGTGTGGCAGTGTTCAAATGAGATGGATTTTCTACCATGTGTAGATATTTTGTAATCCAATAACCATGTTAAGAAATCTTGTTATCCTGATAGCAGTAGCTTTTATAAACCAGCTAGTGATCCTACGCAAAATCCATTAGGGGTGACTAAAATAAATGTATGCTTGTATGTTGGATGATTGTACAATTGAATTGAATAAAAATAAAAAATCTGCATAAAAGTAATTTTATATCCGCATGAAAATGTCAAGACACATGATGTGAGTGGAATTGAACATTTACTTTAAATTGAAAAAAGTGCCGTAAACTGATTGGTGGAGGCTGCTCATGATGACTCACCTCTGAGCCAATAAGACGAATCACCATGCTGATAGTGGGCGGGGTTTCAGAGGTGGTAAATGACGGGCAGCCCTAAACAACAAAGCATATTAGACAACATCAATACTGATGTATTGACCGCTTTGAGAAGTAATATCTTCAAACAATTTACGCTCCTCACTAGTTAGTAAAACACTTTTATTGTCTTTTATTACAATGGAGGCGTAAATGCAGCTTTTCAGACCACAAACAACCAACGTAATTTCACTCTCTGATACTTAATCTATAATTGAACTGAATAAATTTTACTTTGTTAACAGCAGGAACCTGCAGTGGCAGATGTGGCACCCTGAGTCCTCTCTCAGACATCAGTTTCCTATAAAGTGAATGATCCAGGATCAGTGCTGAGAATGCAAGAGGGCCCTGGATGTGCCAGCTCCCTATGTTTTTCACTGAAGGACACACATAAAACATTATACAGTGTTTTTTCACAATCAAAATCTGTCATAAATATAACAGACAACTCAAAATGATTTGTAGAAGTGTTTACGGATTTCTGATTTTTAGCCACAGAAAACAACCAGGCATTGCAGCAGGCTTGATGTTAATTATCATTGGTCAAAAGATTTGAGAACAAATCAAATGTTAAAGGGCACCTATTATGCAAAATCCACTTTTACAAGTGTCTGGACATGTTGATGTGTGTTGGCACTAGGGTTGTGCCGATGGTTGACTGACATCACGATGGAGAGACACCATCGTGATGCCACGCCCCCCACCCCACTCCGCTGCGAGTTGACACACACTAACTCTCTTCTATAGACTATAGTTAACCTAAAATCTTTACAGGAATTTGTCTTTAAATTAAATTGAAATTATAACTAATGCATATGTGCTCTATTAAAAACTGTAGTCTATGCCAGAGATGTGACGTGTGTTTATCTCGTCATTTTTACATGTTGTACATTTAACTTAAAATATTTAATTTTGAACAAGAAAACAGCCCATATTAATACATTATTAGTAGCCTATTGTAGTATGTCGGGAGATCGCCCTCATTGTTACATAGGTCTGTGGCGTTACTGCACTGAAGTGGCAGTTTAAGATATAAACCCAGAATTCAGCGAACGTAAGAACAATAAAATGGGAACAACACTCCGACCGAAATGCGAGATTTACATACACAGACCATGTTTGAATTTCAATGTTTCTGGCCAGAAATACCAACTTGTTCACTTTGTCTGGTTTTAATAAGCTGCAGATGGAAGTGCTGGCTGCTCCCCGCAGTCCTGAAGTCCCGCTCTGACGGAGTACTGGTGGCACATATTACAGATATTTACGTGCAACCTATTTGAAAGCGCGGAGGAGTCATTTGGTTAGTAAAATAACAAATTATAGCTTTTAAATATAAGAAAAAAATATTTATGTAAAGAGATACTTTAAGAAGTGGAGTAAAGCTACTTTTTCCCCTTATGTGCCACCTATTGGAAAGAGTCATTAGTTGGGTTGCCAATTTAGGGGACATCGCCCAACCCTAGTTGGCACACAACCACCCTATGATGAAAAAAATCCACCTGCTCTTTGTTTTTTAATCCGCATTAAACCAAAGCAGTCTCATTAGACATGCCGTTTTGATTCTCTTATCAATGTGAGGTCATATTAATAAAGCCCCGCCCACTTACAGTCCTACATTACCATAGTTTCAACCCTCAGCGAGTTGTACTCTGTCCACTAGATACTATTGTCTCAGAATGAATTAATCAGATCTATTTTAACTAAAAAGCGCTCACTGTCTGTTTGTAAGGAAGCGAGGAGCTGTAGCTCATTTGCATTTAAAGGTACAGGCATTAAAACAGCGCGTTTTGCATTTTGGACATGCTATAATAAATGATCTGTGGAGAATTTTGAGCTGAAACTTCACAGACACATTCTGGGCACACCTGAGACTTTTGGTGTTTTTTCAGGCATAGTACCCCATGGCTTGGTTTGGGTCAGGTCAGGTCAGCTCACCTCACTTTGGCTTGGTTAGTTTTTCCATCGAGTTAAGTAACACTTCGGAGTGGGAGGGATTATAGGTGCGTCAATAAATTTGCTCTGCCTACTGCTGTGACATCATACAAGTGAGAGCGTCGTTGTACATTCCCATACATTCATTTATTCTCAGTCCGCCACAAAATTAAAATTTACCACCACAACAAGATGTTGCACATCGCGTTTATCACTATCTTTGTCTCACATGACAGTTTCTGTACAAACACCCGTGGCGTCAGTCGACGGCGCTCCGCTGAGCCTCATTTAAGTTGCATTTAAGCATATATGCGAGCGGGTGGACGTGCGTGTCGCAAATGTGCTGCCAAAAACTGCAAGTCTGGAAAAAATACTGTTATGGTGTTTTTGATTCTCAACCTGTGGATGTTTTTCATCGCTAAAAGGGAGTTTGAGAACTTACAGCAACGCACAGATGACAACAGGTTTACTTGAGACAGCGCAAGCTAGCATGAAGGTAAAGCTAATCTTTTACGTTATAGCGATGACGCTGGTTGTGACGATTCTCTCAGACCAATCAGTGATCTGCGGTGTTTTCGCATCACGTTTTGGTATCAGCTTGGTTCGCTTGGAACCCCAACCGAGGTAGTACTAAAAAAAAGTATCTGCACGCAGTGGAAAAGCCCCCAAAAGTAGACACGACCCAAACCATTGGGTACTATGCAATGGAAAAGCGCCATTACATTATATCTTGTAAAAGGACATAATAGGTGCCCTTTAATGACCTTAAACATGGCACAATGTGCACTATTGTAGAAACAGTCAAAATATGTACCCCAGCTGTCAATGGGGCAGTACCCTTTAAAAAGGTCCTAATATGTACCATTAGGTATAGAGAGGTATAGATTTGGTATCAATATGTACTGTACCTTTGAGATACTACTATGTACTTTTTGTGAAAGGGTGATGCCCCAACAACATCTACAGCTATTTCCACGTAGTGTAAATAGTATGTAACACTATTTGCACTTAGTGTAAATAGCCACTGCCTTAATATTCTTTTATAAAACTATAATCTCTACTGGCTGCTGTTGGGTAAAACTCCAGAACAAGTGCTGCTCCTTCAGTAAAGACAGTGGCACAGTCACGACCCAGGAATAGAAAAGAGTGATTCCACACGGGCTGATCCTCAGGGGACCCTGGCAGAGAGACCTGCTCAAAAAACAAAAATCACTGAATACATACTTGTTAAGACCTTTAGCAAGCTAGCCTGTCCATGTCTACATCTAAATTAAATGAAACCCTGGCTGTGGAAATGGATACTGCGATCATCAACAGTTGTGTGTTGTTGTTGTGCAGAGACTGAGGTGTATGTATGTATGGCACCTGCTCAAAGCTCTGTGGGTGGAGTTGGCACTGCTAGCAGATGGCCGTACCCTGAGGGCACCCAGCAAACCTGCTGTCTGACCGAATACCTCAGAAAATGGAGGATGTTTGAAAACGAACAGAGGATAGTTGGGTCAAAGGTCATAGAACTTTAAAAAATCCTATTAAATGATAATATTTTTTCTTTATCGAAGTGGCGTATTCCATATTAGAAAACATACAGTACGGCACTGTATATTTGCAGCTCTACAATTCTGATTGATTAAGACATAACCTACATTTACAACAATCATCATTCTTATTACATATGAACTGTAATAAAGCAACACACATTTACGCACAACACTGTAAAAAACTAGTTTACCCACAAAAATGTTTTCCACACCACAGCAGACAACCTCTGGCAGTCACAAATGAGCGCTCTTCTCCTGAGATCCTCAGCCCTAAAATGTCATTGGCACTTTGGTCCCCCGGTACACACAAAGGTCAATAGTGACTGAGACTCCTGACGTTCTGCATTGATTCAGTCTACAGTGCCATCACACTCGCAATTACGCATTCAACTGACATTCTAATTATGGAAATACATGCAAATGTACAGAATACTAACACTAAATACTAAATTTAACCTAAATTAGACTAGCACTGAAAATGTTTGTGATTTTTAATACAATGTATTCCAAGCTCCTTCCAAACCAAGTTACACTAAATGCCTATAAGCTAATTTTAATAAGGTATCGCAATGCTTCAATTTTTTGCTAAAAAGTTCAAAGCATTAAAAAGCAAGGCACATAGTTGCTGCCCAACTGAGATTTTCCAAAAAAGTCCTGTTTTATTTAGGATAATGTCTCAGAATGAAGCTTTCTATGTAGGCGGCAACCCGCAAGGTTTAGTAACAGGGCCGCTACATATTATGTGTTTACTGTATGTATATACAGTGCCCTCCATAGGTAAAGCAACAAAATTGCCCTGTTTGCTGTATACCTGTAATATATAATGACCCTGTATATGTATCCTGCATGTATCTACATAGAAAGCTTCATTCTAAGCATCCTATATAACACACTTAACTACATCTAGAGAATCCAAGATTAATGAATTGTACAAAAACACTGTTGACAATCACAATAAACACCAAACCATATTCTTTAATACATTTGCATAAGATGCATCAGACCACTTTACATAACAGAGATAAACAGGGTGCTATATGACTATCTATAGTGTGTCGCACATGGAGAAATGCCACAACACTGACTGGGCACAGATGGCATAAGGGCAGGATGACAGAGCTATCACCTCCACATGCACATGGAGAAACAAACACACATACCCGAACATACATGCACGCATACAAACACAAGCATGGCTCTTACTGTTATCCAATCAGATTGCGTGAAAAAGCAAGTAAACACAGACCTGTAGAACGACAGAAGAGAAATGCGAGTATTGGCAGAAAAGTAATGGATGGAGAAGTTCATGTGATCGATACGGTGAACCTTGGGTCTCAGTGGGAAACGTTTTAGCTACAAGTGAATGAGGAAGATGACATGCTCACTTAATACAGTAGTAGTATGAGAGCTGTGTGTGCGTGTGGCAGTAAAAGAAGAGCGTGTGAAACAGTGTGTTGGCAAAGACTCGCTGTGATGGCAGAAGTCTTCAATGTGCCAGGAAATGCAGGAAAATGACACAGTTATACACATGGGCAAACACTCCTATGTGAGATAAGAGATGCCAAAACCTGCTTTAGTAAAGCCTTTATTACTTCACCTTACTGTCCCCTTGTCCATCTGGTTGTTTGTTTCTCTGCTTTAATGGTTTACATTTCCATTAAGACTCTAATACAGTCAGCTATTATTTATAATAATAGTAAATCAAATGAAGGTTAAGGAGATAAGTTAGAAATAATAATAATAATAGTATAGCAGATGGTTTCAGTCTGTAGAGTCAAATTTTGGAGATAATTTAGAGATAATTTTAGATTTTGGATATGTTTAGGGATTTATGGTACACCCTATAATTTCTCTCTGATTTTAATAGTAGTACAATATTACATAGGTTTAATGTATATTGCTGAATTAGTGGTGTGTATTTGGCTACTGAACCTGTGGCCAGCCGTGTGCAGTGAGGGTAGGAACTGTAAAAGCATATTCAGATGGATCTGGAAACCAGACCGACCTCACTGAGCCCTGGGATCACGGAGCAGCACATTGCTTCTAAAAGAAACGACAGTATTTACAAAAATATCCAAAGCATTTTTCTGTGACTGGCAGGGACACAGCCTTCATAAAACTGGATTTAATATAACAACAATCTGTGCACACATGTGAGAAAATGAATACAAGAGA
Source organism: Misgurnus mizolepis (assembly GCA_025389145.1). Lineage (NCBI taxonomy): Eukaryota > Metazoa > Chordata > Actinopteri > Cypriniformes > Cobitidae > Misgurnus > Misgurnus mizolepis. The sequence continues at coordinate 36,639,314 of JAIFKI010000012.1, read as the reverse complement.
GGACAGACCACCAGCCCTCCCTATGATTGATGTTACAACCCCTTCTGATGAAACCATTTGAAAAAGGTGAAAGGTAAATAAAACATGGATTTGCACTTCCACTTTGCTTGCCTTGGCAACAACGCAACTATTATTAGCAGCACAGTCTGTGTGTGACAAGAACCACAGAGGGAATGGAGGCATCTGAGAACACCTGTGTCTATCAACACTTATACAATAACACCTTCTAGCTTTACAGTGGACTGTACCATTATTCATGTAAAGGTATCTTTACAGTTTACAATTAAATGTCATTATTAATTTGAGGAAACTTTACAGTGGACTGTACCATTATTTATTTGAGGCATCTTTACAGTTTACAGTTAAATTGGGGTATATTTACAGTGGACTATTCCATTATTAATTTGAGGTATCTTTGCAGTTTACATTAAATGAGGTATCTTTACAGATAACTGTTCAATTGTTAATTTGAGACTTTACAGTTTGATGTATCTTTACAGTAAAACAGTGCCATTAATCATTTTCAGTAACTTCACACTATCCCATTATTATTTGAGGAAACTTTACAGTGGACTGTACCATTATTTATTTGAGGCATCTTTACAGTTTACAGTTAAATTGGGGTATCTTTACAGTAAACTGTTCAATTGTTTATTTGAAACTTTACAGTTTAAAGTTTGAGGTATCTTTACAGTAGAATGTACCATTATTAATTTGAGGCATCTTTACAGTTCACAGTTAAATTGGGGTATATTTACAGTGCACTGTACCATTATTTATTTGAGATATCTTTACATTTTACAGTTAAATTGGGGTGAACTGTATTTATAGTGGACTGTACCATTTTTTATTCGAGGCATCTTTACAGTTTACAGTTAAATGGACGTATCTTTATTCTTTACAGTAAAATGTACCATTATTAATTTAAACTATCTTTACAGTTTAGTTAAATTGGGGTATATTTACAGTAGACTGTACCATTATTTATTTGAGGTATCTTTACAGTAAACAGTTCAATTGTTAATTTGAAACTTTACAGTTTAAAGTTTGAGGTATCTTTACAGTAAAATGTACCATTATTAATTTAAAATATCTTTACAGTTTAGATAAATTGGGGTATATTTACAGTGGACTGTACCATTATTTATTTGAGATATCTTTACAGTTAAATTGGGGTATATTTACAGTGGACCGTACCATTATTTATTTTAGATATTTTTACAGTTTACAGTTAAATTGGGGTATACTGTATTTATAGTGGACTGTACCATTTTTTATTTGATGCATCTTTACAGTTTACAGTTAAATTGACGTATCTTTATTCTTTACAGTAAAATGTACCAATATTAATTTAAAATATCTTTACAGTTTAGTTAAATTGGGGTATTACAGTGGACTGTACCATTATTAATTTGAGGCATCTTTACAGTTAACAGTTAAATTGGGGTATATCTACAGTGGACTATACTATTATTTATTCAAAATATCTTTACAGTTAAATTGGGGTACATTTACAGTGGACTGTATCATTATTTATGTGAGGTATCTTTACAGTGAACAGTGCCTTTAATCATTTTCAGTAACTTCACACTATCCCATTATTAATTTGAGGAAACTTTACAGTGGACTGTATCATTATTTATTTGAGGTGTCTTTACAGTGAATGGTACTATTATTCATTTAAGGCATCTTTAAAATCGATCATATCATTACTCATTCAACGTATCTTTAAAGTGAACCCTACCATTGTTAACCCGAGGCATTTTTTTTAAATGGACTGTGCCATTATTGAATTGCCTTTACAGTGGATAGTACCATTATTTATTTCATACTTTAAATGTGGACTTTTCATTGAAGGTATCTTTACATTAAACAGTGCCATATAGCACACTTGACTATACCATTATCCATTTAAGGTATGTTGATTTGTATTCAAACCATTTATGAGCATAATAAGTAGGCTAGTTCTGGTTAAGGCAAGATTTGCTTTTCCTACTCTTGTGACATACTTTGGTTAACGTTTGAACAAACCAGTGTAAGATGCTACATTGCTTGGCAACTGTAAAACCCCTAATTAGGTTAATTAACTATGTTGTGATTATTACTATTAAAAAAACTCTATAAATATCATACCGCTGTGGACGTTTGGTTATTACAAACAGGCAGGTGCACAACCAATCCATTTACCCACCTTGCTGATAACTCACACAATCCACCCACATGTACACACCAGGAGTCTTTCGCTCTAACATGACCCTTTCTCTCAAATGTTACAGATGAAGCTTTTAAAGCACCAATTTTAGCATGCGATGCAACGAGTGCTGTCTCCGTTAACCATACAGATCACCGATTCTAAGTGCATTAGCATGTGACACAATAACACACTTTACACAACTATGATACTAAAACTACCAGCTAAAAGGTAAAAATGCAGGCAAAATGACTACAATTATACCACTTACCATAAGTGTTACAACACAGCACACTTTACCTGTGCGGGTTAAAATCGGCAACTATGCGTGCCACAGCTATCAAGGAACCAACTGGACTCCTGAAGGGTTTGTTTACAGACTGCAGCAACACCTAAGAATGAAGACACAGACAAAAACAGATGGGGGCATTTTGCAGTGAGAAACAAAGAAATAACCATTGGCTCATTTTTCACACCAAGCACGGCTGCCCATCTCTAAGATGCATGCGGCTACACGCGCCCACATATTAAACTCAATACCTCCTGGCACGGAGAAGATCAATGGTGAGATTGAGTTAATAGGAAATTGTGAGAGGGCATGATTAAGTTAGATCTTCTATCGGGAGCCAGAAACAGGAAGTTGGATATTGGGTATCTCAATTAAATAGGATCTAATTAGCACAAAATACTTTTACATATCTAAATAGGTCTGAAATTCATTATTACATTCAGTACAACACCAACAGTTTAAGATAAATCACTATGCATTCTATATGGAGTCATGAGTATTTGACACTTACAGTAGTATGTAAAGCAAATGTTGTGTTAACCATATTAGAGCATAGTGTACTATACAACTATGCTAGATCCCTTTTTTTTAATAAATAATAGCATAAATTAAGTTGTGATGTGACTCCTAAGTGAATCGTACCTCAAAGCCTGTGAAGTAGAAACAGGGCTGTCTGGGAAGGAGGCTAAGTTTACGCACCATGGTGACATAGAGACGCGTCCCAGATGACTCTGTGTCCTTGGGACTCTAAAGGTAGAAATAGGTTATAGTAAGATCTCAACAATTAAACACATACTTGAATATTTTTCATGTTCAGGGTAGATTTTGGATGCTCTTTGTGCAGTATTATTAATAGATTTTCAACCATGCACTCTAAAAAAAATTATTTATATTGTATGTCTGGGTCAAATTTTGTTTTGCATGAAAAAATATAAAGTTGATGTGAAATTTGCACTGTGAAATTTTCATAAGTATTTGTTTGGGAAATGTGCTTACTGTAATTGTCATTACAAGAAACCATTTAAATGACCTACTGTAGTTCAGATAATATGTAAACCTTTTTCTGAAAGCTGTAAACCTTTATCTGAAAGCTGAATAAATTTGTTCGAGATAAAACTATTTATAAATCTGGAATCTGAGAAAATCGCCTTTAAAGTTGTCCAAATAAAGTCCTTAGCAACACATATCTACTAATGATAAATATATTTTTGATATATTTACGTAAGAAAATTTGCAAAATATCTTCATGGAAGATGATCTTTATACAGTATGTCAATTTTGGGAGCATAAAAATAATTTTGACCCATATTGTTGGATATTGCTGCAAATATCCCCATGCGACTTGTGATTGGTTTTAATTTAACATATTCTGGGTGGTTTTAACCCAAAATGCTGGGTTGTTTTAACCTTGTTGGGTCAAATATAAAAATTTTCTGGGTTAAATTAAGTCAATGTCTGGGATTGTTCCTTTTTAACCCAACCATTTAATATTTTTTTACCCAGCATTTTTTTTGAGTGTATGTATTTTTAATAGTTATGGGAAAATGTAAATTAAAAATGTTTTAATGTGATTCACCCTTATAATCAAAATATTTGTTTAAGGGAATACCTGTACGATTAAAAACACATTTAAAAACACAGATTATCCTTCTAGACTTCTAACACCACATTCTTACCGGCAGAACAGTAAATAAACTCAGTCATGACTGGTTTACTTCCTTTAAAATATGACCCTCTGAATAATAGAGACGGCTTGTGTTTAAGCGTGGTCCCTTATCTTCCGTGTGTGTACGTCTGTGAGTGCATCTGTGTGTGTGTTTGTTTGTGTGTGTTGTAGGTGACACACAAGGCCATTGAGAATGTGTGATTACAGTTCAGGGCTCTCATGAGCGTCTTCTATTAAAACAACACTGAGAGGATCAATGTTTATGGGCATCATAAAATATCACTGGTGAGGGCAGTACAGCACAGAGTATTCATCACAGCGCCAGTCTAAACAATGATGCATGACTGTCTCAAACTGAGCCAGTCCATCAACATTTCAGCAGTTTGGATTCATTCTTCATGAAAAACATACACTAGAAGTTATAAAAAATGCTCTTTAATCATTATCAAATGTGCAAAATCGAGAAATGTAATGGACTATGTGAAAAGCATTTATTGAATACAATAATCAATTTAAAGATAAGTAGGGAAAAGCAGGAGGCGAAAGTACCATTTTTTAGGAATTTTTAATTTTAAAAGACAATGTTTTAGACAGAGATATATTTTTTGCTGTGGTCAATAACTCACAAGTTTGGTCTATCAATACCAGGTGGAATTTTGAACAAATGTAAAATGCCTTCACTATATTTTTACTTTGAACATAAGTAGCTCATTGTTACTTTTGACCCTGTCAGCAGGGACGAAAGTAACACACAGGTGGGTCAAAAGTAACACAACAGAACAAGATAGATTTTTGTATTACACTTGTTTTTAGTAAATATACATGACTATGACCTTGTTAATATGTAACTGCGAACATATTTTGTCGTTTATCTTTGCCAAAAATAATTAGATTACATTTTCATTTTAAATTTCAGTTTCATCAAATGTTTCAAAAGCAACCCGACAGTACAAACTTGATTTGTTGTGAATAAAAAAAATTTTCAACAGTATGAGCACTAAGAAAATTAAATTAAATTAAATTAAATAAGCATAATCTACATTCTCCACATGCAACATGATTAGCTGCGAGACAAAAGTAACAAGTGTTACTTTCATCCCGATAGGAACTGATATTTAAACCTGATTTAATTTTATTTTGAAAAACTTTGATAAGGTTAACTTCAATCAGGATGTGTTACATCACTAAATAACCTGTAGATTGATCAGTACTGTAACGCATGAAACCAGAAACACAACACATTATAAGAAAAAAATGACAGCTTTAGGAATTTACTTATCATGGTCAAAAACAGCTTTCTGCACCTGCACGGCATTTGCGCCAACCGTTCCACACCAGTCGCGCCGCGCCATTCGCGCTTTACGCACCTCAGGATGCCTATTCGCATCTTTGCTGGCCTTAAAGGCGCAAAAGAGGATGTTTTTTGCCGAGTGAGAATCCAAAAACGGTTACTGAGTTTTTTAAATGAGCGCATGCGTAAGAACAGCCTCCCTCCTTCACAGCTCATTTCTAGGAAACGCCTTACAAATCTCGTGCACGAATATTTGAACACGGGTGTTTGTTTACCACCGGGATATGCTATGTCACGTCAGTGGATTCTTATGTGAAATGATTTGTTAATAAACAAATAAGACGTTAAAACGTTAGTTCAGTCGACGCTACTCCCATTTCAACTAGCATGTAGCAGACTGGTCACTGCCTTACAACTGCAGTACAAGAACAACGTCGATATACTTGAATAACAGTTAGGGGTGCAACGGGTCACAAAACTCACGGTTCGGATCACATTACGGATTTTGAGGCACGGATCGGATCATTTTTCGGATCAGCAAAAAAAAAAGTATGGGAAAATTCTAATAACAAATCAAGAAATTACAAACATTTATAAAAAGAACAAGGTTGCACATTAAGTAAGGTCTAAAATCATTAGTTACAGAAATCAAATGAATAATAACACTGCATTTATTGTATTAATTAAATGTAATTATTATTTTTTTAAAGCTTCAGAAGTGATTTTCTCTTTGTCTTGGGTTGTTTGATTAACATTAATGACACAGACTTAAGGAGGTCAATTGTCTCTTTAAGACCAAATGTGCACAGACTGCATCTCTCTGTTTGTGCACTACCGAGTCCCCTTAAACGAGCGCACAGACACAGACAAAGGGTGAATTACAGACGGCGCAGCATTACAGTCGTCCCACATAAAAACGTTACGTTGTTTTTCATTGCTCTATTAGCCAAATGTATTTTAATACACTACAGTATGAGAGAGAGTAGCGCAACTCTCTGAAATGTAAACATCAAGAGTTCTGATCTTTGAAGGATGATTACGTCTTACTCGAGCTGGACCGGACGCATTCAACCGCACGCGTGCGTTTGTGCGTAAAGTAAACTGATCACTTTAGCGCCGTTTTGCAGTTAAACTGTTTAAAATCACTTGAATGTTAACATTTGCAAACCTTTATAACACTTACATATTATAAACTTTCCCTATTTAAATTTGCGTATTAATCCGCGAATCACATGCGAGCCGAACCGTGGGTCGTGATCCGTACGGATCACGGATCAACTGCGATCCGTTGCACCACTAATAACAGTACAACAATAACTAGATAGTAAAGTTTGAAGACAAACTTTATGTTGGCTTGAGAAAGCGTAGCCTGAACGTTTAAAACGGTTTGACATAAGTTTAGTTTAGTAGGCTATCTGGCTGTTAGTATGTTTAAGTATGAAGGTAGCATGATTTACCATGAAGCTAGCATGATGTTAGCATGATTAGCATGAAGCTAGCATGATGCTAGCATGATTAGCATGAAGCTAGCTTGATGCTAGCATGATTAGCATGAAGCTAGCATGATTAGCATGAAGCTACCATGATGCTAGCATGATTAGCATGAAGCTAGCATGATGCTAGCATGATTAGCATGATGTTAGCATGATTAGCATGAAGCTAGCATGATGTTAGCATGATTAGTATGAAGCTAGCATGATGCTAGCATGATTAGCATGAAGCTAGCATGATGCTAGCATAATTAGCATGAAGCTAGCATGATGCTAGCATGATTAGCATGAAGCTAGCATGATGCTAGCATGATTAGCATGAAGCTAGCATGATGCTAGCATGATTAGCATGAAGCTAGCATGATGCTAGCATGATTAACATGAAGCTAGCATGATGCTAGAATGATTAGCATGAAGCTAGCATGATTAGCATGAAGCTAGCATGATGCTAGCATGATTAGCATGAAGCTAGCATAATGCTAGCATGATTAGCATGAAGCTAACATGATGCTAACATGATTAGCATGAAGCTAGCATGATGTTAGCATGATTAGCATGAAGCTAGCATGATGCTAGCATGATTAGCATGAAGCTAGCATGATGCTAGCATGATTAGCATGAAGCCAGCATGATGCTAGCATGATTAGCATGAAGCTAGCATGATGCTAGCATGATTAGCATGAAGCTAGCATGAAGCTAGCATGATTAGCATGAAGTTAGCATGAAGCTAGCATGATGTTAGCATGATTAGCATGAATCTAGCATGATGCTAGCATGATTAGCATGAAGCTAGCATGATGTTAGCATGATTAGCATGAAGCTAGCATGAAGTTAGCATGATTAGCATGAAGCTAGCATGAAGTTAGCATGATAAGCATGAAGCTAGAATGATGTTAGCATGATTAGCATGAAGCTAGCATGAAGCTAACATTTATTGCGTTGCTAGGGTACTAAGTTTGGTTGCTAGGGAGAAAATTGGCATCCCATAATGATCACCCTTCAAGCCACAAGTAAAACGGTCCAACCCCCGTGTCTCTACAATGTTCTGATGAGGAGATATAAGGCTTTGTTTATTCCGTTACTAGGGTACTAAGTTTGGTTGCAAGGGAGAAAATTGGCATCCCATAATGATCACACTTCAAGCCACAAGTAAAACGGTCCAACCCCCGTGTCTCTACAATGTTCTGATGCAGAGATATAAGGCTTTGTTTATTCCGTTGCTAGGGTACTAAGTTTGGTTGCTAGGGAGAAAATTGGCATCCCATAATGATCACACTTCAAACCACAAGTAAAACGGTCCAACCCCCGTGTCTCTATGATGTTCTGAAGCGGAGATATAAGGCTTTGTTTATTCCGTTGCTAGGGTACTAAGTTTGGTTGCTAGGGAGAAAATTGGCATCCCATAATGATTACACTTCAAGCCACAAGTAAAACGGTCCAACCCCTGTGTCTCTACGATGTTCAGATCCAGAGATATAAGGCTTTGTTTATTATGTTGCTAGGGTCTTCATTTTCTGTTGCTAGGGGCGTGGCTTAATACCTCAATAAGAATCCTAAGAGACTGATTGGATGCCTGAGTAAAATAAGCCCACCCCTATGTCTCTATCACACTCTGGTGCAAAGATATCCATCTGGGCTTTTTATAATGGTAGTCTATGGGAGATGTTGCTAGGGTACCCAAAATTGTTGCTAGGGGCGTGGCTTAATAGCTCTGGGGTGATCCTAAGAGACTGATTGGATGCTTGAGTAAAATGAGCCCACCCCCATGTCTCTAAGACACTCTAAAGTGAAGATATTCCATCTGGGACGCTTTTATTCCCTTTTATGGGCATGTTTCCTGCCCCATTATAAGTCAATGGGAAATTTTGGGGGCCTCTTACACCCCAGCAGTACAGCTTACACCCCATTGTGAGGTATGTTCTTACACAGACTGTCAGCCTCCTTAAATGTGGTAAGCCAAAAGTTTCTACAAGTTTCTCACTCGCAGCTATGACCCGTCAAAGTTTGTCTCAATGTTAAGTCAATGGAAATTTTGGGGTGTTTCAGCGCCCCGTTTAGGAATTCGGAAGGTCCCATCAGTTAGAAAAGATATAGCAACTCGAGTCAGATCAGACCGAAGGTCTGTCCAAAGTTTGATGGCTGTAGCTTGAAAGCTCTAGGACGAGTTAGAGTTAGAAATTTTAGTCTCAGAAAAAGAATAATAACTAGATAGTAAAGTTTGAAGACAAACTTTATGTTGGCTTGAGAAAGCGTAACCTGAACGTTTAAAACGGTTTGACATAAGTTTAGTTTAGTAGGCTATCTGGCTGTTAGTATGTTTAAGTATGAAGGTAGCATGATTTACCATGAAGCTAGCATGATGTTAGCATGATTAGCATGAAGCTAGCATGATGCTAGCATGATTAGAATGAAGCTAGCTTGATGCTAGCATGATTAGCATGAAGCTAGCATGATAAGCATGAAGATAGCATGATGCTAGCATGATTAGCATGAAGCTAGCATGATGCTAGCATGATTAGCATGAAGCTAGCATGATTAGCATGAAGCTAGTATTATGCTAGCATGATGTTAGCATGATTAGCATGAAGCTAGCATGATTAGAATGAAGCTAGCTTGATGCTAACATGATTAGCATGAAGGTAGCATGATTTACCATGAAGCTAGCATGATGTTAGCATGATTAGCATGAAGCTAGCATGATGCTAGCATGATTAGAATGAAGCTAGCTTGATGCTAGCATGATTAGCATGAAGCTAGCATGATTAGCATGAAGCTAGTATGATGCTAGCATGATGTTAGCATGATTAGCATGAAGCTAGCATGATGCTAGCATGATGCTAGCATGAAGCTAGCATGATGCTAGCATGATTTGCATGAAGCTAGCATGATGCTAGCATGATTTGCATGAAGCTAGCATGATGTTAGCATGATTAGCATGAAGCTAGCATGATGCTAGCATGATTAGCATGAAGCTAGCTTGATGCTAGCATGATTAGCATGAAGTTAGCATGATGCTAGCATGATTAGCATGAAGCTAGCATGATGCTAGCATGATTAGCATGAAGCTAGCATGATGCTAGCATGATTAGCATGAAGCTAGCATGATGCTAGCATGATTAGCATGAAGTTAGCATGAAGCTAGCATGATTAGCATGAAGTTAGCATGAAGCTAGCATGATGCTAGTATGATTAGCATGAAGCTAGCATGATGCTAGCATGATTAGCATGAAGCTAGCATGATGTTAGCATGATTAGCATGAAGCTAGCATTAAGTTAGCATGATTAGCATGAAGCTAGCATGAAGTTAGCATGATTAGCATGAAGCTAGCATGAAGTTAGCATGATTAGCATGAAGCTAGCATGATGTTAGCATGATTAGCATGAAGCTAGCATGAAGCTAGCATGATTAGCAAGAAGCTAGCATGAAGCTAACATTTATTGCGTTGCTAGGGTACTAAGTTTGGTTGCTAGGGAGAAAATTGGCATCCCATAATGATCACCCTTCAAGCCACAAGTTAAACGGTCCAACCCCCGTGTCTCTACAATGTTCTGATGCGGAGATATAAGGCTTTGTTTATTCCGTTGCTAGGGTACTAAGTTTGGTTGCTAGGGAGAAAATTGGCATCCCATAATGATCACCCTTCAAGCCACAAGTAAAACGGTCCAACCCCCGTGTCTCTATGATGTTCTGAAGCGGAGATATAAGGCTTTGTTTATTCCGTTGCTAGGGTACTAAGTTTGGTTGCTAGGGAAAAAATTGCCATCCCATAATGATTACACTTCAAGCCACAAGAAAAACGGTCCAACCCCTGTGTCTCTACGATGTTCAGATCCAGAGATATAAGGCTTTGTTTATTATGTTGCTAGGGTCTTCATATTTTGTTGCTAGGGGCGTGGCTTAATACCTCAATAAGAATCCTAAGAGACTGATTGGATGCCTGAGTAAAATGAGCCCACCCCTATGTCTCTATGACACTCTGGTGCAAAGATATCCATCTGGGCTTTTTATAATGGTAGTCTATGGGAGATGTTGCTAGGGTACCCAAAATTGTTGCTAGGGGCGTGGCTTAATATCTCTGGGGTGATCCTAAGAGACTGATTGGATGCTTGAGTAAAATGAGCCCACCCCCATGTCTCTAAGACACTCTAAAGTGAAGATATTCCATCTGGGACGCTTTTTTTCCCTTTTATGGGCATATTTCCTGCCCCATTATAAGTCAATGGGAAAATTTGGGGGCCTCTTACACCCCAGGGGTACAGCTTACACCCCATTGTGAGGTATGTTCTTACACAGCCTGTCAGCCTCCTTAAATGTGGTAAGCCACAAGTTTCTACAAGTTTCTCACTCGCAGCTTTGACCCGTCAAAGTTTGTCTCAATGTTAAGTCAATGGAAATTTTGGGGTGTTTCAGCGCCCCGTTTAGGAATTCGGAAGGTCCCATCAGTTAGAAAAGATATAGCACACCTCGTCAGATCAGACCGAAAGTCTGTCCAAAGTTTGATGGCTGTAGCTTGAAAGCTCTAGGACGAGTTAGAGTTAGAAATTTTAGTCTCAGAAGAAAAAGAATAATAATAACTAGATAGGTACATTTCCTGAAGAAAATGTGAAGTGGTGCTTAACTAGATAGAAAAGTTTGAAGACAAACTTTATGTTGGCTTGACAAAGCCTAGCCTGAACGTTTAAAACAGATTGAGAGAAATTTAAAACAAGTTTAGTTTAGTAATATAACTTTCCGTAAACATGATACCAAAAGTTACCATGTTAGCATGTTTAGCACTAAGTTAGCATGATGTTAACATAAATTTGCATGAAGCTAGCATGATGTTAACATGAATTAGCATGAAGCTAGTATGATGCTAACATGAATTAGCATGAAGCTAACATGATGCTAACATGAATTAGCATGAAGCTAACATGAATTAGCATGAAGCTAGCATGATGCTAACATGAATTAGCATGAAGCTAACATGAATTAGCATGAAGCTAACATGATGCTAACATGAATTAGCATGAAGCTAGCATGATGCTAACATGAATTAACATGAAGCTAGCATGATGATAACATTAATTAGCATGAAGCTAGCATGATGCTAACTTGAATTAGCATGAAGCTAACATGAATTAGCATGAAGCTAGCATGATGCTAACATGAATTAGCATGAAGCTAGCATGATGCTAACATGAATTAGCATGAAGCTAGCATGATGCTAACATGAATTAGCATGAAGCTAACATGATGCTAACATGAATTAGCATGAAGCTAGCATGATGCTAACATGAATTAACATGAAGCTAGCATGATGCTAACATGAATTAGCATGAAGCTAGCATGATGCTAACATGAATTAGCATGAAGCTAGTATGATGTTAACATGAATTAGCATGAAGCTAGCATGATGCTAACATGAATAAGCATGAAGCTAGCATGATGCTAACATGAATTAGCATGAAGCTAGCATGATGCTAACATGAATTAGCATGAAGTTAGCATGATGCTAACATGAATTAACATGAAGCTAGCATGATGCTAACATGAATTAGCATGAAGCTAGCATGATGCTAACATGAATTGGCATGAAGCTAGCATGATGCTAGCATGATTAGCAGGAAGCTAGCATGATGCTAGCATGATTAGCATTAAGCTAACATGAATTAGCATGAAGCTAGCACGATGCTAACATGAATTAGCATGAAGCTAGCACGATGCTAACATGAATTAGCATGAAGCTAGCACGAAGTTAACATGAATTAGCATGAAGCTAGCACGATGCTAACATGAATTAGCATGAAGCTAGCACGATGCTAACATGAATTAGCATGAAGCTAGCACGATGCTAACATGAATTAGCATGAAGCTAGCACGATGCTAACATGAATTAGCATGAAGCTAGCACGATGCTAACATGAATTAGCATGAAGCTAGCACGATGCTAACATGAATTAGCATGAAGCTAGCACGATGCTAACATGAATTAGCATGAAGTTAGCATGATGCTAACATGAATTAGTATGAAGCTAGCATGATGCTAACATGATTAGCATGAAGTTAGCAAGATTTATTATGAAATTAGCATAAAGCTAGCACGAAACTAGCATGAAGCTAGTATGACTTAGCATGGAGCTAGCATAAGGCTAACATGACCAAAAGACCCAACCCCCATGTCTCTATGATGTTCGGATCCAGAGATATAAGGCTTTGTTTATTATGTTGCTAGGGTGCTCATATTTGGTTGCTAGGGGCGTGGCTTAATACCTCAATAAGAATCCTCCGAGACTGATTGGATGCCTGAGCAAAATGAGCCCACCCCCATGTCTCTGTGACACTGTGCTGCAAAGATATCCATCTGGGCATTTTATAATGGCAGTCTATGGGATATGTTGCTAGGGTGCCCAAAAATGGTTGCTAGGGGCGTGGCTTAATAGTAATGGGGCGATCCTGAGAGACTGATTGGATGCCTGACTAAATTGAGCCCACCCCCATGTCTCTACGACACTCTAAAGTGAAGATATTCCATCTGGGACGCTTTTATTCCCTTATATGGGCATGTTCCCTGCCCCATTATAAGTCAATGGGGAAATTTGGGTGCCCCTTACACCCCAAGGGTGAAACTTACACCCCAATGTGATGTATGTTCTTACAGAGCCTGCCAGCCTCTTCAAATGTGGTAACCCACAAGTTTCTAAAAATTTCTCGCTTGCAGCTATGACCCGTCAAAGTTTGTCGCAATGTTAAGTCAATGAAAAATTTGGGGTGTTTGAGCGCCCCGTTTAGGAATTCGGTAGGTCCCATCAGTTAGAAAAGTCATAGCACCAATCTACGTACCAGTCTTAAAAGTTTTGTAAAGTTTGGTGGGTGTAGCTTGAAAGCTCTAGGAGGAGTTACTGTGAGAAAAAGTGTGGACCAGAAGAATAATAATAATAATAATAACTAGATAGAAAAGTTTGAAGACAAACTTTATGTTGGCTTGACAAAGCCTAGCCTGAACGTTTAAAACAGATTGAGAGAAATTTAAAACAAGTTTAGTTTAGTAATATAACTTTCCGTAAACATGATACCAAAAGTTACCATGTTAGCATGTTTAGCACTAAGTTAGCATGATGTTAACATAAATTTGCATGAAGCTAGCATGATGTTAACATGAATTAGCATGAAGCTAGTATGATGCTAACATGAATTAGCATGAAGCTAACATGATGCTAACATGAATTAGCATGAAGCTAACATGAATTAGCATGAAGCTAGCATGATGCTAACATGAATTAGCATGAAGCTAACATGAATTAACATGAAGCTAACATGATGCTAACATGAATTAGCATGAAGCTAGCATGATGCTAACATGAATTAACATGAAGCTAGCATGATGCTAACTTGAATTAGCATGAAGCTAACATGAATTAGCATGAAGCTAGCATGATGCTAACATGAATTAGCATGAAGCTAGCATGATGCTAACATGAATTAGCATGAAGCTAGCATGATGCTAACATGAATTAGCATGAAGCTAACATGATGCTAACATGAATTAGCATGAAGCTAGCATGATGCTAACATGAATTAACATGAAGCTAGCATGATGCTAACATGAATTAGCATGAAGCTAGCATGATGCTAACATGAATTAGCATGAAGCTAGCATGATGTTAACATGAATTAGCATGAAGCTAGCATGATGCTAACATGAATAAGCATGAAGCTAGCATGATGCTAACATGAATTAGCATGAAGCTAGCATGATGCTAACATGAATTAGCATGAAGTTAGCATGATGCTAACATGAATTAACATGAAGCTAGCATGATGCTAACATGAATTAGCATGAAGCTAGCATGATGCTAACATGAATTGGCATGAAGCTAGCATGATGCTAGCATGATTAGCAGGAAGCTAGCATGATGCTAGCATGATTAGCATTAAGCTAACATGAATTAGCATGAAGCTAGCACGATGCTAACATGAATTAGCATGAAGCTAGCACGATGCTAACATGAATTAGCATGAAGCTAGCACGAAGTTAACATGAATTAGCATGAAGCTAGCACGATGCTAACATGAATTAGCATGAAGCTAGCACGATGCTAACATGAATTAGCATGAAGCTAGCACGATGCTAACATGAATTAGCATGAAGCTAGCACGATGCTAACATGAATTAGCATGAAGCTAGCACGATGCTAACATGAATTAGCATGAAGCTAGCACGATGCTAACATGAATTAGCATGAAGCTAGCACGATGCTAACATGAATTAGCATGAAGTTAGCATGATGCTAACATGAATTAGTATGAAGCTAGCATGATGCTAACATGATTAGCATGAAGTTAGCAAGATTTATTATGAAATTAGCATAAAGCTAGCACGAAACTAGCATGAAGCTAGTATGACTTAGCATGGAGCTAGCATAAGGCTAACATGACCAAAAGACCCAACCCCCATGTCTCTATGATGTTCGGATCCAGAGATATAAGGCTTTGTTTATTATGTTGCTAGGGTGCTCATATTTGGTTGCTAGGGGCGTGGCTTAATACCTCAATAAGAATCCTCCGAGACTGATTGGATGCCTGAGCAAAATGAGCCCACCCCCATGTCTCTGTGACACTGTGCTGCAAAGATATCCATCTGGGCATTTTATAATGGCAGTCTATGGGATATGTTGCTAGGGTGCCCAAAAATGGTTGCTAGGGGCGTGGCTTAATAGTTATGGGGCGATCCTGAGAGACTGATTGGATGCCTGACTAAATTGAGCCCACCCCCATGTCTCTACGACACTCTAAAGTGAAGATATTCCATCTGGGACGCTTTTATTCCCTTATATGGGCATGTTCCCTGCCCCATTATAAGTCAATGGGGAAATTTGGGTGCCCCTTACACCCCAAGGGTGAAACTTACACCCCAATGTGATGTATGTTCTTACAGAGCCTGCCAGCCTCTTCAAATGTGGTAACCCACAAGTTTCTAAAAATTTCTCGCTTGCAGCTATGACCCGTCAAAGTTTGTCGCAATGTTAAGTCAATGGAAAATTTGGGGTGTTTGAGCGCCCCGTTTAGGAATTCGGTAGGTCCCATCAGTTAGAAAAGTCATAGCACCAATCTACGTACCAGTCTTAAAAGTTTTGTAAAGTTTTGTGGGTGTAGCTTGAAAGCTCTAGGAGGAGTTACTGTGAGAAAAAGTGTGGACCAGAAGAATAATAATAATAATAATAATAAGCTTAGATCGAAGAACAGTATGTTGGCTTTGTCAAGCCAACATAATAAGCTTAGATCGAAGAACAGTATGTTGGCTTTGTCAAGCCAACATAATAATAATAATAATAAGTTTAAGTGCAACAACAGTATGTTGGCTTTCTCAAGCCAACATAATAATAAGTTTAAGTGCAACAACAGTATGTTGGCTTTCTCAAGCCAACATAATTATACCACAAAGAAAGAATAATCACTGTTACCTGTCGGGAAGAATTTTGCGAACTGCGCGTCTGTCTTGACACCTCTCTGTTCCTTCATTGCTCTCCAGCATTGAAACGTTTCTCCAATAACGACTCTGTTTACATTACGTTCTTCTGACAATTTTCTCCTATTCCCAGCGGCTTAAAAAAATTCTTTCTTTTGCGTCTTCCTTCGAGTTTCTTCTCTACCGTGGTGCAAATTCTAGGAGGAAAGCAGGATCGACAATGAAAACAAACCGAAACTTAAGACGGAGTTTCATGCGCATGCGTCGCCTGTGTTTAGTTACTGGAGCGCGCACATCTCTCACAAGGATCGTAATGGCAGTGATTGACAAGCCAGAGGGCCAAATGCTGATGCGATGACCGCATGAGCAATTGGCAGATGTTTTAAGGCCCTATCTTGTGCACAGATGACGTATATTAATATTATTACTTTCAGTGCACCTAATAAATAGTCTTTTATCGTTTAGTAAAGACAGTTTCAAGTAATATTGCAAAAATGTATAAAACAAACATCCTCTTTTGCACCTTTAACATGTAAATCAGTCCACTTGACGCCTCTTCCACGTCTGGTGTGAACGCACAGTTACAAAGTTTTTTATAAGTGTTTAAAAATTAAACATTAAATTAAATGTTTATTAATAAAAAACATAAATTAATATTATTGTTTATAAAAGTTAAAAGTAAAAATTACTAAATTAAAAATATTTACATTACAGTATGAAAATTTCAAATAAATACTTAAATACAAAAATAATAAAGAATCCAAAAACGTTATTAAAAAGACAATTTTATCCAAAGCAACTAACATTACATTTAATTTATAAAAAAAATTATCAGTTTGTGTGTTCCCTGTGATCAAACCCATGACCTTTGCAATGCTAACACAAAGCTCTACCAGTTGAGCAACAGGAACACAGATAATTTTGTATTTATTTTTGTATTTCAGACTGATCTGATTTAGTATATATTGAAAAGGGAGATGCCATTGCAGTGCCCACAGTGAGAAATAAATTGTTTATGACTTTCAGTCTGCAGTCTTTGAATGAAGGAGAAACGTGCTGCCCAATCTCATGTGAACACATCCGCTCTGTCTCTGTGGCTTTTGGCCAGACACTGACAGCTAAAGGACTGAAGATAGACAAACTGGAGATAAAACACCATCTCAGGACAGTAGAGCCGTCTTTCTGCGTCTCCTACCTGTCTGTCTGACTTTTCTTGCTTTTTAATCAACTATTCAGCAGTATTGGTATCCAACCATAATTTGTACTGATCCAAACAAGCATTTCTATCCAATTTTATAGTATCTACTGCACACTAGTAGATAACCACAGATTAGTTGTTTAAATGAAAGCATCTGCCAAATGCATAAATATAAAAATGGCCCACACCCCCTAATACCACATCCAAATGATTAGCAATGGCAAGATACTAGGTTACTACTGTAGCTGTTTGAAAATCGACAAGCCAATTGATACATCAAGCCAAGCTCACCTTTCATTTTTTTCATCCAATAACTAATTATTATTCAGGACAATATGCTTCTTAACCGATGCTCAAATACCATTAAAGCGCTTAAACCTAAAGCTGAACCTGAGCTCGACTTCTGTTGGAGGTTTGACGGAGGAAATATGGTTTATTCATGTTGCTCTCTGTACTCCACACAGACTTTCTTTGATGAATTGTGCCCGAGGCATCTCCTGTCGCTCAATATCACCGGAGCTGAAGGTATCCTGCACCCTAACCGAGGCTCGCGGCGGGGATGACGAGACATTGAATGATTCGGCAGCATGCAGTTTCCTTTCGCAGTGCCGTGCGGTAGGGCTGAATGGCCAGGGGTGAAATCATAAATGTCAAGAGCAGGGATGTAAATAAGCAAGCTTAAATTTCTCTATGGCTGGTAGTGAAATGCAGACTTTTGACAATGAGCAAAGAAAGCACTTGCTTAGACCATGATGACTTTTATATAATGTGAGATTGTGATTGGATGCAGCTGGTCATGTGACGCAGTTAAGCCAATCACAAAAGTACTTGGAAGCAGACGGTTACAGAAGCATTGATGACTGACCTGCACCAGCTCTAGGTGATAATGATGAAACGGGTGCAGATACGACACGGGTAGCTGAAAATGTGCCAGAAGCTCTTTGGTTCGACCATCAGCAACGGTGAGGGTAACATCTGTCAAACAAACAGTTGACATCAAACTGTTAAAATTTAAGGCAGTGTCATGAATTTTATCGAGCTGCCTAGCTGTTTTGGGCATCCATGAAGAGTGCAAGCAAACCAGCGTCAATTTTGAATGAATGTCGTTCAACATCAAATCCTAGCTGTAAACCTGATCATGAACCTAGCTTTAAAATCTGGTTAAAGGCGGGGTGCATGATTTTTAAGAAACGCTTTGGAAACGTACCAAAACACGCATGTAGCCAATCAGCAGTAAGGGGCGTGTCTACTAAAAGGCATTGTTGCCTGGGTTGCATATATGTGTGGGGCGGGTTTATCAAATGAAGGTCCATATTCTATTGTGGAAGGGGCGTGTTTGTTTAGGTGATTTTAAATATCAACATAGTCTTTCAGAGATCATGCACCCCGCCTTTAATACATTTATTTTTACCAGGACCAACAAGGATGTTAATCCAGCAGAATGCCCTAAATCACATTTGCATTGTGCCAGTGTGTGGTCCCAGAGAAAAACAGCATTCTTCTCCATCGTCTGATGGGCGCTGATCCAATGGACACCCACAAAGTCTAGATCTTTGTTTGATTTTGGTCTCATTTCAACCTTTGACAAGACAATCCATCTTTCCCTTGTTTAACAGGCAAAGACAAACATCACAAACGATATCCAGCTAAGCAGAGGAACTTGTTCCCAGACTCTTTAGCAAAACGTCTCCGATCTTATTACGTGCCCAACACCGCGTTTCCTTCCTGGTCCTGTGAGGTTGGAAAGCTAACCAATAAGAGAGAAGCTAGTAGACACCGTCAGGATTAGAGATGTTTTGGATTCTTCAGGAGCTCGCTCAATGGATACCATCAGCATTCCTCACACATCCACGGCTATGGCTCACTCTTTCTCTTCAGGAAAAAAATTAAAGCCCGGTGTGTAATTATTCTGTCAGTTTACAGAAAGCACATAGCTGGAATAATCAGACCCGCAGTCTGCAATTATCATCAACACATGGACCCTTTCAAAACCTGGCCTACCAAAGCAGTGAAAGCAATTTCACACCGATAGATTTTTCTGTCATACTCTCTTTTTTGCTTTCTCTCACATGCGGAAACAGGAAGAAAGCTTGCCCATTCATATTCAACAGGTCCAGTCAAGCGCAATGCTGATATCAGCTTTGTGGATTTCTTTATCTGAAATGGGATTTAAAACAAAACTGAAACATGAAGATCGGTCGATAGATAGATAGATAGATAGATAGATAGATAGATAGATAGACAGACAGACAGACAGACAGACAGACAGACAGACAGACAGACAGACAGACAGACAGACAGACAGACAGACAGACAGACAGACAGATAGACAGACAGATAGACAGACAGATAGATAGAAATATGTGGATAGATATGGATAGATTTGGATAGAGATGGATAGATAGATTTGGATAGATAGATTTGGATAGAGATGGATGGATTTGGATAGATAGATTTGGATAGATAGATAGATTTGGATAGATAGATTTGAATAGATCGATAGATTTGGACAGATGGGTAGATAGATTTGGATAGATAGATTTGGATAGATGGAATGGATAGATAGATTTGGATAGATGGATAGAGATGGATAGATTTGGATAGATAGATTTGAATAAATGGATAGATAGATTTGGATAGATGGATAGATTTGGATAGATTTGGATAGATAGAATTGGGATAGATAGATAGAGATGGATAGATTTGGATAGATAGATTTGAATAGATGGATAGATAGATTTGGATAGATGGATAGATTTGGATAGATAGATTTGGATAGATGATAGATTTGGATAGATAGATTTGGATAGATAGATTTGGATAGATAGATAAATACATTTTGGATAGATTAATAGATTTGGATAGATGAACAGATTTGGATAGATAGATAGATTTGGATAGATAGATAGATTTGGATAGATGGATAGATTTGGATAGATTTGGAAAGATAGATTTGGATAGATAGAAGTGGGATAGATAGATAGATTTGGATAGATCGATAGATTTGGACAGATGGGTAGATAGATTTGGATAGATTGAATGGATAGATAGATTTGGATAGATGGATAGATTTGGATAGATAGATTTGGATAGATGGAATGGATAGATAGATTTGGATAGATAAATTTGGATAGATAGATTTGGATAGATGATAGATTTGGATAGATAGATTTGGATAGATAGATTTGGATAGATAGTTGTGGATAGATAGATAAATACATTTTGGATAGATTAATAGATTTGGATAGATCAGTGTTTCTCAAACTTTTTCTGCCATTCCCCACTTTGGAGGTAGGGAAGGGTTCCGAGCCCCACCTGTCCCCAATCGCCCCAACAAAATGGTAATCAAGTAGGCTTTAAAGGAAAACACCAAGGTTTTTCAATATTTTACTATGTTCTTACCTCAACTTTTTTCAATGCGTGCACTTAATCTTTGTACAGCGCGTTGTGAATGTTTTAGCATTTAGCCTAGCACCATTCATTCCTTAGGATCCAAACAGGGATGAATTTAGAAGCCACCAAACACTTATATGTTTTCCCAATTTAAAGACATGTTACATAAGTAGTTGCATGAGTAAGTATGGTGGCACAAAATAAAACATGGCAATTTTTAAGCAGATAAAAAATTAGAACTATATTGCATATATACCTCGGCGCGCAGTAACTAATCACTCCTGACTACTCCCCCTCTTGCTCAAACTTCCGTCAATATTACTGCGCCCAAGGTCGAAGTTAAAGATGATAATGCAACTATGTTTGCATTTTGTCTTTGACAAAATTCATCATACTTTCTCTTCAGCTGGCTTTTTAGTTGATAAGGTCCACTGTCTGTCTTGGTTTTCTCTGCAGGTGCCGAATGTCCAGTTCTTTCTATTCCATGTCATAAACGTATCCATTGTTAACTCTTTATACCCACTACCGCCTATACCGCCTACACATTAAAGTTTCTGTTCCGCTTCAATTAACATTCCGACGTTAATTTATTGTTGTAGGCTATAGCTCAGTGTGACATTTTCTTCACAGTCTGATGTTGTTTTAAGTTAGGCTTATTTTTAAATGTGTCGTTTTCAGTGATTAGTCAATAAATAAATGAATTAATAGAGATCACAAAAATTACCAAATTTCCTCCAGTTTATCACGCCCCACTTGTAATGTTCCTATTCCCCACCAGTGGGGCCCGCCCCACACTTTGAGAAACGCTGGGATAGATCAACAGATTTGGATAAATTAATAGATTTGGATGATGAATAGATTTGGATAGATAGATAGATTTGAATAGATTTGGATAGATGATAGATTTGGATAGATAGATTTGGATAGATGGATAGATTTGGATAGATGGATAAATACATTTTGGAAAGATTGATAGATTTGGATAGATAGATAGATTTGGATAGATCGACAGATTTGGCTAGATGGATGGATTTGGATAGATAGATTTAAAAAGATAGATTTGGATAGATAGATTCGGATAGATGGATAGATAGATTTGGATAGATGGATAGATAGATTTGGATAGATATATTTGGATAGAGATTTGGCTAGATAGATTTTGATAGATGATAGATTTGGATAGATAGATTTGGATAGATAGATTTTGATAGATAGATTTGGATAGATAAATTTGGATAGATAGATTTGGATGGATGGAAAGGAAGATTGTGTTAGTTGAGCGGCAGCTCACCCTTCCCATGGGTCTGCCTGTCCCTTAGCTCCACCCAGATTGTCTCCTCCCATGAGGGGTTGTGTGTAGGCTGAGGTGGGCACCTGGTTACGGCGTGGCTCCTCCAATCACATGCCACATCCGCATGACTCCTCCTACAAGCACAAATGCAAAAAATAAAAATACACACCTCATAAGTCACAATTACAGGCTTACAGTACACACAAAACCATATGTGAAAAGTCTGTACTATTATTATTAGTAGTAGTAATAATAATAAACCATAGCAGAGGCATGTTTATTAATAAAAGCATTCACATAACCATTTAAAAATACAAACAATTAAAATAAAATAAAAAATGCAGACACAAATGAAAACATTTACATTTTTTACAAAGGTGATATTGAAAATGTTGCAATTTGACTAACTTCCCCTTCACCAGATCTCGTTGAATGCATGCATGCACAAATCAACGTTCACATTTCATAAATATTTGTGCATTTTATAATTGCTATTGCACAATTAGCCGTCTCAATCCTCTTTGAGGATTTTCCACTAAACATAATCCTCAAGAAACAAACAAGTTGGCAGCTCGCCAGTCTAGAAAGTTTTGTAAGTAACCTTTAGCCCTTTCCACAAAAACAATACTTCACCTGTTACAAAACACACAGAAAGCTGAATTCAGGTTGCTAATGCCTACTAAATCACAAAAATCCTTTCTCCAAAACCTTTTCAGCTTTCCTTTGCAGTCCTGTATGTTTGTGATCTAAAAGAAAACAAACATTTTGGTAACAATTTACAATAAGGCTGTATTTAGCACCATGTAACAGCACCATTAGATAGACAGACAGATACCATCTGAGGGTTTTGAACTCTAGATTAAACACTTTTCATGTGTGAATAAGCCACTTTTCCCCATCCCACCCTAAGATTTACATTCCTAAACCAAAAATAACAATATCAGACCAACAAAAACCGAATCACAGGGAATGCAATTTCAAGAGGGATTTATTGAACTTTGACAAATAATTCTTACCATACTGTTTTTATGAAGTGCACTATTATTGTTTCTGTTACGATCTGTTGATTGTTTTTTTAATGTAGATCGGTTTCGCAGATTAATCGGCACCAATAGTTGGAACAATCAGTTATTGGCAAAGAAGTTATTTTTAATGGGAATGCGATGCATTGTCACAGCCCTAGCCCAAAGTTCTCAAAACATCCACTTTTATTATCACTTGCTCATCCAAAAGACACCCCCAGCATTCCAATTTAATTCATGAGGGCCCAAAATTACCCATAATGCCTGGTTATACGTGTCATATAAGAAAGTCTGATGCACTGAAAGCTCTTATTAGATACACAAAAGCTCAGTTTCATGCCCCAATTCTCATTTTCAGAGAGGGTGATTCCGTATAATTATTAATTAAGAGTCAAAATCAAAAGAGAAACGTTTGAACAAAAAAGCAAAATAAAAACTTGGTGAACCGGAAAACTTTTCAATATTGATGCTTGCAACTTTTGCAACCCACTGCCTGACAACAATAAAGTCAAAACTATTTCAGCCATTGTTCATATGGGAGCAATAATGAATCATCGGCAATAAAAGCAGCTAAGTATTTAATTTCTTATTCCTCCTTTGCTTCTTCCCGGTCATTGGGGTTTATTTTAACAAGCCCGCAAAAGTCAGATCACATTATCGTCAGACGGAGAGCAGCACTCAGAAGGTTCAGCAGTACTGGGAAATTTCTCATTAAAAGTGCAGCCCATCAGCAGGGCTCCCACTGCGAACCCTCAGACGGGGGAGGACAGATACGAGACCACTCATCTTTATAATATGTGAAACAGATAAGATACTGTATGCCAGGAATCTGGGTACAAATGAAACTAAAATAGAAGTTTTTCAGCTGTGACCCTCGGAGACGACAAATGAGAGTGAAAATGTCCAAAACTTTATACGGCTTAATCCGGTGCGAAGCTCAAATAATGTGATACTGAATTCTCATTGGTCATAAATTTCTTATGACTATTGACTCCAGCTAAGAATAAGAGTCAGATGCTGTCTGTAGCATTGGACCAAGATGTCGATCGAATAGCTATTAAATAGAAGTTTTTGGATGTGAATTCCAGCATTGTACCAGCTATCCGGTTTAAGTGACCGGTTATTTAATCTTTATTTAACTGTAATGATGTCAATTCTGTTAGTTTATTCCATCCTCCCTATAGTGTGAATGATAGGATGCATCATATACATAGAGACTGCATGATGAAATCTGAAGATCACGGAGTAAAGCTGAGTAATGTCTCAAAAAAAATGTCATAGTTCAGTCATACAAAAATCCCTAAAGTCTGGAAACTCCTCTGCATTCTTTTCATTTTTAAAAACTTATCATCACAAGGAGTTCACATGCTTGGTCTGCTCCTTATAAACATAATTCAGAAGACTAAATACTGTAAAGCAAATATCAGATGGATAACATTTATAATATTTGAAGTTTGATGACTCCAGTTAACATGCACAAAATGTTGTCCGACTGAATTTAATCCAATTAAAGGTTAAGTCAGACAATACAGTTTACTTGCACCATAAACATTGCAATCTGATTAAAATTGTTGTTTACATGTACATAATATAATCCAAACCGAATGTCTGCGCAAGCGGTTGCCAGCTTCGCGTATCAAAACCGTCCCAATGGACTTTTAAAACTAGCCCAAAAGCATCCCAATGACTACTCACAGCCCAAATACCAATAACCAATGAAATTCTTTCATCTTTAACCTGCAAAAAAAACCCTGCCGAGACATTTTGAACAGTAGCCCAAATATGAACTCGAAAAAAGTAAAGGACTTGGCAACGCACGGCATTTCTCGTCGAGTTCACGCTTTATCTCTGGTTAAATGTACAAAGCCGTGTTGGAGAAGGTTGTTCTTCAGAAGTTTCAGATATAGGCAATGAAAAGACAATTTTCAAAAGGCACGACGCCATTTTATTGCTTTATGTAGCCTAATGACATGAAAACTGCAAAATGTATAGTGCAAAAAGTACAGCCATTGCCTTGCTTTTGCATGCTTCTGTGACGAGAATTTTGTGATACGTAAATAAGAGATGAATATAAGACGTGACCTTGAGCACAAATGTACTGCGCATGTGCACAATGTATTTTTGAATCCGATTGAGAAAATAAAACGATTCACGCCTTTACATGCGTATCCTTTTCTTCTGCTGGTCGTATCAAAGTTCGGCCTACACCGCCCCTTTCAAAACGATCCGGAATTTGCATCCGATCGGCCTCAATTATATTGATTAAGGTGTTTACATGTAGGCTTTTCAATACGATTGTGCCATCAATACGATTACAAACAGATTATTTGGTTGCAAACGTAAACGTAGCCATTGTGTGCAAAAGAGAAACTTAAACATTTTGCAAATGAATTTTGTGTTTTGCTGAAAAAGTAAAAATATCCGAATTTACAATGACATGAAAGTGAACTATAAATCCGTGTTATCTCGGCCTCAGGCCATTCGGGAATACTGGTTTGTTGGCAGACTCAACTAAACACAGATTTTCCGCCAAACGGCGAGCTTGGAAGAGAATTTAGATGAATGACGGCGCAAAACAACTGTGGATCACTTTCAAACGTGGTTCCCTTGTGAGTACCTGGACCTGAATACAATCCGAATGTGGAAGTGACATGGATCACAGCGCCACCTAATGTGTCGTTCAGTTTCTTTATTTTTACCTTCTTATATTATAGTTTGCAATGTTTCTAGTTGCATCTTTAGTGATTTATCAAACGTTTACTATGTGGAGAAAAAAAATGTTACATGTACTTATACGGTTTTGGCAGAGAAATTAAATTTGTTAAATGCCAATTAAATAATTAAAGTGCCATTTGTGAAAATAAGATATTTCAATTACTTACGATCATTGCCATTTAAGTTAAATTACTAAACCTAAACATAAGAGCCTGATAAAAAGTTAATTTACAGTTCAAGAAAACAGATGCACATCTCTACATTTTGCTCTAAAATACGTTTTTGACATACAGTGGTGTGAAAAAGTGTTTTTAAATGAAGGTTTTTATTATGAACAGAAAACAAAATCCAAACACCCCACATGGCCCTATGTGTAAAAGTGCTTGCCCCTAAGCTTAATAACTAGTTGGGCCACCCTTAGCAAATGTTGTAATTAAGGCAAATTAGAGGATTTTCGAGCATGAACCGCTTTTTTAAGGTCATGGCACACCATCTCAATAGGATTAAGGGTCAAGTCTTTGACTAGGCCACTCCAAAACTTGCTGGTGTGTTTTCGATCATTGTCCTGCTGCAGAACACAAATTCGCTTCAGCGTGTGGTCACGAAAGATGGCCGGACATTGTCTTTCAGGATTTTTTGGTAGACAGCTGAATTCATGGTTTCATGCATCACGGCAAATAAACACTTTTTCACACAGGGCCATGTGGGTTTGGATTTTGTTTTCTCTTCATAATAAAAACCTTAATTTACTTGTGTTATCTTTGATATGATCTGAAACATTAAAGTGTGACAAACATGCAAAAAAATCAGAAAGTAACTGCAATAGAGGCCAACTATCCCTTTAAAATCACCTCTCTGGCAGTCTGTTGTGGCAGCACTGTACACTTTTCTCTCTTTGTTTTGTCTTTTCCCTGTAGGACATCAATAGCAAAATCCTCATCCCAGTTTGCCTCAGCCACCATCCCAAAGATCATAAGTATCTGTTTCACCCTTACTCAAAGAGAAGAGCCTCGGAGCATCCAAACAACACTCGAATATAAACCAGTCTTTGTTGTTGTGTAAATAATAATCTTGTTTTTATTGTTTTTAGTCAGCGTCCCCCTTTTTCCTCCTAGAATCCAGGTTTGAGCAGAAGCTTTCGATTTGCCCCCCAACTGGCCTTCCCTCCTCCCCATGTGCCTCAAAGCCAGATGCGGATGAAAAATTTATGGCAGAGTGCCTTGAAAAAACCCCGTCCATTCTATTTGAAGTGTAGCTCATCCTCTGAAGTTTGCCCCCCGTGTGATGGCGGCCATATTTGCACTCAGATGCATCTCAACCGCCTGCGTGTCAGTCACCCACTGATAAAAGGTAAATGATCATCCAGCTGGCGTAATTGGGAAATTGATCCGACTCAATATTGATTGGGAGTTTTTTCAATCAAGTCAGCGGTCTTCATTAACAGTGGTATAATTGGTGGCCCCGCCCCCACGACAAACAGACCCATGTAAATTTGTCTCCCTTCAACCCAACCTCAGATTACGGCCCACTGCATTTCCCCGCAAGGTCACACGAAACGAATTTATTATTCATAAGCGTCTCATTATTTGGGCATCAGATCAAACGGTGGAAAAACATTAGCACAGTGTCTGTTTCTCTCTCCAGGAAAAGCCTCAAGCTACACAAATGGAGATCAACACCGGGATAGATTTACAATTTAACCTTTCTTTTCAAATAGACAGGGTGCGTTTAAATAGCCACACTCAGCCAAAAATGGTTAAATGTGCATTCGAATGGCATTTTTGCAAGTAATGGCACATCATTATGTTTGGCTCTTAAAAGCACTTAAAACTTCCAGAAAGATTTCCAATGTGAATCAATTCTTAAATATTAAAGGAAAACTTTTTTTTTCTCAAAACAATTTGCACACAAAAACTACCCATACAAGAACAAAGAAAAGATTAGCGGACCTCATAACCAGACCATCAGTTCTGAAAAATACATGAACTGTTCAAATGATTGTCTGTAGTTCTCCGAAATTCATTCATGTGTCTGTGCACAAAGCACAAGTCAGCAAACACACCTCACTCACACTCCTGAACAAACACTGGAGATTGCTCTCTTTCAAGAAATCATGTGTTCATCCCGGCATGCGGACATTGCCCATTGTGGCGTGAATCTTGACTCCCACCAGACGCTAAAAGCACCATTACACGTTTTTTTCAGGTGGGTGGAAAGGTGAAGGTCAGGTTGTTTGTCACCATCTCACAACACACATCATGCTTTAAAAGGAACAGCAGTTACATCTAAAAATACATTTCAAGAGCTAATATATTTTATAAATTCATTCAGACAAATTTGTTCACACTATACTGTACGTAATCTCTATTACTTTACAGTGTATGCTGGATTGAAAAACAATATACCAAGGGGTGGGGAAAGTGATGGCTTATCTGCCAATCAGGTGTTAAGACGTCAGAAGAAGTGCAGATTATTTTAGAAACCAACTTAAGTTTTTTACGAATAAACTTCTGTGGTAAAGCATTATGTACTGATGGTATTTGTTATTTTGATACAGTACTGAATGATTATTGTACAGAAATAAAATTGGATGTATTGCATTTCTGGAAATAAACATGAATTTTCAGGACATGAATGGATCAAATCAGCAAATTTTCCAAGGTTTAATTTATCTCCATATATATCATAAATAAAAATTAGCATGGTAACTTTGCAGTATACCACATTATATATTTCCTAATATGTATTTATGTTTCCATATTTTATACGCAAGTATTAAACGGCAATAAATGTCTCATCTATCTCTATGGCTCTGGCTTTCATCCACTTCTCCCCAACCGTTGGTCATTGCCGACTTGCGTAAAAAAAACGTTAATACCAAAAACGTAAAAAAAGGTCTTTTAAGTCCATTTTAAAAATGATATACATATCTTGAGTGATTTATGTACCCATTAATTGACAATGGTCAAGAAAAATATTCATGATGTTGTTATAAAACTATATGACAGAGTATTAACACTTAATGACATTTTAATAACAAATTATATTTGTACCACTGTAGTTGAGGTCAAGAAAAATATTCATGATGTTGTTATAAAACTATATGACAGAGTATTAACACTTAATGACATTTTAATGACAAATTATATTTGTAGCACTCTACAGTAGTTGAGGTCAAGAAAAATATTCATGAAACACCTGAAAACTTGCTCATTCGGTGTGGCAGCTGTCAGACAGCATCAAGAGTACAAGAATAACAGATGCAGCTCATGTTGTCTTTAGTGGTGGGGTAATTGTGTAGCGTTTTTACTTACATGATAACAAATGGAAGCGGGACACCTCTGTCTCTCGGGGGGGGGCAGGTCGGCGGCACCGTGCAATATGACGTTCATTGTCTCCGCCCCTGGGCGGGACACGTGGCCCTCTTGAGCAAAGGAATGGACGGGTTGTTCTCTCGTCAATGGAGACTCCGTTACCTTGTTCAAAACACAAAGTAAAGATTTTGTGATTAGTGATTTTTAATCATCTCAAAAGAACCTCTGGGGATGGGGGTGGTGGTTGTCAGGGTGTTGGAACAGTATACGGTATAAGGTGTACAAAATATTTTAGTATGTTGCTGAGGTACAGTAGCTAGGTGTTAATATGACCTCTCTAGTTAGTTAGCATAAGCTTCATTGTTTTGGGTGGTTGGAAATTCCTAAACATTTTTCAACACAAATCTATAGATGCGTAATAACTCGCATCTAGATTTGACATATGAACTCTTAGAAATGTAATAACATGCTTCTCAGCAAGCCACATGTATCATTTATGTCTGTAGTAGCCTACGAACAGTTTTGGATCAAAGTAATGTTTACCTTAGCAAACACCACTTAAATAAAGGGCCCGTTTTAAAATATTAAGCTTTAAGTTGATTTCTTTGTATAAAGAATAAAAAGTAGACTTTGGCTAAGTGAGAATCTATGTAGTCAGAGCAGTTCCTAAGCAACAGGTAATTTAACAATAGACACAGCTGTAGTATAAATGGCTATTCACAGTGGGAGTCATATGCAACTCCTGTGAAAGTCAATCTATGCCTGCGTCACAGTAACCTTGAAGCACTCGGCATTGTGCGAGGCACTGGAGCGACGGCTATTTCTTTTCAACTGGAATCAAAGGCAAGGGAAAAGTCATCAGATGTAACAATGAAACAACATCTCTCTTGTGCAAGGTCCTATTGCGTTTGCTTAATGCCCGACATTCTCCTGAAAAGAGTCTGGTTTCCAGGCATAAAGCTGAAGTCTGTTAGAATCAGAAATTTTTCACAGCCTGCCTCGATGTTCATCTTCTTAAAAAATAAGCTTCTTAAACCTAGGCAGTGCGCAGAACGGCGCTAAGGATATTTTCGGTAAGCTGACTGGTGCGGCGTAATGTCGTTTGCAAATCAACAAGAGATGCATTGAAGGTTGCTAAATCTGAACGCATTCGTCATGAGACGGATAATCAGAGGGATATTTTTGCAGTTCAACTTTCAATTATGGTTGAAAACGTTATTATGGTCAGTGGTCATGTGAGAGCATTTGTTTAAGGATATGTTTTAGCTAAATAAATACACTGTAAAAATCCTTCTTGCACTTAAATTTTTTAATTTTCAAACTGAATTTACAATTAAATCACAACTTTTGTGACTAGTTCAGTAGTAATAACTTAAGTTAATTCAACTTTCTATTTATCATTTATAGCAACTTAAACATTTAAAGTCGCCATGAAAATAAAATGAACAACTTTTTTTACAAATTACTTGTCTGTGAACTTCACTATTTTTTTAAAATTCATGGGCAATCAAAACAATCTCTCTTTACTTCCAGTCATGTGGTATGGCAGGTGGGCAGGGTCCGGGAGAAGCTCGCTGTGATTAGCAATTACTGTAGCAACACGACCCAAATTTAAACGATTACAACTATTTAGAGACTTCTGACTTGTACCACCTGACCACCGCAATGTCATGCAGAAACAATAAAAATTATGTCAGTAAAATGTAATTTATAAAAGAGGTTAAATAAAATCTAACATTACAGGCTGTTTTCTCGTAATTACGATAATTATGACATGCCATGGACACAGAAACTGTTGAATTCATATTCAGTTTATGACCAATGAGCAATGTCGAACTTACAATAA
Source organism: Misgurnus mizolepis (assembly GCA_025389145.1). Lineage (NCBI taxonomy): Eukaryota > Metazoa > Chordata > Actinopteri > Cypriniformes > Cobitidae > Misgurnus > Misgurnus mizolepis. Next base: position 36,608,159 of record JAIFKI010000012.1, on the reverse strand, counting down.
AAAAAAGGTTTTTATCAAATGTTTGTAACTATACACTGTAAAAAAAATCAGTAGAAATTACAATGTTATTGCAGCTGGGTTGCCGGTAATTTACCGTAGATTTACATTTATGTTATTTACTGGCAAGAGTTTGTTCAAAGTTAAATAAATTTTAAATATTAACAAGTCTTTATCTTTACAGAATAAAACTATACAATAACAGCCTCATGCAAAGCATTCTGGGAACCAGAAATCATCATCAACCTTTTTCTGTTTTTTGCTTCAGATTTTGTTTCCCAGAATGTTTTGCTTGATGCTGTTTTTTTAGTTTTACTCTGTAAAGACAAAGACTTGTAAATGTTTAATGTTCATTTAACTTTGAACAAAATATGGCCAGTAAAAAACATAAATATAAATCTACGGTATTTTACCGGCAACCCAGCTGCAATTTCTACGGAATTTTTTTACAGTGTACTGATATCTTAGGTGTCAATATTTTGAGACCAGTGCGAGGTCTCAGTTTTCATAAATTTTTTCAAATTATTTACTACAGTTAAGTGCAGCTTTCAGAAAAGAAATGTCACTCAATATGTTTCTTTCTTAGAAATGCGCAAACGAAAATTAAAATAAATGTCACATCCATAACAAATTTATATTTCCTTTAACTAAAATAGAAAACATGAATATAGATTGATATTTTTCTGATGTCTGGACTCTATCGAGGTTTATGTAAAATATGGTTCAATATATTGGTATTAAAATACATTCTCCGATTAATTTTGACAAAAAAAATTCCACCCATAATTCTGTTCTTTGCACTAATAGCTATTTAAAGAAACATCATTGATCTAAGAAATAACAGATACCCAGAATAACAAAACCTAAAAAAAAAATGTGCTTTGAACTGTTGAATTATTAAAAAATAAATGCTGTCTGGTTTGCATTATGGCTGCATTACCACCTGAATTCTCAATAATTAAACAGACATGATCAATTATTCCTTACTTAATATGCATGTTAGGATATTAATCCCCAAAGTTATAGAGAGAATATCTAAAAATGCATGGCACATTTATTCACTTTGCAATATTTTATAGGCTACTTTATGTAGATATCTGAATATAAAATCACTCACACATCAATTGAGGTACACTTTTAAATTTGGCAATGATAAAAAAGGAAACCGACAGACTTTGTACTAGAAAATATTACTGTATCACAAAATTATTAAAGCATTCAAATAATTAATTCATAAACTACAATTTAGTTGTTTGAAACTAGGGGTGTGCCGGTTTCAGAATTGGTGATGACGGTTATGACGTGAGTCAAATGTGACGGTTCATAACATAACCGTCTGTGGGGGGCGTTTTGCTCGTTTAAATGTTTGTGGATAGACGCGAAAGTGTCATTTTACCATAAAATCATGAATGTGATGCCAAGTGTGTTTTAAACAGTAATGACTTTAAGCAATTTAACAGAAAGCAATGAAATATTTAAAAACACACTGTTGACAGAAGACTGCGCTGTCACTCTCTGCTCAGAATAAATGAATCCTCTCTCATCTAACGTTATTTTGATAATCTTCAGAGAAACAGATTTAATTGTGTCTATATCTGTCATTACATGGACCAGAATGTGGGTTAAAAAGCGTCTTGAAGAGGTTTTGCTCATAAATGCATGTAAAGTAAAGTAATATGACCTTGAGATTTTTATACTGTTATCAAACTGCACAGTATGCGCAGCAAACGCAGCTGACAATGGCCACGCGCGGCAAACGCTCTCCACATACAGTACGCGCTGTTCAGTTCTCACACTTGCGAAGTAAACCGGCGTTTGAATAAACAAGACACTGATTAGCTACTTACTCTACGTTTATTTAAAATTAACAGCAAGACAAGCAGTGAATGTGCTTTCAGGAGAGTTAGTAGATTAGCATGGGAGAATTTGAACTTGAAAAGCGGAGTGTACTGACGTCTTTCCGCGGTTAAAACAACATTCCTTCTTATGGTCATTCATGATTATTTGATGCTATAAATTAACTAGAAGGAAGAGATGATTTGAAAGGTGAGACTTTGTTTAATATGTTTAATCTCAAAAGTAACCGAAAAGTAACCTGGTCTGTCCTGTATGTCAGCGCGTTGTCAGTGTCTGCTCCGCTCTGTATTTTTCACTGCGTGAGAACATGGTGGGGCGTATAACACAGACTGTTAACAATTGTTTTAAATAGTAGCCTATTTAAAAATTCTGCATGATACATTTTTTTTATATATATTTTAATAACACGGTTTTGCCGGTTATAGGGTTCTAATGACGGTGTTCAACTATAACCGTCGGTCTCACGGTTATATAATGACCGTCACAGCCCTATTTGAAACTATGCAAAAGAACAGCGACTTAGAGATTTCCAAAAATTCTTCTTCAAATTTCGTTTAACACAACCATGTGTTATCTAAAGAGCTTCAGAAACATTACTGGAAACATTTTTTCCCTGGTCATTTCCCCTGAACTGATTTATATGGAGCACAGTTCTCCATTCACCTCTCAGTGGGTTCAATATAACCCAGCATTGACTTAAGCTATCCACACTCCTCCATCTCCAGAGACTTTAGACTAGTCAATAATTCAGAAGTCCAGGCAGAAATGATATAAGCATGGATTGACAGCCTCAACAGTAATACAAAGATACATGTTTTGAGAAAATAAAAGAAGAGGTTGGTTATTTCGAAACAAAATATACTGTAGCCTACACATACAGTAGACTGTTACGAAAAAGCAAATAGCTACAAGATGAATGCACAATATAAGTATAATTAAAATGCTGTTCCATTTAGATTAAATTCACGAGTATAAATGACCAATAACAGAAATCAACATGATAAATAACAGTCTGTTAGTCATGATGAATAATCATCTGCCAAAATCATGCATCATATGTAAGAAAAATGCATCTTCTCTGAACAATATCCTGCCGCCATTAATTTTACATGAGACATGCAGTTAGACCAGATGACTAGGCCTACACTAAGCTGAGTTAATGTACATCTGTGCGAGCGATGATTCAGGTCATTAACCAGAGTCTACACTTACCTATGATCTGTATCTGTTATTATTAAATTGAGCGGCTGTAGACATGGCAGACAAACTTCATTTACTGTTTAATTATCTCAAACACTTATTAATCCCAGCTAAAGATAACACATCTAATTTGTTAGCCTTAATTGTTGTCTTGTTGCGATGTGTTTTTGTGTGGTCAGATGAATTAAGAATTAAATCTCCAACGCACAGCCAGTGCGAAACACCTAAATGGTTTATTGTAATGAGTGGTGGGTGAATCTCATTATATTATATATATATATATATATATTAGGGCTGTCAAAAGATTAATCGTGATTAATCACATCTAAAATAAAAGTTTGTGTTTACATAACATATGTGTGTGTAATGTGTATAATTATTATGTATATATAAATACACACACATTCATGTGTATATGTAAGAAATATTTGCATTTATATACTGTATAAACATTTATATAATTTATATTATATAGAAATATAAATATTTTATATATAAATATAACCAATTTTTCTTAAATATATACATGACTGTGTGTGTTTTTATATATAAATATTAATTATACACACTACACACACATATGTTATGTAAACACAAACTTTTATTTTAGATGTGATTAATCACGATTAATCTTTTGACAGCCCTAATATATATATATATATATATATATATATATATATATATATATATATATATATATATATATATATATATATATATATATATATATAAAAATGCAAAATTAAATATATTATAAATGCATATACATAAAAACATGTATATAATATATTTAATATAATTATTCTTTGCATTTTGACAATTGTTTTTATGGCAATTATTTATATTTCCCCAATTATAATTATGCGAAAAATAAATTACTATAAGGCAAAAACATACATTTGTAAATTGTTTATATATTTTAGTATCATTTTTTCACTGTCAGAAAAAGGAACAAAAGCTGTAACTGCTAATATGTACCATTTAGGTACAAACATGCATACATTTAGTACCAATATGTACCTTTGAGGTACTAATATGCACCACTTAGGTACAAATGTGTACTTTTTAAAAGGGTAACGCCTCAGTGACAGCTTTTGTACTCCTGTTTAGTAATGCAATGATTTTTAGACACCAATACCATTCTGAACAGTACTTAGGGAGTACCTTATAAACAGCAAATGAAAATTGCATCATGTATAACTACAGTACATTTATCAAAGAAACGATAAACACTTGGTTGTTGATAAAAGGAGAACAAAGCCCAATCACACTGAACACACACGACAGCGCAGTGCTTATGAAAACTTGCACAAACAGCCGAAGGGCCGGAGCTGAACGTGACTGACTCAATGAAGGCGACGTAGACCGAAACAGCCGGAGCTTCAAATCAGACGTCTCCAGAGGAAAAATCACCCAGCAGGATTTAAAAGCCTCTCCTTTATCAGGCTCCTCTCGCTGCTCTGACTTTGAAAAATAATGACACTCCTTTGTAAATCTCTCTGTGAACGACTTGAGGAATTTCAAATACCACAAAATGCCATTGAGAAGATATATTGTGATTAGGGTTTTGGATTTGCACAGTGTTAAAGTAAAGCTTTAAACAGAAACTTCTTTTATTACAGTCTTGTGTTCTTTAAATCTCTAGCAACATACTATATGAAATAAATATGCCATAAACACCAAATAAAGCAATATAATTAATATTTTCATAAATCTGTTCAGTGATTCATACTCTATTTCTGCACTATGCACAAATTGCGTATGCTTATAGGAATAGTTCATCCCAAACTGAAAATTAGCCAATATCCCACCTAAAAAAAACAGCTTAAGATGGTTGGCTGGTTTAAACTGGTCTCCCAGCCTGGTTGTAGCTGGGTAAGCTGGTGGTTTTAGAGGGGTTTTGGACACTTTTTAAGCAGGTCTTAGCTGGTCAGGCTGGAAGATCAGCTGACCCACCAGTTTAAACCAGCTTGATCAGGCTGAAAGCTTGGCTAAGCTGGTTGACTGGTCTTAGCTGGTTCTCCCAGCCTGGCCAGCTAAGACCAGCTAAAAAACTGGTCAAAAGTCCTCTAAAACCTGCTAAATCCGCTAAAGGTAGGGATTTTACTTACCCTCAATCCATCCTCTAACTGTTAGAGTCTAACAGATGAAAACCAATGTTTGTCTTATGTACTGACGTGGAGCTGGCCTGGCATGCCACCATATTTTATTTAGATGGGTTTCCATATCCATGTAAGGCCTAATGTTGTTTGTACTTAAAGGAACACTCCACTTTTTTGAAAATAGGCTCATTTTTTTATTTCCTGATGGTGCATTCACACCAGCCACGGTAGAGGCGGCAAAACGCGTTATTCGCGCGTAGTTCGACGTTAGAACATTTGAGTTTACTCGCTTCATTCGCGCGCAAGTCGCACATTAAATTTTAGTCATTCGAGACATTCACGCGGAAATTCGACTTATGGGAGGGGCGTCAGGTGCGCCATTCGCCATTAGGATGCCTAATCGCATCTTTGCGTTGACTTAACATGTAAATCACTCGCGCTTGCCGCCTCTACCGCCTCTGGTGTGAACCCTTCATTATAGTTAAACATCTAAGTTTTACCGTTTTGGAATCCATTCAGCTGATCTCCGGGTCTGGCAGTACCACTTTTAGCATAGCTTAGCATAATTTATTGAATCTGATCTTATATTGAATATTAAGCAGTGCCCGAAAATAGTCCCCAGTTATTGAAAGTCACGTGGCTGGGGACTATTTTCGAGCAATGCGTAATATCATTGCGCCTGCTGCAGCCATGGTATGGCAGCAAAGTCCTTGATTATAACGTCTGAATGAGAGTTTAGATCCTAGTCATATTGGCCTAGAAAATCGCAACTTTTAATTTTCTGTCGGCCTTAGTACACGATGTAACAACAAAAGAGTCAAGTTTTGAATAGGAAAAATATTGAAACTCTTTGATCATTTTTGTGCGCAATGCTAATGATCTAATCAGATTCAATGGATTATGCTAAGCTATGCTAAAAGTGGTAGCACCAGACCCAGAGATCAGCTGACTGGATTCCAAAACGGTAAAACTTAAATGTTTAACTCTAGGAAAATGAGCACATTTTTTAAAAAAGTGGAGTGTCCCTTTAAAAAGTCAAGAAATTATGACCAAACATTACATTTTCTGATAGTGTAGGATGGCTTGAGGCTGAGTTAATATGGGCTAATTTTAAATCTGGGTGGAACCATTCCTTTAATGTGCAGTATACAACAAACATAATGCACGGAGCACCCTATCCCACAATACAGTAAAGCGCATACCTTTTGCCAACATTATGTGGCTGAACTTGTCCATATATTTAATTTCTTTTATACAAAAGATCTATATGAAAGATATGTATTAAGCAAAACCATGTATGAAAACGTGACATGATTCATAAGTCGAGTAAATAGATTGATAATGGAACCATTTAAAGGACCGGAGCCTCTTTGTTCCTGAAATATCACCAGCAGGGATTACAGCTGCAAATCTCGTCTCTGGGGAAATGCCACGTTTGTGACTAACAGGTTTGGTGGTTTAAACACAGCTTCATCCATCTCTGCATAATACATCAACTACACATGCATCTTTCATGTTTTTAATCACTGTGTCTTTACTATAACAGTAATCCAATCTATTAGATCAACGTTGCTTAGCAGATATTAACTAACCTTCATAATTAATTCCAAAAAATAAATGTTTTGTCCTTCACAGGGAAGCATTAAATATAAAAAAGTGTGATTGTTATAAACAACAACACAAGTGACCTCATCTCCTTTAGATGCTGTCACTCAAAATACTGAAAGGCAATCAACACCAGTCTCCGAGGTTTGTTCGAGGACCAGAATTAAAGGGTCATCATCCCCAAACCTTAACCTCAGTCACACGCGCACACATAACCTCCCAGCCTCTCACAGGGACGTGCACATGCAAATGACAATCTGTTATATTACTAATGAAGGGGCTGGATCATGTGACGGTCTTACATCCGGAAGGGGGTCGCGTTCGGGTACGGTGAGATGGGGGAAGTGCTGTGGAGTGGATTATCTTTAATCCTCACAATTAGAAGTCACACTCCCATCCAAACTGTGATTTAATTAACAGATACCTAAAATATACCTTAGTTAATAAACAGCCAAGTAAATGTAATATAGTGTAATCCAGACTTGTCTTCACAAGCTGTACAATTTGATTATGACACAAAACTTGTGCCACCGTGTAGCTCAGTGGTAGAGGATTGCGTTGGCAGCGCAAAAGGTCGGTTTAAACCCAGGAAATGCGCATACTTTACTACTGTATACATTGAAATGCCAAAGTCGCTTTGGATAAAAGCAATTGCCAGATGCATAAAAGTGAATATAAAACTACTGTAAACTAAACTAAACAAAAAACACAACATTTATATCAGCATTCACTGTAAAAAAATTGCACTTGGATTTACAAGTCATTTCAACTTTTATTTGTTATCTTGACTAGTGTTGAGTTGCTGTTACTTATAAAATAATGTTGAAACAAGTTAAGCTAATTCAACTTTTTAAGTTACAGCAAGTAATCCAAGTTGATCATACTTAAAAATTACACTGATTGCAATTTTATTTGCCCAAATTCCCATTTCCGATTTTTTGTAGGTGTGACCTACCAATGCCAATTTGTGCAGATTCCGAATTTCTTTCTCGTGACGTCCAAGTTGGGCTGAGGAAGTTGTATCAGATTTCTGAAGCCTCAACTTGGTGAATGGCTGGTCATCCAGAGCAGAGTCCTGCATATCAATGTGTCATTTGTGGTGTGGATGCGGGGCAGGAATCAATATAGGCACGGGCGGACTGCGGGTTTAAAACCCAAGACCATTTTAACTCATGTCCGTACACGCTGATGTTTTTAAAAGTCTTATTTGTGTTCACAGTCTGAAGGTTTCTAATTACGGTGCAATTGGTTGTGGCGGTTTGCCTCGCAGTCTTTATGTCAAACGGATCACGTTTCCCGGTAAGGAATTAAATTATTGCTGCTGTTGGATAACGGGACAGGTGCTGCTTTCATTGCGAGTGTGCATGTGGCTGAGATATTATTGTTTGCGCCACTGTCAACAAAAAGACCTGCTTGGAATCAGAATGTCATAGTACTGACCGGTCGTACCGTAAAATCAGTCAATTCCGGTCTCTGGCTGGTCGATCGGTGCATCTCTATTGAAAATGTAAGTGCAAACCTTTTTTTTACATTATATAATGTCATGACAATATCTCTGGAGAGATAAGCATGTCCTGTAACATGTTTTCTGTCATAGATGTCTATGCCCTAATGGTTACAAACAGACATTAAAGTGTCATTAATCGACTATCAATATCATAAATGAGAAGTCAATGGGTTCACACTGTGGATAGCAGCTGTATCTTTGAAAATATAGTCCTCTGCATGCACATCTGTCGCATGTCCAGTGGGGTTTCTAAATCAGCTCATGTTCGGTAAAAGATATGACTCAGACAGTACCAAAACAATGACATCACCAGATTTAAAGGAAAGGTTATAATCATGGTATTGAATTGGCCTTGGATGCGGTATCTCTCTGACTATGAGCAACCCCATCACCGTTCAGTTCCTGCACATTTGTAACAAACTTAAAGCATCTAAAGATAATATAAAGCTGATCAAGACAAAGGGGGATCGTAATCAGTTCTTTGTCAGAGCAGTTCAGTGTTTTGCATGTCCTCCAGTCATGACACATTGAGACGAAAAAAAAAGACGACGAAGAAGACGACAAAGGTGAAGACGACGACAAAAACAAAGAAGAAAACAACGAAGATGAAGAAGAAAAAATGACGATTAAGAAGACAACGAAGAAGATGAAGAAGAAAAAGACGACGACGACAAAGATGAAGAAGACGCCGAAGACAAAGAATGATGTAGAAGAAGAAAAGACAACGACAAAGACCAAGAAGATGCCAAAAAAGAAAACGACGTAAAAGAAGACGAAGACAATAAAGGCGATAAAGATGAAGATGATGAAGAAAACGATGACAAAGACTATGAAAACAAAGAAAAAGACAAAGACGACGAAGACGAGGAATAAATAGATTACAAAGACTAAGAAAACAACGACGAAGACTACAACGAAGACGAAGAAAACAAAAAGGAGATGACAAAGAAGAAAACGACGAAGACGAAGAAGAATAAAAGACGACAAAGAAGATGACAAAGATGGAGAACAAGTAGATGATGACGAAGATTATGAAGACGATAACGATGACGATAAAAATGAAAAAGATGACGAAGAAGATGCCGACAAAGACTACAAAGTAAACAAAGAAAAAGACGAAGACGACGAAGATGAAGAAGACGATGCAGAAAAAGATGATGATGAAGAAGAAGATGATGAGACTACGAAGACGAAGAAAACAAAGAAAAAGATGAAGACGACAAAGAAAACTAAGAAGGTGGCGGCAGCGAAGAAAATGACGAAGAAGAAGAAGACGATGACGAAGACTACAAAGACAAAGAAAACAAAGAAAAAGACGAAGAAGACAAAGACGACAACGAAGAAGACGACGACGACAAAGAAGTTGAAGAAGACAACGATAAGACTACGAAGGCGAAGAAAACAAAGAAAAAGAGGAAGACGACAAAGAAAACAAAGAAGGCGGCGGCGAAGAAGATGCCGATGAAGACTACAAAGACAAAGAAAACAAAGAAAAAGACGAAGTAGACGAAGATGAAGAAGACGATGCCGAAAAAGATGATGATGATGATGATGAAGAAGACGATAAAGACAAAGATGATGAAGAAGAAGACTACGAAGACGAAGAAAACAAAGAAAAAGATGAAAACGACGAAGAAAACAAAGAAGGCGGCGGCGACGAAGAAGAAGACAAAGAAAATGACGAAGAAGAAGAAGACGATGACGAAGACTACAAAGACAAAGAAAACAAAGAAAAAGATGAAGAAGACGACGACAACGAAGAAGACGATGACGACAAAGAAGATGATGAAGAAGATGATAAATACAAAGAAGATGAAGAAGAAGACGATAAGACTACGAAGACGAAGAAAACAAAGAAAAAGATGAAGACGACAAAGAAAACAAAGAAGAAGGCGGCGACGAAGATGACGAAGAAAAAGACGATGACGAAGACTACAAAGACAAAGAAAACAAAGAAAAAGACGAAGAAGACGACAACGAAGAAGACGACGACGACAAAGAAGATGATGAAGAAGATGATAAAGACAAAGAAGATGAAGAAGACAACGATAAGACTACGAAGACGAAGAAAACAAAGAAAAAGAGGAAGACGACAAAGAAAACAAAGAAGAATGCGGGGAAGAAGATGCCGACGAAGACTACGAAGACAAAGAAAACAAAGAAAAAGACGAAGTAGACGAAGATGAAGAAGACGATGCCTAAAAAGATGATGATGATGAAGAAGACGATAAAGACAAAGATGATGAAGAAGAAGACTACGAAGACGAAGAAAACAAAGAAAAAGATGAAGACGACGAAGAAAACAAAGAAGGCGGCGGCGACGAAGAAGAAGACGAAGAAAATGACAAAGAAGAAGAAGACGAAGAAGACGATGACGAAGACTACAAAGACAAAGAAAACAAAGAAAAAGACGAAGACGACGACGACAACGAAGAAGACGATGACGACAAAGAAGATGATGAAGAAGATGATAAATACAAAGAAGATGAAGAAGAAGACGATAAGACTACGAAGACGAAGAAAACAAAGAAAAAGATGAAGACGACAAAGAAAACAAAGAAGAAGGCGGCGACGAAGATGACGAAGAAGAAGACGATGACGAAGACTACAAAGACAAATAAAACAAAGAAAAAGACGAAGAAGACAAAGACGACAACGAAGAAGACAACGACGACAAAGAAGATGATGAAGAAGATGATAAAGACAAAGAAGATGAAGAAGACGACGATAAAACTACGAAGACAAAGAAAACAAAGAGAAAAAGACGAAGACGACGAAGACGATGCCGAAAAAGATGATGATGATGATGATGAAGAAGACGATAAAGACAAAGATGATGAAGAAGACGACGATAAGACTACAAAGACGAAGAAAACAAAGAAAAAGATGAAGATGACAAAGAAAACAAAGAAGGCAGTGGCACCGAAGAAGAAGAAAATGACGAAGAAGAAGAAGACGATGACGAAGACTACAAAGACAAAGAAAACAAAGAAAAACACGAAAAAGACAAAGACGACAACGAAGAAGACGACGACGACAAAGAAGATGATGAAGAAGATGATAAAGACAAAGAAGATGAAGAAGACGATAAGACTACGAAGACGAAGAAAACAAAGAAAAAGATGAAGACAACAAAGAAAACAAAGAAGGCGGCGGCGACGAAGATGACGAAGAAGAAGACGATGATGAAGACTACAAAGACAAAGAAAACAAAGAAAAATACGAAGAAGACAAAGACGACAACAAAGAAGACGACGACGACAAAGAAGATGATGAAGAAGACGATAAAGACAAAGAAGACGACGATAAGACTACGAAGACAAAGAAAACAAAGAAAAAGATGAAGACGACAAAGAAAACAAAGAAGAAGGCGGCGACGAAGATGACGAAGAAGACGACAATGACGAAGACTACAAAGACAAAGAAAACAAAGAAAAAAACGACGAAGACAAGGAAAAAAGCAGATGAAGAAGACGACAAAGAAGAAGACGACGACGAAGAAGACGACAAAGACGACGAAGAAGACGATGAAGTTGTTCTAAAGTGAACTTAAGGAAAAATCTGTCAGGCTACGGATAGGCTTATTTGTTCTTTGGGGAAATATAAACACTGGGCTATATAAATACAAATGCTCCTAGGAAATCATAATATTCCTGGAATAATTTTAATGTATTTTTTAACTGATCTGTAATATTAAAAAAATAAATAGCTTTAAAAAAAACGTTTCAGCTTATTTGAAGTGGCTCCCAAACAAGCTGTTACTGATGTACTGCGTTTATATGTCTGTACAGAGCTGCAGGCAGGGTTTGATGCCAGGCATAACTCTGCATGATCGCAGAGAGGGAAAGGGAAGAAATAACACCATGCAGTTTTCCTTAAGCCAAAAAAAACTGTAATTGTTCGATTCACACATCATCACAGTCTATTTGTGATATGTATATGAGTATGAATTTGCCTGTGCAAGTCATTTCTAGTGATTTACTGTTTTCTACATAAAATCATCCTAAAATGTAAAGAATATTCTGTGATTATATAATCTTGATGTCTTTAATAATGATCGAGTAAGGTCATGTCCAAAATTGTAATTGATGTAAAATCGATTATTAACATCAATTTTTGATGCTCCAAATCTCATCATTAAATTATGAGACTTTAACCTGGATTTCACAGACAGGGTCACGAATAGAACAGACTATCATGATATTATCTAATACCATGTTTTTACCTCAAATGTATCTTTTCTGCAAAGGTAAGGTAAGGTAATACAATCACTTATTGTTCTTCCTTATGTAAAACAAAACGTGACAAATGATGATCTTTTACCCCAGGTTCATTTACAATCTGCAGCAAGTCATATGAAGACATCAGCATGTTTGTATTTGTTTTCACAGGATGAGATGTAATGGAGGGCCGCAGTCATTGATCTCCACAGGGGGAAAAGAGCGGAAGGTTCCTCAGTCTCCACGGGGAGCTCAGATGAAACGTGGAGTCATTTGTATCAGGATGACGTTCACAAACATTAAGCTCACTGTTCTCAAGCTTCAAAGCATTCGTTTCAGGTCTGAATGCAGCTGTCGAGAGCAAACCTGAGGGTGGGTTTTGTTGACTATCACAACTATTCAGTTGATCAATCTTATCTTTAGTTTCTAATTTCAGTAAATAAGACTCTTCCGATATCATACGATACAATATATGTGCATTACGGTTATCTTCTACTGTTCCTGCAATCTAACCTTGGACTGCAGACGATAACTGTGGATTCACACCAGCCGCGGAAGAGGCGGCAAAAACGCGCTATTCGCGCGTAGTTGGACGCTTGAACATTTGAGTTCACTCGCTTCATTCTCGCGTGAAAGCCGCGGGTGAAATTCTAGTCATTCGAGAAATTCACGCGGAAATCCGCGTCATGGGAGACTACACCACTCCGCTCGCTTCCTGTAATCACGTCACTACTACAGCAAGCTCCTGATTGGTTAACGCGGCGCGGAATTCCGCCAAAGTTCAGATTTTTGAACTTGCGCGTTTCCCGCGCCAACGCTCAATTCGTGCGGAACGCCCCGCGCGTTCCGCGCCGCGGCTACCGCGTGTACCGCGCCGCAGGATGCCTAATCGCGTGTTTGCATTGACTTAACATGTAAATCATCCGCGCTTGCCGCCTCTTCCGCGGCTGGTGTGAATGCACAGTAAGCCTCCTTCAAAAGGAATGACTTCATATCACCAGCTTCTGAACTACAGAAAATAGCAGCTTTATTGGTGTCGAAATCCAGAGATTAGATTTAAAGAAAGCCTTATGTCACTTTAAAACTGGGTCTTTCACATACACTAACAATAAACTTCCACCAAACTGATGCCAAGATTTAATTCTGACCATCCCAGATGGACAAAAACTGAGTCTGCAATATTGTGCCAAAGCAATCATATAGCGATCATACGTCCCATCTGTATTGCTTGCACTGTTAAATGAAATTCCCCAAATTGCTTGGGAATATTTCATTGCCCCTTCTTGCAATCAAATAACGCACAGTCTATGTGACAGTGGCTGACTAAATCAAAACTTTACTGTAAATGGTTTTAATGAACGAACTGCATGATAAGTAAAGCTAATTAGCAGCCATCTGACAATAGCTAAAGAAAGCTATTTTTCTTTCGGCATCCCCCATCTCCCCCATTATCGGCTGTTTTCTTTCTCTGTGCAGTTTCATTACGGGGTGGGGGGATTGAGCTTGGAGCTCCAGCCGAACCGCGGGTTGGAGCACCGTTTCAAAGACAGCAAGCCAAGTTTGTTTATCACTGACAATTAGACTGAATAAGAAGGTGAAATTGTGAAACGTAATAATTATATGATAGCGATTTGCATTTAGGGTTAACAGGTTGCTAATGTACGGCAGGACTTTCTGTTTGGCTGACCAATGGAAGACAGGGGAGTATTCGGGAAAACTGGTTATGTTTGACGATGCATTCTGGTTGGAAATGCTAATGCTGTTGAACATTTAACATGTATGTTTTACAAGCATATGCTCTTTAAATTCAAGCAAAAAAATGATTTGGTTTGTGCCATAATTTTTAACAATTTCCCATTCCATGGTAACAAGAATCGTCTATAAAGCCACATGTTTGTATGTTCTGTACAGAAAAACATCTCTCTTTGCAAAGCTCCAGCACGTTAATTAGTTCACATACTCAAGCTACTGCAATTAATGATCTGTTTCCCGGGTGAGATGCTGAAACGCTCCCTACGGAAAGCGGTAACTAAGGCACGCTATTTCCATCTCACTGTCTGCCTTATCAAAAGCAACAGATTGAGGTTAACTTAAAAGTCACGTTCTTTCTGATCCCATTTTTTAAACCCTAGTTAGTGTGTAATGTTGCTATAATAGCATAAATAATACCCGTAAAATGATAAAGCTTTTCTATATTTTCTTTAACAGAATTCATCTTTCAAAGCCTACAGCGAACGGCCGGTTTGGACTACAGCCCTCTACTTCCTGCTTTAATGACGTCAGTAAAACAGTTTTTTGACTAAACTCCGCCCACAGGAATAAGTCAGTCGCCAGCTAAGCTAACGACAAGCTAAGCTGCTATCGAATCACAACACACTAAACAAACTACACAATCAGAACTCGTTACGTATTTCTGAAGGAGGGACTACATAGAACAAGGAAGACATCAGCCTGTTTTGAGGACAGTCAAAACAGCGCTATACAGATAAGTAAATTTTGTGAAAAATACCTTTTTTTTTTACACGTGAAACATGAACATGTTATAATGTGCACTGTGAACACAATAAAAGCTTCAAAAACACAGAAAGAACTTTTAATAATAATTTAACTGCACTAATAAAAAATATTCTGCATATATGGGGACATTATGGACCTATATTACTGTACATACATGCAAACCTCAATACTAAATAAACAACTAATAGGATAAAAAGAACAAACAATGAACCTCCATGCAGTCCATTTGTGAGGAACAGCCTAAAAGAACTTCACTCTTATATATTTTATAACATATTATACCACGGGGCTGTTGAAGGCTGTATTCTGATTTACTGAGAAATGTTCTATGGGTGTTGATTATTTTTTGATAAACGCGCACCTGACTTGTCAAATGTCTTAAAAATAGGCACCAGAGCAGTGTTCGCTTCGTGTCGTGCCGCATACCACCTTGGGTGAGCATTATTTTCTTATAATTCAGCGGCCTCGTCGTCAATTATTCCTTACATATTACATAACATCATATCGTCGCTGTCCGATGAAAACCACGTATGTCCATTGTGCCGATTTTCCGATTTTTTGACAGATTGAATGTCCAGGTTCATTTCCGTATACAGTATGCTTCACATATCTAAATGGCCAAAGAAAAGTTGTGAAATCATGTCATCTGATTTTCACATATATCCATTTGGTGTCAAAGCTGTCAATCACGCCGCGTATCTCCTGCCCTGTGGAAGCATCTCGCCGGTCTCGTGAAGTTTCATCGAAGCTTAGCACTGGATAGCCGAATAAACATTGCCTGGTGAGACAATGACTTTCCTTCATCAAGGTAAACGTTTCCCCCCTGACGCAAGCCTAAGAGTGATAAAATTACGGTAGCAAACAAAGTATCTGTCTAGCATTACCATGTCAGTGTATTGATTCATTGTCCCTTTATAGTTTGCAAGAGACATTTAATACATTTATAATTAATATTAAATAAACTAAGTGTATTTAATAAACTTAGACGTAGGCTATTTAATAAACGGAGCGTATTCATCTGTCAATATGAAACGTGACTTTGCCATTCGAATTAATTAATCTTGTTAATTGGATCACTAAAAATATACAGCTAAAAACTGTAATGGGTTTAAAAAATATTGTAATTTTACGGTAAAATAAAGTAAAATGTACAGGTTTTAAAAGTAAATGTGTGAATAACAATATATTTTCTCGTAAAAATCTCTATAGTATTCAACTGGATTATACATGTACTTTTACAGTAAAATATTGTTTAAATTACGGTTTCTGTAAGATTTACGGTGAAAAACAGTAAAAGAGCAATCCCAAAATTCCCTGCATGACTCTTTACATTTGATCGCCTGACGTTGTCATACACAATTCTAGTCAGAATTTTCACAATGTTGTGGGTGGGGCTAAATTAGGCTGCCACCCAGGCTACACATTTGATGCCATTTCATTTAAATAATTATGTTTGCCCTTATATTTTTTACCCTTTACATAAGTGTGTTTTATGTTACATTTGGTGTTGCCATATATAACACATTGAAAAAATCTCACTCCAATCACCAGATGGTTTAAAACTATCGGCAATCATCTGAGACATTGTACGAAACTAATCTTGTGTATTACAAACAAAGTTGAATTTCCCCAGAAGTGAAGGCAAGAAAATCAACATTCATAATTGTCCCCGTGTGCATGCATAAATTTCCATATTTGCATATGCAAGTCAGTGGTGTGTTGCTTATGCATGAGACTAATTTCTCTGATGTTCAACATGTATGCATGATCACAAAGTGTAAATGTGAGCAGAATATAACATTGAAAATTCCCAAATGTCACAATTGATTTAGCATGTTTTAAGCCCTGCGATTAACGCATATTAACATTACCTGTGAAAATCAGCACAGGGCCACAATGATAAACCAAAATATTATTATTTTTTAGTTCATAAATAATATTATTTCAATAAATTGGTCAAAATGACCAAAGGTTGACCCCCAAAATCACTCCCACACATCTACCATAAACCAAAATCCATCCATATATCATCAGTTTAAAGACAGCTACGCTAATGGCAAACCCACACACAATCAGTCAACGGCACACAGCTCTTACACAAAATGCTCCCCAAGCCACCATAAATTTTTGCCATTAATTACAGCACTAATTTGCTGGAGTACATCTTTATAGTCTGTGTATACTCAACCACAGCACACTGCAGCTATAGACAGCTTTAGATGTCTAAAGATCTTATTAAAATGGATGCAAGCTGGGTTTGAAGGGACCTATAGTGTGGACCGCAGGCCAAGGTCGAGTCAACTGTAAAAGCTCAGCGAGGGATGGACATAAAAGAATTACCATACAGAATACCTTTAGTCAGAGTAGTATAACAAGAATATCAAACTTTAATTCTCAATAAAAATATTTTCTTCACCTTAGGGCTAGGCGATATACATAAAAAAAGATATCTCATTATCTGTGCATATTTTGGCAAAAATCTATTATCCTGCAGGAAGTAGCCATCAGAGGATGGGTACATGGTGGTCATAAAGGGATGGACATGGTCAAAAACAATGCTCAGGTTGGCCGTGGCATTTAAACGATGCCCAACTGGCACTAAGGGTCCTAAAGTGTGCTAACAAAACAACCCCCTACACCACCACCACCAGCCTGCACAGTGGTAACAAGGCATGATGGATCCATGTTCTCATTCTGTTTACGCCAAATTCTGACATTACCATCTGAATGTCTCAACAGAAATCGAGACTCATCAGACCAGGCAACATTTTTCCAGTCTTCAACTGTCCAATTTTGGTGAGCTCGTGCAAATTGCAGCCTCTTTTTCCTATTTGTAGTGGAGATGAGTGGTACCCGGTGGGGTCTTCTGTTGTTGCAGCCCATCCACCTCAAGGTTGTGCGTGTTGTGGTTTCACAAATGCTTTGCTGCATACCTGCATACTTCGGCTTGTCTGGCATCAACAACCATGCCACGCTCAAAATAGCTTAAATAACCTTTCTTTCCCATTCTGACATTCAGTTTGAAGTTCAGAAGATTGTCTTGACCATGACCACACCCCTAAATGCATTGAAGCAACTGCAAATGTGATTGGTTGATTAGATAATTGCATTAATGAGAAATTGAACAGGTGTACATAATAATCCTTTAGGTGACCGTATAGTATCCTTTGTATCCATCGTATCTATCGTATCCATCTTTATCAATCCATCCATCTGGTTTAAAGAACGCCCTTATTAGTCATGGTAGTAAGCACCACCATTACATTATAAGTAATGCAACCAAACATCAGAGTGATTTTTATAACAAAAAACGACAGGCTAAATAAGCAGTGGCCCTCCTGTGAAGTGACATAGTAGCCGTATAGCTCGCCACTGTTTTTTAATTAAATTCGGCTTGTTCCTGTCACTGTGTCATCATGGTCTGTTTCTTGCCAGCGAGTCTTGGCACCACAGACGGCGTGATGTGTCACAGCTCACCAGTGTATCACAGACTGAAGCTGTGCTCCTACAGGGAACCTGAACGCACAGCCAAGAACAAAGAGTAATTAAAGAGAACGTCGCTTTCAATGTTCCTCAAGATCTGCTTGTTAAGGTGCTTTGACCGTTCAAGTGCACCAGAAAAGCACTTTCCCAGCAGGTACCTAAACTCAGCTGGTATTTACAGGCTGCTATACAGACTGTAATCTGTCTGAAAAGTATATTAGAATAAACAGGAATGTCTTGATAAAACCAAAGCTGGGCAGTGCTAAAGGCATATTAAACGTTGGTGCTTATGTGGGAGACACCTTACAACACAGTGGTGCAGGTCTCCGCAGTACTGTCAATAAAACAGCAAAAGACCCCAGAAATGAAGGAGTCAACATACCAAACATCACCTAGAAGCCTGATAACATCAGCCCAGGATTTTGTAAATCACTGTCAACATTATCTGTTCTGTATTAGTAAAAGAAGCTGTCATACTGTAACAGTGTAAATGTGACAGGCGAGAAGCAATCACATGCATGTTTCAATGTAAACGCAGACTGCTGCTGTTTTAATAACCAGTAGAATGATTTGTACATGTCAACGAGAGTCTAGTCTCTACATCTCCACCTAGCTCGGGCTTTATTACACAGCCATGCGATAAATCCTGCGTAACAATGCTAAATGACAGAACAAATCATTCCCACTGACTAAAATTGATTTTGCCTCTTTTATGTTCAGTGACCATTTTGAAAAACTAATCTACCTTGGATGTCAAAGCAGCCATGCCATGTCTAAAAGGCCACTATAGCTCTAATCACACCAAGCTTAATGTGGCTTCAAGAAAAAAAAACATATAAATAATTACCAATATATGTATCAAAGAAAAGAGATCGACTAGAAGACTGATGTATTTAAAGGATTAGTCTTTTTTTTTATCCAGGTAATTTACTCATCACCATGTCATCCAAAATTATTTCTTTGTTCTGCGAGAAGAAACTATGTTTTTTGAGGAAAACATTCCAGGATTTTTCTAATTTTAATGGACTTTAATGGACCCCAACACTTAACAGTTTTAATGCACTTTAAAATTGCCGTTTCAAAGGACTCTAAACGATCCCAAACGAGGCATAAGGGTCTTATTTAGCAAACCGATTGTCATTTTTGGCAAGAAAAAAATGCACGCGACCTCACGTAATTGCGTAATGACGTGGAAAGGTCACGTGTACATATATGAAACGCACATTTGCGGACCATTTTAAACAATAAACTGACACAAAGAAATTAATTAGTATCATTCGACAGACAACAACGTCGGAACGGTCCTCTTTCTCCACACTTGTAAACACTGGGGCGTAGTTTCGCATACGTCATCCGTGACCTCTTGACGTAATGACGTATTACGTGAGGTCACGCTGGCGCGTCACACAGCTGGAGGAGGACGAGAAGTTGTGGTTTAAGAGTGCATATTTTTATTTTTATTGCCAAAAATTAAAATAGTTTTGTAGATGAGACCCTTATGCCTCGTATGGGATCGTTTAGAGTCCTTTGAAACTGCAATTTTAAACTGCATTAAAACTGTTAAGTGTTGGGGTTCATTAAAGTCCATTAAAATGAGAATAATCCTGGAACGTTTTCCTCAAAAAACATAATTTCTTCTCGACTGAACAAAGAAAGACATCAACATTTTGGATGACATGGAGGTGAGTAAATTATCTGGATTTTTTTAAAGAAAATGGACTAATCAAATTGAGGGGGCATCAAGGGGGAACCTTCCGATCCCTCTGATGAAGCCAATACGGAAGTGATTTAAACTGCAATTCATCGACTGGCAGCTAGAGGCTGGCTCCAAAGGGAATCAATCCCTATTGACCCCCATCTTAAAACTCCCGACTTTACAGTAGAAAACAATATGTTTACAGCCTGTTACAAAAATTGTTTTTGTTCTGTAAAGCTAATTTTGCCCTTTATGACAACTGTGAGGGGGGTGAATTTTTTTGTTACTCATCAGTTTAAACTATATTAAGCCTTAATATAAGTTCTGCATAATTAAGGGTGTGGCCACTTGAGTGATGGTTGAACAGCCACTGCTGTCACTAGAGTCGGGCTTGGTGGGCGTGGTTTCAGCAACCAGCCACCTCAGCTTCACCCACGTCCCACCTCTTTGCCCATTTTTCAGATATCCGCGAGTGATGCGTGGCCAAGATGGCAACGACAGGCACCGCCTACTTTAAGCTTCAAAAATGATCTTCAGAAACCTATGGGTGACGTCACGGACACTACGTCCATCTTTTTTTACAATCTATTGGGGGGCACGTGGCAGATTTATGAGCCAAGTGGATTTTACATGCAACCCCATTCAAGTAAATGAACCACTGTTTCATCGGTTACTTGGATTTATAGGCTAAATATAATCAGTTTTTTTAATTACGTGCTCACTCTATGCAATAAAAAATTATGTCCCGGTCCCACCCACTGCATCGCTTATTTGCACCAGTGCCACCCCTCTCAAATGTTAGTTTAGAGCCCAGTGCTATAGTTTGCCTTTTTTGTCAAATAAATACGTTTCTTTAGCCTTCTCCATTTTGTAACCTTCTACTTATATACATAGTCAAACATTGGCCATGACTCAATGTGTATAAGGGTGATTATCCTGATATAAGCAGCAGTAGCTGTTACAAGCTCTGTGCATTTCACTTGTCGACAATAATAATCAGGCCTGTCGCCTCAATTGAACACAGTAGTGACTATTTCAACAGGAACAACCACCAATCCAATTAAGCCCTAAGTGAGAGTTGCAGGCTTCATTGATTACAACCGCCGAGGACTAATAGAATGAGCAAGCGGTGAGACGACCTCACAAATTAGGCATGACCCTGGAGGTTCAAGGGTGTCAGGCAGTAATGTTGGGGCCAATGAGGGTGAATCTGCTTTGGAGATTCCGATTGCTTTCTTCTGTACTGCACCATCACTCAGTGTCACATAAGAGATAAAACGTTCTGGTAAACAGAATAAAAGATTACTTACATGTGGGTGCGAAAGAAAGAGGTCAGGGATGTCTCTGGGTGGGAGGGATTCACTTGGAGAAGAGGAAGGAAGACTGGAAATGCGGGACTTGGCTTCAAGGTCTTGATCTGGATTAGCTGGGTTCACATTGTCCTTAAAAGGCATAAAAATACTATATTATGATACTGCAGCTGTATGTTATGGATGTATTTATTTGTGATAAAACACCACGCCTCACCATTGGACGTTGTTGGACCTTTGTAGATTGTCATCTCCAGGTTTTGGATTTTGCAGTGTAGATAAATTCTTGGTGCCAATCTCTTCTTTCAAAGACTCCACAGCTGTAGGGGTCACAGAGTCCCCACATGTGAACAGTTCAAGGTGCATTGCTTCCCCTTTCACCATTTTGCTTGCGTTCAACATAGCAAGTCTGGTCTGATGTAAAGCCACAGAGTACAACAGTCGTCCGCAGTGCATTGCCAAGTAATCCTTTTGTACCCAAAGCAGTGCCATGATGCCACGGTAGCGGTAGAGATCCTCATCCGGCCCGGCAAAGAGGTTAATGCGAGGAGCATTGGTTCGTGGGTATATGGCAAAGAAACCCTCACCTGCTTTTACTTTGGATTTGGATTCTGTCACCCGTATCGCTTCCACTTTGAGTCGAACGTCATGGTTTTTGTCATTCTTGCAAAACCCAATAAAAATGGATGAGCGTATAAAACAGTTATGGGTTTGTTGTGATATTTTGTATGGCGTGTTGCACTGGTGAAGGGATATTCTCATTTTGACCAAACTTATACATACAATTCTTAATTAACGCATATAAATCTATTTAGTCCAAACCACAACACTTCCTTACATGCACTTAAAACCAGCCTACCTTTTGGTAAAGTGAAGACAAACTTGTTGCGTTTTAAACTCATCATAAACCTCATCCAAACTGGCCTGCTCGATTGTCTCAGTACAAATGGAACTTTCCTCCGAAACATTTCCATCTTCAAGACTCAAATAAACCGAACGAAATCCAGACCCGGACTCATCCAAAAGCGGATTCTCCACTGTCAACACCAACTGATACCGACCTAACTGATTAAACTGTACATTCACTACCTCAAAAACAAAATCCAGCTCCATATCTTCAATCTTGATGCATGCACGCTGCATTATATGAGAAACGAGGCTATACTGGTTTTTAACTATTCAAAGTTTAATTAATGCGAGTGGTTTGTGCTCCCTATAGACACATATGCAAGTTTTGCTCTGTTGCTATAGCTAAAGACACAAGGCCATTGATCTGTCTTTAAAAAGTAAACATATGTTGTAAGTTTATTGGTCTCCTTGACAATTAAAGATACCATAAATCATTATCTGGTGATCTGCGGCACATATGGCAATGAAAACAAGTGGCTATAAAATAAAGTAAACATTAAATGTTTATACACAGCATTGAAGCACAGAACAATCTGCCCAAACTGCCCCTATGTGAAGTGAATGCAGAGCAAGGCATGTATCAATTTCTACCGCCAATGTATCGTATCAGTGATCAAAGGCCGTTGCTTTGAACTTCTGCCAAGAGGTGCCCTAATCTCACAACAGCACTTTCCTTGTGTCTTTTTTCTTCCGAAGTTCATTACCAAGATATTGTGGTCGCTGCTAAAGAGGGTCAAAGTCTGCAGAAAATGAATAGAGCGGTCACATCGACCCTTTTGAAAACACTGAACATAGGGTTATTGAAAAGCTGTAAATAGGTAACCAAAGTTTTTAAAAACACCCGTCACATCATTTACACATTTTACTGAAGGACCTTACAGACTATTTCACCATTTCTGTGACACAAAGGGACTTGAAGTGGGAGAAACTGAGGAACGCTTGAAATCAAGGTAAGGAGGAATCATTCATAATGTTTTGGAATTACCTTTTCCTGTTTTATTATGGCAATAATATACAGAAATAACACTGAAATAAATCAAGGTAAGAAGTAATTTATACATAGTTTGCACTTTTAATGATTACAATATTTTATTAAAATGTTTTTGGGAAATTATTAGAAAATAACACAAAATTAGCAAAGAATAGCAACACTGCGAGAGAAAAATGAAATTAACAGATTCAGATCATAAAACGTCGTTTAAACAATAAATATTTCATAAACGTCAATAAACCATTTGCATGATTAGATTATTGATTACCTCGTGAATAACTTTTGTGGTGACGTAATCAAAGATGCGCAATGTGATGGATGTGTGCGGAGGATCGTCCATTACTGTTTGGAAAGGTCAGGTGTAAGACATTTACAATCTGTCAGTACAGGGTAAGCTGCTTTAAGATCATTTGCGTTTAACAAGAACATGTAATATTTAAATGCAGGTTGCATTTATTATTAACTAGGATACTTACCTTTCGTTAATTATTCCGTCGTTGAGCTCATTCCCATAAGCTCTCCAACAAAATATCAAACTTTATCTCTTCAGACACGTAGGTAATACACAAACAATTTATTGAGTAAATTCACGATTGCAGCACCGTCGACCAGCATCTTATTGTTCGTGAATATGTAGGTTACGTCTGTTCAGCTTCGTGTAGCGCAGACCGATCAGCGACAAAGTAGCGCGTGAGCGACTGGAAAGCGTAGCTCTTGAATCACTCTCGCGGTACTTTGATGTCATATGTGAATGGGTCTGCGCACCGCTGACTGAATCCGAGCACACCTAACGTACAGTATATTCAATTAGTGGTGCCTGCTAAGGTAAGCAACATTAGGCTAAAATATATCCACACCGTGGACCCGAGTGATCGCGGGAATGAAATCGTGAGTAAAGTTGTAATATTACTTTCTAAGTAATCGAACTAAGCAGTGAACTTTACCTGTGAATACTAGGGCATCTGTGTTGGTTTGAGCGGAGGTGACGTCATACATCTACTTGAAATAGTTTTGGCGCCAGTGTGCTAAACGTAATTTCTGAGAAAAGATGACACTTTCCGATAATAACTAAGGCCTAACGTTACATTTGATTAAAAAAAAAACAATTGAAGACCTGATATGCAAAACCCTCTAAGTGGGTCTGACATGTTCTCTTGTAAATAAGCATTTTTTTAATCAGATTTGATTCTTCGACGTTTTGCGGGAGTAGATTATATCATGCAAGTGAATATACTTTTGAAAGACTATTGAAAATATTCAATTTAGGCAAAAAATTTACATGACACAAAGTTAAATCCAGCGAGCAAGGACCGCTATGCTTTGCGTTTCGTGTGTATACAGCACGTTGTGATTTAGTGGATTTGAAGCAAAAGTATTTGCTAAACGTATAATACGTGGCAAGACTATTTGGTATATATTACTAACTCATTTTTGACAGAGTTGGTGTTTAGCGGCTTTTGCATCTGAGCTTCTCGGTTGTCTTTTTTAACATATGTGTTAAGGTTTGCCATGGTCAAATGAAATCACAAGTTTTATCAACTTCAACTGCATTTCTTTCCCATGAAATGCATCAAATTGCAGCAATTGGAGACTTGCCACCTACCTATTGTTATCCTCCTTTAAATAGTCCATAGTCAATGGTCCAGTCATGTAAGCAAGCCCCATAGAGACTCCCCATAGGTTCTCCCCATGTCCCTTGAGTGATGGTGGTTGATATGAAGTCATTACATGCAGCATCCATCTTGGCTACGCAGTATTGCCTTTTTAATCAGATTTATCCACGTCAGGAGCTTCATTGGACACTGACAAGATCCCATCTCAGCCAGTATAGATCATCTGAGGACACAACACTACTTCAAAGGCCTCCCACAATGGAGGTCCGTGTCTGCAAATATAGGCTTTGTAGTGTGATTCTGTTGGTGTCATTAGTTTTACCAGCAGCAGTCCAGCATGTTATATGGCCTGAATATGCCAAGAGTATTAATACAGTGTATTATTAAAAAAATTCTACAAAAATAACACAGGGTTACATAATATAACACAATATCATGGCAGTTTTCTGTCTTGTAAAAACCATTATAGGTTTATCAACAACACTATCATACCTTTATAGCTTTGGTGCTGGAGAAACCTGTTTGAAAATAATAGTTATTTTGCTGATGCTACAAGAATGCTGCGTTCATTTTAAAACGTATTGGGTCAAAAAGAGACAAACCAGCCTGATCTCACGAGAATTTGTACATATTTTACAAGTTGGCTAATTCGTATGAATTCATACAACTTTAATCGTGCAAAAACATACGATTTTTATGAAAACAAAACCTAACCCAAACGTCACATGGGTCAAGGCAAATCGTACAAAAACTTCAGATGTGGTCGTATGAATTAATAAGAATTAGCCAACTCGTAAAATATGTACGAATTCTGGTGAGATAGCGTTGGACAAACCCAGCTGTTGGGTTAAATTAACCCAAGAAATGTTTATATTTGACTCAACAATGGAAGAACCCAGCATTTTGAGTTGAAACAACCCAGCACAACAGAAAAATTTCTTTGTCAAGATATTTTGAGCAATGTTTATAACCAAACCATTTTTGAGCACCATTGACATACCATAATAGTATTTTATCCTACTTTCCAACATAATGTGGTGAAAACAGATTTTTCATTTTTGTGCTACTATCCCTTTAAATTTTAATATTAATCATGGCACAAATCACTGACCTTTTACAAACCTGATATAAATAAACCTTTGGGAACATTTCCATGATGGAATCAAGGCACTTTAAAGCATTCTTTGTTCAGCATTCTTTGTTCTATTTGTCAATCTGTTTTTCTTTTTTTTCAAGAGGTGAATGGGATTTGGGAAGTTTTTCCCCAAGTTCTCAGCATTGTTAGGGATGGATTTTTGTAACCGTTTCTAACCGTCTTTGGCTATAATCCCTGCATAATGAGAGTAACATTGCAGCCCTAATGTTGTGAGGAAGGTTTTAAAACCAACATACTCGCAAAGGTGTGCAGTCACAAATATGGTGGTGGTCAGCATGTAAACATCTTTATTTAAGGAGGGTTTTATAATATCTAAAATATATCTTCTCCTTGACCTGATCTTTTATCTCGCCTCAATTCCACTTACAAGATCATAGCTTTTTGTAAATTTGGAAGGTACTGTAGATGTTATCTAATACTCTGGCTCTGGTTTCTCTTTCAGCCCAAGTTAATTTTTTCTCACAGCTTCCTTTAAGCTTTCAACAATTTTAAGAATTTTGAAAACACTTAGATTGTAAACGACTTGGATTATAGTGTTAGAATCTCAACAGTTTATCTTAATTAAATATTTATCTTTTGAAAACCCAATGCTACAGTAATAAAATACTCTTTTGTCTCTAATACAGTGGCTCCATATGTATGTGAGTAGTATGTGTGGTGCAGGGAAATGATTTCCCACTATCTCACACATTGAATCACCATTGGGAATCTCCACCGGCTGATAACCACACTGGAAGCAAACTCATCCGAATTTCCTTGTTATCACTGGAATATGTAATCACCCAGTCCTGATTCCACCTCCCACACAGTTCCAGCCTCCAAGCAGTTTTATAAGTCCAGCTTTTATAAGTCCTACCTCAACCACTGGACAGCGATTGGAGGTCTACATAATCCCTTGAAACTACAGGTGGTGGGGTCGATCGGCCGCCCATATGTGAAAAACTTCTCTTTGGATTTCTTTCACACCCCTTGACTTTCTCAGTCTCTCTCTCCAGTGTGTTTTCTCTCTCCTGGTTACCAGTGTGTTGGTAATCCTTCAGCTGAATAGGAGATCCAAGTTGAAATAAAGACGTTTTAGGTTGGCATGTAGGAGAAAGGGACCTGTCACATTGCTCTTCACGGTTCTTGGGCACAGTTGTAGCGGGGAACCTAAATAGGACGGATTGACAGCAAGAAGGACACTTTTAGGGACAAACGACTGTAGCACGATCTCGGTTTCGGAAAAAAACTTTTATTTTTACTGTATTAGGAATCGACAGGGCATTTTTTGCATCCCACAGGAGTGTGGAAGACGTCTGTGGAGTTTTTCTGCATTACTGGATTTCACTGATACTTGTGTTCAATCTGTAGGCTGGCACTATGAGTGCTAAAACCGTGAACGACTACTATGACTACTCGGATTGGTCCCAAGAAGCTGTGCCGACCAAGCCTCCCGTTGAGTATGCAGATTTGCTTTATATGAATTGTGGGGGGTAGCTTAATACTTTATTTATACTTTAAAGCTTTATTTTATACAATACACTAAAAAAATGGGGTTGTTTTAACTAATGCACTGTAAAAAGTGAAAAATTGGATCAACTTGAAAAACACCTTAAAATAAGTTTTTTCAACTTAAATGTTTAAGTGAACAATACTTTAAGAGAAACATTTAAATTGAGAAAACTTAATTTTTAGGTGTTACCAATTGAAGTAATATTTTAAGTTGATCCAACTTTTTACACTTGTGGTTGGGTACATTTTGGACAGAACCAACTGTTGGGTTATAAATAAAGCTATGTTGGGTCGTTTCAGTTTAAATGTCCAAAATTTACCCAACCATGAGTAAAACAACCCAAAAAAATTAGTTTAGTATTTTAATATGTATATTTATATTGTAAATATGATGTGCAATTTTATTTATATATTATATATATTTATTTATACCAAAGGGATGTTGAATGCTTTATTCTGATTGGTTGAGAAATGTTCCATTGGGTATTAATTATTTTTCAATAACCGCACACCTAACCTTTAAAATGTCTTAAAAATAGGCACCAGAGCAATATTTTTGGTAACCGTGGTATAACCGGAATAATTAACTCCTGTCCTTTGAATTATTCGAAAATCTTATAATTTTTATAATTAATGTATTATATTAATTTATTATAATTCATATATATATATATATATATATATATATATATATATATATATATATATATATATATATATATATATATATATATATAATTTATTTATAATAATATTTTAACTTAAATGTATGTCATAGAATTACAAATTGTACAAATGTAGACCTTTTAACATCTTTATTTTTAAGAATTTTTTAAAGATTAAATATTGCACATTGATTGCACATCAATGTGCATAAATTGTTTTATACATAATTTAACTTAATTTTTAACTAGATAGCATATATAACTATAGATTTTATCTTTCTCATCTTGTAACCTGTTATCCCATGCAATGCACTTATATGGTTCCAGGTCTACAGGTGTGCAAACATATCAGCTCATATATTTGCCGAAAGTGATATGCACATCCATCATCGTGATTCTCTGAGATTTGACTTTGATCTCATCTCTGATACTTTTCACGTATGCAAGAGACTTTTTCGACCGCATTTTAGGTTACAAGACATCAAACAGTGAAGCTGTGTCACACGTCGCCCTCGTCCAAGACTCCCTCTGTTACTCAAACCAAACAAAACCAGGTCCTAAAAGTGTCTATTACTGTAAACTCCAGTAGCTGTAACTCTATCCCAAGCATTCCAGTTTTCTCAGAGACACGAGGGTGATCGTGAGCTGGTATTTTACGTCAGTCGCATTGTTTACGGCAATCGGTTTAAATGAATAATCCGTGCTTGAAGTGCTCTTGTTAGTAGTGGTCCGCTGCTCAGGAATGAACAGGATGTGTACATGCTGAATATAATCGGCACGGCTTATGATAAAGACTCTGTGTTTGTGCAATTTTCAGAGTTGTTGCACCATGTGACCCTACAGCGGATGAACGCCTCTTCCACATATGCATTGCTGCTATATCTGTGAGTCTTTTGAGATAAACTAACTGCACTTTTTTTGTCAATATTACTGTGATTTATGTATCTGTACATCTTTGCAACAACCTAACAATGACTCAAAACCATTTAGAAAGAAACCAATTGATTGATGTATGGACAGACTTCCCACTGTGTTTCTTTCCATTTGTCTCTTTTCCTTTCTTTGATATTTGTACAAACAGCCTAAATTCTAATTAACTGTGATGGACCCATGTGGTCTTAATACGTCACCTGCCATCACGCTTCCTAAAAGTGTTATAGGTCACTACAGTTCACTGTTCCCAACCTCTAACCTCTGAATGTGACCCATGGGGGCATGTGATCATCCCAGACAGGGTCAGCATCTTTAGAAATGGCCTATGGTGTAGTTCGATATGGGTCTGTGGTTTTAGAGGAAGGCAGGAAGGATGCTGACAGATTGTCTTGTTCTTGTGTTTAAAGCTGGTGATCATGTTGGTTCTCGCTTTGTTGGCCAGACGACAGAAATTGGGTGATAATCAGAGGGGGATCACAGGTTTACTCAGGTGAGGCTGATTTATGTCCATATACACATGATGCAACATCTTACCTTTAGGAACCATGACCAGCACAGTGTAAATTACACCCCAATGGTTTGGGTTCATCTCTTTTTGACCCAACACTCTAAAAAAATGCTGGGTTATTTTCAACCCAGCATTAGGTTAAAACGGGACAAAACCAACCTGTTGGGTTGAATGCTGGGTTGTTTTAAACCATTGTTGGGTCAAATGTTACGCAGTGCCTGAAAGTAGTCCTCTTGGTAACTTTTAATAGCATGGGACTATTTTCGGGCACTGCGTAATAACATTGCGCATCCTGCAGCCATGTTACGGCAGCAAAGTCCTTGATTATTACGCCAGAATGAGAGTATAGTTTCTAGCCATATCGGCCTAGAAAATTGTAACTTTTAATTTTCTGTCGGTTTTAGTACACAATGTAACTACAGAAGAGTCAAGTTTTAAAGAGGAAAAATATTTAAACTCTTTGGTTATTTTTTAGCGCGATGCTAATGGTCTAATCAGATTCAATTAATAATGCTAAGCTATGCTAAAAGTGGTACCGCCAGACCCAGAGATCGACTGAATGGATTCCAAAACGATAAAAAATGTCTATGTTTAACTTTGGGGGAGCTGGAAAATTAGAAAAAAGTGGAGCGTCCCTTTAAAGGTACAAAAATATTGGGTTGTTTTGAACCCAGGGCTGGGTAACAATTGGACAGAACACATTTCTGGGTTAAAATGACCCAAATAATGGGTTGTTTGAACCCAACTGCTGTGTTGTTTCAACATGGTTGATTAACAATAACCCAGCAGTTGGGTTGAAAATAACCCAGCATTTTTAGAATGTAATAATACACTGAAAAAAATGATTTTCAAGAAATAAAATTCTTAGTATTTTTGTCTTGTTTTCAGTAAAAATATCTGAAAATTCTTAAATTAAGATTTGGGTCATTTTGCTCATCAAGAAAAAGCATCTTAATTTATGAATTTCCAGATATTTTTACTGAAAACAAGACAAAAATACTGAGACATTTTTTTCTTGAAAATAATTTTTTGCAGTGTACATTTAAATTTTTTTGGAAATTACAAAATTATAAAAACATTGTTAGAAAAAATGCCAAAAAAATGCAGTATATCATTTTTGTTTTCATAAAATGTTGTATTTCTGTTTTTTTCCTTAGCCCTGTAAACTTTTTAGACCACACGCGACACAAGGGTCTTGCTGTAGCTGTGTATGGCGTTCTCTTCTGTAAGCTGGTTGGAATGGTCCTCAGTCACCACCCATTACCATTCACTAAAGACACTGTGAACAAAGGTATGAGATGTCTTACTTGATGAAGTGGTGAAATCCCTTATATGGCTTTATTTTATTGTGTGGTCTAGCGGTTAAGCTCAGGGCTGATAGCCAAAAGGTTGCTGGTTCAATTCCCGCTAAGAGCGTGATATGACCCATCACTAATATACCCTTGAAAATGGCATTTAACCCCAGCTTTCTCCATGGGAGTTGTTTCTGTAATACGGTTTTAGTGCCATTTCATTTAGCAACATTGAGGGCACTGTCCCTGGTTTGTGCAAAGCCAAAATCAAATCTAAGAATACTATCTTAATCACGCTGTAACTCAATGATGAAACCTTTACTAAGATTTCAGGCCACCAAAGCGTTTGGGAAATTTACTAGTTTGAAGAGATATCTCACAAGGTATAGTGTCTGTCTCTGCATCTGTGATATCAAATGAACAGTCTCCCTATTCACAAGATGGCACCTGCCCAATGTGGACTCGGTTCACACAAGAGGATGAAAAATAACACCCTGCCTGCTCTTTTTCCCTCCGAACTGCTAGTCCTTCTTATCTGTGTTTTGTAATGGGATTATCGTCTGCATTATTTTGTTGTTTGGGCAAGCAGGGCCTCAATAGGGTAGACAAAGCTATAATTGCCTTATGCAAGGTTTTGGTGTTTTAATGAATGCATTTTAATATGTAGGTCTGTTAGTGTTAAAGGAGTAGTCCACTCTATAGATGGGGCCCATTGACTTACCATAGTATTTTTTTTCCTACTATAAAAAGTCAATGGACCCCATCTTTAAAGTGGACTACTCCTTTAAAGATAAATGGTTTTCACAATGTTGAATCCGTTTTGAAGTCATTTTGGGAAATAATTTAATGGTAATAAAAATGACAACACTGCAAAAAATGATTTTCAAGAAAAAAAATTCTTTGTATTTTTGTCTTGTTTTCAGTAACAATGAGGCTGTTTACACTTGGCATTAACATGCGTTTTCGTCGATCGGATCACAAGTGGACGACGTTAATGCCAGGTGTAAACGGTGTTCAAAACGTTTTGAGCTCGTCCACTTTCGACCACTTTCAACCACATTCAGAGGTAGTCGAAACCACTTTCGATCGGATCGCTTTGGAGTTGCGGAACGCATATGTGGTTGAATGCGTTCGAACCCCCACACGCGACCGCCTTCTCTCCGCCCATTTATCTAATCTGAGGTATTAAACACAAGTTTTACGTCTTTTTTTGACTTCTGGCGTAAACATACGGTGAACAGCGCTATTTTTAGCCTTTCATTGATACAACTAAAGCGGCTGATCTCCGTAGTTTCGTTTTGAAAGCGTGTGAAAGTTGCGCGATCCTATTTCATCAATTGCGCTGAAAATTCAGAGAAAGCTCCAACATATAAACGTACAAAACAATATGTAGCATGTATACTTGCTAAACAAGCAGTGGACTCCAACATAATATTAGTTTGCGTCCATATAAACTCATAATTACTCCCGCTCGGGTTTGAATGACAGCAGAGAGACTCGCCCACCGTCTCACAGACCACCCCCTCACAGTATTCAGGACAGATGCGGTCGAAAGTGGACAAAAGAGACGGATTTAAATACCAGGTGTAAACGTAATGTGTCTCTCTCGTCCACTTGTGATCCGATCGATGTAAACGCATGTTAATGCCAAGTGTAAACAGCCTCAATATCTAGAAAATTCATAAATTAAGATGCTTTTTCTTGATGAGCAAAATGACCCAAGAAAATAAGTTTAGTTTCTTGACCACAAATATAAAATTTAAGTGATTTTGTGCATAAAACAAGCAAAAAAATCTGCCAATGGGGTAAGCAAATTTTTCTTGAATTTTTCCTGAATTTAGGGTTTACGAAAAATGTTCAAGATTTTTTGCTTACCCCATTGGCAGATAGTTTTGCTTGTTTTTTTCACAAAATCACTTAAATTTTATATTTTTGGTTTAAAAACTAGACTTATTTTCTTGGGTCATTTTGCTCATCAAGAAAAAGCATCTTAATTTAAGAATTTTTAGATATTTTTACTGAAAACAAGACAAAAATACTAAGATTTTTTTTTCTTAAAAATCATTTTTTGCAGTGAAAATTAAAGTCATTTTTGCTGCCGATTATAAAGATTTTTGTATTATATTATAATAAAAATATTTTATTGTTATTTAAATTGTTTATATATAATTTTAAAGAAAAATTTATTATTTTACTAGGAAAGCTAAAGTAACCTGAAATTGAATAAATAATTCATCCAAAAAATACCCTAATGAAAATATTTTGTGTAGTAGTCTTGTTTTTTGGCAGATTAATTACCAGGCCAGGCGCCATGAGGGGCCAAAAGGGGTCATTGTCCCCTCCGATCTGAATTGTGCCCCCTCAGTTTATTTTTGGTATTTATTGTAAGGTTTAAAAACTAGGCTTTATACAAAAGATATTGTGTGTTTACAAGACTAACTGAAGCGGGTTTTTATAATGATGGGTAATGTGTTAAAACATAAAAGTTTGGCTTCAGTCACCTGATTCTGCGTTTGTGTGTGGACGAACGGCCAAGCCGCAAAGAAAAAGGTACGGTTTTGAAAATACCGTGTTGACAGGGTCTAAAGGGGGTCGCACCCGGACACACAGCTCAGCGTCGAGCAGCACCACACCGTTCTAAAAAAATCAAACACATTGTTTTCTATGAGTATACGCACACCGGCACCGACAGGTGGCGCCTGTCCGCGCCGCCCAGCTATGACTCAGAAAGTTGCAGAGCGCCACTCACATAGTTTAACATTAAAAAACATCATATTTGTCCCAAATCAATAACGATTAACATTGGCTGCTAACGTATATTTTGCATTTTGAAGTAGACGCTATCTGACGAAGCTTACGCTATTTAATGTGCACTTCCGGTTTACGATACCTCTGAGTTGTCCTAGACGCGACTCGACGTGGCACGACCACCTTAAAACCCATGGTTCATTTCCGTAAGTGTAAATATTCTTTCATGTTTTTTAAAAGAAAATAATTTTTAAGTAAAACAAATATTCTTACTAAAACATATATAGTATGGTAGGATGTGAGACATTTTGCTTACCAAACTTAATGCTATGATTGAACAGTGTAGATAATATGATGTTTTATTTAAATGTATTATTTTGTTATTTATTATTATAGAGCTTTGGCTGATACTGGCCCTGCTGTACTACCCGGCTTTGTATTACCCTCTGCTGGCGTGCGGTACACTACAAAACAAGGTTGGTTACGTCCTGGGCAGCATGCTATCATGGACCCATTTTGTAGTTCTGGTATGGCAGAAAGCGGACTGTCCCAAAACGCCACAGGTACGAGTTCAGAGTGATGCACTTTTCATAAACATTATGTATTTTTAGAAATAATGTGTATGGTATTTTCAGTATGGGTCACTTTGCAACCATGCCTATTTATATTTGGATATGCTGAATAAGACCCCTGCTTCTGTTTCAGCTTAACTTCATTAACATCATCTCATGAGTCCCAGTTTTGTTTTCACAATCTTTTTATCTGCTAGATAATTTGTTCTGCTTCTTCAAAAACTCGCTATGGAGATCACTTCAGTTAATCACTTTAGTATTTCTCAAAACAGCCTAGTATTACAAAATTACTAAAAACATTTGTTGAACATAAAATTTTAGTTTTTATCCTCTGAAATATAAGTTTTATTTAATTGTGCTAAATGCTACTGCATTGATTTTCCACACTCATATTGGAACCAAAGGATTGAATTTGAGAAACTTTCTGAGTAAAACGGTTCTTGATTATAGACATTGAATTTTTTTACATTATTTTAGGCTGAAATCAAAAAGTCTTGTTTGGTTTTTGACATTAACTCTTGGTGAACAATCATGATTAATTTTCACGTACAATAAGTGTAAGGAATTGTGGGTAATATTGGAATAGGCAGACGGATGATTACACAGGTTTGATGTTATTTGACATTGATTTGGCTGCTCTTTCTCTATGTCTGCAGATCTATAAGTACTACGCGCTGTTCAGCAGTCTGCCTCAGATTGTCTGCCTGGCTTTCCTCAGTTTTCAGTATCCACTGCTTCTTTTCAAAGGCTTAAAGAATAAGGAGAAATCAAATGCCTCTGAGGTGAGAGGGGAGCATATTTCTAAAGGAAATGTTTATGGGTTATAGTTTTTATTGATTTTTCTGTAATCAAGGGTACGGTACTGAAAGGGCAGACTTAAACTGCTTTTGGCCTGATGTTTCTCAAGAACCCAAAAAATAAGCCTGGTTTCTCCCAAGGTTTATCTCCACAAGTAAAAATTTGATTTGTTGCGACCGTCACCCTGTTAGGGTTTGGCGTGCTTGCTGGGAGACTGCCGACATTATAGGGACACACCAGTTTTTTTTGAAAAGGCTCATTTTCCAGCTCCTCTGGAGATAAACATTTGATTTTTACCTTTTTGGAATCCATTCAGCTGATCTCCGGGTCTGGCGGTACCACTTTTAGCATAGCTTAGCATAACCCATTGAATCTGATTAGACCATTAGCATCACACTCAAAAATAACCAAAGAGTTTCTATATTTTTCCTATTTAAAACTTGACTCTTCTGTAGTTACATCGAGTACTAAGACCGACAGAAAATTTAAAGTTGCGATTTTCTAGGCCAATATGGCTAGGAACTATACTCTCATTCTGGCGTAATAATCAAGGACTTTGCTGCGGTAACATGGCTGCAGTAGGTGCAATGATATTATGCACTGTGACGTTATGACGGTTCTTATTTATAATATTAATTGACTATGGGCGGTTTCCCGGACAGGGCTTATTCTAGTCCCAGACTAAGAGGCTGTTTACACTTGGCATTAACATGCGTTTTCGTCGATCGGATCACAAGTGGACGACGTTAATGCCAAGTGTAAACCACATTCAAAACTTTTTGAACGCGTCCACTTTCGACCACTTTCAACCACATTCAGAGGTAGTCGAAACCACTTTCGATCGGATCGCTTTGGAGCTGCGGAACGCAATGTGGTTGAATGTGTTCGAACAGCCACACGCGACCGCCTTCTCTCCGCCCATTTATCTAATCTGAGGTATTAAACACAAGTTTTACGTCTTTTTTTGACTTCTGGTGTGAACATACGGTGAACAACTCTATTTTTAGCCTTTCATTGATAAAACTACTGCGGGTGTTCTCCGTAGTTTCGTTTTGAAAGCGTGAAAGTTGCGCGATCCTATTTCATCAATTGCGCTGAAAATTCAGAGAAAGCTCCAACAAATAAAAGTACAAAACACTGTGCAGCATGTTTACTTGCTAAACAAGCAGTGGACTCCAACATAATATTAGTTTGCGTCCATATAAACTCATAATTACTCCCGCTCGCGTTTAAATGACAGCAGAGAGACTCGCCCACAGTCTCACAGACCCCCCCCTCACAGTATTCAGGA
This sequence comes from Misgurnus mizolepis, assembly GCA_025389145.1. Taxonomy (NCBI): domain Eukaryota; kingdom Metazoa; phylum Chordata; class Actinopteri; order Cypriniformes; family Cobitidae; genus Misgurnus; species Misgurnus mizolepis. The sequence continues at coordinate 36,571,698 of JAIFKI010000012.1, read as the reverse complement.
CAGAAGCGGTCGAAAGTGGACAAAAGAGACAGATTTAAATACCAGGTGTAAACGTAATGTGTCTCTCTCGTCCACTTGTGATCCGATCGATGAAAACACATCTTAAAACCAAGTGTAAACAGCCCCTTAAATGCATGTCTTAGCTGTCTTTGAGTTGTCTTAATTTAAAAACATCTTCCACTGACATATCTTAACATAAATCAGTGCCATTGTTTTGTCTCAAAATGCACACCACTGTTGTTTCTTTGTAAGGTATTTTTGCAAAAACTATTACATGTCCTTATAACTGACGTCTTGTTTTGGATTAATCTTAATTATTTTCTGGAAACTCCCCTGTATGCACAGTTTTATTAGATTATAATGAAATAGTATTATTATTATACTATATTTTTTTATAATTTTCACATTTTCTGTGGTTTCTCTTCTTTATCTTTCAAGTAAACCTACGTTAAAAAAAGCACTACATTTGACTAATAAGAAACATATTAGAGGTCCCTTTTCTGCTTGTGAATAGGTAGGAAGGTGTGTTAAATAAGTTGGTAATTTTTTTATTTACCTTTACTCTCCTTTTTAATAAAAAAATTAAAATATAAAGAAAATTATGATTTCAAATTTTTGCAACTTTGAAAGGAGGTTAGACAGGATTTTGTAAACTTGGCACCTGCATTCCAGTGGTCTAATCGCTGTAAGCAGATCAGTGGGGTTGTGTTTGAGTCACCAAGCACATTACACAACAGCAAAAACACAATGTGAGGTTTATTCAGCTATAATCGCCATGACAAATTTGTTTGGGTGAAATAAGAGGAAAGATCTCAATCGCAATGTGTCTAAACTATGAGAGACGTCACCCAAATACGGTGTCTTTATTAATGTGACCTTGGACCACAAAACCGGTTTGTTAGGATATGACAATATTGTCTTTAAAGTTGTCCAAATTAAGTCCTTAGCAACACATATTACTAATTATAAATACATTTTTTATATATTGACAAAGTATTTTCATGGAACGTAAACTTCACTAATCATCCTAATAATTTTCGGCATAAAAATATTTAAATAATTTTGACCCATACAATGTATTGCTGGCTATAGCTACAAATACTAATATCTATCTATCTGTCTATCTATCTATCTATGAGCAATAAATGTATTGATAATTTACAGTTGTTGACAGGTTTGAGATTGTACTGATTAAAAGATTTCATTGCATTGAGAGATTTGAAATGTACATAATAAAATTTACATCTACAGTGGGATGATCTAAAAGTCTATGATTAAGAATAATAATAACAAATTGTAGTTTGTCAAAAAGGGACGAACCCAACATGTTCAGTTGTAATTGATCCTATACTGGGTTGTTTCAACTCAAAATGTTGTGTTATTTTAACCCAACGGCTGGGTTTGTCCCTTTTTGACCCACAGCTAGGTTGAAAATAAGTGGTCCTATTTCTTAAAGAAATGACCATGCATAATATTTTACTTGCTTTCATGTGAATGAGTTATTTTAGGATGCATGGAGGTTAGGGCACACATCAAGGGAACAAAACCATAACTAAAATGAAAGTACATTTTAGTTAATATTTTCAGTCAAATAGTTTATTTAACCTGAAATAAAGCTGTATTCAATGTCTATATTTTTTGCAGGATCTCAGCAGCAGTTATTATAGAGATTATGTCAAGAAAATTCTCAAGAAGAAAAAGCCCAACAAAGTCAGGTGAGGGTGCCCTCATGTGCATGATGTTATTTATTTACCCAAAGCTTTAAGAAACCTAAAACAGACAAAGAAAGTGATCCATCACCCAAGATTTGCTGTCTGTTCAACTTAATGCACTATAGATAGCTTCTAAAAACTGTGTGATGGATGTGTAGTTTCCACATGAATGATAAGATGAGGCATTTCCCATTACAGTATATGAAGCTGCCTACAGTACTGTACAAAGTAAATGGACTATTGTGTATAGTTAGACAACTTCCTTCCTCAGTTTTATTGATATATGGTTACTAACACCTACTCTATATGCACACATATGCAAAGAGCTGTAGATAGCGATTGATAACTATCCGGGCCTTGAGGTCATCAGCTGACTCGCTCCCAAAACTGATATGCGAAAATTTCAAAAAGGTCTAACATGGAAACATCTATGTGTATGAATGAAATGCTATTTGGTGTATATCACTATTATCTCTTGATTTGCAGTTCAAGCACATCTAAGCCCAGACTGTTTGAAAGAATCTCTCAAGCTGCAAAATCTTACGTCTACACACCAGAAGATGGTAATTATAAAAATTAAAATATGAAACCCAGCTAAAGTCTTTTTTGTGATTTACTTTCTACATAAAAGTATCCTACGTAATTAGTGATAACATAACCTTGATATCTTTAATATTGACGTCATGTCCAAGATTAAAATCAATGAGTGAATTCAAACTTCGAATCTCATAATTAGATTGAGACTTAATTTCACAGACAGGGTCACAAATGTCAAGCATTATAGGAATGAATGAATTAATAGTGGTTGTTTCCCTTCATTAGTCTTTAGGTTCCCTTTGAAACTGGCAATATCTGTGGTTGTGGCATCTATTGCTCTTTATCAGGTAGGAAACTAGACTGCTTGCTTTAAAATGATGAATTAAAGTGTCTTTCATTTTTGTAATGGAAAGCATAGCGCCTTAATATGTGACCCTGGACCCCATAACCAGTCATTAGGGTTGAAATTGAGATTACATAATCTGAAAGCTGAACAAATGATATATTATATAATATATATTAAAATATAAATATTTGGCTGAGAAGCATGTGACAAATTAGATCAGTGAAATTTGGCTCCCCTTGTGATGTCAAAAGAGGATCTTATTATGATAATCTGCACTATCCAACCACACCCCTGCCATTTAGTGCATTTGCATTTAAAAGGACACACCCAAAAACAGCACATTTTGCTCACATTTACAAAGTGGCAATTTTAACATG